>CM046366.1:18028439-18704305 GCA_025413025.1 Ficus hispida | reverse complement strand
TGTCGAACTATTTTTAGCGGTGGTCATTTCCATTATGACCACCCGTCACAACCATTATGACCAGTTTTTTTTTTAATTTTTTTTTTTTTTGTCTATTATTTTTTGCGGTGGTATTTTTTTTTTTTTTTTTTTTTTTTAATTTTTTTTTTGTCGATTTTTTGGTCGAACTATTTTTTTTTTTTTTTTTTTTTTTTTTTTTGAACTTTTCATTTTTAGCGGTGGTCTTTCCATTATGACCACCCGTCACAACCATTATGACCAGGTTTTTTTTTATAATTATTTATTTTTTTATGTTAATATTTACTATTTTTAGCGTGGTCATATCCATTATGACACCCGGTCACCATTTGACATTTTTTTTTTTTTTTTTTTTTTTTTTTTTTTGTCGAACTATTTTTTAGCGGTGGTATTTCATTATGACACCGGTAAAATTATGACCAGTTTTTTTTTTTTTTTTTAAAATTTTTTTTTTCGAACTTTTGTCGAACTATTTTTTAGCGGTGGTCATTTCCATTATGACCACCCGGTCACAACCATTATGACCAATTTTTTTTTATAATTAAATTTAATTTTTTTATGTCGAACTATTTCACTATTTTTTAGCGGTGGTCATTTCCATTATGACCACCCGGTCACAACCATTATGACCAGTTTTTTTTTTATTAAAATTTTTTTTTTTCGAACTTTTTGTCGAACTATTTTTTAACGGTGGTCATTTCCATTATGACCACCCGGTCAGAACCATTATGACCAGTTTTTTTTGTGTTTTTTTGAAACAGTTTGATGAAATCCATTTGGACTCGTTCTGTTTTCATGAATGTGAAACAGGGGCAATACATTTCACTCTTATTAATAATAAAACGTGGTTTGCATGGATTAATTTAACCCTTACTCTTGAAATTGTATATGTTATTACACTATGACATATAAATTAAGAAAAAATTTTAGAAAAATACAATTAATGGGAATGTGTTAAATGAAAAAATAGTATATGTCTCAGGCGAATTCCTTGTCGACGTCGTCATCACTTTTGTAATTTCCTTCAATTTTCCGGTTGGCATGCATCCACAAGTAACATGCTAGCCACTCACGAAATAGCCTCATCCGTCCACCTATTACCCAATAATTGACGTCCCTCCCTTCTATTAAGCATTCAGCAAATTTTATGGTAAACACTCCACAGTCACCCCTGTTGAACAAATGACAAAGATAATTAATTTTCACTTCAACTTTTGAATGCAGTATACAAGGGAGAAATTGTGTTTTTCTTGCGCTCACCCATTGGATTGTTGAGGGATGTCTTTCATTATGTTGATTGGTAATGGGTTAGTTCCAGCAGGTTCTCTTGGTTTGAATTGATACAAATCTAAGCGTTCAGCCAGCAATGGAATGAATATTGATAAACATTCCATGCCTGCTCGGACCTTGACATTGTGACCGCCTTCATGCTGCAGAGAGTCGTACACGTCAATGGTCCAGCTTGTCAGATCGAGCTTCGCTAATACCCAATGTTTAAGGTCAGCCAAATGCACCGGTATTAGCACAGTCATCACGTCAAACCATGATGCCCCACTCTGGACATTAACGCCAAGCATTATCTTGAGTAAAGGCTCACAGGTTCCCCAATCGAACTTCTCGGGTGCACTCTGGTGTAGACGCCACAACGATCGAACCTTTGTACAAAAATAAGTGTCAACCGTTGTCACCCTCCGTTGCTCCAATTCGGGGAACTGCCTGATCTTCTTTCTCAAGTAATAAAAGGCGATATCAACGTGCTACATTAACATAACCAGTCGGTTAAAAGATACTGTACAATATTCGAGCTCGCAAACATATAATAATTTCGATTAATGGTTGATAGCAGACTGCCGAATTTTAAAAATGTAATGTACTTACTTCGTCCCATAGCCAAATCGGGGAGGTAGCTAATTCATAGTACCAGGTTTTTCTTCCTACCTCCATGCACCCGAAGTCATGGGGTTTGTCAAGTTTCTCATGCTTGGCACTGTAACGTGGAGGCCGTTTACTGAACATCAAGCATACATATTCGACAAACACATCAGTGCAATTCCAATTAACATCCTAAAAACAGACAATGTTAAGTTAATCTACATTACCCTTGAGGTATCTTCTTCAACAATCCTTGTTTTAACCACTCCCTGAACTCTTCTAACCTCTGTTCAGGAGGTTCATCTGCGAGACCTGCTGGGAGGGCATAATTCGTGTCGGCCGGTTTCTTCGAAGGGGATCCATCGTCAGTCTTACGACCCGATGGCCGTTGGCCAAGCCTTGATAGTCTGGCCCTCTTCTTCTTGGGGATCTACAAATATCAAATTTTAAACGAGTTAATCTAATTGACTCTTCCATTATTGGCAAACTTTTAATTCTCAGCTATGCGTCACAACCACGTCCGTCAACATATCCTCTCTGGATTGCTCGTCAATCATGACAAGATCATGTGATTGCTTGTGGTCCTCCCTCTCTGGCCCCTCTTTCCCGACCCGTGACACTTCAGGCATTGCCCCCTCCCTCGCGCCAACGACTCGCGAATCCTCAACACTCGTCTCGGCTGCCTGTTCCTGTACATTGAATTTTCTTAAAATGTCAAACAAAATTGAAATGGGAACCACACCAATCAGGTATATTCATGTATAATTCTACCTTTGTTATCTTCTCCTCGGCATCTGCATTCCAATCGATCCCCTTATCGGCAGTAAGGAACTCCATTGCTGCCTGCAGCCCTATATCCGCATAGACATCGAGCCCAGGGGAAGGAGTCTTAAAATCTTCCGACGCCTTCCGCTTAACATTAAGAACATCGCTGCTCTCGACCTTCGGGACATGCTGTGCCTGACCGAACTTCTCGGCAGCATTCTTCGCCTTCAACAATTTCAGCACCCTCCTCAACAGTTTTTTCGAGCGGGTTTGTTCCTTTTGTATATCCTCTATCTTCTTATTCAAATTATTAACATGTCCTCGGATCTTATTCTGGAACTCCACCCACGCGGTATTGATATCCGGGGTCCGCCGGGGAACTGACGACTTGGGAGCTGGTAATTGTGGCAGGCCAGTCGGTCTATTCAAGAAAAGGCGAGCAACATTCCCGTTCTTCAACTCCTCCTCGGTTAGGATCAACTGAAAAGATATTGGCTGCACACATGGCGTAAAATTACTATCCTTATACTGAATGTATTATTATTATTTTATTATAATAACCCATAACGAGTCAGTGAATCTTATTATGGTATGACCGTGTTGGTCATAACGATTTTGACCAGACGGTCATAACGGTTGTGACCTGTCTTAGTCAGTGCGTTTATGACCAACACGGTCACAATGGTTATGACCGCCCGGTCATAATGGCTTTGACTAGCACTTGTTATGGTATCGGAATGTGAATTACCTGTGATTCGCCAACCTCCATGAACGCCCGCTGAACGTCATCAAATTTCACTGTCTCCGCAGTGGTCCAGGACGCCATACGCGGAACGGCCTGTGAGTAGTTGGTTGTAAACTTGGCAGCCATCGTTGGAAGTGTCTCATATGCCCATACGAGTATGGCATGTGGGAACCCAGGAATGCTGTAATGAACTGTGCTAACTTGTTTTTTTGTCGTCTCTTCGAAGAAATCCTATTCTCCACTGTAGCACATATTGCAGCACGGGTTGCCTCCCATGATAGCACACCCCAAGGAAAATCGTTGAAGGCATCCAAGTTGTCTGCCAAACCGAAATATTTGGGATCTATTTTCACCGTTATAGCATTTGACAAAGGGATCGAGAAAATAATGTACAAAAGGCTAAGTTTTACGGCATCTTCGTCGTTGTCAAACTTAGCATTGGACAGTTGTAGTTCCAAATTTTCCCTCGATACGCCCTTAACCGTCGAAAAATATCTTGCCATTAATCTGCTCTCGACGACCGGTAGATGCGTAGACCCTGCACATTTTTGTCCGGTAATTAGGCAGAACTCCATTATGGAGAATCTGGCCATTTCGTCTCCAATCTCGAACCACAGTGCGTCACCCATCGTTGTGTGGTTTGTAAGACGCATAACAATGTTGTGGAATAACTGGCCAGCCCAACCTAGAGACTCTAGATGTAAGAAAGGTTGTACACATGGCTGGTCTTTGACGGAGGCCAACTGTCGTGGAGATAACCACAGGCTCAGTTTCTTCCATGTCTCGTTAATGTTTATGAAAGTATTGATTTTGGCCCGTGTTATCTCAGAGTCTGGTACGAGTCGGATATATTGCCCCTGTGTGAATGGATAAAAAAAAAAATTAAAACAAAATTTTTGATGAGTCGGTATTTAGCACCATGGACGTGCCGCAAACTATTTTTTTGACTAAATCAAACATCGATCAAAGATTTTACCTCTTCCTCTTTCGATATCTTGGATGGAGTTATACTCGTTTCGTGTACATCCATTTCTCCCTTGTTTCTCTCAATATCTGTAATTGTCACCATTCTACGGATATGGAATCGGCGGTTTACGGCTATAGTATCTTTGTTTACGGCTATAGTAGGTGGTTGACGACGGTTATGCAGGAGACGTCTGGTCGAAAACGATACGATTTCGTCTTTCTCTCTCTAGAACCGGTGTTTCCCTCTCTAACAACTGTAAAAGCTTTTTTAAAAATTTTAACCCAATAGCGGCATAGGGTGACTAACTATTACGCGTGGAGGAGATGAGGGCAAATTTGGTATTTTGTCACTCAGAGTCGTACAAAAGACTGTTGGTATTCCATATCATATCGGTCATAATGGTTGTGACCGCCCGGTCACAACCATTATGACCATGGTAAAAGCGTTATACACAAAGCTTCTCACTATAGTCATAACCATAGTTACTGACGTGTCACAACGAAGTTGACCGCCTTCTTCGATACGGTTCCCAAAAGTTACTGAATTTTCCCTGCAGGCATTTAATGCCTCGGTTATCGTGTAACTTTAACACTAATAATAATATAATAATAATATTCGAAGGTTTAAATTTATATTTTAATTAATATAATATTAAATTGTTTTTTTTTAAACATTAACTTGCGTCAGGACTTCGGTCACAATGGTTGTGACCGCCCGGTCACAACTATTGTGACCAGGGTAAAGGCTCCTGTTACACGGTAATTCACCCCAGTCATAACCATTGTTACCAGAGTGTCACAACGAAATTGACCGCCTTCTTCGCTACGGTTCCCTAGGTTAATCTAATGATGTTGTTTCCCCTGCAGGGCATTTAATGCCTCGGTTATCGGGTAACTTTACCACTAATAATAATATAATAATAATATTCGAAGGTTTAAATTTATATTTTAATTAATATAATATTAAATTATTTTTTTTTAAACATTAACTTGCGTCAGGACTTCGGTCACAATGGTTGTGACCGCCCGGTCACAACTATTGTGACCAGGGTAAAGGCTCCTGTTACACGGTAATTCACCCCAGTCATAACCATTGTTACCAGAGTGTCACAACGAAATTGACCGCCTTCTTCGCTACGGTTCCCTAGGTTAATCTAATGATGTTGTTTCCCCTGCAGGGCATTTAATGCCTCGGTTATCGGGTAACTTTATCACTAATAATAATATAATAATAATATTCGAAGGTTTAAAATTATATTTTAATTAATATAATATTAAATTTTTTTTTTTAAACATTATCTTGCGTCAGGACTTCGGTCACAACGGTTGTGACCGCCCGGTCACAACTATTGTGACCAGGGAACATAATAATAAAATTGACAAAAATTTTATGTTCATTATTTTATAGTTGTTTTATAAACCATATTGACAAAGGACCTCGGTCATAACGGGTTTGACCACCCGATCACAACCATTGGGACCACGGTAAAATAAGCTTTACATAGGGGCTAACAATAGTCATAACGATATTGACCAGGCGGTCACAACGAAGTTGACCGTCTTTTTAAGGCCCAGCCCCAAAAGTTGATGGCGGGATATACAAATATGAATATACTGCCTCGGTTGGCGTGAACCGTTAAAACTAATAATATTTATTAATAATAATAAAATGATTAACAATGTAATTACGTGGAAATCTTTCGGTTAATCTGATTTTTTTTTTTGCAGGGCATTCAATAACCACTGAGTTCGGTCACAATGGTTGTGACCGGATGGTCACAACCATTGTGACCATTGAAAAAATAGTATTACACAGATTTCGTCCCCTCGTCACAAGGACGGAGTTGGCTTTGTTCGACGGGGCCTTAAGGGTACTGAATTCGTACACGTTTGTCGGTTGTGTCCATAGCCTTTACATCTACCACAACGAATGGACTCGGGATCTTCACCTTGGGACAAAATCCTTCGAACTCGTGGCCTTCTGGGACCACGCTTCGTTTTGGGAGGATTGACGATTTGCGACCGGATTGATTCAGGCACATCCCAGCCATCAGAGCTGCCAATAGGATGGACTACAGATGAATAACAACCATAAAGATATTCTTTCGTGTAGTATTCCGAGCAATAATTGTATGGATCTATCCGTCGGTGGTTACACACGGCCATGGCATGAGGGCAGGGAATTTGATCTACCTGAAATCGTCTACACGTACATGTCTTTTGGCTCATATCAACGATCCATATTTGGCTGGCATTGTTGGTGACAGCGTACTCAAACTGATCGGCTGGCCGCGGCTGTAAGAAGTGGAAATTTAACGAATTTAGTCAAGTTGGATTAAGGGAAAATCCGCATATACCATATACGTGGTGGCAGTTGGCATGATAACGTACCGTTACTTTTAGGCCTATTGAGAAGTTGGTGTGAAGCATCTTCTCAGCCTTTGGAGCAAGTTTCGAAGTCAATTTTAGGGCCTCTTCACGCCTGTTGACAAACCATCTTTGTTGTAGTTCCCTCAACCATTCCATTAAGAATCCAACTGGCATTAACCTGGCTTTCCGATCAACATTATTAAATGACTCCGCGATGTTGGTTGTCATGATTGCATACCGACGGCCGTTGAAATATGCTCGCGACCACTTTTTCGGATCGGCCTGCATGAGGTATCGGTGCATGTCGGGGTTACGAGTACGGATTGATTCCATATGACGATGGTGCTCACTTAAAAGATACGACCTCGATGCACCATCAAAATATGTCTTCAAAGGGCCTTTGAAATCCTTGTACTTGGTCTTCAGGTTTGCAGCCAAGTGTTGGACGCATATCCCGAAGGCAGCCTCCGGATACACGAGTTTGGCTGCATACTCGATACCCTTATGCCTATCAGCCACAATTACAAGAGAATCTCTAGGCCCGATTGAATCTCGGAGCTTCTCGAAGAACCATGTCCATGAGTCGTTGCTTTCGGACTGAACGATACCAAATGCAAGTGGAAATATGCAGCCATTTGCGTCGTGACCGCAAGCTGCAAGAAGCACCCCTCCAAATTTGGCCTTTAATGCGGATCCATCAACCACAATTACTGGCCGACAATAAGGCCAACCGTGCTTCGAAGCAGCTACGCACATGTAGAGACACTCTAAGCAATTTGATGAGTCGGTCTCGATGTCAATGTCGGAACCAGGATTTTTCCTCTTAACCATTTCAGCCCACGAGGGAAGAACTGTAATGTAATCAAGTTTACTTAACAGTTATTAAAGCCTATTATAAGACTTATAATGTCGGTGATAAACGTATTATAAGATAGAGTAAAGGGAAGTGCATTACCATTGTATGAATCTGAATCATTGCCCCTCAAGCTGGTTAGTGCTGCTTCCTTGCCTCGCCATGCTCGGAGATAATTGAAAGAGACTCCAAATTCGGCCTGCATGTCTCGCATGATTTCTCGAGGTCTATATGAGGTATTAGTCGGATCCAAGTATTTTGCCTTGACACACTCCCCAATCATCCAACTCTTGGCTTGACGATGATGCCCTTGAACAATTTCGATTGAACAGTTATGGACGTCGTCGAACTGCTTCACGACAAACATTTCACTACCTCGCATCCTGGTCGCACGCAATTGCCATGGGCATTGTTGGATATCTATACATATAACGTGTAACAGCGTAGCGGTCGACCTCTTCACTCTGAATTGATAGTGTTTACTCATGGCATCGTGATGAAGATGGTATTGCAACAACTTTTTATTAACAAAAATACAGTTTCTGCAAATTGCGACAGGTGTATAATCAGCAACAACTACTGAGCCAGATAACCTGTCAGGGCTTGGTACAGAGTCGGATTGAGATGTTAAGTTATTGGCAAAAGAATGTTCTCCAATGCTGACGTCGACACTATTCTCGTTTGATTTACGAGCATCACCCCCAACATTCAATTCGTCAACATGAGGTGGAAGCTGAGGGCAACGAGTAATAGGAGTTGAAATTCTCAGATTTCTCTCATCAGCAATTTGCATGGCCTCATCACTCTGTGCACCCACTCTGGAGAATTGGCCGTCTATGTGGTTGCTTTCACCCAGCTCCGGTGGCGTGACGTCAGCCGCAGTATCATCCAAAACGTCGACGGTAATAGGAAATTTACTAAGCACATGAACATCCTTCTTCTTCAATTGTATATAGAATTTAACGTCATCATCACACTGTATCCTGACAAGAGGCATACTAGGGTGAACACCGTATCGCATGACTATAGTATTGGTTGGGACCCTCATACCGATTGCCCGTCTGACCAACTCAATAAGACCTCCGTATGTTGCCGTCTCGGGCACCAATATTCCCTTCATTTCTCCACCGATGTAACTCAATGTGCCGTCCCATCGACCATTATACTTGATGAAAACACAAACGTCCTCCATTTACTGTAAAACTACAAACAATTTTCCTGTCAAAGGGTTAAATACAAATTTCAAAAATGAGGAACAGTTAAGAAGCAAGGTAGGATGGCTTATGTCGTAGATCTGGTCCACGGAAACGGAGTTGACGCAGATCTGGCAGATTCGGCCGGATTAACAGAGTGAAACAAGATGTGGAAGGATTTTTAATACTGGGAGACAGTTTCGATCAATGGGTAATGGTCCAGGGATGATTCGCGAGGATTGGGTGGGAGAAAATCAACGAAACTAGAGACGAAAAATTAAAATTTTCTATGTTCAGTTGGTTATATACTGTCGCTATGGATGTGGAGGGAATGGAGTGAGGATGGCGGGCTAGGACGAAAATTTTCAGCTTAGGTTTGGCTGAGGGCATATATGACTTTATACATACCCAAAAATTGTATGGTGACGTGGCAAAAAAAAATTAAAAAAAAAAAAAAAACTGGTCATAATGGTTGTGACCGGGTGGTCATAATGGAAATGACCACCGCTAAAAAATAGTTCGACAAAAATCTCGAAAAAAAAAATTTAAGAAAAAAAAAAACTGGTCATAATGGTTGTGACCGGGTGGTCATAATGGAAATGACCACCGCTAAAAAATAGTTCGACAAAAATCTCGAAAAAAAAATTTAAGGAAAAAAAAAAAAAACTGGTCATAATGGTTGTGACCGGGTGGTCATAATGGAAATGACCACCGCTAAAAAATAGTGAAATAGTTCGACATAAAAAAAATTAAATTTAATTATAAAAAAAAATTGGTCATAATGGTTGTGACCGGGTGGTCATAATGGAAATGACCACCGCTAAAAAATAGTTCGACAAAAAGTTCGAAAAAAAAAATTTTTTAAAAAAAATTTAAAAACTGGTCATAATGGTTGTGACCGGGTGGTCATAATGGAAATGACCACCGCTAAAAAATAGTGAAATAGTTCGACATAAAAAAAATTAAATTTAATTAAAAAAAAATAAACTGGTCATAATGGTTGTGACCGGGTGGTCATAATGGAAATGACCACCGCTAAAAAATAGTGAAATAGTTCGACATAAAAAAAAAATTAAAAAAAAAAAAAAACTGGTCATAATGGTTGTGACCGGGTGGTCATAATGGATATGACCACCGCTAAAAAATAGTGAAAATAGTTCGACTTAAAAAAGGGGTGGTCATAATGGTTGTGACCGGGTGGTCATAATGGATATGACCATCGCTAAATAATAGGGAAAAAAGTTCGACAAAAAACAATTTTAATTATATAAAACAAAAGCGTGGTCATAATGGTTGTGACCGGGTGGTCATAATGGATATGACCATAGCTAATAAATAGTTAAAAAAGTTCTTTTAAAATAAAACAAACGAAAAATTTTAATGCTTTAAAAATAAAAATTAAAAAAAGAACTGGTCATTACGGTTATGACAAGGCGGTCATAATGGTTATGACCATTGATAAAAAATAGTAAAAAATGTAAAATTCGAAAAAAAAAAGCCAGGTTATGGTCATAACGGTTATGACCGGGTGGTCATAATGGTTAGACCTTTACTTAAAAATGACAAAAAATTATAATTTAAAAAAAAAAGAAACTTTCGATGGAAGTTTCTCTCTGTACATGGAAGTTTATCTCTGTAAATGGAAGTTTCTCTCTGTAAATGGAAGTTTCTCTCTTTACATGGAAGTTTATCTATATTATATGAAGCTTCGGGTTTCAAAATGGGTGGGGGGGGCTAGGCGGAAATAAGTTTTCTCTCTCTAGATTTCAGTTTTCTCTCTCTAAACCACTGTACATGGTGGTTTGAAAAAAAAAAAAAACTTTTTTCGGCCATGCGAGGGAGAGAGATTATTTCGTGGGTAGGAGATGAGGGTAATCCTGTACTTTGATATACATTAAATGCTACTGGGCCCCACGGTAAGTGCTGAAATTGAATAGAACAAAAAGTGCTGCTGTTTTTAATATTATTTTTTTCAGAGGTGCTAAAAGTGAAATTAACCCTACAATTAAAATTACAATAATTTCTAATTATAAAAGTACTTAAATACAGAAACTCTTGTAATAAATTTAAATATTACAACAATATAATGAAAAAAAAAACTCCCCGGGTAATAGGAAAAAAAAAAAGGGAAGGGAAAAATCAAGGCACAGAACAACAAATTAAACAAGAATAGTAACAATAATAGAGGATAATAAAAAAACAGAAAGTTAAATCTGCATTATACTTAATTATATACACTAATCTAAATACAAAACTAAATATAGAGATATACATATACATGTATATTACAAAAAATAGCATAAAATTTTTTATTAAATATGTTATAGTATACTCAGATCTCATTAATATTATCTATTAATGGTAACCATAATACAATTTAACATCATCTTTGATAGCTACCAAGTGTAATGTCTGGGAATGTGTCAAAAAAAAAAAACAAAAAAGCAAGCCTTACAAATGTTTTCACCAAACACAGAAAGGAAATGGGAAAAACGGAGACAACAGATAAAAAGGAGAAACTTTTTTTAAAATATTACAATAATATGAAAACAACAATATAATGAACACCATTATGTTGTGATAAAAACAAAATTAACACAAATCCCAAACACTCACAACAACACTAAAGATGGTCAAATAATATATGCAACATATGTTATCAATAATACCATATTCAACATCATATACCAAATTAAACAATAAATCTGGTATATGCATTATTGTATAGTTAAATAGAGATCATCATAGCATACAAAAATTGTGATCCAAAACTTTTTGTTAAAAATATTTACACCAACAGAACATGGAAATGATAATAAGAGAAGGGAAAAAAAAAAAAAAAAAGAGAAGGAACGCAATACAAAACAGTAAATTTATCACATATAACATAATCATGTAACTTATAATATCAATAATATTC
Source organism: Ficus hispida (assembly GCA_025413025.1). NCBI lineage: Eukaryota > Viridiplantae > Streptophyta > Magnoliopsida > Rosales > Moraceae > Ficus > Ficus hispida. The sequence continues at coordinate 18,692,603 of CM046366.1, read as the reverse complement.
ATAGAACATTTATAAATAAGAGAAAAAGAACTGTATACATTGTAGAAGCAAAAAACGGCAAGGAAAAGAATAGGGAGAAAAACGAAAAATAGAGAAAAAAAACACAATAAAAAAAAATTAAATCTCTTTACAATATCATCATCATAGTAATAAATATGTTGAGATAATATAAGAGAATCAATATATAAATCAATAGGAAAACCGAGAAACAAAGCATTAACAATATGCAAAATGAAAACATCAATTAAGACTAATTAAAAGTCTTAAATAAGAACAGTACCTGGATAATAGAGCAGGTTTGAACATAGGCGAATTAAGATTAAAAGCAAAGCAATTAAGAGAATTTTACAGAAGCATTAATAGTGAAGGAAAGAGATGAAGTAATAAATGAAGAGAATTTGTTTATAAGAGAGGGGGAAGTAAATGAAAAGAATCGGTGCAAGGGAGAGTGAAAATGTTTTTTGGAGATAACAGATAAGAGAAAAAATTTTAGCATAATTAATTGCATTAATGATAGAGTTGTAGCCGAAAACAATCTCAGTCAAAGTAATGATAAGCAATAAACTACAGACTTTTAACAAATCACACAATTACAACAGAAAAAAAACAGATAATTTAGAAGCATTAAATGTCAAAGACAGATTAGATACTGTGATGATAGGTAGAGAACTAAATAGTACAAAAGTTTAAGAATTCATTCAAATCTAACTAAATCATATACTACAATTATTAAATTTCTCACGGAATACATACAATAAAATAAATAATCATGATAATAAAACATCACACATACTAACCCAATTATATCAGACTTGCAAACAAAATCAACAAAATATTACCCGGGGAGGGAAAAAGGCTAAAAATTACAGATTTAGAAATCAATAGAGAAAAAATCCTCAATGTTCCTCTCGATACTTGCATTTGTCCATTTTCTCAGCATTGTTATCCCAATCTGCAAAAACCAATTAGAAAAAATCAACCAAAAAAAAAAGGGAAAACAATACCGAAATAAAGAAGACCAAAAAAAAAAATCAACATACCTTATCTTTTGTTTCGGTTTTTTACTCTGCATTTGTTTTCAAAAATTAGAAAAAAAATCAAAAAATACTCATAATAAAAAAAAGGAAGAAACGTTTGAACAGTAAATACTAAAACCCAAATCTGAGGGAGAGAAAAAAACCAAACAAAAACAACAATGAAGCCAAAAACAACACACTAAAAACTTAAACCTACACTTCTACCACAAAAAATGTACCGAAAAGAAACAAAAAAAAACCCAATAAAAAAAATAGGGTTATGAGACCAAAAAATCCATAATCTGAACAAAAATCTACATTTCCATCACAAAAAATATATCGGGGAAAAAAAAACCGAAAAAATCCCACAATAAAAAATTAGGGTTCGAAGACCAAAAACCCCAAAATCTGAGCAAAAAAAAAATCTTAATAAAAAAAACAATGAAGCAGAAAACAATACAATAAAGATTAGAATCTACACTTCCAACACAAAAAACATTTCCCAAAAAAAAAAAAACCCAACATTCAAAAATAGGGTTCGGAGATAGGGAAGAACAAAAATTAAAAATCAAAACTTACCATTCAGAAAAAATGAAATAAAGAAAACCCAGTAGAAAAAATCATTCGTAAGTTTTCAAAACAAAAAACATTTCCAAAAAAAAAATCCAAGAACAATGAACAAAAACCAAACTTCCAAATCTGGAGAGAACAAACACAATCGAGGGAAAAAAAACCATCAATAGTACAAACTGAAAGCAAAAAAAGAGACAATGAGCGGCCGAGAGTGCAAAAGAACCCTAAAATCTAGGGTTTGGAGGCCAAAAATTCGAAGAAGAAGAAGATAGAGAGAGACAGAGCGGTAAGAGAGAGAGAGAGACAGAACATAAAATATAGAGAGAGAAAATGGAGGAGCATAATGAGCGGTGAAAGGAAGAAGAGAAAAGGGAAAATAGGGTTTGGAGGCCAAAAATTCGAAGAAGAAGAATAGAGAGAGAGACAGAGCGGTAGAGAGAGAGAGAGAGGCAAAGCAAAAACAAATAGAGAGAGAAAATGGAGGAGATAATGGGCGGTGGAAGAAAGAAGAGAAAGGGGAAAATAGTGTTTGGAAGGCAAATTCGTCCATCCACAGTGGGAACAGGAACCGACAGGAAAACAACCAAGGGCGAAACTGTCTTCACAGTATTAGGGGGACAAAATCGTCGATTTACTAGGGGATAACCAACCGGCAGACAAAGACAAGAGGGCAAAAATGTAAATTTACTGTACAATACTGTACAGTACTGTAGCAAGAGGTGCGAAAAAAAAGAAGAAGGAAAAAACACTGTTGACTACTGTATAAAGAACAGTAAAACACCCTTTCCTTTTAGTATAATAGTATAATATTATGAATATTATTTTTTAAATAAAAAAATTCAAAATTTGAGATAAATAGTTTGTAGATTTCAAATATTGAACTTTTTTCGAAATCTAAATTTGCTTAAAAAAAAACATAATGTTGAAATAAATTTCTAACATCAAAATTTTGTTTGTAGTTGATTTACTATAGTTCACTTTTTAAAAATTTTGTTAGAGCATTAAAAAATTTAAAAACACGGTAGAAGGAAAAGTGAATAAGCATGAAAAAATTAGGATTCTTTTAATCTTTTACTTTTCCTTTTTAGTCCTCATATAAGAAAGCAAAGTTGGGGGTAAAATAGTAATTTAACTTTACTATCAGAAGTGGGAGTGCTAATCCGATAGGGGGATGGTTATTGTCAATCCCCTTATTCAATCCCAAATTAACGTGGGCCCCACATAATTTCACTCTCATTTTAGAATAAAAATAGATAAGGAAACATGGGGTTGATGTCAATTCTCCATTCCAATTCCCTATTCCTGAAAGATAAACAAGCCAAAAGTGTTTTGAATATTTTCTCATTACAAAAATTAAACCAGGGTAATAATGTAATTGTACGCTATAATTCTGAAGCATCAATGCAAAAACCTTTTCAAAGTGCGTAAGAGTTGAAAATTCAAAATAAAAATTTTAAATTGAAAGAAAATCTGTTGTTTTTCAAATATTAAGAATAAATTAAGAGATATAATTATATAGAATTGATTTAAGTCCGGAAGTATGTACATTTGACAAATGTGTTCTTTTTAAAATCATGTAACTATTAATCGATATATTTATAATGTCACATAATTTTTTGTGTAAAATGTTATATTTTGAAATGGCCATACTATAGTTCTTTTTTTACGGTACAATAAAGTTACATAGTATGTCAACATGTTATATTTTCAAACTTTATTACAAGTGACATGTATCAATAAAAAATACTACAAATGAATTAATTAGTATTACATGATATTATTTTTTGTTACTTTCAAAAAATTAAGAATAAATTAACTGATATAATTATGTAGAATTAATCTTAAATTCCACAACTTTTCTAGATTTATGTAACTGTAAGTTGATTACTTGTAAAGTTATATAATTTATGTGTATCATATTATATTTTGAAATTTTTATTAAAAAAAATACATATATCAAGAAAAAATAATTTGTCAAATAGTCCGAAAAAAAGTTGTTTTTGTTTGATATAAAATAATTACAAATTTTTTTTGAGACGTATGTTTTGTTGATTAACAATAAAAAACATAAGTAAATTATAATTTAAAACAATTTGTCAAATAGAAAACTTTGAAAAAGTATACTTTGAAAACCCATTGTATTCCTAAACACACATTTGAAAATAAAACCCCAAATACCATGTGGAAAAAAAGTGTCAACAAACGGGCATTAATACCTTACAGTAGTTACTCAAAACTATATATTTAGAATTTACTAAAATATATATATATATATTTATATATATAGAACTGCGGTAAAGTCCTTTTTATATACCCTATAAATAAAGTTTATTTTTAAACCGTTCATATATAATCAAACAGCTGAGATGTTGCTTGTGTACGGTAATTATCATACACTTAACCTTACACTAGTATTTGACTAATAAATTAAAAATAATAATTTTAAAAAATTCAACTTCTTTCCCTGACATCGGCGACAGACCCCACTGACCCCCTTTGTTGGCATCGACCCAGTCTCCCCCCAGTGCCAGTGATGGATCCTCGCTCCCCCCCCGATGCCGACCAACCCAGTTCCCCCTTCCTCACCGACCAACCTGGGCGCCCCCCTAACCAGCCCAAATGCGCCTTCCTCCCCTACCAGCCCAGGTCCCATCCACCCCCGATGCTGACAAGCCCACTCCCTCCCTCCTTCCCGACCTTGGCGATGGAAACCTCCTCTCCCCCCTTCCCCTAACCTTCCATCATCGATGGATTTTTTAAAATTATATATATTTTTTATTTTTTAATTTATTAGTTAAATACTAATGTAAGATAAAATATATGATAATTACCGTATATAAGTAACATTTAAGTTATTTAATTACATCTGAATGGTTTATAAACGAACTCCATTGATAGAGTATATAAAAGGGGATTTACCGTAATTTTACCTATATATATATTTTGAAAAGTCTTTGAATCTCTTACCTATATTTGAAAAAGACTAATAACTTTTTTGGTCTTATCTTTAATGATTGCCACGTAACAGTCACCTAAGTGTTACATGGATGCTTATGTGGAAACACAGTTAACGTTATGTGGAGTTTTTTTACTATTGCTATTATTTTATTTGTCTATTTCGCACACGCGAAACGTGTGTAATACAACTAGTTTAGAATAATATTAGGAAATATCAATGATATCTAACATAATTTATTAATAAAAAAAGAATCTCATAACATGTGATCTATTAATAAAATCCATTTATCTATTTATCTGATATTAAATATCATTAATGTTCTAAAGTATATTTCTTAGTTTATACTCTCAAAAAAAAAAAAAAAATGTTTTTGAAACGTGTCATGGATTGAGAAGGAGGGCGATGTGGATAAAACAGGAGGAAAGGGAAAACGCGTCGGGATCGCGGGGGGTCCCGTGATGCTGAGTGCACGTTGGCCAGGTGTCACTCACATTTTCTCATTTTCTCATATTCCCATTTCCATTTGCTTTATTCTTTTTTCTATTATTACTTCGTTTCCTTTGGATAAATGAAACTTACGAAACTTCCCAAACAAATTTACTACGCACTCTAATCCCAATCATTAGACCCAATTAAATTCCTTCTAAATCCGTTTTTCTCTCTCCTTTCTCTCCCCTTTCTCTCTCTCTCTTAACTGTACAGCTATGGCCGTTTCTCTCTCAATCCCTCTCAATCCCTCCCAAGCCCCCTTTCTCTCTCTAAAAACATCTTCCTCCTCGCTTTTCATATTCGTATACATCTATATATCATGTACGTAGATGTTACAGAGAAGATGTGGTTTTTCTTTGTGAATTCCCGGAATTGATCTCAACCACCGCCGATGGCGATCGTCACCGGAGATCGGTACCTGGAGAAGCTGGTGAGGTTCGTCGAGGAGAACGCCGGCCCTCTGATCGACGGAACCCTAGTGCTGAAGCTCAACCCAGTGGGCCTCCACTACGTGCAGTCGCGGCTCGAGGCGCTGAGCGAGCTCGAGAGCCTCCTCGCCGGCGCTCCCGTCGATTACCTCCGGGCCTACGTCTCCGACCTCGGCGACCACCGCGCCCTCGAGCAGCTCCGCCGGATTCTGCGCCTCCTCACCTCCCTCAAGGTCGTTTCGGTCCTGGCGCCGCCGGCGAGGGACCCAACGCCGCTCTCGTTGTTGCCGTTTGGGAGACTGAGGATTTTGGAGCTCAGAGGCTGCGATTTGTCTACCTCGGCCGCTAAAGGATTGCTCGAGTTGAGGCACACGCTGGAGAAGATCGTTTGCCACAATTCTACTGTGAGTTCTTTGGATTGTAGTTGTTGTTGTTGTTTTTTTTTTTTTTTTGGAAAGTATTTGATCTCCTCTATACACCAATTGTGTTCTTTGGAGGGTGTTATGTTTCATTTGAGACCAGAATAGAAGTATTGGTTTCTGCAAGGAAATAGCTGAATGAAATTATGCTGCACTTTTAGTTAACATGGTTAATATTTTGTTTATCTACTTTGGATTTCACTTTCTTTCACTTTTTAATTTATTTTTCTTGATTTTTTTGCTTTTTAACTCTTTTCTTGTTCCTAACCCAAAACTCGAGCTATGTCAGTTTGCATCAAATCTTATCTGAGATTTTGGTTCCAAGACTTTGACATTAAGTTTTTGTGTTTTTGTGATTTCCTCGCACGTTAGGATGCTCTACGACACGTCTTTGCGAGTAGGATTGCAGAAATAAAGGATTCTCCGCAATGGAATCGGCTGTCATTTGTTTCATGCGCTTGCAATGGCATGTTGCTCATGGACGAGTCTTTGCAACTTCTATCTGCTGTTGAAACTCTTGACCTTAGCCGTAACAGGTTTACGAAAGTTGATAATCTCCGCAAGTGTGCCAAATTGAAGCACCTTGATCTCGGCTTCAATCAACTTAGAACGGTTTCATCATTTAGCGAGGTATGGACCTTTTGTTGTCTTGACATATTGCCACTTCTTAGTCAGTTTGATTTTGAAATTTAGGTATTTTCTTAATTTATTAGCATTAGTGCTTCACCAAGCTTCTTCTTGTTGGTACTTCAAGTTTCGGATTACATTTTCAGAACTCTTGTCTTTAGATTTACTTGGTCCTTTTGCTTAAGGTTTTTTTTTTTTGTTTTTTTGTTTTTAATTTTAATTTTAATTTTAATTTTTAAGTGCTGCCGAACGAGCCACATTAAAGTAGATTGCATTAGAAGTGGGAAAAAGGATATAACACATTAATCCTTTTTTGCGACAACACCAAATAAGCTCAACTTTAAACTACATGTTGGTTGCCGAGTAAATGGAACTTGCTCTCAAATAGGTTTGACTTGATAACCATGTAATAGGAATTTTGCTTGTGTTATATCCGACTATGTAATTATCCATTCTCAAACTGCATCATTATTTCACATGGCTAGAGAGTTAAAGCAACTTTGCCCGGTACTCTACTGATACTTCTTCTCCTTTGGCGTGCAACTGCCTTTTCTGATTATCTGAGATGTAAGATTATCCATCTCAGATTTTTAATACACCATTTTCTGGAAGTAGTATTGAAATTGACCAGCATGGAATGGTACAAAGCACTTGACCCTATCGAAGTCCTAGTCCTTTCTACTTGTAGTTTACTGGGTTACTTTGGTCGCATAAGTTTTAATTTCCTCACAGTCCCGTAAAAAATTCAGAGATTGTGGACCTTGGATAGAAATGATTCTTAAGATATACAATGTAAAGTGTTAAAGAGTTATCTATCATTATCAGGTGTCAGATGGCCCCCAGTATTCCTTTCTTTAGTATCCCCACCCAAAGGAAATTTCCGTGATGGAATAACTTTAATTGTTGAACAGAAACTGTTCAGTAAAACTTTTGATGTGGGGGAAAAACCTTTTCTCCTTTTGATATTGATGAAAGGAACTTGAGTTATGGAAATGAATGAAATGAACTAACTGTGAAGTGTCAGGTTTTTTATTTCAGTTCTCAAGTTTTTCACTATGTATTTTCTATTTAGGAATGAGATTGGACCCATCCATCGTTGTTGTTGAACTATGCAGGTCTCCTGTCATATTGTTAAACTTGTTTTGAGGAACAATGCTCTAACTACATTGCATGGGATTGAGAATTTGAAGTCACTTGAAGACCTTGATGTTTCCTACAATATTATTTCCAATTTTTCAGAGTTAGAGTTCCTTTCGGGACTTCCATCTTTACAAAGTTTGTGGTTGGAGGGTAATCCATTATGCTGTGCCCGATGGTATCGACCACAAGCATTCAGCTACATAAGTAATTTGGAGAATGTAAGTTATTAATATATGAGGTTTTTGGATACAGTGATCTTCTTGGTTTGTAACTGTTACGCAAATTTTTTCTGCTGTTTTTGTTTGGCATTTGAAGTGCATAAGGTTTCCCTCTTAAATTATTATTTTTATTATTATTATTTTTTGTTGTATGGTTTTGTAGTTCAAGCTAGATGATAAGGAAATTAGCACCAGAGAATTTTGGAAGAGGCAGTTTATAATTGCCAGCAGGCAGAAGCGACCTGCCAGCTTTGGGTTTTATTCTCCTGCCACATACGACGATACAGGAGAGGGGTCTAACAACAGAAGACGGGTATGTTGCTATCATAGATACTTGACTCCTGCTGCTCTCTTTCCTGTTCATAGGGTAAAATAAATATACCTGATATTTGGCACTTAAGGCCCCATCGTGAGGAAGGCCCAAAATGTTTTTTTTTTTAAAAGGTCTATTATTTTGCTAATTTTATATTTTCAAAATTAATTGATTAGAGTGTTAATTATTAATTTATTCTTTTTGATTTTGACTTTTTGTTGTCATTTTACTTTAAAGGAAAGAAAAATCAAATTTAATTACCAATAACATTAAGATTTTTGCGGTTAATTTAAGGAGCTACAACACTTGATATATATATATATATATATATATATATATAAGAACTTAAGTTTTTTCTTTTTTCTTTTTTTGTTTTTTGTTCCTTTTTTTTTTTTTTTTTGGTATTCACACAATATCTCTACTTTTTTCTCAAAACATAAGTATTTTCTCTCGATCGAAGATTTTCTCAAGACTGCATACTGCTACTCTTTTAATGTTCTTTTCCACACTTATTTTAAATAAAGAAAAATACGTATATGAACAAAAAGGAAAAGATCATTGAAAAATGAAGGGAAAAACCAAGTCGAAAGACTTTAATTTGAAGATGGACCATAAAATCTCTTGGTTATATTTTTTTCTTTTTTCATTTTTATCTACTTATTAATTTCTTTTGAAATTTACATTGGCTATTTTATTTGTTGTTGTTATTGCGTTGTATTGTCTTAATTTGGTTTTCATACATACCAAAGTTAAGAATACATGTCTAGGAAAAGAAAAAAAAAAAAGAATTGGGGTAAGACTAACTCAAGAAAAAGAGGAGAATTGAAAGTTTGATTCAATCTCATGAAAAATGATTTTTTGAAAAATTTCTCACAAGTAGTAGAGCTGTAATGAAGAAAAGTGAAGAAACAAATGAAGAAAAAAATGTTAAGAAGTTAGGAAATGGTAGAAAAAAACATAAAGAATAAGAATGATAAAATGTGTGATTATGTATTAGTATAAAGAAGATCAAAAACCAAATGAAGAAGATGAAATTGAAAGAGACTAATGATAACAGTAATTTGAGTGATGTGTTTATGGATGTTTATGATATGAAAAGAATGAAAAATATTAAGAACAAGTTAAGAGATTATTAGTAAACAAAGGCCTCATTTTAATGTTTCACTTAAGGCCCCAAAATATGTTTAGCTGGCCCTGATGTCCACCTTGTCTTGAAATGTATTTGTAATTGGTTAGATTACAGTTTTGCTATTCCTTATAGTTTTGATTGTTCTTTTACATCCTTCTTAATGTAGATTGTTTTCCTCATCTCATTATTACCACTGCGGACAGTTATAAACTTGTTTTGTTACTTCCATACAGAAGAAGGTAACTCGTCTTGCATCAATTGAAGGTGAAGGAGAAAGCACCTATCTATGTTCTGATCAGGATTCTGTGTCGATTGATAATGAGGTTCAAAGCAGAGACGAAATTGTTATGTCTGATGAGGATGCTGAAATAGTTGATTTAATGAATAAAGTTGAACTAATGAAGAAGGAACGTTCTGTTCTTTGGTTACGGGAGTTTAAGGAGTGGATGGATCTTGCTTCTGAGAATCCTGTGGAGCAGAGCAAATATATAGGAAGTACATTTTACCCTCGGAGTGAAAATTTATCAAAAACCAGGACAAGTCAGAGGCATGTTGGCGAAAGCTTGAGATATGTTTCAGACTCCGTCCAAGCTTCAGGAGATGAGAGTAGCACAAATGTTTTGGAATCTGATAGTTCCTTGCATTCGCATCAATACATTGACCTAATCGGTTTAATGGGAGTTGCTGGTGGAGCTAACCAAGGTGGCACTGGGAGAACAGATCCTAAGGAGGACCATGTAAAAGCCCCTTCTGAAAGAAGCAGCAGTTTGCCTGCTCAAACTAAAAGCTCCCTGGCTGATATGTTCGCCAATCAAATTAGTTTTAGGAGTATTTCTCCATTGACTGCCATTGATAGTATTTCAGAATCTCATTCCTTTGCTCAGCCTGGATCACCGCCTCAATATCGAGAGGATATTCTTCATCGTCGTCAATACTTAGAGGAAGAAATTCTGCAGTTATCTGCAGAGTCATATTCGGTGGCATCATCTGATAGTGTTACTAGCTGCAGTGACGATGATATATGTGCCTTTGGCCCAATGTCTGATATCGATCAGTTACTGAATGAAAAATGTTCCAAGACAATTGCTGAAAGCCATCCCAGTTTAGAAACTTTGGAAGACAAGTACTATGAGAAAAGACATCGGATTTCTCCTATAAGAGGAAATGGTCAATCTTCAGCTGATCCCTCATACGGCAAAACCGCTGATATGCAGAGTAGTATAGATTCAGACAGGCAGTCATGTGGCAATGATGGTCCCAAGGCTCATGATGTTGCGATTCCATATGTCCTCAATGAGGAGGATGAGCTGCCAAACAAGAAAAAAGGCAAAAGAAAAACAAAAAGAAGAGTTGTTTCATTACTAGGGGAGAATAATGCAGTTGGAAAGATAGAAACGTCCCATAAATCAAATGGAGACTCTGATTTTGATGAAATGGAACAGCAGAGTCGATCTTTCGATGGAAGTGGTCTGCAAGAAGTTGATGAAAAGAATTGTATGATACCAAGTATTTCCAGAACCCAAGGAAATGAAGATGCTCATAGGACTTTTTTGGTTAACGGGTCAAGTCGAGGGAGTGATGATTTTATTGAGGACTATTTCAATTCAAATGTTGCTGATTCGAGCAATCAAGAAATTTGTAGGCAGTATATGTGTTGTCACTGTATACTCGAGATGGATTCCATGTCGACAGAAAGGTGACTTTTTTTTTTTTTATTAAAATATTCTTTTCAGTAAAAGTTATCAAGTATTATGATATATAAATGTAAAGAATAGAAGCTGTGGTTTTTCTTTTTAACGTTACAAGAATAATATCCTCTCATTAAGTGAACTATTAAATTGTCTGCTGCTGTTGTTACTTGAGTTAGCTGTTGAATGTTGTGGTATCTTCTAGATTTTTCTATTGTAGAGCTTTATAATATCAAGTGCTCCACCCTTTTCTTTTCACTGGCTTTCATGTTGCAATTCCCTATTATGTTATGCTAAAATAAAATTAGTTTGTCCTAGAGAGTTTAAATAATTTCTTATTTTAATTCTAAAGATCTTTATGTCATTCTGGACCTTGTAACTTCTTCCGTGCTGTTCCAATTAGTATTTTTACCGGGAAACATAGGTATAATTGGTTAACAAATTTGATTTGATTTATCTATTTTGTTGCATGTTCGTAGTTTAATTATTTAGTGCATTGCCTAACTCTAATATTGCTATAAACAGTTGTCTTCTAGTGACTGAAAGAGTTATGGAAAGAGTTTGAATCTTCCTGTAGTTAATGCTTCATGTTTCTTTTTGTTCCACGCGCAGAGACGTAGCACTGGTCCTGAGCAGCAAAAAGAAGTTTTACGTTTTACTTATTGGTGCCGCAGATGATGGATCAGGTTGGTCGTCTAGTATTTGCAAGATTGACGTGTTCCGTTGGTTCCTTTTGTAAATTAGGTGAAGACTTTCTCCGCTTAGTTGTTTAAGAGTTATGATTGCAGAAGCTCAGGATAATTATGCTGTGCAGGAACATTCTTAAGTTTACTGGCTTGCCATCGGGTTGAAGATGTCAGGGAAGTTTTAGTTGGTGTAGGACTTCAGGTTGTGAGGTTAGTAAGTTTTGGTACTTTTTAAGTAAATTACAGAAAATCATCTCTAACTATATGCTTTTATGTGGTTGAGTCAGGGTATCAATTGAGAAGAGCTCAACCTGCTATCTGTTTGTCACAAGAAGTATCAAAAAATCAAGACAATTACTTTGCATCTTAGATGTTTATTATTCACACGGAGCAGATGACATTTCTTTGAGAAGGTGATCTATCCATTGCTTTGACATACAAGTTCAAAACTCGCAACTTGGTTATTTGGCTTTGATATTTTCATAAGTTCTCTTCAGTACTTCATATATAATTTTCCTTTGTTATGATAGACTGGGTTTTGGAAATTTAAATGGCAGTTTGGAGCAGGTTCAGGTTGACTTGTTTGAGAAACAAATACTTGGTGGTTCAAAATTAAGCATCTTCCAGTATGCTATGGTATTCTTTTGGCATGACAAACATGAAGGTTTGCTCCAATCTATTATCTTAGTATGTGATTGTTTTTTGTTCGACCACAAATGACTGCGTGATAATACCGAGGGATAAGTATGAGTTTACTTTTCTTCAGAAAAATAGAGGATGAGCATTAGGAAACATTCTAAAATTTCCTTTTCCAGGACAGTTCAATTCTCCTGGATGCTTGGTACCAATGGCTTTGATAGTATTATTTATGGCTTAACAGTGTTTTGGTTTTTAAACTTCAAATGAGAATGCGATTAAATGCTTGCGACAGCTTGCTAAGGTATTGTTTGAATAAAAACTATAGAATTTCAATACTTGGAGCTATGACAACAGTGCTATTTTTCTTATTTAATTTTTTATTAGGCATGCATGTTTAAGTTTTAGGTACAATCATTTGTCAAATGAATTTGAACGATGATTGATGTGGTTTGTTTGGTATTCCAATTTCTAAAGGATGCAAAACATGTCTAATTTGTTCTATTTATTCACTTACTTTTGCCCCTGACTAAAACTTTTGGCCCTGACTGAATCAATCTTGTTTCTTAATGATTAACGAGTTTTTTATTACAAACTTGACAGAGGATTTATGGCTTCCTAGATCATTGTTTGTGGTTGGAGTACATCTGCTTGTGTGTGTTGAAGACCTTATAAAGTTTAGCTCTCTTTTGGTTGATGCATCTTCATTCCCATACTTCTCTCTTGATTCATGTTGCGCTATCTCCGACATATCTGAGATAGTAAGTCCTGTCATTTCCTTAACTTTTTTTTTTTTTTTTGCCTTTGCCTCTCTATCATGTATACATTAAAATAAAGGGTGAATTAGGTAAATAAGCTGTTTTTGAACACAACATAGATAAAAAGGTTAGTTTGTTCATTTGGTCCTTGAATTATGTACGTTCTGTCACTTTGATCCCTAAACTTTTGATTTTGGTAAATTAATCCTTGAACTTTTGATTTTTGATAGTTTTAGTCCCTTCTATTGAAATTGATGAAATATATATACAGTGATGGGAGGCGTCTAGTTTCCAATCAATCAAAAGTTCAGTGACCAAAATGACAGAATATTCATAGTTCGGGGACTAAACGGATATATTATCCAAATAAATAATCGGAATTTATCTTTAATAGAATGGCTGTCAATCATACAGTCGATCAATGAAAAATACATATTAAAATTGTTCAATCACTAATTAACCATGATAAATTAGTCAGTGATTGACTGGATTGATTGTTTTACTTTTTTTTTAAACGGCCTTTTTTTTTAATTTTACAAAACTTTGGCCATTTTTTAAAATCTTCTTTAAAAAAAGGCCATTTACCCCCACAAATCCTTAAAGTAAATGGAGGGAAAGCATTTTTCACTTTTCCTTCTGAACGATAGTAACTATGAGTTCATGGTTTTTATTTTTATTTTTATCTATTTATTTTTTGGTAGACACAAGTGATCAGCTACAAATGTCTTAATATGTTTCAGTATATTAGGAAAGTGTAATAGTAGCACAATCAGCAATTTGAGCTGATAATTTATCCCTGCAAATTTATGTCTTACTGTTTTAATCCTTTGACCTGGTGCTTCATTGGAGTAACTCGTCCATTTTAGACTGTGGCTGCCTGTGATCCTTGCGGCAGATATAAAATTGTGACTTTTAATCTTAATCAATTTAACATACACATTTGCCCGGTTTTTTAGTCTTAAAAACACTACTTTAGGTTCCATTATGTAATACCAAAATCCAATTGTATCCTCTCTTTTTTTAATCATTGACAACTAAGAAACGGCAAATTTATTTATTTTCATTTTATGCTTTTAATTCATCTTCTGTTCAGCAAAGGTGAAGTTAAAACAGATTGGAGCTAATTTGGAATTCATTTTTGTCAGTTCTATTTTACACACACAAAAAAAAAATTCATTTCAAAATTACAGTCAGGTCCATGATAGGTAGATTTAATCATAAATATGTGGTATGTATATGACACATCTGAACATGATTTCCAGGTTGTTGAGACCAAGGAGAGTCAGTGTGTGACTTTAGCTCTTGCATGTGCAACACCAGTTTTTCATCCCTCAGCGAAAGCTGGCGAGGAGGGTGATGTGATGGATAAAGAAAAGAAAACTCCAGGCTCTCAGACATGGAAACTCAAGTTGTTCTCTCAAGATGGCGTGTTTAAGTTCATAGCATTGTTGAAGGCGATCCATGCAGGGACAAGCATGTCACCTATGCCTGTAAGATGTATCTCTTGAAAGCCATTAAACCCTCAACATCTCCTTTTTGTTAGTTTGAAATTCATTTAATTCATTGATTTGTCATCATTTTTCACGCCCTCTTTTTTTAGCTTGCTTTTCTATGGTCAGATCATAGCTTTGTTCATGGTATTCTTTTATTTGTATTCTTTAGCGCGATTTTCTGTTGTGTACAGATTTTGTATAATGTGTAACATCAAAGCAAATTTACATTGATCATGATATGATCCTTTTTCCCCCTTTTACCAAAAAAGAAAAAAAAGAGTCTTTTTTTCCGAGCTTCTCCCAATCCTCATCTTTCAACTCTTATGGATGTTCTATTGTATTTGGTATTGCATCTGAATGGAATATGTGTTTGGATTGGTTACATTTAAATACTCTTTCACATTGGTAAGAGTCTATTTGAATCGAGGTATATTCAAATATAGTATTTTGATCTAATAAAACGAACATCATATTATATTGGAATGAAAGGCATGATCTAAATAAATAAGGCATTAACTTGTGTTTTAAGCACGTTAGTTGGAACGGAACAATTGCATATATAACCTACAAATGAAATGGGACTACAGATATAATCTTGTTTTAAAATTTATTTTCTTTTTTATTTTTTTAATTCAATTATTAAGTAAAAAGACTAAAAAGAGTCCCACCTTTCAATAAAAAGACCCTTGCTCTGAAAAAACTTAAAAAGTCCTGGACATCGATCTTCACCCCAAAAATCTGCCACCAAAAAAAAAAAAAAAAAAACTAAAGCACTCTCCCACTCTGCTCTCCCTGTCCGTCCCTAACCCAACCCCAACCCATTCATCTCCCCCCACCCACACTCCCCCGCCCCGCCCCGCCCCGCCCCCAACAAAAAAAATATCTACCAGCCAAAAAAAAAAAACAAAAAAACTCAAGCTCCCCGTCCAGCCCCTAATCTCAACCATCCCAACCCCATTCATCTCCCCCCCGCCCCAAATATCTACCTGCCAAATAAAAAAAACTCAAGCTCCCCGTCCAGCCCCTAACCTCAGTCATCCCCACCACCCCCACCCCCCCCCCCCCCCCCCCCCCCCCCCCCCCCCCCAAAAAAAAAAATCTACCAGCCCAAAGAAAAAAAAAAAAAAAAAACTCAAGCGCTCTCTGCTCTCCCCGTTCCTAATCCCAATCATCCCAACCCCATTGATTCCCCCCCACCCAAAATATCTACTAGCCAAAAAAAAAAAAAAAAAAAAAAAAAAAAAAAAACTAAAGTAGAACTCTCCCCGGTCCCTAACCCCAACCACCCAAACCTCATTGATCCCCCCCCCCCCCCCCCCCCACACACCAAAAAAAAAAAAATCTACCAGCCCAAAAAAAAAAAAAAAAAAAAAAATCCCTCAATCACTCTGTTCCTCTTGAAGACCTCTCCCTGTACGATCGTGCTTCCAACAGTCATCTTACCAACCTAACTGACTACGACGACGACAATAGCCGCATTGTCTCAAGCGACTCGATCACTCCCCGTAAATTCCTCTACTCTCTTGCAAAACCTCTTTGGCCGGGTAGAAGAGAACTTTTGTTTTTGTTTTTTTTTTCTAATTAAAAAAACCAGCTGAAATTATTATATATATTTTTGTGTTCCATGTTAGAACAATGTATATGTTTCAAATATGTCGTCGTTTGTCACAATGCCATTGTTAAAATGATATTGTTGTTTCTATACAAATTGTCGTTTTGAGAACTTCATACTTAAATTGTCGTTATCGTTTCTAGTGTTGACGTTTTTCAAGTGTAAGAAAACATTGTCGTTTGCACTTTGCAAAACCAAACAAATCACTCTTAGCACTCTCTCTTTCTCTTCCCCCTACTGCCGGCATAACCGCTTGCCGCCGACGCCCCAAATAGTTTTACGGCATAATTATGCATGTTTTTGTTCCATCTCATTCTTATAAGCATTTGCATCAAATTGATTTGATCAATATATGTACTAATTACCATAACTTTCGACAAAAAAATGAATCAAATTATAATATATATGTATATTATATACATATACCGTGGGCCACAGGGTCCTAATCTAGCAACATTGATGAGAGGTGTTTTCGAAGGATCTTGAGCTGCAGCTTTCACCCCAAAAATGCTAACTGATTAGACTTCTTTCGAAATAAAAACATGGACTAATTTCGAGCACAAACTTTTTGATCTTATACTATATATATATCATATATGTTGGCTTGGTCTAAGATTGGCAAAAATGTTGTAATATGTACCAACTAATATTTATGGTTCATATGTATAAGTTGGTATCAAACACAAAAGCTTCCCCCAAAAATAAAAATAAAAATAAAAAAAGAAGGTTGTCATTTATATTTACATGAAATTAGCTTGAATTTGGAACACGGGTTTGAGATGTAATTTTTAGGTTGAAGTTAACTTTTAAAAAACAATTTATAATTTTTGTTAACTTTTCATAAAGACAAAAAATGAGATGAAAACTTCAGCTTCACACCTGAGAACCAAACAAACTATAGTATACAATAACTATATTTGCAGCATCGGTACAAATGTTTATAAGATATGTACTAAGATATGCATTTATATCTATTTAGTTTGAAATAATTCTCAGACTTTCTTTGTCGATGAGGTTGATTAATTTATCTTCAAGATGTAAAATCAGGGAAACCTACGAGTTCCTTATCTTATCTGAATTTGGGGTCATTTTTAGCTATGGCACGGGGCCGTAGTTCACTGTCATCCTCTCCTTGCCCTGCCCAATTTAGAGCCATCAGAGATGGAGTCAGAAATGACTCCGAAACAGTAAATAGGACTTCGCCACGACCAAATGACAACATGCCACTGCAATCACGAGCGTTGATAACACTAGTTAGTGTTTTTTATTTTCTTCTATTTATTAGATTTATGTAGTTAAAGTTAACAAAAAAGAAATGTTTTGTCTATTTTGTTAATTTAATAAATAAGCAATCTAATTCATTTGTAGGTTCTGTACGCCTCACCACCTACTTTTCATTTGAAATCAGATCAGATGAATTTCAAGTGCAAATCAACAACAAATGTTTGTTGGCCAATGCGGTTGAAGTCGTGACGAAGGCGTTAAAAGACTACCCATGTGATATGGAGTGATTCATGAGCTCTCAGTTTGCCCACCTATTTTCTGTTCCAGAACACCTTAACATTTGTTTAGCACCATTGTGGATGCTACAATGTTGTGCCGTTGAAACAGAAAAGAACTTTAAAATGTGGTTCATTATGAACGGAATTGCCATAAGGTATTCTCTTATGGAGCATGCTCTAAAAAGTGGCCTCAATTGCTCTGCTTATCCTGCGGATCATAAAAATATAGGCAGCTAGAGATTCAAAAACATAAACTTCCCCAAAGAGAAAAAAATCTCGCGAAGAAGAATTAGAGAAGCCTTGGAAAAGATGAGCACCCCTCATGAAGAAGATCTGGGCGGTAGCAAGAGGCGAGGTGGCAACACTAGTGAAAGAGAAAGATAGAGTTACGACTCGAAAAGAAGATAAGTTGAAGGTGGTTGTGTTATACTTTTTATGGTCAGTCTTGATCACTTATGAAAAGGATGACACACAGATTGCGAATGGACTTGTCCAAATTGTTGATGATCTAGATCGATGTTGCACCTTCCCATGGGAAGACGTTCGTATCATTATTTGCTTATTCATTTCCAAATGTTGAACCTTGCCAAAAAGTCAGCAAATGCATTTGAGAAGAAAAAGACAACGTGGGTATGTCCTGGGTTTATATTACCGTTGATGGTAAGTATATTTTGTTTGAATCTTGACATGTAATTTATTTTAGACCGTTTCTAACATAACACCTTGATTTTTCAATTGTTTAGCTTCTTCCATTCGAATGCATCCTAGCCCTAACTCCAAAGTTTGCAATGGTCCAGAAGGATGTCATAGAACCAGTGCCGAGGATTTGTCAATGGAAAACGAATTTTAAAAAGAAAAAGACTCCAATGTTGGAAGACGTTCTACAAAGGGTCGGAGATACCAAGGTTGGTGTTTCAAAGAAGTTAATTTTGTTTTCTGAATATTAAATAGTTGTTGATTCATAGGTTACTAATTCAAAGTGCTTAACTATCCGGATATAAGAAGTATTCTTATCCCAATACCAAGGGAGTAGGAAATTGTGTACATGCGAAGCTTTGTTCCTGATGACGATGAATCTGATGCCATTATTGATCAGTGGACGATCATACAAGAAAACGAATGTAGCAGCATCTTTTGGGAGAACGCATGGTATGCCGATCTGGAAGGCCGTCGAAATTTCCTTCGTTTGCATGTTTCTACTGAGGAAGTACAGCGGGAAGATCCGACCAAAGTAAAAAATATTCGGCATGAGAATATTTGATGTGAGGATTCTAGACCTCAACATGCTAGCCCTCCAATGAGCTAATATCAATCTATGCCTTGTCATAGTCCTCTCGCTGATGAGTCCATGCTGCCACAGGCTAGCCATCTTGTCGATGACCCTAGGGTGCTACATAAGCTTAAAGCTTTGGAGGAGAAAATAGAAAAAATGGACAGGGAAGTGAAATCTCAATATTCTCAATTAGAGAAGATAGTGACTGAGCACCTTGATAAATTGATGAACATCATCGAAAGGTTTGTTCCACAACAATCAACTTGGTTAGGAAATAGAAGTAGAGGTGGAGATAGGGTTGCCAGTGAGGGTGTTGGTTTTGAGAATGGTAGAGATGTTAATGTTATGGCTAGTGGCAATGAAGATGTTGGTATTGAGAATGATGGGGGCTTTGAGAATGTTAGAGATGGAGATGTTAACATCGATAATACTGAATTAAATGTTCAAGTGAGAGACATTAGGGATAACGTAAATACTGAAATGAATGTTTTATACTATCATTCTCCAATTTCTTCAAATGATTGTGCAAATGAGGAGGATGTTTCTAAGGTTGAGTAACCGGAGAGACGACTCCAAAGACAGTTGATGAAATCAAAATATAGGAGGACTCATTATACCACACCTGGTATAAAGAAAACGAGGTATGTTAGAGGCTCGATACAACATTTCAATCCATTATGTTTTGAAGAAGAGATGAAGGACTCATTTGATCAATGTTGGAAACAAAACAACGAGATCACTTCTGGTCTTGGTTGTACATGCAATTGGGAATTCTTTCGTCAAATATTGACTCCAAACATTTAGCTTTTCACTGAGGTAAGCCGTTTTTTATTTTTTTGTTGCATTTATGCTTTTTTACATTCTTTTCTTCCAAAAGAGTTTTGATCAACCTTTCAAATGATTCACATGGAAGAAGCCATTTATGGATTAAAAAGAAGACAACATAAGTACTCCGATATTATCAATCAGAATGCCATTGTTTTGGATGAGGTTTTTGGTCAATTGTTGGTGAGTAACTCATTTGACAGTTGATAACTCTATGAAATAGAGTTATTTAACATTCTTTTAAGCTTATTAGTTATTGTTATTTCAAGATAATATGCCATGGTTTTAGTATTTTATATAATATTAATTAGTTTGTTTTAGTCAGAGGATGTGTAAAGAATTGTAGTTAATTCTGATTTTTAGCATATTATTTTTTATGTTTAAATTTGGTGTTGCCTCGCAGAACCTACGAGGAGTGGAAGCCCATTGAATTAGAAGGAATAGCGAAATTTGTAGCTGAAATGCATCAGAATGCTGCAAACAATGCTACAGCATTTGTCCCAGCAAAGTTGCACTAGTGCAGAATTAGAATAAGAGCATGTGGACCCAGTCTTTCTTTACAGCTGGCAAAGAATCATTTATTCATTAAGTTTGTGCATGACAGCTGTAAAAAGTTACCAAACTTAGCAACCAAGAGGGCACGTGGAGCTAGAGCATCTTTTGGAGGATTGGAATAAAAAGGGAAAGTTTAACAATTAAAAGGAAGTAGCCATTTTTCTGAGGAAGGCAGCCGTTCTGGGGGTGAAGGAGGGAGAGCCGAAAAGACACCATCTGTGCAGAAAAAGAGAGAACTGGAGACTCAAAGAGGAGGAAATTATTTCAGCTTGCACGGCTGGGGACCCTCGGCGAGAGAAAGAAATTTCATTTGTACCGGAGATCTTTCCATTTTTCTCTCAGTTCTTTCTAATCCTTTCTAGTCTTTCGATTTTGTTTTTCTTTTGAAATGATGAATATGTGGATAGAGATTTTTATGTGTAATTTCTTTAATTTGAACATGAACTAAATCCTCTAGCTAGGATTATTGATGGAACCAAGGTTGCAATGAAGATTTAGATGTTGAGTTAATTGTGTAGTGAAGTTTATTCGAGTTATTCAAGCGTTTCGTTATTGTTTAATTTTTGTTGATTGACTGGCCATCAATTGATAGTATATACAAACTAAAATTAATTCTGGGAAGGTTAATTTTGGTTGGATTTAACTTGGATAATATAAGTGAACGGTATAGGAATATATTGTTTTCTTGTACAACATGTTAAAATTGACGCTTAATGTTATGTTTGGAAAAACTGAGATGCATAGGGATATGTTAATTTTGGTTTGAAGAACTGGAAGCACAACATCTTTCGGAAGAGGATAGTGCAGAATTTTAGTTGACTGGATAACTTTGCTGCAGCATTTTCTATAGCATTTGTAGACAGATTTGCAACTAAGGGGAAATCTATAATCCTAGCTATCATCCTTTGTTAATTCACAACCTGAGCCTCTGAGTTTTTGTCACGCTTAATTATTTTGCTTGCATTTTTATTTACACTCACTCATTTATATTCAATTTTTATAGATTTAGTATTCAATTCATTTCTCAATTTGTTTTAAACCGATTGTTTTCTATAATTAATTTTTGATAATTCAATCCCTGTGGATACGATACTTTACTCATTATTATATTACTTGTTCGATTACGTGCACTTGCGTAGTATTTTCGCATACATATTTTTGGCGAATAAGTTTTTGGCGCCGTTGCCGGGGATTGGTATTATTGAAAATTGTTATTATAGAAATCAATTATTTTACTTTTATTTTGCTATTCTTTATTTAGTTAAACTCTGATTTTGGTTTTTGCAGGTGTGGTTTTCTTGCATGAACAGGCCGAGGGATGCAAATTTAGTTCCCCTTGATCCAGAAATTGAAAGAACTTTCAGAGTAAGAAGAAGAGAACAATTAGGTGCTGCTAGAATGGAAGGAAGGGCTCAAGGTGTAGTAGGAAATAACGTTGCCAACAATGCTGCAGCAATCGCAGATGACAGAGACAGAGCAATAAGGGATTATGCAGTCCCTATGTTGCACGGGCTGCATCCTAGCATTGTTCGACCAGAAATTCAAGCCCAACACTTTGAGTTGAAGCCGGTGATGTTTCAAATGCTCCAAACAGTGGGTCAATTCAGCGGGATGCCTACTGAAGATCCTCATTTGCACCTGAGATTGTTTATGGAAGTGAGTGATTCTTTCAAGCTTCATGGTGTAACTGAAGAAGCACTTCGACTCAAGTTATTTCCTTATTTTCTACGAGACAAAGCTAGAGCTTGGTTGAATTCTTTACCACCGGATTCTGTAGCAACATGGAATGATTTGGCTGAGAAATTTCTGGTGAAGTATTTTCCTCCGAACAAAAATGCCAAACTTCGGAATGACATCACATCGTTTCAGCAAATAGATGGAGAGGCTCTTTATGAAGCATGGGAGCATTTTAAAGAGTTGCTTAGAAAATGCCCATACCACGGACTTCCCCATCGGATCCAAATGGAGACTTTTTACAATAGTCTTAATGCTCAAACTCGGAGTATGGTGGATGCGTCTGCAAATGGAGCCCTTTTGATGAAGTCTTACAATGAAGCTTACGAGATTTTGGAGAGAATGTCTAACAACAACTACCAGTGGCCTACTGAGAGAGTTTCTACGGGAAGGCGTGTAGGAGAGTTCATGAGGTAGATGCCGTTACAGCTTTGACAGCTCAAGTATCTTCATTGTCCAACATATTGAAGTCCATGAATATGGCAGCAGGGGCAAATTCGGTGCAGGCAATTGAAGTTGTGTGTGTTTATTGTGGTGAAGGTCATTCATTTGAGAATTGCCCAGCTAACCCAGCTTCAGTTTGTTATGTGAATAATTTCAACAGGAATAACAATACATATTCCAACACTTACAACCCAGGGTGGAGGCAGCATTCGAATTTTTCTTGGGGTGATCAGGGAGCTAGTTCTTCAGCAGGGCTGAATAAACCGACACACCCACCAGGTTTTCAACAGCAGCAACAAAGACATCCGCTTCATGAACAACCGAATCCTATTGAGGCACTACTCAAGGAATACATGGTGAAGAATGATGCGATCATTCAGAATCAATCAGTCATTATTCAGAGTCAAGCTGCATCGCTGAGGAGTTTGGAGAATCAGGTGGGGCAGCTAGCTAATGCTTTGAACAATAGGTCCCAAGGATCGCTTCCTAACAATACGGAGAACCCCAGAAGAGATGGCAAGGAGCATTGCAAGGCTATTACACTTCGGAATAGCAGACAAGTTGATCAACCAATCCGACAACCTGCTCAAGAAACAGAACCATCTTCAATCCAAAATCAGCCAAGTCCACAATCAGAAACTAAAGCAGATCAGAATGCTGTGGCAGAGCGAAATGCTACAGCAAAGCTCTAGCAAAGCAGATCAGAGAGACCTCCACAACCATTTCCACAACGATTTCAAAATCAAAAGCAGGACAAGCAATTCAGAAAGTTTTTAGATGTGTTTAAGCAGCTGCACATCAACATTCCACTTGTGGAAGCTTTGGAACAGATGCCTAGCTATGTTAAATTCATGAAAGACATTCTTTCGAAGAAACGAAGGCTAGGTGAGTTCGAGATGGTGGCACTAACTGAAGAGTGCAGTGCGATATTGAAGAACAAGCTACCACCTAAGCTGGAAGATCCTGGTAGTTTCACCATACCATGCTCCATTGGAAACCGGTACTTTGGAAGGGCATTATGTGACCTAGGAGCAAGTATAAATCTGATGCCCATGTCTATCTTTAAAAAGCTGGGAATTGGGGAAGCAAGACCTACAACAGTAACTCTCCAATTAGCTGACAGATCATTTGCTCATCCAGAAGGGAAAATTGAAGATGTGCTCGTGAAGGTGGACAAATTTATTTTTCCAGTGGATTTCATTGTTATGGAATATGAAGCAAACAAGAAGGTGCCGATTATTCTGGGAAGACCATTTTTGGCCACAGGCAGAACATTAATAGATGTGCAGAAAGGCGAGTTGACTATGAGAGTTCATGATCAGCAGGTTACTTTCAACGTATTTAAGGCGATGCGTTTCGCTGACGATATTGAGGAATGTTCAGCCATCACTGTTTTGGATTCACTAGTGGTTGGGGAATTTGAGAAGTCATGCTCTACTAAACTGACAAAGGAAGATGACCTGGCTAATACTGAAGCGGATGAGGGAACCAATCATAATCAAGTCTTCTGGATGGAGAGCGAGCATACAGCAGTTAGATTTGGGAAGCAATTTGAGTCCTTTGAGTTATTAGAAAGGAACCTCAAGTCACATAAATCATCTATCGAAGAACCACCTACTTTGGAACTAAAACCTTTACCTGCACACTTGAGGGATAGTGGTAGCAGAAAGAAAAAGCGAAAAAAAAAACTGGATTCACAGGACATCGGCTGCACTTTGGAAGTTTTGCTGCAGAAAAAATTATTTGTCAGAAAGACATGCTGCAGAGAATTCAAGGAGAACTTTCAAAATTAATGGACAGCGACTTAAGCATTATTGGGGTGATGGTTTCAGTCGTCAGAAAACGTCCATCTTGCTACAAGATGCATGAACTACTGCATAGTCAGGCTGATGACCCTAAAACAAGCGCTTGAGGGAGGCAACCCTACATTCTTAATTTTTTAAATTACATTTGATTTGTTATTTTTGTTGATTTTTTGTTCAATTTTTGTTCCGTTTTGTTCTTAAGTTTTTATTTTTATTTTTTTTTATTTTTCTTTTCATTTCTTTGGTGCAAGGTTTGCAGCAGATTCTGGTGATTTTGCTACAGCATTTCTTTATGATGAATCAGTTTGTTACAGCAAAGCTGCAGCAAAATCGGACAGAACTGGAGAGCAATCTGTATTAAAATGCTACAGGAAATGCTACAACAAAGCTGCAGCAAAATCGGGCAGAACTGGAGAGCAATCTGTATTAAAATGCTGCGGGAAATGCTACAGCAAAGCTGCAGCAAAATCGGGCAGAACTGGAGAACAATCTGTATTAAAATGCTGCGGGAAATGCTACAGCAAAGCTGCAGCAAAGTTGGGCAGAATTGGAAGATGTAATCTGTATTAAAATGTTGCAGGGAATGCTATAGCAAAGCTGCAGCAAAAAAAAAAAAAAAAATTTCGGGGATACTTAAAATTCGGGGTGAAATTAATTATAATCAAAGGGATAGATAGCAATATATATATATATATATATATATATATATTTGTCTCCACAACCCTACAAGTCCCACCCCTTTTGCTTCCTTCTTCAGCGCCGACAAGCAGTAAGCCAACCCGAAATCACCAATTACCCATTATTGTCGACCAGCCGTCTTCCTCCATTACCAACCAGCCCGCATTGACGCGATACCGCATCAGGCCAGCCGTGGGCACCGCCCAATTTCAGCCTACCGCCAATCAGCCGTTCAGCGCCACACTTCCGTAGCACCAGGTTCTTCCGCCATTCAACCCACGGTTTCACCGTCAACGCCTGTAACTTAGCCAGTCGATTGTGCCAGCCGTTTGAACCCAACCACAACAGTTCGGCCCCAACCGACAATGCCCAGTTTGATGCATAGCGCCGTCCTCCAATTCACCAGTCCGATTCAGCCAGTCATTCAACAAAGAGCGCAGCTATCCGATTCCCTAACCCGCAAGCAATGCCTCGAACGAAGAAACTCGCGCACAAGCAAACAGGCCGAAAACCGAAGGATACCACCACCGGTTACCGTACCTTCCAGACAGCTGCCGATAACGATAAAATTTCCCGATGACGTGCTAGCACCAGTTGCTGTCGATGACGTTGCTGATGAGGTTGAAGATGATGGTGATGAGGATTGAAGGGAAGCACCAATGACCCATCCAATCAGGGAGTTTTTTACCTTACTCTTTACTTTCTTTTATATTATTTTGTTTTGTTTCGTTTTGAAGTGTATTGTTTTGTTTGGTGTGTTCTGTTCCAGCAGTGAGGACACTGCTTCGTTTAAGTTTGGGGGTGTTTTGTTAGTTGAGTTTGTCTTAGTGTGAGTTGATATAATTCTGTTTTGTGTTTAAAAAAAAACAAATATATATATTTATTGTGTGTGCAGTGTCTTTGTTATATGTTAGAAATTGCTCTAGTTGTTGAAACATAGTTGGTTTGAGGAAATTCTATGAAGAGTAATAGTGTTTTGAAATTCCCAGAATATGGAATGAATTGGCATGAGTTGAGTGTGATTGATGTTTATTATTGGTTTGCTCCTTAAATGAGATTGCTTGAATGATGCACATTATACTGTAGCTTTGTATTTCGTTTGATAAACTTAGGAAATTTGAAATCATGGTGAGAGTTTGGGATTTGAGAACTGATTGTATGAAACCTTCGAGGCGAAACGGTAAGAAACCAAGTATCCTGAGATGAATTGATATGTATTTAGAGTATGGATATTTCAAAAAGGGCTGTTATTTGAGGGTAAAAAAAAAAAAAAAAAAAAAAAAAAAAAAAAAAAAAAAAAAAAAAAAACCTACTCCGCTATTTGGAATTGCCTAGTAACCAGGAGTAACATGAGCCCCATGTGTACTTTTGCGTCAAAAAGTGATTCTGAATATGAGTATGCTATAATAAATCTGATTAGTGACGTTACTGAGTAACCGGGTGTCTTCATCACCAATGTTGACATTCGCGTAAAAAGGTAACAGTGACATGAAGATTCAAAAAAAAAAAAAAGAAATAAATTTCACCCTGTAAAAAGCCTTAAGCAGTAATCAGTGGAACATGTTTAATCTCAGGTGTTTGGTAAACTGCTATTAGTGGAGAAGGAGTTATGCAATCAGCCTATTGAATCATTATCTAGGCTCAATGAACTTGATTTGAATGACCTGAGTAATTCAAGGATGCTTAACTATAGTCACACACATACACCTTTAGAGGAGTCTCATTTGGGAGTGAATTCAGTTAGAATGGATACTGATACTTAATGAATGCGAATTTTGACTATGAGCTGGTGATTCAGAAGCACATCTGAGATTGGAGAATCAACTTATTTAGCATCCTGAGAAATTTTTTCTGTTTTGTGTTTTGTGTGTTTTGAGTTTTGTTTTTGTTATTAAGTTCTGTGTTATTTTGGCATTTCTCGAGGACGAGCAATGATTTAAGTTTGGGGGTGTGATAACTCTATGAAATAGAGTTATTTAACATTCTTTTAAGCTTATTAATTATTGTTATTTCAAGATAATATGCCTTGGTTTTAGTATTTTATATAATATTAATTAGTTTGTTTTAGTCAGAGGATGTGTAAAGAATTGTAGTTAATTCTGATTTTTAGCATATTATTTTTTATGTTTAAATTTGGTGTTGCCTCGCAGAACCTACGAGGAGTGGAAGCCCATTGAATTAGAAGGAATAGCGAAATTTGTAGCTGAAATGCATCAGAATGCTGCAAACAATGCTACAGCATTTGTCCCAGCAAAGTTGCACTAGTGCAGAATTAGAATAAGAGCATGTGGACCCAGTCTTTCTTTACAGCTGGCAAAGAATCATTTATTCATTAAGTTTGTGCATGACAGCTGTAAAAAGTTACCAAACTTAACAACCAAAAGATGCCCTAGCTCCACGTGCCCTCTTGGTTGCTAAGTTTGGTAACTTTTTACAGCTGTCATGCACAAACTTAATGAATAAATGATTCTTTGCGAGCTGTAAAGAAAGACTGGGTCCACATGCTCTTATTCTAATTCTGCACTAGTGCAAATTTGCTGGGACAAATGCTGTAGCATTGTTTGCAGCATTCTGATGCATTTCAGCTACAAATTTCGCTATTCCTTCTAATTCAATAGGCTTCCACTCCTCGTAGGTTCTGCGAGGCAACACCAAATTTAAACATAAAAAATAATATGCTAAAAATCAGAATTAACTACAATTCTTTACACATCCTCTGACTAAAACAAACTAATTAATATTATATAAAATACTAAAACCAAGGCATATTATCTTGAAATAACAATAATTAATAAGCTTAAAAGAATGTTAAATAACTTTATTTCATAGAGTTATCACACCCCCAAACTTAAATCATTGCTCGTCCTCGAGAAATGCCAAAATAACACAGAACATAATACACAAAAAGAAAACTCAAAACACACAAAACACAAAACAGAAAAAATTTCTCAGGATGCTAAATAAGTTGATTCTCCAATCTCAGATGTGCTTCTGAATCACCAGCTCATAGTCAAAATTCGCATTCATTAAGTATCAGTATCCATTCTAACTGAATTCACTCCCAAATGAGACTCCTCTAAAGGTGTATGTGTGTGACTATAGTTAAGCATCCTTGAATTACTCAGGTCATTCAAATCAAGTTCATTGAGCCTAGATAATGATTCAATAGGCTGATTGCATAATTCCTTCTCCACTAATAGCAGTTTACCAAACACCTGAGATTAAACATGTTCCACTGATTAGTGCTTAAGGCTTTTTACAGGGTGAAATTTATTTATTTATTTTTTTTTTTGAATCTTCATGTCACTGTTACCTTTTTACGCGAATGTCAACATTGGTGATGAAGACACCCGGTTACTCAGTAACGTCACTAATCAGATTTATTATAGCATACTCATATTCAGAATCACTTTTTGACGCAAAAGTATACATGGGGCTCATATTACTCCTGGTTACTAGGCAATTCCAAATAACGGAGTAGGTTTTTTTTTTTTTTTTTTACCCTCAAATAACAGTCCTTTTTGAAATATCCATACTCTAAATACATATCAATTCATCTCAGGATACTTGGCTTCTTACCGTTTCGCCTCGAAGGTTTCATACAATCAGTTCTCAAATCCCAAACTCTCACCATGATTTCAAATTTCCTAAGTTTATCAAACGAAATACAAAGCTATAGTATAATGTGCATCATTCAAGCAATCTCATTTAAGGAGCAAACCAATAATAAACATCAATCACACTCAACTCATGCCAATTCATTCCATATTCTGGGAATTTCAAAGCACTATTACTCTTCATAGAATTTCCTCAAACCAACTATGTTTCAACAACTAGAGCAATTTCTAACATATAACAAAGACACTGCACACACAATAAATATATATATATTTGTTTTTTTTTTTTAAACACAAAACAGAATTATATCAACTCGCACTAAGACAAACTCAACTAACAACAGTGATGCCATAGATGACTACTTAAGGAAATATATTAGTGGCGAGGTCCCTAAAATGGGAAAATCTATGAAAGGCACGAAGGCACTATACTTCCCGTTTAATGTGGGAGAGAAACAGAATTTGTAGAACAATCACCTCCCTGGAGGGAAACATTGGGTTACAGTGACGGTAGATTTGGTCGAACTAGAGTTAGTAGTTTTGTACTGTAACATTGGATGTTACAATAAGATACAAATGGATAAATTTATGAAACCACTCCAGACAATGACTCCTTTGATGCTTCGGGAATCTGGATTTTTCAATGATTTGATCAGTCATCTTAATACTCCTTGGCCATACAGGCGCCCATGTAATCATCCTCAAAATATTTTGTAAATATATTTTCAATGTCTAACTTTTTATTTGTCATTTAGAATTATAAAAACTAATGAACTTTTTTTTTCAATTGCTACTTAAAACAGGAGAGATTGTGTTGTATACGCCATCAAATATATTGAATTTGATATGGAAGGCATCAAATTGAACTTGATAAATGATGATATGATTGAATTCTATTGAACAAAGATGGCAATCAAGATTTTTCACAACCATTGGGGTCCCATAGTCACTTTATACTATGTTAAGGTTTTCTCTTTATTAGAATTTTCTCTTTATTTTAATAGTTAATTTTGTCGACATTAATATGTTATATAATGTTTAATTTTTCATGTTAAAATAAAAAAAATGTTGTATTTTTATTTTTTTGGACATTCTTCCAAACGTCATACAGTTGGAACAGTCTTCTCGGTTAGTAAAACTAGTGATGACAACAAGTCTTGTAGACCATCCAAACTGTATTGATCGACAAATACAAAATCAAAGTTTTTTCTTCTCTTTTATTTTAATTTAGAATTTTCTTTTTATTTTAATAGTCAATTTTGTTGACATTAATATATTAGATAATGTTTAATTTTCCATGTTAAAATAAAAAAAATGTTGTATTTTCTTTTTTTTTTTGGACATTCTTCCAACCATTATACAGTTGGAATGGTCTTCTCGGTCAGTAAAACTAGTGATGACAACAAGTCTTGCAGACCGTCTAAACTGTACTGACCGACAAATACAAAATCAAAGTTTTTTTTCTTCTCTTTTATTTTAATTTAAAATTTTATCTTTACTTTAATAGTCAGTTTGTTGACATTAATATATTAGATAATGTTTAATTTTCCATGTTAAAATTAAAAAAAAAGTTGTATTTTTCTTTTTTTGAACATTCTTCCAGCCGTCATACAGTTGGAACGGTCTTCTCAGTCAGTAAAACTAGTGATGACAACAAGTCTTGCAAACCGTCCAAACCATGCAAACCGTGAGCATCGTGCCTTTAAGCACACAAGCAAACTATGCAAACCATTCGGACCGTCTCACAGTTGGTCTATACATACCAAACTGACCCCTGCGGACAGTCCCATTATTAGACGGTTTACTTAATTTTAATTTTTAAAAATAAGTATAAATTATGATTTATTTAATCAAAATGTCAAAGTAATCAAATTCATGTTAATTATAAATGTGATTGGCTACACATGAGAAATAGTAAACCGACCACATTATTTTCAAGGATTAACGATTGTAAAGTCTTGATTAGGTTGAATCATGATTGAAGAATAATGAATTTTTTGCATACTTCAAAATACTTAAGATTGTAATGTGAGATTTTATTAACTATCGACTGTTGATAACTTCTTAAGCCTAGTAAACCATGAGCATCATGGCACTAATCACACTAGTAGACCATGTAAACCTTTCGGACCATTTTACGGTTGGTCCATGCATACCGAACTAACCCCGTGGACCATCTCATTATTAAACGGTTTACCTGATTTTAATAATAAAAGATCAAGTATAAATTATGTTTTTATTAATCAAAATGTCATATTAATCGGATTCATATTAATTACAAATGTGATTAGTGCAATTAAAGGTGGTTTAACATTTATAGTATGAGAAATCGTACAAGTTTTTTCTTTTTTCTTTTTAATTTTTGCATATCTCTTTATTTGAATAGTTAATTTCATGGACATTAAGATATTCCACAATGTTTCAATTTAATGTTAAAAAAAAAAATAAAAGGCCTATTTTTCTTTTTTGGACTTTTTTCCAACTGCCAAACAGTTAGAACAGTTTTCTCAATTGGTAAAACCAGTGAAGACAACAAGTCTTGCGGACCGTTCCAATTGTACTAATTGAAGTGATCAACATGTACAAAATGACAGTTTTTTTTCTTGTTTTCTTATTTTTAATTTTTGCATATATCTCTATTTGAATAGTTAATTTTATTGAAATTAAGATATTCTACAATGTTTCATTTTCCATGTTAAAAAAAAACTTTATTTTTCATTTTTGGACTTTCTTTCAACCGCCAAACGATTTGAACGGTCTTCACGGTTGGTAAAACCAGTGAAGACAACAATTCTTGCGGACCGTCCCAACTGTACTGATCGAAGTGATCAACATGTACAAAATAAAATTTTTTTCTTGTTTTCTTATTTTTAATTTTTGTCTATCTCTCTATTTGAATAGTTAATTTCATTGACATTAAGATATTTAATAATATTTCATTTTCCATGTTAAAACAAAAAAAAAACTTTAATTTTCATTTTTGGACTTTCTTCCAACCGCCAAACGATTGGAATAGTCCTCTCGATTGGTAAAACTAATGAAGACAACAAGTCTTGCGGACCGTCCCAACTGTACTGATCGAAGAGATCGACATGTACAAAATGAAAATTTTTTCTTGTTTTCTTATTTTTAATTTTTACATATTTCTCTGTTTGAATAGTTAATTTCATTGATATTAAGATATTCCACAATATTTCATTTTCCATATTAAAACAAAAAAAAAACTTTATTTTTCATTTTTGAACTTTTTTCCAACTGTCAAATGGTTGGAACGATCTTCTCGGTTGGTAAAACCAGTGAAGACAACAAGTCTTGTGGACCGTCCCCATTGTACTTAACAAAGTGATTGACATGTACAAAATGAAAGTTTTTTTTTTTTTGGTTCTTATTTTCAATTTTTGCATATCTCTCTATTCGAATAGTTAATTTCATTGATATTAAAATATTCCATAATGTTTCATTTTCCATGTTAAAAAAAAAACTTTATTTTTCATTTTTGGACTTTCTTCCAATCGCCAAACAGTTGGTATAGTCTTCTCGGTTGGTAAAACCAATGAAGACAACAAGTCTTGAGGACCGTCCCAACTGTACTGATCGAAGTGATCGACATGTACAAAATGAAAGTTTTTTCTTGTTTTCTTATTTTTAATTTTTGCATATCTATCTATTTGAATAGTTAATTTTATTGAGATTAAGATATTCCACAATATTTCATTTTTCATGTTAAAATAAAAAATAAAAAATAAAAAATAAAAGGTATATTTTTCATTTTTGAAATTTCTTCCAACCGCCAAACGGTTAGAACGGCCTTCTTGGTTGGTAAAACCAATGACGACAATAAGTCTTACGGACTGTCCCAACTATAATGTTGAAAACCAGTTATAGAACAACTTTGTTAAAATCTTGAAAAAGTCAGAAATACAAAATGCCCAAATACATCAAAAACAAAATTTGACACATGGAATCTAATTCAAGCTTGCATCAACAATCATAGCTTTCCTGGAGTGCTTGTTTTTGCCTCTCCTATGATCTCCAACTGAAGGAAAATCTAGTTTATTGAATCCTTCCACCCTTTGTAGTAACATCAGGGGGTAACACTTTCATATTCCGTACATCCTCAGGGATATCCCACTCTAATTGGTTTGGTACTGGGTAAATAGTTAGGATATAAGCTAATGCCTAGAACTCCTTCATATAGTATTTTGAGCATAAGTTATGCATTTTATTTGGGCCTTCTTAGTATGCTACAAAGGCATATATACACGGAAACATGTCAATGTCAAACACTTTACAAGTGCATGTTCCCCTCCCAAGATCAACTAAGCAACTACCATTCGACCCTATAACAAAGTACTTGAGCACGGTTCTATCCAGTTCTTGAACTTTTAGGATTGTTGACTCTTTGTGTCTCGTGTGCAATGCTTTCTCTACAACCAGAGTTAAGAGCTACGTTAAAGATCTGAGACTCGAGTCCTTTCGGTGTTTGTTGAGCCATTCAGAAAATTTATTAACTATTGCATCAATCAAAGGTAGAATATGATATGTTCTGGCCTGTGAAATAGTATCTAGCCCATTTGCTAACATCAACATTGTCTTCAAGATACTCGGTTGCAATTGGATACCTAATTTTTAGTTCGTCATGTTGTTTGTTGAATTTCTGCACTGTATATGTTGCTGCAACTTGCATGAACTTCATGACAACGGCATCCTTCACCTTCATCTTGGCCATGCCCTTGGCAGCTTTAGCACGGGATCCTCGATTAACACATGATTTTATATTTTGGGAGATGTGCCATGCACAAAACCCATGTTGGGATTTCTTGTATACATCGGTGACTACATTTCGGATGCATTGGTGCCTATTTGAAATGATGACCAAATTCTTGTCATTTGGTATGAGCTCTTGAACTTTAAGCACGAACCATTTCCACGAGTTGTCATTCTTAGAGTCAACTACTCCAAAAGCTAGTGGATATTGATGGTTATACCCATCTTGAGCAGTGGCAATAATCAATGTCCCTTTGTATTTGGTTTTTAGAAAAGTCCCATCCACCACTATAACCTTCTTCATTGCCTTGAACCCTTAAATACACGCCCCTAATGTGATAAAAAAGTATTTGAATATTTGATCATTGTCCACCAACAAATGTGTGATTGTGCCAGGATTTACAATCTTCATCATGTGCAAATAACTAGGAAGCAACTCGAAACTATGATATGGAGCGCCCCTAACATCACTTGCAGCTTTCTTTTTTCCCCTCCAAGCTTTGTGGTATAATATTGACATCCCACGATTTCTCATCATGTCCACTACTCTACTTGGAGCAGGTGTGTCAAGCTAAACATATCTGCAACTAACTCTGCCGTTGCTTGCCTATTCCTCACATCCACCGAACTAGTTGAGCAAGTGTGCATATTGCAATATGTTCAGAGGGAGAAACAATCCAAGTTCTTGATCTTTGCTGCTCGCAATGCCCACTTGAAATCTTGAACTACACATTTCACCACAAACAACTTCGTAGTAGACTTGACTATGTGAAAATCAAAACAAGTTTTCAATGAAGCATTGATTACCAAATTATTCACCTCATTCTTGCTCGCAAATTCTTGATCAATTGCAATACCCATACCATCATAGAAGTTGAAAGACACAACCATCATCTATTGCTAATGGTTCACAATGATCTACCACAATGTCTTGTTCCCCACATGAAGGTTTTTGTTTTGGTGTTACAGCAGAAGCCGTTGTTTCTTGGAGGAAAGTTTTCTCGAATGTAGTTTCGTCTAGGCGGTCACCCTCACAACCTTTTGCAGAAACAGCATCATACACCATGGGTTCCTCCATGTCTTTGTCAAAATAGTCTTCTTGAATGATTTCGTCATTTAAATTATTAAGTCCTTCATTTCCATCAACATCAAGTATCTCTTTGTCATTTGCTTCTCCACTTTTGTTATTCTTCATGAGCTCAACATGTAATATGCTCCTACATTGCGATATAGCACAGCGGTCCAAAAGATAACACTTTGTATCAAAATCATCCAAAATAAACTTAGGTTTTGGTTCTATTGAAACCAAAGGGATGTAACTTAGTTTCAAATATGTACCCTTCGACTTACAGGAAGCCTTTCAAAAATGCAATAAATAATCGTAGAATATTTTATCTTATTCAGATCATCCAATAATATTATGCTCTTCAATTCCTTATTCCTTGGACACCATTTGTAAGAACCATATTCTTTTTTCTTCCATTCTTCACCAAATCGATAATATATGACAATCTCAGCCATTTTCCTAAAAAAAAATAAAATAATAATAATAATTGCTTTCAAAGAACATGAAAAATAAATGAGAAGACTGTTTAGATTGTCCAAACGGTCAAAAAGGCCAGTCAGGCCGATCGTTCACGGTCAAAAATTCCTAATAGTTGAAATTCAACCAATACTAACTGTCCCAACTGTAGTGACCATACTGATCGTCTCAACCGTATGAATCGATAAGAACGGTTTGACGGTCTGCATGATTTTCCCTGACTGTTCATCTCCGTTTTTTTCCTCAAAATTTCAAATAAATAAATAAATAAAACAGATGCAAAGGAGATGAATGTTATTGTTTTTCCAACTTAAACTCCAAAATCTAAATGCCCATATTTTGCACAATAATTTCAAGCAAAAAAAAAAAAAAAAAGATGATTTAAGATTTTGGACTTCAAAACTTTTCAATCTTTACTTCTCAATTTCGACCGGAATATATGGGTGACGGTGATACAATGGTGGAAAAGGGGATGAGAAGGTGAGTTTTTTTTTTTTTTTTTTTTTTTGGAACGTTGGTTTTTTGAGGAAGAAGAAGAATAAGGGGAAGATGGTTTTTTTTTTTTTATGGGATGATTTGTCATCTTTTCTTTTAATATATATATATATATATATATATAAAACAAAAAAGGTATTTTAGAGAATATAAAATTTTTGTTAAAGTGGGGGTCATCAATGTAAAGCTTTTTCATTGAAGGTTAGTCGTATAATAAAAGGTTCATTTTAAGGCTAAATTTGCAAACCACCCGGAACAGAATTACGTGCAGACACACGTGTCTAAATATGAAATGATGTGTTTTTGGGGCTGTTTAGGGGATTTTTCCAAGCCCATTTCCAGGACAATTGATTCTTATGTTTAGAAATTTGTTTGTAGATTTTAGATGTTTATCTATTAATAAAAGTTGTTTATTTATTTTATACATCAGTTGTTTTGGATATTTTTATTAGTATAAAGGGAGATAATACAATGGGGTAAAAGTTTTTATTTTATTGGAGTAAAATTTTGTTGACCACTAGATATCATTTGGAGGTTTAGATTTATGTATGCACAAAATCTATTTTGTGCCCACACACGTGTGAATAGAAAAACAATCACTAATTTTTTAAAAAAAAAACTCCCATCCTTCATGAACTCCGATGCCTCCCCCTCCTCACTCCGCAGGTGCTGCCGACACTGTGGCCGTTGCCTTGTCATTTTCTCCACCAGACGAGATGAGAGACCATTATATTACAATAAATCCTCCCACACACAATAGAATTTCTATGTCAAAATAAAAATTAGAAAGAAAAAAATACCATATCGACTAAGAACTCTGGTGGCCTTGGGGGGTGGGGGGGTTGGTCTCGACGGCGGTGTGCGATTTACGGCTTGGGTGGCGTTCGACCCCTCTGAAATTACGAGTTACAGGCGATGGACACAACCCACGGCAGAGGGTGATTCAGCCGCAACCCATGGTTGACGGATATGGAAAACCAGGAAAGCCCACCCATTTTAACTGGTGTAGATATGGTCGATTGAGATAGCGATCACGATCTTTGGACTGTTGCGACGGAGAAGGCAAGCGCGACACAAAGCTGTCGCGATTTAGCAATAGGTTCTCATTTTTTTTTTGGTAATGTTTTTTAATTTTATTAAAATAATATTTCTGAATTATTTAGATTAAAATTTGGTGTGCTAAAGAACACAATACACCCTCACTTAGATCAAATAATGATCTTTGGATGTTACTCTATTGATGGAGGGAAAAAAAGTGTTCCTACTATAGAAGGCCCCTAGTAAAAATTTATAACAAGCAAATGGCATTAGGATTTTCGGTATAATAACTTTCAAATTATGCATAAGAAAATATGTAGAAAGATATAATATTGAAATTATAGTCTAA
Source organism: Ficus hispida (assembly GCA_025413025.1). Taxonomy (NCBI): domain Eukaryota; kingdom Viridiplantae; phylum Streptophyta; class Magnoliopsida; order Rosales; family Moraceae; genus Ficus; species Ficus hispida. The sequence continues at coordinate 18,655,794 of CM046366.1, read as the reverse complement.
ATTAAGAGTCTGCAGTGATTATGTGAAGGTGGGTATTTTGATTTTGATAAAATTGTAATATTTGTTTACTTTTACTCATGTAGGATAGTTTATCTTGCCTATAAGAATGAGACTTTTCAAGTAAAAACATTAATATGTATGAGGGGTTTATTCTATGTATTGAACTAGACCTAAAGTGATATTGATTTATGTAATTATTCCATTTAAGATAGATCAATTCATTTTGATTAATATTCTTGTAGATATCATAATCTTGAATGGATAAGTGAATGCATGTCTATATGATGTATCTTTTGATGTATCCAAGAGTTGGAGGTGTATTGCATAGAACCCATAACTCCTTCGTGAGAGTTATCGCATAGATTATTATATAGATTATCACAATATTGTTCATAGGTATAGAACCCATAACTCGTTTATGAGAGTCAATAATATTATCTTAAAGTGTCATTCTAATAGGTGTAGAATTTGGGCTTCTAACAGCTATATTAGTTGATAATGTGGATTTATTTTTTAACATCTATATAGTTGAAGTGCAAAATCATTGCCTCTCATTTCTTACTTCTATATAAAGCTAATACGAATTTAAGAAGGATAGATAAAATACTTTCTCTCATTCCAACTCAAATTACTTCTACTAGTTCCATATAAGTACTATAGATGCTCAAAAGAAAGGTTAGATTACTTTGCTTCACAAGAGAAGAATTTAAGGTTAGACTACTTTGCTACACAAGAGAAGAATTTTCAGGCTCTCACTTTTAGTGGTTGAGAATTTTAGAGCATTTGTAGTTGGAAAGAATTAACCAATTTAATGATGTTGGAGATTTAAGAACAATTGTAATTTTGTACGATGGGTGTTCATACATACTGAGTAAAGAGGATATAAGAAAAATTCAAAAATTGAATTCCTTTAAACCTCTATTAGGACACTAAGCCAAAATTTTATTTGTTAAACTGGTCTGTTGATTTAAACATTAAAGAAGACAATCGTTTTATAACATGATTATGAGTTAATCATGTAAATATTATTGAACTTGATCTAAAGTAAAATTAATAGATTAATAATTTCATTCAATAAATCAACTTTACTTGAGAATCATTATTCTGATTATCATAATCTTTAGGGATAATTTCTCCATATATTACAGATTGTGGCTTTTGATATGCCAAATAGTAAAACTCAAATTGTGTGACGATCCAAAATTTTGAACCGTTAACTTACTTAAAATATAACTAATTGTAAATATTTTAAAAAGTAACAATGCGGAAATTAAATTGGTGGTGGTACCATCCCTTCCTTTACCCTGCAATGCTCTGCAAGTACAAAAGACGTCTATGGGGCCAGTTGCTTACCCATATTATATCTCATAAAATATTTTCATACTATCATCACACATCATTTAGTACAACATGAATGTCGAATAATGCATATATTTATTATTTTGTGTGTATCCAATTATGCCTTTATTTTATATCTTGTCTACATTGGAATTCTTGTAGGGAGTTAGGGGAGCAACCTTTTAATTGCCTCTAGGCTCATAATGCAAAACTTTTATTTAATCATATCCTCATGTGAGTGGAGGTTGGTATAACAATTAATCCTATTTTTCATTATATTAGTTTCTAACAACTGTGACAATATGTAGAGTTACATGTCACTATACGTCTAGCATCATGGCATAATTACTTGAGAGAAATACCAATCATTATAGTGAAAAAAATTATTCACATTACAAACTAAATCAGGAGTAATCATATCATTCATATATTCATCACAATACCTGATAATTTGTAGTAACATAGCACATTAACAGATAACATTTTGTTCCACGAATATGAGGTTTGTACTTATGTGTCTTACGAACTTAAACTTTTCAAAGCAATAACTCCTAACTACCTAAGCTCGTGATTTTTTTAGGCTTCAAAAATTGACATGGTTTACATCTCAGTATGTTAGAAGCATGATTCATAAGTGTTCAGAGAATTTTATACAAAAAAAGTTAATAACACGATCAGAGATCTTGATCATTATTTTGTGACTATAATTAAATGATTTTATATTAAAAGAATTCAATAAATGGGTTTCTCTAAGATAAAATAACATAAAGCTTCAAAGTCAAAATAAGCAAGAAGATGAAACGAAACTTGTTGATTTTGCTAATTGCACTTTTTAAGGTTGTCATTTTAACAAATATTCCTAAGGATGTAAGGACACAATCAAAACTCAATTAGGTCGAGCGGTGGATTTTTAGGTTGTCTTCTTAATCAATAAACTTTTAAGCACTAGTTTGGTAATGTTTTTGGAGACCCCATGAGTCATTTACACAAAGTACGATGCATATTTCTTGTTTAGTAAAAGCATTCAAAAGTTATTTGCATGAACACTAATATATTTTAATAGTTAGAGTAATTGGCTCAAGTACTCCATGAACTCTTTAAAAGGTGACGGTTTGATCATTGTTTTATTTTTCTTTTTTGGCCGAGATGACCTTAAATTCTCTAAATGTTGGTCATTATAGTCATGTCCATTAAATTTCTAACAGAATGAGTATTTTGGTCTAATTTGAGATGATATTTTAGTAATTTAATAATAAATAATTAAAAAAATAAAAAATTCATAAAAAAAATTAAAGAAAAACTAGATCTGGGTTCGTGGGGGAGGCGCGTCGGCGGCGGCGAAACCCATATTTGGGTTCGCAGGTGTGGAGGGGGGCGGGGGGGGGGGGGGTGGTGAGGGAGGGAGGGAGCGTAGAGGGGAGAGGACGGGGAGGGAGGGAGAGTATTTTAGTCTTTTTTCCACAAAACTGATAATTTCAACAAGATTTTATTATAAATTTAATGGAGTGACGAAACCTAGATCTGGATTCGTGGGGGCGGCGGCGGAACGCAGATCTGGGTTCGGAGGCATGGGGGGAGGGGGAGGGAGCGAAGGGGGGATTGAAACAGGGAGGGAGGGAGAGTATTTTAGTCTTTTTACTACAAAAGTGATAATTTTAGGAAGATTTTATTAGAAATTTAACGGAGTTTGACGGAAATGACTGTATTGGCCAAGAAATAAGAAGTTTATGGTTATTTAGGCTAAAAAAAAAAAATTAAAGGACCAAACAATCACCTTTGAAAGAGTTCGAGACTATTTAGGCTAATTACTCTAATAGTTATTTGAATAATTCAGGATTTATAACTTTGTTCTTAGCTTCTACTTCTCCTTTTGTTGGAAGTAAAAATATATATTTTGTCAAAGCAAAGCAACCTCAAACTATTAATTAAGATAGATATTATATATATATATATATATTAATAATTTTAATATTTAAAAAATTTAGAAATGTATAGCTAAATAATCTTTTTTTTAAGAATTTTTTTTAATAAAATGACTGAAATTTTTAAAAATTAGTTAAAATTCTTTTTTTTAATTATTAATCAATTTTTTTAAATGGTTAATTAATGATTGACCACATAAAATAGATAATTTAGTAAATTAGTGATTGATCAAATATAAAAAATGACAAACAGTTATTTTGTTTAATAAAAAAAATTAGAATATTTATTAGATTAAGTGAATGAAAATAATCAATCCACTCTAATTTTTCGATAATTTATTGTCTTTCTTAAAATAAAATAAAAAAAAGTCACTATAATGGTGTTGTTTACGAGAAGTTCCCCATTTGACATTTTGGCAAATTTCTCAATTGTGTCTCACTCTTCTGTCTACCTCAGTCTCAGAAACTCACAAGACTCTCCGGAGCATCTCAGACGTCAGTCCTCCTCCTCGTCCCTCCTGAGTCTCACTCACGCGTGAAGCCTGCCGGCTGCCGAGTCCGACTCCCTCTACCGCGCCGCCGCCTAAGCCTAAGCCTGCATCGGTGCGCCCATGGCAAGTCCCTTACGCAGCCGAAGCCACCTCCGCCAACAGTCCCTCACGCCGCCTCCGAAGACTCTGTTCTGTTCTGCTCTGTTCTTGACGAATACTCGGTACTATTCTCTCTTTCACTTCTTCCATTTTGTAGCCATATTTCGTTAGGTAATTTTATCGTCCTCTATCTATCTCTAGTTCTAGATTTGTAGTTTTGATTTTACATAGCTTTTTTCAATCTCTTTTGGTCAAAAATGAAAAAGTTTAAAAGGCAATCAGTGAGCGTTACTGATGCGCTTTTATGTCGATGACTGATAGCGCAATCAGCCCTTTTCATTGCCGATATTACTCTTTGGGAGCAGATATGCTTGCTTTTGTCGCTTTTTCCTTTGCCGCTTTCGCATTCAGATGTTCCTACATTTTTCATTCTTCATCCTTACCCTTTTTTTTTTTTTTTTTTCCGAATGATTAAGTTGTTTTTGTTGCAATAATCAAGTTAATCTGTACAAATTTGTTTATTCCAATAAAAGTAGTAGTTTTGGTTCCCAAGTAGTTAGTTTTGGCTCTTGTAATCTGTAATAGCTTCCAATTGTGCTAGGCTGTGAATTTCTATGAACTTCTATGATCTTGAACGTTTTGCTCTGATATTTTTATGTGGCTGTGAACTGCTGAAATCAGTGTCTTATGTTATATATATATATATATATATATATATATTGATATTATTGTAAATGCATTCTCTATGCGTAAATATTCATAATTGGTTCTGATATAAGCTCTTTTATATATATCTAATGTTGTTTCTTTGCTGGGTTGACTATATGTTTTCAGATGTTAACAAATTTGATTGAAGAACTGGGTTCATGCCAGAAATCTCCAATGCAGCAGTTAGTTTATGCAACAAAGCAACAAAGTCTCAAGTTCCAAGGTGAGAGAACACGAGCAACATTGAGCAATAGCTTGGTAAGTTACTGCAACTATCTGCGTATGAGAGTTTCAAGATAGATTCTCGCTGACAATGCTATTTCTGTTTCGAAATTAGAACTACATCTGGGAGTGATTCGCTGGAATAGACGCTTTAATTTACAGCAAAGTTTGGCACTTTGGTGATTAGTTGGTGGTCGTAATAGTGAAGATGAAGGTGGAAGTACAACAAGATGCCATTACATTCTAAAGCTATCGGGACATAGTATAAGCTCATTAACCCTCCGTAAACCTTTCAGTTTAATGTTGTCTCCTCTATTTCTTAGATCTCATGGAGTTGGACTTCAGCAGAAACTATTGGCTATTTCATTTGATTCTTTATCGTATACCTCCCTATACTCTCTGTTTTCTCCCAAAACATTTTGTTCACATTTTTGTCATGATTATTTGCTTACCATCCCCGCTGCCACCTCCGCCTCCTCCTCCTCCTCCTCTTCATTGTCATCATCCCAGTCCATTGTTAGAACAATTTGTTCGTTGGTCTTTGAATCTTATTATCAGCATGGCCATGGAAGACAATCTCCTCCCAAGCTAAACCTTTATGTTGATACTGATTCTTTGACTCATGAACAGGCTATAACTGTTGTTGCTTCACTAGCAGATGAGGGAGGTTCAATGGTTGCGTTGAGTTTCTTTTATTGGGCTATTGGATTCTCAAAGTTCCGCCATTTCATGCGACTTTACATAGTTTGTGCTATGTCGTTGGTTGGTAATGGAAATTCAGAGAAAGCCCATGAAGTGTTGCAGTGCATGTTAGGGAGTTTTGCTGAAATTGGGAGGTTGAAAGAAGCAGGTGATATGATTCTTGATATGCAAAACCAGGGTCTTATGCTGACCCCACACAGTTTGAATTGTGTCGTTGGGATTGCATGTGAAATGAACTTAATTGAGTACGCAGAGAAGATGTTTGAGGAAATGTGTCAAAGAGGGGTCACTCCTGATCCTTGTAGCTACAGATCGATGGTTGTTGGTTATTGTAGGATTGGTAGCGTTTTGGAGGCTGACAGATGGCTGACTGAAATGCTTGATAAGGGCTTTGTTGTAGATAATGCGACATTAACTCTAGTTATTAGTACATTCTGCAAAAAGGGTTTTGCAAATCGAGCAGTGTGGCTTTTCAATAAGATGATTGAGATGGGTTTAAGTCCTAATTTGATAAACTATTCGTCTTTAATTAATGGGCTGTGCAAGAGGGGCAGTGTAAAGAAAGCGTTTGAAATGTTGGAGGAAATGGTTAGTAAAGGTTGGAGACCTAATGTTTATACGCATACAGCATTGATCAACGGTCTTTGCAAGAAGGGATGGACTGAAAAGGCTTTTAGACTGTTTCTTAAACTTGTCCGGAGTGACAACTACAAGCCTAATGTACATACTTATACTAGCATGATCAGCGGATATTGCAGAGAAGAGAAGATGAATCGTGCAGAGATGTTGTTCAACAAAATGAAAGAACAGGGATTGGTTCCAAACACGAAGACATATACTACTCTCATCGATGGCCATTGTAAAGCTGGACATTTTGAAACAGCATACCAATTGATGGATTCTATGAGAATTGATGGTTTTGCTCCTAATATTTACGCTTACAATGCGCTGATTGATGGCTTGCTGAAGAAGGGTAGGATCCCGGAGGCTTATAAACTGATGAAGAAGGCATCTTTTGATGGATTACATGCTGATAGAGTCACTTATACCATTCTTCTAACCGAGCACTGCAAGAAAGGTGAGACTAAGGGAGCCCTAATACTTTTCAATAAGATGGTCAAAGTTGGACTCCAACCAGATATCCACTTATACACAAGTTTGATAGCCTTTTTCTGCCGGCAAAACAGAATGAAAGAAAGTGAGAGGTTCTTCGAGGATGCCATAAGGTGTGGTTTCACCCCGTCAAAAGAAACTTATACTTCTATGATCTGCGGGTACTGTCGGGACAGAAATGTCACCATGGCCACAAATTTTTTCCAAAGAATGACTGACCATGGTTGTGTACCCGATAGTATTGCTTATGGTGCCCTGATTAGCGGGCTTTGCAAAGAAGAGAAGTTGGACGAGGCTCGCAGGTTTTATGACACCATGGTAGACAAAGGACTGTCACCTTGTGAAGTTACGAGGGCTACATTAGCTTACGAGTTTTGCAAGAAAGAAAACTTTTCTGCTGCTATGGCTATCTTAGAAAGGCTTGACAAACGGCTTTGGATCCGCACTGTCAATACCTTGATCAGGAAACTTTGCAACGACAAGAAAGTTGGCATGGCAGCATTGTTATTTCACAAGTTGGTGGACAAGGACCGCAACATCGACCGTGTAACAATGGCTGCATTCACAACAGCTTGTTACGAGAGCAACAAGTATGCTCTTGTTTCTGAGTTGTCTGAGAGGATTGCTTAAAACGGTTTGGATGCCGGATATATTGAACCTGGTCCATTGTAAGGTAAAAATTGTATGGTATACTGGTTTTTGTAGCTTCATTTTCAGCCTAAAATTAGTAACATTCTTCAGCAGACAACTCAAGATTGTGCTGCAAATCTAAGATTGACACGCGTTAATTTTCTTTCTACTGTCCAGCTCAAACAGGTCATCCTTTTTTTTTTTTTTTTTTAAATAATAAAATAGGTAATTTTGGGGAGCTATTTATTCCTGTTAGTAACCAAGCATCTTTGAAAAAGAAGTCAGTAGTATTTCCTCCCCAGTTCAAAAGCTGAAATATGCTTAAAACTTCGTTAGAATAGTTGTCCGCAACTACAAACTTGTGAAAGTGCATGGCACCTGATGATGCTGGAAGCAAGTAAATTTTATAGAGTTTCAGCAACCCCAACGTTAAAAACTTGGCATTTTTTACGAAGAAATTACAAAAATTGCAGGTAATAACAAGAGCAGCAACCCCACCTTTAAATAGCTGCAATTTTGGTCATTTCTTTGTCAAAAATGCCAAGTTTTCAACGGTGGGGTTGCTGAAACTCTATAAAATTTACCTGCTTCCAGAGGTGCTATGCACTTTCGCCAGTTTGTAGTTGCGGACTATTCTACCAGTTTGTAGTTGCGGACTATTCTTCTAACGAGGTTTTAAGCAAATTTAAGCTTTCTAACACATGAGGAGATACTACTGACGTCCTCGTATCCTGTATGATGTGCATAATCAGTTTTGTTTCTCAAAGATGCTTTGATTATTAGCAGACCATTATAAATATTAAGCTTCTTTTTTGGAAGTATGTTGGGTTATTAACAGGAATAATTAGCTCCCGAATACTGATTTTATTATTATTATCATCGTCATCAAAGGCAACTAGCACATCTCAATTAGGTTTGCACAACTAGTGACACCTTCTACCATATTCCCTACCCAATTTCATTAATAGGAAAAGATAATATTATATTACAAAAGTGCCTAAAGTGAAATTGGGGAAAGTAGAAACAACAGAAAGGCTTGACCTTGAGGAATTACAACTTCATTTGAGAAACATCGTACACTCTTGCTTTTCTTTCTTTGTTTTTTTAAAGATATGTGGACATCCTTGAGGCGGCGATGTCATATTAATGGCATCGGAGAAATGTGAAGTTTGTTTTAGGATGTAAGATTTATATGCCAGAAATATTATACGAGGTTATATATTCCTTCAAGAATTGGACTAGCGGAGCGTTTTTATAAAGAAGCAGACAAGTTATTAAATAAACAATGAAATAGGCCACTCTATACCAAGACGTTCGTTTTCATAAATCAAGTAATGTTCAGACATCACAATATCCCAACTATATTGGTACCTGCTTTGCTTGTCAATCTGTTCCCAGCATTACCGACCTTTTGAATAAAAAAGAACTCCAATATCCACAAGAACACAAGCAAAGAGCCACTTAAAAAAAAAATAAAAAGGGACACCAACAACAACTGTTGCAAGAAAACTAATAACTAAAAACCCACGAGAGACTGGAGAATCTAATCATCCAAATGAATACGGACAGTTAGAGTGAGCACCTGTAAGTTTGAGCATATAATAATCACCACTAAAAAATATGCCTTGTTAAAAATCTTGATAGACAAAACCTAGTGGGAAAAATTCTAGCAAAGAAAAAAGAATGCATATTTTTGGAAAGTCTCGTCAAGAGAAATCCAGAACAAGCATCACACCAAAAGTAAACCCAGCGACAAAACTAGTACAATCTGTAAGACAGCAAGCGATGAGAATCAGGAGGAATGAGAATGGAGCGAAAATCCACAGCGGAATGCCACCAAGATTCAACCTAGATTGAGAAGAAATCTACAAGTTAATAGCTAGAATTAAGATTAAAAAAACTGTGGAAACAACATGCAAAAAAATCCAATTCCATAATTTTCTCTACATGAGTGAACTTGCTCAAATGCAAAGGAGATCAGGGGTAAAATCGTTATCAATTTTAGGCTAAAGTTTTACTCCAATTGGTTCTGCAGCATTAAGTCAAGCTACTAGTTAGATTAGAAAATCTGTGAAAAGTTATAATGAACATAAGGCATGATTGCCTGATTAAAAAAAAAAAAAAAAAGGAAGGAAAAAAAAAGAGAATTAATCAAAGGTAATATAAGAAAACAAATGTTCCGATTTGTTAAAGATTACACCTATGTTTGGTGAATCATCTTAACTCAAACTTAACTCAAATTTTTCATCATCCGCAAACTTAACAGTCATTCACCAAACAGACCATGAGTTAAAGTATATCAAATACGATGTCTTGATGTCACTAATGAGTAAAAATCAGTAAGCCCATCAACGAAAAATCACAGTGCAATCAAAGTACTCCATTTGTGGGCGCGTAATTTTCTTGTCTACCTTGAATATGTGTGCATATAATACACATATATATACAGGATTTAAAAATAAAAAATTAAATAAGAGACCAAGTGAACAGAGGATGTTCACCATTAGATATTCATATTCGACATGTTTTGTAGACAAAATTGTCTCTGAGCGTGTTCCAAATCCTTTCAAATCCTTCCATCTTTGAATTAGCTTTCCCGAAGAAAAGGAACAAAAAATAAAAATAGAACATTATGTCATCCTATTTATTTATTAATTAATTTTTTAAATGATCGGTTCTGACTTGTGTCTTTGTACTCAATTGAACAGCTTCTACAACACCCAAAAAACTGAAAGTTATAATCTCAAGAAACATTAAAATCCTGTAAGAAAAAATAATGAAAGTGAAATGATAAACAAAATTTGGATATATACATGCGATGTTATTTTAAAGGATGTAGGAGTGACTGAGTGGTGTACTTGAACATGGATCATCTGCCCAAACGCAGGCCTTTAACGAGTTTAACCTTATCCCAGTCTGCACCTTATTACGGGAAAGAATTAAGAATCCCATAATTATGGGAATGAGATTTGCTGCTACTTCGATTGTATATTTACCATTCATTTTGATTGATTTTAATTGATTGACCATACATAGTTTCCTAGAATAGGCTAGCTGATGTCTTATATATGTATATGCTTTCTCATTTATATTTAATCAATTCAATAGACATAGAAGTTCCAACATTCAATTTCCTTTTCATGGTATCAGAGCACCAAACCTGGTGACTTCAGAATTCTTCGAACACTTCCGCAACCTAATATTTAGTTACAGATGCTATCATGATAGACAAAGGCAACGACGGAACAAGACCAACACCGTCTCAGGCTACTGTAGAAGCCTCAGACACTTTCCCTCTACACACTCGGACCATCCAGACATGATTCTTGTCTCCAAAGTGCTTGAAGGAGACAACTACAGCACGTGGAGTAGGGCTTTGAGAATTAGCCTGAGTGCTAAGAATAAGATTGGATTTTTCACAGGTTCAATCAAGCCACCATCTTCGATAGATAATGCTTCCTCCTCCTGGCAACTATGCAATGACATGATGATCTCCTGGTTGTTGAATTCCATCCACCGGACATAGCGAGCAGCATGATTTATGCCGAAACTATAGCAGGGACAACAATCAATTTCAATTTACTACACAAAACTTATAGCTTATTGGAATGAACTTTCATCATATCATGAGCCCTTATGCTGATTGGATTAGCTCAAGAAAAGGTATGAGATAGAGAGAGTTATGCAAGTTCTCATGGGATTGAATGATAGTTATGACACTGTTCGTTCTCAAATCTTATTGATGCAGCCCCACCTGATATACATCGAGTTTATTCTCTAGTTCTTCAACAAGAAAAGCAAGTTGAAGTCTCTCTCAATAATGGAAATATGAATCATCATGCCATGCTTGTAGATCAAAATACCAAGACGACTCAAGCAAATCAGGTTCAAAAGCAAAAGGCACCACTACACTGTTCCTATTGTGATCGTGATTATGATAGCATGCTACTACCTACATGGCTTTAAAGTAGGATATAAGCTTCATGGAAAGAATGTGAAGCCTCCCAATCAGCGCCAAACAAGTGCTAACAATGTGAAGATGGAACAAACAAGCCAATGAAGACAGGAGGAAAATCGCATCCAACAAATAACGGAACGAGGCTCACAACCGACAAATGCAACCAATTGATGGCAATGATTCGAAAAAACAATGATGGTAACAATTAGCATTTCACAAATGCCACAGGTATTATCACACCATCATCTCAAATTCCCTCGTTTGCGTCACATTCGAATTTTTGTTGGATTATTGATAGTGGAGCCACGGATCATGTGACTTCCTCATTGAATTGTTGAATCCAAAAGGATTGCCAAGCACAACAACCATCAGTTTGCCAAATGGTGGTCATACATATATTGAGTCAATTGATACATTGCATATTACACCTCAAATTAAACTCGATGAAGTCCTCAAAGTTCCACAATTTTGAGTTAATTTACTGTCAGTTAGTAAACTAACACAAGTGTTAAATTACACAATAACCTTCTTTTCAGATTTTTGTGTTGTGCAAGATGCTACTACAAGGAAGATGATTGGCCAGGGCAAGCAACATGATGGTCTCTGCTACCTAGCACAAGACCAAAATCTAGCCTTGTCAACATCATCCGCAAACATTTCAACCTTTGGCATCACTGTCTTGAGCATCCATCATCCGGTCATCTCCAAGTTCTTACTAAAGTTAATCCTACAATTTATTTTAATTCTAAGCATATTTGTGAAATTTGTCCTCATGCCAAACAAACATGTTTATCTTTTTCATCTAGTTCCATTTCTTCTCAATCACCTTTTGAATTGATACATTGTGACACTTGGGGACCACATCCATTAAAATCTCATTATGGAGCTCATTATTTCTTGATAATTGTTGATGATTATACTCGATATACCTGGTTACATCTCATGAGTTTAAAGTTTGAAACACAAGGAATATTACAGTCTTTTATTTCTTGGGTGGAAATATAATTTAATTATAGAATTAAAACTTTTCGAACCGACAATGGTACTGAAATTTTTTCTATCAAAAACCACTTAGATGCCAAAGGAATAAATTATCACACCTCATGTTGTAACGACCCGATTTTTCAGACCGTTAACTTACTTATTCTTAATTCATTTATTCTTAACACTTATTTTTGTTAGGTTCTAAAAATATGGATTTTTTTTTAACATACAGATTATATTTGTACTTGAAGCGTTTAATAAACTAAAATTTTTAACTAAGAAAATTGAAAATCTTAATATATTAAATATCCTATTCAAATTCATCCGTATATGACATTTAAAAAGCTATAACTTCATGTAAGTTAAAAGTAAAGACTCTAAAGTCTTTTTCTCGTAAAGTACTCCTACTAGTTTAGTAGTACCAAAATATTAGAAACATAATTATAAATATAGCCGATGCAAAATAATTTAAGAAGTCTAAATACGGAAATTAAATTTGTAGTGATATCCCACTCCCTTCCTTCATCACCTCCCCACAGCTTCGCCAGTCTAGAAAATATCTAAATAGCGGGTTGCTTACCCATATTACCTACAGCACAAACACATACATATGAGCTTTCGCTCAGCATGTACAAATAATATCTCACAAAACATTTTCATAAAATCATATCATCACGCGTAACATCAAGAATGTTCAAAAATATAAGTAATCTATATGTGTTCAATTATGTTTCTTATATACATGTCTTATCTACCTAAGTGCCCTTACGTCGTACCCATATCGCGCAACCAATGGGGAGTTGGGGGAGCGACCCTCCAACAACCTCCAAAGTCATAACTTATAACTTTCCTTCTTATCATATTCTTTCACTAATTAAAGGTCGGTACGGCACTTGATCTTATTTTTCGTTAGCCATATTTTTATTATTTGTGATAATGTGTAGATTTACATGCATGTCACTATATATCTATCATTACGACATATATATTTGTGAGGCATGCCAATCATATCAGTGCAAGAGAAATTATGCACATCAAATATTTAATCAACGCAATACATATGATACTCATCACTTCATTAAGGCAAATCATAGAAAACATATAACATCAACAACGAAAAATATTTTATTCTATGTTGTAGGTGAGGTTTGTACTTACTTGTCTTATGTACTTAAACTTCCGGAGTTGAACCTATTACTACTCAAGTTTGAAAATTTATCCTAATTTAACAATATCTCATTATTAAATAGAATCATAATTATATAACTTTATTAATTAATTACTTTATTTTGTAAATTAAAGTGAGCTCAATTTACTTATATCATAATTAACCTTAACAATTAATTCAAATTAATTGTTAAGTGTTAAATAAATTTCTACAATTATTATTTAATTAATTTAATTTTACTTAATTTAATTTAATTTAATTGATTAATTAATTAATTAACTAATTAATTAAGAAGTAGTTAATTATTACTTTATTTAATTGAGTAATTATAATTATATCGTTAATAATTTAATTATGTTACTTAAATATTATTTCTCATATAATAATTATCAATCATTAATTCTCATATTAATAATTAATAATTTGATTAGTCTAATAATTAATGTTCGATTAATCTCTAATTAATCATTCATAGTTATTTAATAATTATATCAATGATTAATGATTAATTAATCTCTAATTAATCATGTATTATAACTATATAGTTACTTAACATAATCATCTTACACACATAGTTAATTATCACTTACTAACTCCTAAAGTTAATTAATTAAATAATGATTAATTAATCATTTCATTAATTACTAACTAACTTTCTTAGCATATATAATTACATTTTGTTATATACTTATTAGTATATTTATTTATTTATTTCTTAATTAATTAATCAATCAAAGTGACAATGAGTCACCTACATGTATACCTTTCATCTAATATTAGGCTTGTAAGGTTCAATCTCTTTAATTGATCATTTAGTTGGGTTAAGGCAGTCTTTTGGTATATACCCAGAAATCCTCTAGTGTAATTTATCTTGGTCAATTTCAAAACTTATGATTAAACTTTATAAAGTTTTGATCTTTCACATTATCTAATCATACACTTAATACCAACTCATTTGATAACTAAATATGTCCATATGTTATGACTTACTCTTATATCATATTTTAATATTTAATTATTTTATTGGTGTAGGATTTTAATTTATAAGATTTATTTAAATTTAAGTATAATCCCGTTTTAGATGCTTGATAACTCGATGGAAAGCTTGAAGTATATAATTTTTTTCTTTATAATTTGTTTTCTAAGATTTCAATCATTTCAAATATTAATATGAGCATTTTCTTAAGTGTCTTATAGTGAAATCTCAGTTTATCAAATTACAATATAATATTATGTGATTTATTAAAATTTATATACATATCCGTTTTAAATGCATGATATCTCATTTCGAAGCTTGAGATGTCTACATTATAGGCATAAAGTTTTTCCTTTATTGTTTACGTGTTTCATACAGTAAACTTAGGTTTTTTTTTATTGTTAGTCCCACATATATACTACAAGTCCAGATTTATGGGTAAATTAGAAAAATCATAACAATTCATTTACAAGTCCAAATAAGGCAAAATATATGTTATTGGAAAGCTTATGGTGTCTAGTTCATATCTAATAATAGTTTTATAAAATATTATGGTTTAATGACCCAAAATATATAAAATTGGTGGCTAGTACAGGGTTCCAAAAAAAGCTCTCGATTCGTAATCCAAATTTGTAAAATTTCCCAAAAACGACACATTTATCTGTTTGAGGTGCATGAAACCTTGTTGGAAAGCTTAAAGAATATAGTTTTCAGATCTATAACTTATAACTAAAATTTTGAGACTAAAGGGTTTGTAGTACATAAAACCCTCTAGTTTTGTGTCATAAATTCAAATGCTCATAAATTTAGACATACAAAAACAAACTAAGTGATTCCAAAGCCTATAATGAAGTTTATCCTCTACAGAATCTTATCATATAATTTATTTTTCATACCAAATTTTTTAATGCTTGATATATTACCACAACTTCTACAAGCTCTAACAAAGTTTATAGATCTTACCAAAATACTTCGTGGATCCTTTAAGAACTCGGAATTCCAAAGTTTTTTTAAAACCTTTTTCTATGTAAGAAGAAGTCTAACAATAAGATTCAAACTAAACATCATGCTTTAGTTATCCAAAATGGACTAAAACACGAAGAATACCACTAGTTTACCTCTAGTAAAACATCCTCTAATTCCACTTCAAACTTCTTCGAACTTAGTAATGGGGTTACTTGGAGCTTGAAAATGGAGAGAGGAGGGTACTAGAGGGGTGTTGGAGATGGAGAATAGTGTTGGTGGTCCTCTTTTTTTTTTTTTTTTTTTTTTTTTTTTTTTTTTTGAGCTTGGTGGTGGCTAGAGAAGCTGGTTTTGAGCTTAATTTATGTGAGAATAAAATGAGATGTTAGGGGCTTGTCTTTAGCCAACATTTACTTCAAAGATGCTGTATTTTGAGGGGAAAAAATTAAAATTTTTGGCTGATCCTCCCCTTGCATTGCCTCCACTTATGGGAGAGAGTTGATGTGAGAATTTTGTTCAACAAAGTGGAGACAAGAGGTCACTTTCACTTGTCTCTTCTTTGGGTCAAATTATCAAAATAAACCATGTCATCTCTTACATAAGGTTGCATGCATGCATCACTTTTTTTTTTCTCTCATTTATTCAAATCTATTTTTGCTTTTGACCACAAAAATCCGGATCCCCTTTGGCTTTCTCATTTTTATTTTGTTTTTCTTTCTTCTAATTTTTCCACTATTGATCCAAGATTGTCATTCTTATTCTCATCCATTGGATCTTTTATCATACCAATCCTTATCTTAAGCTCTCATTGGTCACCTATCATCCAAAGTTTGGCCATTGATTTGCTTTTGATCCTTTAACATAAAATCTACACCATTGATTTTTAACTTAAGCACAATTTTTTATCAATCTTCTACCTTTGGATTTTCTAATAATAAATCTTAATTATATATCTTCTATCTATGTGACATATTAATTTCCCAATCATACTCTCAAAACTTAAATATTGATATGACTAAAATAAAATACTTAGATCATTAAATTGATCTACTAATAAAAATAGGGTTTTTTCTCAAAATTAACATTTATTCATCTAATACAACATAATAATTTTTTTGTATAAATTTATATGTCATTCAACTCATCTTCTATGTATTTAAAATTTCTCATTTAAATAGAGAAACTCAAAATTAATAGATCATTGACATTATCATATTATGATAGATAAATAATCATTTATGATCTTGAAATTTGATATTCATTAAAATAATTCATTAGAAGTATATTAATAAAAGAAATCTATGATAATAATTCATGAATCAAGTTTATGAATTTCTAGGCCGTCACACATGTACTTCCATCCAATACAAAATGGAGTAGTTGAGAGAAAACATCGCCATCTTTTAAATGTGGGGAGGGCTCTTTGTTTTCTAGCAAACTTGCTATTGAAATTTTGGGGAGAGAGTGTTCAAAAAGCTTGCTATTTAATAAATTGTTGACCCACAACTCTTCTTTCTCATAAATCCCCATATCAAATACTTCACAACAAACCACCCATATACAACCATCTTCAGTCCTTTGGATGTCTTTGTTATGCCACTAATCTTCAACCCACACACAAATTTGATCAAAGAGCCCATCGTTGCATATTTGTTGGTTATCCATTTGGTAAAAAGGGTTATCAAGTTTATGATTTGGAAACAAATAAATTCTTTTCTTCTCGAGATGTTGTCTTCCATGAGCACATTTTTCCATTCCATGCTAATCCGCAAGAAGTACAAAATGATGAGGTTATATTTCCCCGTCCTCACATCTCAAAAGAACCAATCATCCCAGAGACAAGCACCCCACAAGCTGATGGCCGTCCTTTATCCCCACCAATACCTTCCACAAGTGAGACTATACCTAATCTTGACACTCCCATACTACCATCACACGCTGCCACTCGTTGATCTGATCAAATCAAACAACCAAGTGTCAAACTCCGAAATTATCATCTCTACCACACTACCACGGTTGGCTCTAGCCAATCATCTTCCTCATCAGGCACATGTCATCCCTTATCTCGGTATGTTTCTTATGCATAATTTCACCAAATTATCGGAATTTTGCTTGTGGTATTACTATGCTTATGGAACCTTTGACTTGTGAACAGGAAATGTTTGATCTGAAATGGTAGAAGGCTATGGATGCAGAATTAACAGCTCTTGAGCAAAATAACACTTGGACACTTACGCTGCTTCCTTCTGGTTGTCGTCCAATCGATTGTAAATAGGTGTATAAGATTAAGCATAAATTGGATGGCACAGTTGAGTGATACAAAGCTCGGTTGGTGGCAAAAGGCTTTAGTCAACATGAAGGGATTAACTATAAGGAAACATCTGCACCTGTGGCCAAGTTAACCTTAATTCATTGTTTACTTGCTATAGCTGTTGTTCGTAATTGGTAATTTCACCAAATGGATGTCCAGAATGCTTTCCTTCATGGTGATTTGCTTGAAGAATTCTATATGCAATTGTCTCCTGGTTTTCGTCGACAGGGAGAGACACCTATGGTATATCAACTCAATAAGTCACTATATGGACTCAAACAAGCCTCTCGGAGCTGGTTTCATAAATTTTCTAAAAGCATTCAACAAGATGGTTTCATCATTCTAGGGCCGACTACTCGCTTTTCACGAAAACCTCTGGTGATTCTTTCATAGCCATGCTCATCTATGTAGACGACATGATCATATCAGGCAATGATGACAATGCAATTACTGCTGTTAAAAGATTTCTCCACACCAAATTCTGCATCAAGGACCTCAGCCAATTACGATATTTCCTTGGTGTTGCAGTTGCTTGATCTACTGATGGAATTTTGATATCCCAACAAAAGTACTCTCTTGACATCCTAGATGAAGCAGGCTTGCTTAGGGCCAAACCATTGTCTACACCTATGGAAGAAAATGTCAAACTCTTACCCACAGAAGGAGAACTATTAAGAATTCCATCTGCTTATAGAAGGTCAGTCTGACGGCTCATTTATCTTACTATTAGAAGGCTAGAGATAAGCTATTCGGTTCACATTCTAAGTCAATTTATGCAAGAACCAAGAAAGCCTCATTTAGATGTTGGTCATCACCTTTTGGGATATCTTACAGGCGCACCTGGGCAAGGATTATTTTTCCTAGCCAGAGGAAATTTGCTCTTTAGGGGATTTTGTGACGCAGATTAGGCTCGGTGTTCGATCACAAGATGATCTGTGACTAGTTATTTTATTTTTCTTGGAGGAGCTCTAATTTTGTGGAGAACCAAGAAACAAACAATAGTTTTAAGATCTTCAGCAGAATCGGAGTATCTAGCCATGGCTTCCGTTATGTGCGAGCTTACGTGGCTCAAGTATTTGTGGATGACTTACAGGTAGAGCACCAACAACTAGTGAAACTATTTTGTGATAGTGAAGCAGCATGCCACATTTTAACTAATCCAGTTTATCATGAATGAACCAAGCATATAGAGATCGATTGTCATGTTGTTCGAGAACGAATTCGGTCAGGTGTTATAGTAATCGCTCATGTACCATCTACTTGCCAGCTTGCCGATTTGTTCACGAAGCCACTCTGTTCATCAAATTTTCATTCCCTACTCAGCAAGTTTGGCGTTCTTGACATACACGCTCAAACTTGAGGGGGAGCATTACGGGAAAGAATTAAGAATCCCATAATTATGGGAATGAGATTTGCAACGACTTCGATTGTATATTTGCCATTCATTTTGATTGATTGTAATTGATTGACTATACATAGTTTTCTAGAATACGCTAGCTGATGTCTTATATAACTATATGCTTTCTCATTTGTATTTAATTAATTCAATTTACACAAAAGTTCCAATATTCAGTTTCCTTTTCACACCTATTCTCGCTTCGCATCTCCTTATTAACGTGGGACATCCCTCAATCTCCAGTGTTTTCAAGTAATTGAGGCTACAAATTTCTTTAGGTAGTGTTTCTATCTTGGGACACATGCGAATTACAAGCTTCTCGAGGAATTAGAGTTCGCCAATCCAAGCTGGGATTTCCGTCGCACCACTGCGCCAAACATGGAGTTATCTCAAGCTGGAGACGTGTCGAAGGTCCTCGGGAAGAGTCATCAGTTTAGGAAGAGAATCAAATTTCAACATTTTGAGGCTCTAGATGGTGTTCCAATCAATTTCTTTAGCTTTGGAGCTGTCAAACTCTTCAATGCCAACGATGCACAGACTCTTCAATTTGGAGAGCAGAAATAAATGAACATTTGATGACGATGATGCATGCTTCGTCAGCAGCTGCAGTTGCTAAATTGTGCTCCATGGTGAGTTGGAATGGATTCCAGCAAGTTAGAGTCCAGCACTTGTCCCTCTTCTAGAGTTGCGAAAAGTGGAATTGAAGCCAAATTTGGGCAATCATCGATCACTAATTTAGAGAAACAAGGAAATGAAGGCAACTCTAGACTCTCCACTGAACTAGTTCTCCACCAGCCTTGTAGCTTAGGCAGTTTCGTGAGCCAGAGTTCTTGCAAACCTGGAAAGAATGTTGTTGATGATGAAACAAGTTGGTCATCGGAGTTGTTTGAGATTTATTCCAGATCGGTCATCTCATCCAACACCAATACCTTAATAGGAAAGAACTGGTCGAATGGTGGTAAGATTTGGCATTCCAAGCATCTTTTAAAAGAAAGCTTGACCAGGTTGCCAAGAATGCTTGGCCTAAATAACTCGACCCCCCTGAAACCATCTAACACCAATTCTTCGAGGTATGAAATTATGTCAATGTTAAGTGCCGTTTCCTTGCTGTTATTTTCTAGTGCAGTACTTTCCCATTCTAATGACAAGGAGCGAACCATCTCTATGGATTTTAACCATGTATCCATTTGGTCGCCCATCTGGTGTTTCAAATTTTTAATCAGGATCTCCTCTCTCAAATTTACAAGTCCTTTCAGTTCTCTAAGCTCGCCATCACATCTAGAGGCATCCGCACTCAATATAACTTGTGATAATATCTGGAGATTAGTTAGTTGACTGAATCCTCGAGGTAGACTTGTCAAACTGTAGCAACCGTCATTCTCAAGATGCCGGAGATTGACCAGATTCCCAATATCTCTTGGCAACTTTTTAAGCCTGAAAGTCTCAAAGTTTCCAAATTCAGAAGCTCGGTGATTGAATCGGTAGTTCGGTTATATCCTCTTTTCCAGATAGATCAAGATATCTCAGATGTTTCAACTTGCCAATAGAATATGGTACATTCTTAATCCCCAAAGCATGCATATCCAGTACCCTTAAAAATCTACATCCAGAAATTATAGTATCAAAGACTTTGTCATCGGCTCCCCCTCTGACTGCCCTCCCTGAATGACTCAGCAAAAGAATGGATTGTAACTTTTCTACACCTTTCAATGAAGCTGAAACCTGTTCTACAAAAGCTAAATCCGAATCAAATGATACATGGAAAACTCTTCTATGAAAAGTGCTCCCTAGACAATATACAAGTTGGCATTGTTCCCCTGCTACACCAATAGCAAGATTGCGCATGAAATGATGCATTTTGCACGTTGTCACACGTCCCCTGACATCCATTGTAACTGGATGAAAGAAACATCTACAAAGTAAATTCAAAAAATACCCATGGCCCACATCCTTCAAAGATTGGTTTGAAGATTGTGGATGGATAAAGCCATGTGCCATCCACAATTTTATGAGTGTTTGCACATCAATCTCATGACCTTTTGGAAACACATATGGTAAGAAAAACAGTGTTTTAGAGGGGAAGGGAGATCTTTATAACGCAGATCCAACAATCGAAGAATGCCAAGATAATTATCTGCTTCCACCGCTCAGAAAAAGTTTATTTTCGAAGAAAAACCGCCATTCAGCTTCTGTTTTTTTGAAATGTAGCATGCTCTTATTGCCGATATGAGAAGAAGGCATCCTCAACAGTTGTGTACAATCTCCCGTCCAATTCTTATAATCTTGGGGCATTGGGACTCCTGTGAGCCTACTTCACCAAAAGTGATTCTTTGGAATAAATTCCAAGACTGCTTTTCACTTGGATCATGCAAAAGAAATGGTGGGATGGTGCCTACAATATGTGCAACCTTCTCAAAACGGGAAGTTAGGATTATTGCACTCCCCCTTGCACCAGCGGATTGTGAAACATGCTTTAGTTCAATCACTGCTATCTAAGGCAATGAGGGACCGCTTTTTACGTAATGATCTCCACGAAGCTTTACGAACTGCTTCAACTCAAGTTCTCTACATTTTGACTAGTTGCACTTGTAACACTTGCAACCACTTCTTTTACCATATTTCTCGTGATAAAGTCAGCAGATACCCATACTAGTAGGTCAAAATGTTGTTTTACTTTCCCATAATCGAAGACGCCCCTTGCGAGTTTGTTTTTCCCTGGTCCTTCCATCCCAATTATGGGAAGAAACATAACATCCTCTTGAGATTCCTTTTGATCCAACAAAATATTCACGGTTGCCTCTCTATCAGCATTCCTCCCGTAAACTTCTTCTTCTTTGACAACAAAGACGGTTCAGTACTACTTTCCCCCTTTTCAAGGAACAACTCGAAATTGCAGCACGTCATCATCAGCACTAGTACTATTGTTCTCCACCAAACGAAACATTTGTAGATAAAGTGCAATTTTATCTTAGTTTTCTTTTAATTCCTTTTAAATGGTTAAGTCACAGGGTTTGAGGAGGTTGAGAAGAAATGGCTTACCATTTTCGTGACACGGGCCATTTTAAGGTGACGACGACGACGGCTACTACTACTCATCATCGATCTATGACGCAAAGCTGCAGTGGAGAAGTCGTCCAGCAAGTTGTCAGTCGATATTGTCCACGATGTAAACTCTTCAGCTCTGCATCAAGAAGCAGAGCTGCTAGTCCTAAAATGGTGTCTTCACGTCCCTGCAGAAGCTCTTTGGGCACACGCCACTGATAATATCCTATCTCCTTAATGTCTTCACGACCCAACATTCCAAGGATCCGGTTTGCAACAGCACATATTTTGTTCTGCCATAGTTCGAAGGGAGCAAAAAATATTGAAAGAGATCAGAGTATAGAGAGAGAGACTACTGTTGGAGTTAGACTTCATCTTTCCTTTACAGTGTTAGTTTTAACGGTTTGTCTGACGAACGACGAACTCTCGATTCTAATTCCGACATTTTCATATTTAGGCCAGACCCAACTCATTGCTCCATTCGATCCGGAACGTTGATTGCTCGTATAATTGGGCCGGACCTATTTAACGATTCTAATTCATTTCGTTGTGATTTGCAAACATTCACGTTCGAACATCGAACCTATAGATCGAGCATGATATATCATAGGCTGAATTTCAAATAAGCTGCGAACGATGGATCACAAGGACAAA
Source organism: Ficus hispida (assembly GCA_025413025.1). Taxonomy (NCBI): domain Eukaryota; kingdom Viridiplantae; phylum Streptophyta; class Magnoliopsida; order Rosales; family Moraceae; genus Ficus; species Ficus hispida. Next base: position 18,633,117 of record CM046366.1, on the reverse strand, counting down.
GCCTTGTTTTCTAGCTACCATTCGTCGCTCGTTCATAACACAGATCATAGGGAATATTTCCCACTACCGTCGAACCTACAGTCGACGATGATGTGTCATGCCTATTATGAAAACTGACAAGTTCATAACTGACAATGACGTCACATTAATAAATGCTAAACCCACTATATGTGGCATGATTTACTTCAGTAACCACTATGTCTGAAGAATAACTGACACTCTAGCACGTGTCTCAGAGGAAACGAAAACTGCTTTTTCAAATCCATGGGTTCAAACCCACAGGTCTACCTCTATAAATAGAGGGAGACCCCCCTTAGACAGGGATCGGCGTTTTGTCTGATTTTACTTACTCTTACTATACAAAAATTCCCAAAAATCATTTATTTGTATTCAAGAACATTCTAATAAACATACCACTCTCTCAGAGGACATAGCAGTCATTTGGTGAACCTCTTTAAATCTTAGTGTTGTTAATTCTGTTTTTATTTTACTTATTTCATTGTTTTTATATCGTATTGTTTTATGAATTTCATTAACAATTTCCAAGGGCCCAATTTATTCTGTTTTATTTACATTGACTAACTCCGTTTAAAATTTGACAGTAGATTTCCAGCATCTACAACTACTACTTTTGGCTTCGAGCAGGGATAGAGAACAATAGTAGCAAAAAGTAATGTTAATTCTTTTCTCTCGTTTCCTACAGAGATTTCATTTCTTTTTTTTTTTTTTTTTTTTGATAAATTATTGAGTCGGTCCTTTTAACTTTTAATTTTATATAACTTTTGTTTTTAAAATTTTATTTTTTCATAACTAGAATGTCCCTAAACCATTAAAATATTACTATAATAAATATTTATATTAATTTTTGGAAAGGATCCGTTGGTTGGTATTACTTTTTAACTAAATTACTAATGGATTCCGTTTAAAAATTAACATAAATGATTATTGAAACAACAATTTAATAATTTAGGGGCATTTCCTATCATTTTTTTCGTAGTTGTAATGACCGAAACTATTAAAAATATTTCTACAATAATCATTTCGGTTAATTGTTGGACAAAATCCATAATTTGCATCATTTTTTAACCAAATTACTAATAGATTCCGTTCAAAAATTAATAAAAATTATTATTGTAGTAATATTTTAAAAGTTTAGAGACATTCTAGTTATGAAAAATGTTTAGAGGCTAAGGTTGTATAAAATTAAAAGTTTAGAAACTAAATAAATAATTTATCTTTTTTTTAATAATAATTACGTTGACACCTCTTCATTGATGATGAAACCATAACACCACCTTTGTATCTAGCCATCCACACCCCTCAAAGTTAAAAGGGGAGTTTTTTTTTTTTTTTAATACACAAAGAAAGTACAATATACAAACTCATTGGCAGTTTAACCACAAAAAATCTTCAAGATGAGAAATTAGATGGAGCTTTCAGGAAGAGAAAATAGATGAATCTAATAATAAACTCTACTAAATTATAACTTCTAAGCTATTGCTCACCAAAAAAATATAAAGGAAGTTGTTACCTGATATATAACGTCTTCCAATAGTCAAAATTAACGGACATCTAATTAATATTCATCGCCAGCCATAATAATCACCTCATTTGGAGAAAGGGTGGAAGATAAAAGGATTTAGACAATTCCTCATATATAATCTTGTACAACCGGTTACCCAAATCTTGGAAGATCATAATAATGTGGAGTTGCATTCCACAAAACTAATTATAAGTAGTTTCTAGGTTTGAATATGAAATTTTCCTTCAAATTTATATTTTATAAACGAAAATAATGTAAATATATATATATAAATAAAAAATTGAATTGTGATTCAAATCAATGATTTGGCCATCTTTTCAAGCAAAAAAGTTTTTGGGCTTTGAGAGAAAATTATTTAAATAATCATTTTTTTATATTTATTTATCAACATGATATAAATTCCTTATTTTTAATCAGTGTGACACAAATTTTAATTTTATTTATGTTTAATTTGTGTCATATTTATCTAGCATCATATTTTTGTGTTAAGTTAGTGTAATGATCTTTAAATTTATGTCATGCAGATATTTTTCCCTTTTGAATATGAAAATAAAAATGAAAAATTTTTTGGGAATAATAATAAGATCAAATTGTGTTCGATTGTATTTTTAAATGGATTAATTTGAGTATAAGAAAAATGTGAAAATGTATCTCAGTATGTTTTGAAAATATAAGTTGAGTTTATAAGCCTTAAAAAATTAAAATGAAAAAGGAGAACAATTTGTGGTGTTTGTTTTTGTTTCTAAACGACTTTCGAGGCAAAACAGAAAAAAAGAAAAACGGCTTTCTTAATAGTGGTTGTTTAGCAAATATTTTGAAAACAAAAACAAAAACAAAAAAATGTTGAGAATGATTTTTGTAAAAGAAATGAAAGATGATTAAAAATTATTTCCTCATTTTCATTTTCATTTTTAAGATTATATAACTTAATACATATGTTTATAAATATACCTAAATAGTATTTACCTTTTTCTTCTATTCATCTTTAAAAACATAACATGAAACACTTTTAAAATCATTCTTAAGATATTCTTTTTTTTTTTTCATACAAAAAACAAAATTATTTTTAAAGCAAACAAAAACAATACAAAATAACACCAGTTTCAAAGCATTTTTCATTTTCTTAACGAAAAATGAAAAAAAAAAAATTTAACTTCTTGTTTTTTCTTCTTGTCCTATCACCACCAGGACAGAACTTATCTTGTTTTTCAGGCCAGCTATATTTTCTTTTTGATATATTCTTCTCAACAAAAAGTTGTTGGTTTCTTTACGGGGATGCTTTTTTTAGGAGTCGGAGTTAGGAGCTTTGAAACGAAGGTTTAAAAATATGTATTTGATTGAATTATGAATAGAAAATAAATTATAATATTTGGACAATATAAAGGGACAATATGTGGTAGACGGTAAGGCCCTTTTTTATACCGTTAAGATTTAATCGAACGGCTCAAACATTGATGTGTACGATATTTATCATACACCTAACCTCACATAATCATTCCCACCCAAAATCTTCTCCGCCACCGGAGATCTTTCCGCCGCCGGCGACTCATCCCCGATGCCGGCGAAATCGTGAACTCGCGAGAGAGAAGGGGGGAGGCCGGGGAGGGTGGCGGCCGGGGGGAGGGGGTTCGCCTGGGGTAGGGGGAGGCCGGGGGAGGGGGGCGGGGCCGGGGGTAGGGGCCGGCGGGAGGGAAGGGAAGAGAGAGAAGGGGGAAGAGATAGAGGGGAAGAGAGAGAGAGAATAGAAGAGAGAGAAAGGGGAAGAGAGAGAGGGGGTCGTCGGGGGGGTGCCGGGGGAGGGTGGCGGCTTGGGGAGGGAGGCGGCCAGGGGTGGGGGGAGGCTGGGGGTGGGGGCCGGCGGGAGGGAGGGGAAGAGAGAGGGGAAGAGAGAGAGAGAGAAGAGAGAGAAAGGGGAAGAGAGAGACAATGGGGTCGCCGGCATCGAGGATGAGTGCCGGCGTCGAGGATGAGTCGCCGACGTCGGGGATGAGTCGCCGGCGTCCGTCGCCGGCGGCGAGAAGATCGCCGGCGACGGAGAAGAGTTTAGGTGGGAATGATTGTGTGAGATAGGTGTATGATAAATATCGTATACCATCAACATTTGAACCGTTCGATTAAATCTCAACGGTCCAAAAAAGGGCTCTACCAGTAGTTACCCTCAGAGGGTCTCTATTACAACCATACCCCAATATAAAAATTTGTTATATATTTAGATTTTAATAGAAAATATAAATTTTGTTTTGTTTTCCTCGGTATTAGGGATATTTATTAAAAAAAATATAGATATATATATTTGGCTCGAATAGTTTTTAAATTTTTTAAAATGTGACGGTTTAATCTCTATATATATACATATATATTTTTTACTGAAAAGATCCTAAACTCTTAAAATGTTGGTTATTATAGTAATTTCTGTCCAAAATCGTCAAAAACTTAACAGAATGCGTCATGTATGAGACGTGCGACAAAATATTAAAAGATATTTTAATAACTTAATATTAAATTATTTATTTTAAATATAATTCTATCAATACCCATTTAACTTCAAAACCTAATTTTTCAGAAGAAAAAAAATCATAATTGGGGGAGGGTTGGGCTGATGGGGAGGCAAGCCATATCAGCATGAGGGAGGGGTGACGAAGGTTGGCTTGGTAGGGGAGGGCGACGGAGGCTAGTTCAGCTTAGAGGAGGACGGTAGAGGCCGGATCGGCACAGGGGAGGGCGACGGAGGCTAGTTCAGCTTAGAGGAGGACGGTAGAGGCCGGATCGGCACAGGGGAGGGCGGCGTAGACAAGATTGGCGCAAGGGAGAGCAGCGGAGGTCGGATCAGCGCAGGGGGGGCAACGAAGGCCGAATTGATGTAGGAGAGGCAACAGAGGCCAGATCGACGTAGGGGAGGCCGGTTCGGCACAAGGGAGGGTGGCGGAGGCTAGATCGGTGACTCCCTCTCTCTCCCTTCCCCCTCCGCCGGCTCCCTTTCTCTTCCCTTATTTGAGTTTTTGTTTCGCTACCCATAAATAATTTTCTAGTTTTGAAAATAATTTTCTAGTTTTGATGTTTCGTGGTTTGAGGGAAAAGAAAAAAGAAAAAAGAAAAAAAAACAGTGAGAGAGAATGTAAATGAGTAATGATATAGAAAATTAAGAGGTATTTTGATCTTTTTACTATAAAAATGATGATTTAATCAAGATTCTCCTAAAAATTTAATGGATTTGAACTAAAAGAATTATAATGGTTAATATTTTAAGAATTTAGGATTTTCTCAATCAAAAAAATAAAATATGGATCAAAATATAATTTATAAAAAATTTAGAGGTCATTTGAGTCAATTATTTATAAAAAAATCATATAATATTGTTTTGTAATAAAAAAGTTATATATAGATTTTTAAAATTTAGGTTTTTTAAAAATAAAAGAGAGAGAAAGAGAGATGTGGATTATGATTAGAGTAAGAGATCTTAAAAACCAAACTCAAGAATAGAGGTTCAAGGAAGGGGAAAAAAAAACACAAAGCCCAAAAACAGAGGTAGGAATAGGAGCTCCGGTTTTAGACTAGTGTAGAGATGTCCATGGACAGATCCTATGCAACAAATGTATTGTATAACCTTCTTAAGATCTTGTTAAAAGATCTCTATCTCACCTCAAGGAGAGGCTGAAGAAGCTCTTGGGGATGTGTTGGCTCTTAGCGGCATATCTAATCTGGGTGAGCACGAACATCCTTTTAGTAACTGTTCTGTTTAACTTTTTCTTTTTTCTTGTCTCATCACCATTCACCACTGTGACATAATGAGCATATCCTTTCGTTTTTCAGGCCCAGCTATAATTCCCTTTTCTTTTCAAACAAAAAGTTCTTCGTTTCCTTGTCCGGATGCTTTATATTTAACTGAGCGTAGCTGTTTTCTTTCTTTCTTTAAAAAAAATTATATATATATATATATATATATATATATTCGTTATTCTTCTTCTTTTCTTCATGAGACGAGAATATGATTGTTTTTTTTTTTTTTCCTTTACGCTAGGAAAATATAGAGGTCAATTTTTTATTAAAAAAAATATAGCTGTCAGTTGTATGTCGTAACAACTAACAAAGATTTTGCAACAAGAGAGAGATTTCCTTCTGCAATAGTTCGAAGAATGCTAAAAATCAAGGAGACCATAGTTCGCATATACAGGGAGAAGGGCTGTTTTTCTTTGCCTTCCAGCAAGGCGAGATAATATGAAAAAGATACTTAGAAGACATCACTAGTACTTAGACATCATTATTAATAAATATCCACCTATAGATCATATGTTGTGAGACTTGATTTTTTATTTATAGGAAATGTTTAACATCATCACTATTCCTTAGCATTGTTCGAGATAATAACGCTGTAAAAGTAAAGTTATATCCCATTCTACTTGTAAAATATGAGTGAAAATATTTTAAAAATGACTTTGAGAAATTGTGTTTTTAGATAAATTGGTTTGAGTAAAAAAAAAAAAAAAAAGTAAAATTGTGTTTGAATATGTTTATGAAAAATTGGTTTGAGTAAAAAAAAAAAAAGTAAAATTATGTTTGAATATGCTTATGAAAATATTTGTTAAGTGTGTAAGTATTAGAAAATGAACAAAAAGTGAAAGTAAAAAAAAAATTACTTTGTGCCCTATTTTAGAATCATTTTTAAAATAGTTTTATTTTTATTGGAAATCATGAGATCCTTTCCAAAACATTTTGGAAACTATGCCAAACGGACTCTCTTCCATGTTTTTAACCTCCATTAAATTCCTCAGGCGCTTGTCCCCATTTGCTTCCTAGGCTTCAGCATTGTTCCGGCCCGGGTTAGTTCATATATTTTTTTTATTTGTAACTTGTTATATTGGAATGATATATATATATATATATATATATCTATGATTCTCTCTTATTTTTTCACTACTAAACATTATTTGGGACCGTACTAGAATGTTGTATACAGTGGTGGAATCAGGAATTATTTTCAGGGGGTGTGAAATAAACTAAAATTACAATGTAAAAATTTTAACTTTATTTATCTGCTTGTATTTTTGATATCATTTTTTGAAAATAAACTAGTTTATAATAGAATTTGGTTCAACTTTTACATTTAGAGATCAAGAAATTATTAATTTATATAGTAATGTAATATGTTTTCTTTATTTATTAGAGATGTTAGGTCTAACATGTGAAACTTAAAAATGAAAACTTAGATTATCATTGTCATTTAAAAAAGAAAAAAGAAAAAAGAAAAAAGAAAAAAAAACATTGTGCAAATTCTGTAATTAAAGAATCTCAATGGGGACGAATATGAAAATATATATATATATATGTGTGTGTGTGTGTGTGTGTGTGTGTGCAAAAGTTATGAACTTTGGGGCCAAAATTGAAAGGAGCCGTTGATCAATGTTAAGAAAAGTCACAACGGACATTACTATTATCTCTCCATTGTTAATATTTGTGACTAATTGTGCATTTTACGAGTCCAGTATTGTCTGAAGAGCTAGATAACAAACTGAAATTATTGTTGCTGATTCGCTATAACTAGATTTCCTAAAGAAACCCTTTATTGCCCTACACATGGTTTCCATCAAGACTCTTACCGGTGCTATCGATGTAGTTGACGCCAACATCTTTCTTTAAGAATATTAGTTTCTTCTTACAATATTGGGTTAAAGCCTCTGACGACAAAGAGGTCGTGGGGGACTTTGTAATAAGACCTGAAAAATTACACTATCAATAGGCTTATACATATATATATATATGTATATATGTATGTATATTCATTAGCAAAAGTATATTCATCTAAAACTGTTTGTACTCCATATTTTTTACTTTAATGTGATCCAATAACTAGAATCGCACAATATCAACACAAAACCCTATGGTAGAAAGACTAAATTGTGATGGTTGGAGGAGCTACTGTTTTGTTCTTTCTCCCCCCCACCCCCAATTCTTTTTGCCATGTCATGTAGAATTTCTCACAAGTTCTCTTAATGAATTTTAAAAAGGAACTAAACTTCACTTTATGCACAAAAACAGTACTTTATTCGCCTTTTCTTTTTTTTTTTTTTTCCTTCGGCCAAGAAATATTATGATTGACATTATTCCAAAAATGTAATTCCTTCTTCATCAATGCTCTGAAGCACAAACAACCGTATGGGAAGAGGGTTAACAAAAACAATACATGATCCCTCTGATTTCAAGTGTCAAAAATCAGGCCTTGCCCTTCTCCAGAACTTCTGGAAAGAGGTTTTTTTTTTCTTTTCTTTTTTCTTTTTTTCCCTTCCAATTTAATAACAATATCATTTTGTTTCTTCAATTTGGGCAGTGCTGGTTTGTAACTTTTGATAACGTTAGCATAATAATTTCAATTTCAAAACACCATTTTCCCTGATCTGATCCTCAGCTCTTCCCCTCTATAAAATCTCCAGCAAGCTTGCGGTTTGCAAATTGCAAATGATCTGCAAAACAAAAAGAGTTATACAAAGAACAATTGCTCGAGAGATATATTCTTCAAAGCATTCTCTTTTCTTTAAGTGGTTGTAGACTTCGCCTAACGGTAAATCCACACACATCCGTTCCAAACAAAGAGCTAATAAGAAGACAAATATTACCCAAAGAAAAAAAAAAAAAAAAAAAAACTGAAAATGTCCTCAACATGAACAAAGACACTGTTCAAAAGGTAAGTATAGTTGCAAATCTCACTCTTTCGTCTCATAGGGAGAGCAAGAGACAAAGTTGAAAATCTTACAGTATGTTGCTACCTGCTATCTCCGGCTCCTTTTGGGCCTCAATCTCTTGAAAGCCATGAACGTAACTGCAGCGGATAGGGAATACCTGCTCAAATTGAATCCGATATCAGAGAAAGCTACTGTTGGCATCGTAATACTTTACAACGAAAGTTCAAATCGTGTTAAATTTATGCCAGTTTTGTTGTTCTACTTCTGGTGCCATATCAAGGATGCCTATCAGCATTCAGCAAGAAAAAAAGGGGTTTCCATTACGACAATAATTCTGCAGACATGAGATGAATGTTTAGCTTACAAATGCACATCAGTTATCTCGTCTTTTTTGGCTTTCTTCTGTTAAAAAACAAAAAGGAGTTGTCCTGTTCCGATTCAGAGACAACGGATAATCCACCCAATTTGTTCTCTGTGCCAACCAATTTCTTTTCCCTTCGGTAAAACCGTAGAAGCAAGATGTGAGAACAAAATGAGTTCAAACTAACACCACCTCTTTACCGAGCCAAGTTTCACAATTCAAAGCTTGAGAATAAGCTAAAGAAACGAGATAGATTTGAACTGATTTTCAAATCAATAAACAGATTATTTTTGGAGATTAAATCAGCTTAGTAGGTTTTCATTGAACCGGAATCTATCCTAAATGAAATAGTGACTCAACAGCAATGGTATTCACTGAAAAAATGGTGTTAATTTGTGTCGAATAGGAGTATGGCCTGATCCAACTTCTACCAATAGAGCAACTAACATATAAAAAAAAATAAAAAATAAAAAAAAATGAAAATCAAGATATGCATGATATTGACTGTTACTAGACCATAACAATAGTCATTCATGTCCCTCATAACATAACAGCATTAACAACGTGCAAGTTGTTAAGCAAGGATACCAAAAGAAACAACGAGCATACCATGTCAATGTATAATTTAAGTGGTCCTGAGGCATAACTGAACTTCGAATCAAGGTATTCACATCCTTCGGTAGAGGGTAAGGATTACTTGGATTAACATTTTCATTGATGTCTTCAACGTAGATAGTATCCTCGGGAAGTCCACATGTACGAGCAATTGCAGGAATATCAACAAAAAACCACTGGTTTGAACTAGGTTCATTTGGTGGAACAAATATACTTGGCTTCTCGCTCCCACGAACTATTCCAATAACTTCAACAGGAGATACGGTTGAAACGGAATCCTGTAAGGTCTTTGAAAGTTAAGATCAAATCTTAAACATTTCTTTATCAGCAATCACATAATTTAATCAAAAGAAACTACCTCAATGTTTTTAGGCTTCTTTGTCCAAAACTTCCACCAGGAGCTTCTTTCGCTCTGTTGGACAATGTGAGTTTCTTGCTTTGAATTTTGTCCTGCGTCATGTGTAACTTCTAAAGATCTTTCTTTCCAAATACGGGGAACCCATCCCCTATTTACCAGAATTGGTAACCGTATGCTGGAAAATAAAAATAAATACATTTTCAGCTTAAAGAAGTACGCCAAAAAAGCCTTGAGTTATTGGCTAATGTGTAACGAAAGTATCTGTTGAAAAGCAAGATCAGTGAGAGAACCACAACAGTTTAGGTGATTTGGACAGTTGATTCTAGTTTAAAAGCGCAAACCTCTTGATTGTGCAAAAAGTTGTTCAACAAGAGTAAGATCCAAATTGAGGATAGATCTAACCAAACAAGCTAGGTAATTGAAAACTTTAATAAAACTCGAGCTATCTCAACTTGCATTCAAAGAAGGAACGTCTTTAGAAATTGTCTCTAAAAAGTGAATCAGGAAATAAAAGCTTTTGAAACACATATCATTTATAGTCGATTCCAAACCAAAAACATAAAATTCTGGTCGAAACATGTATTTTTTTCTATTTTTCTACCGAAGGATGTAGGATCAAAACAAGAGAAACAGAAACAAGTATAAGAGTAAAAGTCATAAGATAGTTTGTATAGAAACATAACTTTATTAACATTATAAAACCTAAAAGTTTCCCAGCAAAGCACTTAAAGTACCAAAAATGTAAATTAAAATGTGTTCTTGAGGGGTTACTATAGCAAGAAGAAAGTGTACAAGATCAGCTTGAGTACCCAGAAAACAAGGAGTAGTACTAATTCATAAGATTTTATCGAATTGACTATCCTAGTGAAGAAACTCTGAGATGCACGTACCTGTCTGGGTCGTTGGGGATTGGCAGAAGGGGTGTGATGACATAGTGGCCATTCTCTGTCACTCCTGAAATGCTTCTTGAACGAGGACCCACGTAGATTGATTTATTCTCATCAAAACCACCTCTGCATGTGACTTTTCTGAACTCCAAAGAATCCAGTTCTTCACTTGGTTGAAACAAACTGTTACAGTTTAGAGGTTCCATTCCCAATCTATCCTGCCTGTATTCTAGCATTTTCACCTTCAACATAAATGACTTGTCAGCATAGGTCGTTGGTTAATAACGGCATGCTGAAGTCTTAGTTAAATTATCAAGGTAATTACTTTGATTTGATTCTCAAGAATGATTACCCCTAAAAGAAAACTGTTGAAAGTTAAGGCCGTATCTAGATCTGGATCTTACCAACAGAGATTCGTATTGATTGTTAGTGGCCCTAAGTGTTTTTTGGTTCCTTGAATTTCTTTTCCCGCTTTCTCATGATATGGGAGACTTTTCAAATGAAATGGTGTAGGTACATCATGATTAACATAGGGCAACTATGATTTTTTATTGCATGTTAAATGAACATAATGAGAGTATTCCACCAAAAAAAAAAAAAAAAGGAGAGAAACAGATAACACTATGCAAAGACATGCAAAAGGAATCACTAGTTGGAAAGGTCAAAGAAAGTGATGATGCATAAACAGATTAAGTTAAAACAATGCTGAATTTTAAACATTAAATGACAGTATTCTTTACTTGAGGATACAAAAGAAAAAAGACTAGATCAGTAAGTTTTAGAAAAGAAGTAAAGTAGTAAACTTCATATTGCATTGGATTTCTCCGACTGTAGGTTTAAAACTAAGTGAACCCCAAAACTGCAATACGGAAATACACATTAAAAAGAAAAAAGGCCCGAACAGTTTCCACACACATGAACCTTTAAATTGATGTTGAATTACAGCTAAAAGTAAACAAGTAAATAAGAAAAAGAAACGAACAAAAAGAAGGGAAAAACAAACACCTTCTCTTGTCTTCGAAAAATCTGCCAAGTGCCCAGGCCAAATGTGATGGCTCCGGGAAGAAATAGCAGCCATTTTGAGAATCTTGACCTATTTTCTTTCTCTGATTCAGAATCACCCACAAACCCAGAAAACAGAAATAAATAAATTAATAAATAAAATTCATTAACAATCGTCGACAGAACAAAGAAGAGAGAAACTAGATCTTACCGGGAGACTGGGAAGAAGACGCTGAGGGAGGTTCAGCAGGCGAGGAAATGGCTGCGGAGGAACAGTGGAAAACAGAGGACGGAAAGTAAATGGAACGGCCATTGGGGCGGATCTTGGTTATGGATTTGGCAATGGCGGTCGAAGTTGTCATTTTTGATGTATTCAATGAAGATCCTCAGATTTTAGTGGGTTTTTGGTAAAACTCTGTTGGGGTTTAACAATGAAATATATTAACCCCATAAACCCTTTCACGGTGTCTCCGTAGGCGTAGAACTGTTGAAAAAAGAAATGTCAGGACACCAAATCCATAATGTTAAAAAAAAAAAAAAAAGTTAATTTTTTAGTATTAATTTATATTGGGTATAAGTTATCGTTATTTTATTAATAAATATTTAAAATATTATTATATTAATTGATTATATATACTAATAAAAATATGATACGTGAATTGGTACTCAAAAATTAGGATTAATGTTGGTATCCCTAATACAACTCATTTTTTTAAAGAAAAATATTATGGATATCAATTATAATCTAAACTTGACAAACGAATTATCATTCTTTTATTGATAAGTTTTTAAAATACTGTCACATCAATTAAATGTATCTACCAATAAAAATATGATACATTAATTGGTATTTAAAAATTTAGGATTAGAATTAGTATTCCTACCACTACTTTTTTCTAAAAGAATATGTAGTTAAAATGGTCCTTGAAATTTTTAAAATGTGTCAATTTAATTTAATTTTTTTTTAATATCAGTAATGTTTAGTTCTTTCTTTCTAATTGCGTTGAGTTTTTAACATAAAGAACTAAATATGATCAATTTAAAATAATATTTTAATGATATAAAAATATATTATAATTTGGAGAGAAAAAAACGCACTACTAAAAAAAATCTTCTGTTAAGTTTAGATTTGTTGTCTCATTTCCAATCTTAATGGTTGTTCTCTTAATAGTTTTTTTGACAACTCATCAATTTACTTAAGAATTTTTAGTATTTAACTTTTTATGTGTGTCTAAATTTTTAAATTCAAATAATATGTTATAATATTATTGAATTAACAATCAACGACACAGAAAATTTGTAATAACAGATCTTGAAACCAAATGAACAAACCACACGACAGCATCCCACTAGCCACTGACGGCGACGTTTGGCCAGGCCTCCTCGGCGTTGTCACCAGTGTTGGGGGGCTTCTAGTTGATGGTTGCAAGACCAGTTTTTTTTTTTTTTAATTATTTTGAATTTCTATCTTTTTTATTTTTAGTATATAATATTATGGGTTAAGGTACATTATAGTTATCATGCACAAACAACATCTCAGCCGTTCGATTACATCAGAATAGTTTAAAAATGAACTCTACAGATAGGGTTTATAAATGAGATTTTATCACAGACTACCTTTTTTTTTTTGGGAAAAAAACAAGAAATATGTGCTCCGCACGTATGAGGCTCAATGGTACATTCTGATACATTATTTCAAATAAAAAAAAATCATTTAACAATAAATTCAAAGTTTGAAATCTATATTACACTTATTTTTCATCATTCTCAACACCGATTTATTTTAAATTGTTATTTTAGAATGAATTTTTTATTTGAAGACGGTGTATCAAATGGTCACTCAATTTAACAGAGCAGAACATAATATTGTTAAAATATATAGTTTAAAATGTCTTGATGTAGATATACAAGAAAGTCGTTTAAATAGATGAGTAAAAATTTATTTTAGTGGGATAATTAAAAAGTATTTATGAACGATGTATTTAATAAAAAGATATAATGAAATTGAAACTAAAATTTTAAAAGGATATCCAAGAAAGAAAAAGAAAATAAGAGCATTAAAATTTGTTTTAAATTATCACAAAATGTATTCTAGTAATTTTAACTTATATTAATCAGAATAACGGTGTGTTTGCTGTACCATTTCAAATTCAAAATATTCATCTTATTTAATATCCATTATTATTTTTTCAAAATTCGCATTATATTCATTTTTCTCTCTCTCAAACATCCCTTCAATAAGTAAAAAAGTAGGAAGTGAAATATAAATTTTTGAAACAAATACACACAGAGATTCTAGTAAAATTGCCCAAAAAAAAAAGTGAGGGCAAAATTTTATTTCAATTATATAGAGTTTTTAAGTATCAAATAGTATGTTTTAGCAAAACCAAAAACAAAAAAACAAACATGTTAAAAAATAAAAAAAATGTTAAAAAAAAAACAAACATGTTTAAAAAAATACCAATGATGTGATTTAAAAAAAATTTTAAAAATAATTTTAGTCTGAAGTATATGAAAGAGAAAATATTCTTGCACATGAAAAATGTAAAAAGAAAATAAATAACAAATGTAACCATTGGATGGGGGGGGGGGGGTTGAACAAGAGAAACAAGTGGAAAAGGGCTAGAAAGAACCATAGATTGACAAGTGTTAGAAGAAGAGAATAGCAATATTGACTCTTTTATATATGTTAGAATTTCATGAAGTAAATTTTTGAGATTTAAAGTTATACAATTTTAAATCATCATATTACATTTAATATAACACATATATTTTCTCAGTCAATACTTAATGTTGATAATAAAATATCCAAAATACTCTGAAAAGAAAAATTAAAATTAAGTGTTATTTATATTTTTGTATCTTGTATTTTTATTAACAAAGTGAACCTTTCATTTTTTTTTTTTAAACGACCTATTACTGAAACAATTATGTGTGACTCATTGCATTTTTAAATTTTAACGTGGATATTCATAGATCAAATCGTAAAAGTTAATCAAATAATTAAAAATTAGTTTTCTATCAATAATGTAAACTAAGAAGTCTTACCGTAGAAACGACCTTTTTCCTATTGGAAGTTGTAGTAAATAGTATTATTAAAAAAATTAAAGGAAATAAGTAATAGGATTTCAAAATATTTAAAATAGATAAAAAATTTGTCAGGTAAATAGTCAACTGAGAAACGAGTAAATAATATTTATATAAGAGACAATTAAAGTAAATAGTAGGTTTTAAAAATATTAAGAGTAAACTTTAATGTAAATATTTTTTTATGGGTGAATGATGTAAATAATATATATTACAAAAGTTGAAAGAAAGTAAATAACATGTTCACGAAGTTATTAGAGTAAATAACTTAGTTACGAGTAAATGCATTCTTTTATTACGAATAAATGGATTATTTACTTGAAATGTGATATTTATTTTAAAAGTGATGAGTGAGTTTTACTCATGAATTATGTACCATTTAAGTTTGATATTTAGTTTAGTTCTCGGAATTTTATTTGAGTTTTATTTGTATTTTCGTGTTTTGTTTGTCAGTTAAGGAAGTTGATCATAAAAAGATTCAGAGTGATTTGAAATAAGGTGGGTGTTGTTTTTGAAGGAAATCTGGATGAAGGCAGATCACCTAGCGCCTAGGCACCAATTTTGGGTACCTAGGTTCCCAAAAGAGCAGCAAGTCAGGCACAAGAAGACATAGGACCTAGCACCTAGGAGCTGGGCGCTACGGACGAAGTCCCTTATAGAAAGCAAGTGCCTAGGCACTGTAAAGGTCGTGCCTACAATGTGAAAAAAATCATGTTTTTGGGCTGTTTTCGTGGGAAACTTACCCGTTTTCCACCTCCAAGTCTCAAAGCTTATAAATAGGCAATCTTATGGCGAATTAAGGGGACTTTTTGGCTGATTTTGAGTGGGGAAAAAGATAAAGAGAGAGCTTGGAGTGAAGGAGAAGACAATATCAAAGTCGGGAGGCAAAGTCGTTTATCACCAATTTATATCCTAGTTCTTTCTTCTCTTTCTTATTCATGTTTAAGATGATTAGGATTTTATTTAATTTCATCATGAACTAATTTTCTTATTCTAGAGGAACGATGTAACATTTGCTTGATACCATCCTTTTTATTGTTTAATTTATTCTATGAAGTTTTCCATTAGTTTATTTATATTATATTGTTCTTAATGTTTTTAGTTTACTTGTCATAAATTAATTGTTTTAGTATTTAGAATCCGGCACTCAAGAGAGGGGATTTAGATGCGGGTATTGGGTAATATAATCTAGGATTTTATAGAGTTTAGGAGGCCTACAATTCCTTTGAAATCATTAAAAGAACTTGAACGTAATGAATTTTTAATAATTAGTTTTTATAGGGATATTGAAATTGGTTATTATAAATATTTTTAACTTAGTACGTGAGAGAGTGAGTTGAACACATTAGGGTTATTGGCTTATAAATTAGGAAAATTAATTGGAAATAAATTGACAATTAAAAGGTATCTCGAGGCTAGGTAAAATCAAAACTCTAGAAGTTTTTTCCATTGATTGTCTCGCAAAAAATTATTTTATTTTATTTTTAACTTTAATTTTTATTTTAATTTTGCAGTTGTTTGATTTATTTTTTTAAATAAAATTAAGATTACTCAATTACGTTACTTAGAAAAAACCTGATAACAATCCCTGTGAGTTCGATAACCTTCCTCTCTATTTAACTATAAAACTTGACCCCCTATACTTGGGGGAAATTAGCGAACAAAAAGTTTTGAAGATATTCTATTACTATTTTAGCTTTGTATATTTATTGTTTGCATTATATTCTAATAGTTTTATCGCTACTAATAAATTGATTATTTACATTAAAAAAGGTTTATTGATTACTTGAAATATTCTAAAATCTTATTATTTAGTTCATTTAGTTTCGTAAAATAAATAAATAAATAAATCAATCGATGGCTAGTTACCAATAAGTGATTAAGTGGTTGTCGATTGGTAATCAATCACCGACTGGTTATTAGTTAGTAACTAAGTGGTTATTGATCGGTAACCAGCCAGTAGAGGGCAGTTGATGTTAATATATATACTAATTTGTGCTAGTTAGTCATTTAAGAATATAATTAGTATTCTTAAATAAATAAAAAATAAAAAAGTAGTGAATAAATGAATAAATATTATATGACATTTATGTTATGTTTTGTAGGAAAAAACATCTAAATTGCACAAATTTAAAAAAAATTACATCAATATGATACAAAAACTTAATACTAGACTAACATGACATAAAATTAAACTAAAGTTAAATATAATTTGTGTCATGGTGGTTAAAAATTGAGAATTTTTATCATGTTAATTAATAGATGAAAAAAATTGTTTATTTAGATAATTTAAAAAAAAAAAAACAAAAACAAAAACAAAAATCAATTCAAGGCACGCCGGACCCAAGTCCAAACCCTTGAAGCCCATCAGCAAAGTCCAAACTCCAAGAGTAGTTCCAATCGAAACTGTCCAAAGCAGCAACTTCCAACTAGGGTTTATGCATATCGGCAGCAAAGCCACACAGCAAGCACCGTCTCTTTATATAAAACCCCTTTACTCTCGCTCTTTCATCTTTAGCCAAGGAAGAGGCAGGGTTCCATATTTCGTTAGGTAATTTTATGATCCTTTATCTATCTCTAGTTCTAGACTTGTAGTTCTGATTTTACTTGGCTTTTTTCAATCTCTTTTGGTCTAAAATGAAAAAGTTTAAAAGGCAATTAGTGAGCGTCACTGATGCGCTTTTATGTCGATGACTGATAGCGCAATCAGCCCTTTTCATTGCCGATATTACTCTTTGGGAGCAGATATGCTTGCTTTTGTCGCTTTTTCCTTTGCGGCTTTCGCATTCAGATGTTCCTACATTTTTCATTCTTTTCTTTTATTTTATTTGTTTGAATTTTTTTGCGAATGATTAACTTGTTTTGGTTGCAATAAGCAAAGTTAATACGCAGAAATAGTCTTTGGTTCCAAGTAGTTAATTTTGGTCTGGTTTTGAGATTTAAATGAACCAGTTATCTGTACACGAAAAAGAGGGAAATGTGGCGCTACATGAAGCTGAAATAAATTTAGAAAAACCCAGTTCCAAAATCCAAACTGATTTGAGGTACAAGATTTCTGCATAAGATTACAGGACTTTTTAGTTGCTGGAAAAAAAAAAAAAAAGAAGGTAAAATTTAGAAGGATGAAACAAAAATAAGACTCAGAAAGCCAGCAGTGAGACCACAGCCTGCTAAATAAGATATTACATTGGCTCCACTCTTTGTCGAAGTACCTGACAATCAAAGAAAAACATTTTTCAATTAGGTTTTTGAGAAACATGATGCGTTTACGAATAGATGAACTAAAATGTTTTGTACCATAAAAACCTTGATAAACAAAAGTAGTAAGAATTGTTGTTGTTAAGATAACAAAAATAAATTTTCTTTTTAAAAAGAACTACTGGTAGAAGTATGTGATCTAATTAATGTGTCTTCTGGATGGGTTTTTCTTTATCACACCCTACCACATAATTAAACAAGGCCAGATGTTTATTGTTGTAGCTTACTGTTTTCAGAAGCTGTTGATGAACCGCCTGGCGTTGCCGGGGAACTGGTTGGTGGTGCTGCATCTATAAGCAGAGAAACACAACTGGGTGTGATAAACAATTATATAATGCACTTTGTACTATGATATTATTTTATGACGCACACATCGAACTTAATACATCTTCAAAGTTTGGGGATAATTTTTCCTTGAAAACCATAACTTTCCCTTCTTTTCTCGATTTTGAGACCGAGAGACCGAGTTTGAAAATGTTGATAAACTAAATGCACATCCCAAAACTGTAAAATCGTTTTCCCTTGAAATTAGGAAAACCCGAATAGGTCTTTTATTTGAAAATAGAAATTTGCATACCCTCTCTGCAAACAGAAATAATAGCAATGGCACCACAAGCCTTTGGAAGCCTCAAGGCATCATCTTGGGTGATGTTGAGATTCTTCAACATGTCAACACTGTCGAAGACGTCACAAAAGCATTTTGGGTCGTCGGAAACCATCTCCTTCAATGGCACACAACACGATGGAGGTGGTGGTGTGACAGTCAACTTCGAGTACTCTTGACAGGGAAGAAGTTTTTTCATGCAAGGCATTGAAGCCACAGAAGAACCCTTAGAAGAAGACATTGATATTTCTTGAATCTCATTAACGTCTACGCCATGGGAGAGACCAACAAAGATCCATAATGCAGACAAAGGCAAAAATGTCAGGCTGTGTTTCGTGGAGGAAATCATGTTTGTGGTATAAGCTATTTAGGATGAAACAATCTAATTGGTTTTTTTACGATTAGGAGAGAAGAAAATATCTTTGTTAATCTTTCGTTTTCTTTCTTTTTCGTGTTTTCTTATTCTTTTTCTTATTTATTTATTTATTTATTTTTTGGTTCTCCAATGGTGGGACTATGAAAAATGATATCTATTTATAGGGGGTCATTTGTTTCTGCTATAAGGGGTTGTTTTCTTTCATCATTTCATGGAGAAATAATTTTCTGTGGCGGTTAAGGATTTTTCCTTTCTAAGTAATAAGTATAACCATCTTCTCGAATATTGCAGTTTTCATCACATTACTCACGTACAATGCCTGCCTTCTGCAGATGTGCCATAGAGGCCACTTATGGACGTTTTTCTTCTTTGTATACGCATTTTAAATGCTTTTGTGATGACGAGAAGAAGCAATGCCTTAGAGTGATTAAGGACATCCCATCTATATTAGCACTCCCGTGATCACTCATATTTTATCAAGCTCCCCACTTTAACTTATTAAAATAAGAAATAAAAAGAGAAGGTTCTTACAAATTATTACTATATACTAAAAGGGAGGGCTAGTTACTGTTCTTTCTACAATGTGCTGACTTTTTTGTCCTTATCTTGTAGTTATTTTTTTCCATTTCTACAGTACCCGGACGGTTTTACCACTATTTTTCGGGTATAAAGACAGTTCTGCCCTCCGATTGTGGTTCCTTTTTCCAGTGGTGATAGTGGTTTGAACATTTTGCCCTTCACTTTAACAGTGCATGGACATTTTCGCCCTTCAGTTATAGTTGTTTTCTTAGGGAGGTATAGTTGTCGAACATTTTTGGCATTCTTATGTATGTTTGGATGAATCTGCCCTTTGAAATTAGGCTATGGTGTGTTGTGTGTGCAGTGTTTGGACGATTATACCCTTATAACCCTATGATGTCCTCTCTCTCTCTCTTTCTCGAATGTTCATTTTATATTTTTCCCTTTGTCTACCTCGCCTTCTCTCTATACTATTCATCTTCTCTTTCTTCAGATCTCTCTTCATCTCTTTTCTACACTTGTTTATCTTTCCTCTTCTAATGCTAATATGTTTTGGTTTCTCTATTTGGTTTAAAGCTTTTTTGTTATGAGTTTTTCTTCTTATCCTAATCTCTGCTTTGTATTGTTTGTTTTTTTTTTTCCTAACCTTAAGTGTTTGTTTTCTCATCTTCTATTGTGCATTAATTTCCTTTTTTTTAAACCCTAAATTTTAAAAATCAGATTTTGATCCATTGTTGCATTGTGTTTTTGGTCACTTTGGCTATTTCTTATTTTTAAACGATTTTTGAGTTTAAATTTTCGATCTTTATTTCTATTTTGTTTTTGTTTTTTTTTTCTAGTTGTTTTAAATACTTTTATTGTTTTAGGCTTTTGCATGTATATAATTTGATTAAAAAAAATATATCATCCTTTTTTTTTTGTTCTTTTTAAAACAGTAAACAAAGGAAAAAATGAGATCTATTTTTTATTATGTTATAATTTTTTTATTAGGGTTGGTTTTTCCCCCTTTTTTGAGTCTCAAGAATTTTGTTTTTTAATTTTTTGTTTTTGTTTTTGTTTTTTGCTTTATTTTTGTTTTTTATTTTTTATTTCTCTATATGGGTATGACTCGAGAAGAGTTTTACATTTTTTTACTTTAATTTTCATTATTATTATTGTTATTACTATTGTCATTATCGTTTTACAATTTCAATATTGGGACAAATTTTGGGAAGAAATGAAGAGCTGAAGAAATAGAAGAAAAAATGGGGTATGTTTTTCATCTGTAACTCTGTTACTCACTAAAATCTCTCCATCTTTTGCGATATATTATTAGTTTTGTTAAATTTCGTATTACTTAGTCACAGCTATATCAATTTTTACAATTTTTAACTCTGTTACTCACTAAAATCTCTCCATCTTTTACGATATATTATCGGTTTTGTTAGATTTCGTATTACTTAGTCACAGCTACATTAATTTTTACAATTTTTTATTGTTTACGTGTCTAGATGTTCCATTTTGTTTCATATTTGCAGCTTTTTTTTTTAGATTATCTGTTGTGTTTTTACTGATTTGTCCCTGCTATTTAATGCTTTTAAATTATCTTCCATGATTTGCAAATATAATATTTCTGTGATTCTGATATTTAGTGTGAAATATCTCCAGTTTTCTTTCAGTTTTTTTACACATGTAACCCTGTTATTGATAGTTCTGAATTATATTTTATGATTTGTCATACGCTGATTTGCTCTAACTCTGTTATTTAGTCACAATTGTCCTTTTTTTAGTTATTTTTATTTTTTAGATATGGCTCTATTGTATAAATATATATATATATATATTAAATAACAGATTTTGCATATTTTCCTTTGACAAAAATATATATATATATATATTTATCTCATTTACTAGAGTGTTCTATTATAAATATAGTATTTCTTTACTTGCTATTTTATTCTTATCTTCAACAATTACTGCGTTTTCTATATCTTGCAATGTACTCTGCTTTCACTCTTTTTTTTATTCTTAAGAAAAATCATTTACTGCTTTCTTTATTATCTTCTGATAATTGACTATTCTGTTTACATTCATTCTTAATTGTTACCTATCATTTTTCACTGCCTCTTGAGCCTCGGTTGCTTTTGCCTATCATTTTTCTGTGATGAAGTGGTTTTTCATCAAGGTACTTTTTTTTATTTATATCTTATACATGTTATTAATGATTTATATTTATGTATATTCATTACTTGCTATTGATGGTTGAATTGCTCTGTTATTTATTATATGCTGTTGATAGTTGGTTTCTTCTGTTATGATGATCATGTTGAAATTAATATTGTTTGGTTCTTATGATTTGTTACTAATGTTTATTTAGGTTACTATGACAGTAATATTATGATTTATATGTATCATAGTTTTCTGTTTTTGGTATTAATCTAAAACAAAAAAAGCTTAATTTTTTTAGTTAATATTATTGATTTTGTTGTTGTTTTCTGTTTATATTCTGTTTTTTCCCCCTCCATTTGTTTTATATGTCGGTTTTGTTTCTTCTTATATTGTTAGGTTTTTGTTTTGTAACTATTAATAATTCTTTTATTTTCTCTGTTTCTATTTAGTTCAATATAAACGTTTTCCTTTTTTTATAATCTTTTTATGAGCGTGGTCTTTTGGTATGCCTGATGATTTCATATTTCTCTTGTTTGTTGTTTGTGTACTTCTTAAATATTTTTCCTCTTTTCACTATTATTTTACTATGGCTATTATTTTGATTAATGTTATTAGCACATTATTATTATTTTATTTTATTACTACATACTAAAAGGGGGGGCATGGTTATGTTCTTTCTACAGTGTTGACATTTTAATATTTATTATTATTCCTATGTATTATAATAGAGAGGTTTAACTTTGATATTGTGTTTTCCTTTTATTTATTTTTTTTCACTATTTCTTATTTTCTGAACAATTTAACATATGTTTTTCTTTCTTTATTTTCTTTTAGTAGACAAACATATTTTTTTTCCCTCAACTTTTATTTATGACTGTTTTACTTTCATTTAAGATTTTTTTTTTAAAGTTTACAATGATGATCTCCATTGAAATATATAATAATTCATAAATCAAATTTAATGTTTAATTTAGTAGATGTTGCTGAATGTAAAATTATTATTAGCATGTGTTAGATAACCGTTGAGTATAATTTGACAGTTTTTATCATTACTGTAAGTTTAGGATTTATATAGATTTTGATTTTATTCCTTTCATACCAACATCTATCATATTTCTTTGCTTATATCATTTATATCTCCTCGTATTATTATTTTTTCTTATTTCTGTTTTTTCTTTTCATTTATTGTAAACATTTGCCAAATTTTTTTTTTTTTTTTTTTTACATATACTCCCAAGCATTTCACTTAGTAGCCAAAAACGATGTAGTACTATTCCGGTTATTCTTAACATATTTTGTTAACAATAGAAAAAAAGAGATTTGAGCTTGTTATAAAAAACTTCTTATATTGATTACCTGTATTTTACATTTAGCATATGTTATTAGTATATTACAGGTTGATAATTTCTCAACGGTTATTGTTGTTTTATTTTGGTTCCAAATATTTTCTTAAAATTTCTCTCACAATAAAAATATTCAATGTTAAATTATTTGCTTAACTTGGTATATATCATTCAATTTATTATGAATCTCTGTTTTTGAATTTTTGTTGTTTATAGTTTTTTTTTTTATTGCTATTATTTCTTCCTTCTTTTTTTTTTAGAACATTTTTTTTATTATCTAGAGTTTTTTTTTATTATTTAACTTTTATTTTTGACTGTTTTACTTTCATTTAAGAATTTTTTAAAAAATAGATCTTGCTATATTGATCTCCATTGAAATATATAATAATGCGCATACCAGGTTTAGTGTTTAATTTAGCAACATAATTTGGCATATGTTTCTGAATGTAATATTATTGTTAGCATGTGTTAGATAACTGTTGAATATGATTTGGTAGTTTTTATTTACTGTGAGTGTTTGGAATTTATATAGATTTTGATTTTCTATAATCTGTTCCTTTCATACCAACATATCATATTCCTTGCCTATATCATTTCTATCTTCTCGTATTGTTCTTTTTTTCTTATTTCCGTTTTTTCTTTCCATTTATTGTAAACATTTGCTAAAATTTTTCTTGCATGTCCAAACATTTCACCTAGTAGCCAAAAACGAAGTCGGACTATATTCTGATTATTGTCAACGTGTTTTGTTAACAATAGAAAAAAAGTGATCTGAGCTTGCTATAAAAAATCCTTATATTAATAACCTGTATTCTTTAGATTTTAACATATGTTATTAGTATATTACATGTTGATAATTTCTCAACAATTATTATTGTTTTATTTTGGTTTCGGATATTTCCTTAAAATTTCTCTTGTAATAAAAATATTCAATGTTAAATTATTTACTTAACTTGGTATATATCATTCAATTTATTAGGAATTTTTCTTTTTGGAATTTTGTTGTTTGCAGTTTCTTTTATTGTTATTAATGTTTCCTTTCTTTTTTTTTTTTCGAAAAAAAATTATTTTAAATATTTTTATTCCGCAAAAAAAAATTATTTTAAATATTTTTATTCCCCGGGGCTTTATTATTTATTTAATTTCATAATTGAAATATTAAATTTGTTGTAACAATTTTGGCATGTAAATATTTGTACAATCTGAAGAAATTATAATTTTGATTGTTTGATTTTATTTACTCTATTATGCAACTTTATAATATAACATTAGATTTTTGCTATGTACAAATTTAAGCTACAATATTATTGTTATTTAAAGCATTTATTATTTGTTTATTCATTTAAAATAAATTCCATATATAAATTTATATATGGGCTAATTAATTATATTAAATGCACATATATAATTATCTATTTATAATGTCATTCATAGGCTTAATTTTTTATTAAAAAAAAATATAAAAAGAATGCCATAAAAATTAATAATTTAATTATTGTTAAAAAAAGATAAAATTGCATAAATGAAACATATTATATGATTAACTCTTTCTGTAATATACAATTTTATAATGTAAGAAAAGAATAGTTAGGAAGATAAAGATACCAAAAAAAAAAAAAAAAGGACAAAATTGTGTAATTTGAATTTGTCACGACAATCAGACATAAATTTTCTCTCAATGCCTCTGACGTTTTACAAAGTTCAATGCCTACTTTTAGTGACCGATTAATTAACTACTTTCATTTTGTCTTACTTGACAAAAGAATACATATATATTAATTAATTAATTATTTAATTTCATGGACATAATTTGCTAATCATAAAAAATATATAAAAAGGTAGACCATATCAAATAAATATGTGCTTAATTATTAGTTAACACTAAAAAAAATAATAATAATAAGTATGATGCCATCAAAATGCAGATACGAAAAAAATAAATAAATAAAAAAGGAATCTTCTGACATTATTACTATATTTAACAATATGTAATATTATTTGATTATATTAATTCATTTACTATTTAAATATTGAATATAATTTTTCGTAAAAAACTAATATATTATTTAGATTTGGTCAACTTTTTTAATAATATATTGTGAATATTTATGCTTTTACTAAAGAAGATTGTCTATATTATGTTAAACAAAATCAAAACCATTAAAATTTATCTTAACTGTCGATACATTACACCCTGTGAAGTAATTTGCATAATATTTGAATATTCAATTCACTATAGAAATTCAGCTATTTAACGCATTTCTATTCATTTACCATGTAAAATATTACATTTCATAAAAAATTAATAATTACAAAATATAATACGACAAGCACAAATTCAAAAAACAATATTAACAGAATGGATGGAAATTAATAAGACTAATGAAAATGCTCGACAACTTACCTATATAGAATTTCCAACAAAATTTGTTTGGAATAACATAGATAAAATTAGGGCTCATCGACAAAATGGACATATTATAGGATGAACATTTTATATTCATCCAAGTTCTGGTGAATTATATTATTTAAAATTACTATTAAATCATCAAAGAGGATCAATAAATTATGAATCACTTTGAAAAATAAACAATATTATTTATCCTACAAATCAAACCGCATGTCATGTATTAAGTTTATTATGAGATGATAAAGAATGAGATAAATCAATAGAAGAAGCATCATTATAGTCAACATCTACACAACTTTATCAACTTTTTATTACAATACTGTTCTTTTGCAATATTTCTGATCTAATAAATTTTTTTACAAAATAATGGAAATTAATGTGCGATGATATTTTATACAAAGTAAGAGTCTTATTTAATAACCCGAATTTTGAAATTCCTGAAAATGAATTATATAATTTTGTATTGTATGAATTAGAAAAATTATTAAATTTAAATTAATCTTCTTTATCACATTATAATCTTTTACTCTCAATGCGATCATTAATTGAAGATTTAAATAATAATCTTTTGAGAGAAGAACTTAATTACGATAAATATAATAAAAGAAGAAATTTTCAATTTAGTGTAAAATTTAAATAAAGATCAGCAATTTATTTATAATAAAATTTAGAAGTAATTGAAAGCAAACAAAATAATTTGTTTTTCATATCTGATTATGGTGATACAGAAAAAATATATTTATGGAACGGAATTATTAGTAAAATTAGATCAAACAGTGAAATTATATTAGCTATAGTATCATCTGGTATAGCATTGTTATTAGTACCAAAAAGCTGAACTACACATTCAAGATTTCATATAGCACTTTCAATCGATAAATTTGCATCTTACCAAATTAAAAAATGTAGTCAACTAACAAAATTAATTGATAAACTAACATTAATTTTATGGGATGAAGCACCTATGACAAATAAATATTATTTTGAAATTTTAGATAAAGTATTACAAGACCTAATGAATGACTTTAATAATCCTTTTGGAGGAATGACAGTCATAGTAGGTGGTGACTTCAGATAAATATTACCAGTTATTTCAAACGGAACAAAATAAAAATATAATTGATGTAACTATAAATAATTTTTATCTTTGACCATATTTCCATATACTTACATTGATAGAAAATATGCGATTAAGAAAAGCTAACTACTGTATTGACGAACAAATGAAATTACTAACTTCAATGAATAGATTTTAAGTATTGGTAATGGAATAACAAATAGAATAAAAGATATCGAAAATGAAGATGTTACTTGGATTAAAATACCGAAAAAATATATAATATCATATAATACAAATTCCATTCCATACATTTCTACTATATTATATAAAAATTTCTATAACAATTTTGACAATATTGATTATTTAAAACAGCGAGTAATTATTATACCATGAAATAGAACAACTGTGAAATAAATAAATACTTATTATCTTTAGTTACAACAGAAACAAAAATTTATTATAGTTATGATACTATTATTTTATCATCTGAAAATCTCGATAAACTAAATATTTTATATCCTTATGAATTTTTACACACATAATTAGAATTAAATGCTGGAGTTCTTGTCATGTTGATGTGAAATTTTAATCAATCAATGGGATTATGCAATGGTACAAGACTTATTATAACACAAATAATAAATAGAATTGTTGAATGTTGTATTATTAATTCTGATGACATATATGAAAAGTTTATATATCAAGAATATAAATGATAATAAATGAATCTAAATACCCTTTTGTGTTAAAAAAACGACAATTCCCTTTCAAAATATATTATGCTATGGTAATAAATAAAAGTCAAGATCAATCATTAAATAAAGTTGGACTCCACTTAAAAGATAAAATTTTTAGTCATGGACAATTATTTGTTACATTATCAAGAATAATGTCACCAAAATATTTACATATTTTAATACATGATTTAATTAAAAAATATTCAAATCATATTAAAAATATCGTCTACAAAGAAATACTATATAATATTAATCAAAATTGATAATCCGTTAGCAGAAACAAATCTTTAATAGAAATAAAATTTCTTTCAATAATTATATTATTAAATGATTTTCATAATTTTAAATTTTGAATTCAATTCATATATTCTTAAACAAATGTATTTAGATGTTTATATTATTTATAGAAAATATTCAGCATACTACGAGTACTCAAACCAGGAGAAATACATCAAATTATCTGTGCCCAAGTTTGCCATTTATAGAGAAACATATATTACAATATTCGTCATCTAATAAACGTTGACCGCTTATTAATAGATGAACAAATAATTAAATTTATTTTTATAAAAATTATATTTATTGACAATAAACAATTTACATTATTAATAAATATATAAATAATAATAAATTAATATATATATATATATATATATATTTATGATGAAGCAATACATGGGTTCATTTGTGTAAAATATGTTGATTTCATAATAAACAAAATATAAGTAGGCAACATATATGAAATCAGTAATTTCTTCATTACAAACAATAAACAAAGATATAAAATTGTTGCACACAGAGCAATATTACTGTTTGCATGGTTCAAAATTTTCAAAGAAGTCAAAGAAGATATATATGAAATATCTCAATACAAATTTAATTTTATGGAGTACGATCAATTAACATCAAAAGTTTACATCAATGACCTTTTTTAAGGTAAATAATATATAATATCCACATTTATTAACTAAAAAATTATAAATTTATAATATTAATATAAATAAATTAGAACTTTGCATTCATGGTGTTATCTTAGATGTCATTGGTCATCTCATATATTGGGATCTATTTGTGCCCTAAGGATAGAAAATTAATTTTAGGGATTTTCTGTAAATATGACATTTTGATATTAATAAAAAGAAATAATTCATATTTAATAAGTTGTGTCATATTTACTTTCATTTATTGATTGTATGATTATTTTGAGCAAATATAAAATACTCCTAAGCTGTTAGTAAAATATCGGATTACCATATGTATACGGGGTATGCTTAGAAGACGTGGTAATTTAATAATATTCTAAATAAATGATCTGCAATCGATTGAATAAAATTTGAGGATCTTATTCATAATAAGATTGTAAAGGTTGTCTACTTCTTTAGAGAGATGGTTTGTCTTAACTGTCGGATAGGTTCCGAGTAGAAACTTTAATGTATATCAATATTGAGATATGACATTGGACTGGAGCTAAGGTGTTAATTGATTTGGTTTAATAATTTTGTTTATAAGAATCAATGACGCTTTGATTATCATCATGCATTAATCTTAATCCTGAAATGAATACCTGAGTTCGCATCTATGACTTATGTACTTTGATCCACTATAGGTGAGACACTGATAATTGATGATCAATATACTTGTATTTTAGATGTATGACTTATGGATGGAGAAATCAAGATTCATATATATGGAATCCATAGCTATCTTAGCGATAGTATATGTTATCTACTTAAAGACATTATTCGGGAATTGAAAGATAATATAATAAGAACTTGACCATCGGTTTACTATGTATTGTATGTTGGTTTATCGATTGTATGGCTTTACAAATGGTGGTTCTTTCAATGGACAATAATGGAACTTTAAGTTAAAATAATTGAAAAGGTAAAACGGAAAAAGTCCTTAATTCAATCATGGATAATATATGAGGATTAAGCAAGCGATGAATAAATCATGGAAGAAGTACTGCGTTAGAGAGCTTTCGTAATACGGTATGTAAACAGGAGTTCAACTTAAAACTTTTAGTGGAATAGTTCTAAAGTTGATAATTTATGAATAATTAATCCGTGATTAATTTTTCACAATTATAGGAGCCCCTTTACTAGCTCATACAGTTTCACGAAACGTCTCAGGATTTGTTTATAATGAGATCGGTAAATTAAATGGGAATTTAATAATATCTATTAAGACATGATACTTTCTAACATGCAATCCCAAAAAAGGATTGGACATGTGAAATTAATGTAGACAAATAATATGATTTGTCAACATATGATTGGTTGTAAATAAAATAATGATTTGTTAATTATTTTGGTTACTTCAATTTTGAAAAATAAGATTATGTTTGAATTATTTAATTTTGTAAAACAAAATTTTTCTCTCCTAATTGATAGTGCACGAATTTTTAGTGGATGGAGGGAAAAAGATTTTGTTTCAAAATTATTTAAATATATTCCAAACGTTAAATTATTAATTGATTTAAATAATGAAACTTATTTGATAGATTTTCTTTTCTTAAAAAATGGTGTAAGATTTTTTTTTTAGTGGAAAGGAAATCTAAAATCATTTATTTAAATTAATTAAATATGGATACTGTTTGTAGAAAATATTTATTTAAATTCAAATAAGAGAATCTTATTAAATTCAAATATTTAAAAAGAGTTTGAATGTCAAGATTCTTGATTTAAATTTAAACCACTTATCAATCTTCACATTATGTGGAGGACAAATTTGAATATACTCAAAAGAGGGGATGAATTTTAGGAGTCAAGAGATACAAAATAAGTAGAAACATATATATATATATATATATATATCTTTTAAATAATATAATATAAGAGATAAAAACAATATATATATATGAAAAGAAATGAAAGATCCTACCATGAAGGGAGATAGAATCTCCCTTTCCATTGGGAGAAATGCTAGAGCTTGAGATGGAGAAGGAAAAGAAGAAGGAAAAAAAAATAGCCAGTAGTACTTGAGACCTCATAATTGTAATAATTTTATTCACAATCTTATATGGAACCACAAAATTTTGTCAAATGTGGACGTAAGTTTCATTTTTCTTTTCTTGGCTAAAAATAGACAGAGGATAAGTAGATTACAAAAAAAATTATCATGTCATAGTGAAAAATAAAGAGTAGTGCCTCCAATTTCAACTTTAAACTACCAACTTGCATCGTAACTTTTCACTTATATATAACTAAAATCTTTTAATTTTAAAGACCAAAAAAAAAAAAAAATCACATATCATATACATAGAGTTGATATCCATAGTATTTCCAAAAATAAATGCAGATTGATTAATTGAATATTACTCCGAATTAAAGTTTCATCATGATATGATCATGAACAAAATATGGTCCCTACTTGTCACTCTTTTCTTGTACAAACTACAAGAACCACTGTTTATCATTGCCCAAGTCCAACCAAAACACTAAAAGATATACGCAAGATATACTTTACACTTTGCGAAAATATTTAAGGTAGCTTCTTAAATTGAAAAATATTTAATGATATAGCAAAATTCACCCTTTTGGCAACATTCTTCCAGCAAAAGTTACCCTTTAATATATTAATTTAAAGGCTCTAGTCTACAAGGTTCAAAGTGAGAGGAAAGCTGTCTCTTTGAACACAATAAAAATCATAAAACCTTCCGAGAATATCAAAGCTAACCAACGACAAGCCCAAAGGAGAATGAGAGAGACTGAAAAAACAACATAATAAGAACTTGTCTTCAGTATTGCCGCCTTTCTGTCAACTCCTTTCTATTCGTCCAAAACTCTCTCACTAAACTCCATCAAAATTTGCCCGTCACCGTTTTGTCCATACCTCAAGAACTTCTTCCCTCTAACTCCATTTATACCGTTACGTAACTTTCGTGCGTTGGACCTTTAAAAGTCCTTGAGAAAAAAGGTGCTCAGAAAGGAGGACACAAAGTGCTTCCCTCCCTTCTTGGTTACCGTCATGGCAAATCCTCGTCGTTCAGAAAGGAACTTGGAGAATCTCCTTGGCATGGACAACCCTGTGAAGAATGGTGTTCCATTACAACCTCGGAACATGATTCCTGGCCACGGACTGGAGTTCAAGAACCTCTCATACAGCGTGACCAAGAAGCTAAAGAAAGATGGTGAACGGATCAAGAAACAAGTTTATCTTCTTAACGACATCTCTGGCCAAGCAATGAGAGGAGAAATCATGGCTATTATGGGCCCGAGTGGTGCTGGAAAATCGACGTTTCTTGATGCGTTGGCTGGACGGATTGCTCAAGGAAGCTTAGAAGGTTCTGTTAGGATTGATGGAAAGCAGGTTAGCATGTATATGCTTAGTCATTCTATGTTTATTATTTGTCTATGCTAAATTATTCCCCAGGATATGGAAAACTATTCACTTCCGATTTTCATGATCAGATCAGGAAAATCCAATCAATAATTAGTTAAACTTCTATTTCGTTTATCAATAATCTGCTATTAATGTTGGTTTTTCTAGGTTACGACAAGCTACATGAAGAGGATATCATCTTATGTGATGCAAGATGACCAGCTATTTCCGATGTTGACCGTCTTTGAGACTTTCCTGTTTGCAGCCGAGGTTAGGCTACCTCCTTCCATCTCCAAAGCCGAAAAGAAAAACCGAGTTCATGAGCTTCTTCACCAGCTAGGCTTGCAGGTAACTTCAGCATTACAAGTGTGGATCCTTGTTTTTGAATGATTTAAAATTTTAAAGGGATGCTCTGACATGACAAATGCAGAGTGCAGTACACACATATATTGGTGACGAGGGAAGAAGAGGAGTCTCGGGAGGAGAAAGGAGAAGGGTGTCCATCGGAATCGACATCATCCACAAGCCGTCGTTGCTCTTCCTTGATGAACCAACCTCTGGACTCGACTCAACAAGTGCTTACAGTGTTGTGGAGAAGGTCAAAGACATAGCTCGAGGTGGTAGCATTGTCCTAATGACCATCCATCAGCCTTCATTTCGGATTCAAATGCTGTTGGACCGAATCACAGTCCTCGCCAGGTACTTGGAATAATTTGACCTGTAGAAATGGCCTATGAACCCTCAAGAGATCTCGCCTCCAGCTAAAGTATTGAAAAGGGAGGGAGAGAGAGAGAGAATAAACAAAGAAAGCTTTAAACTTGTTAAATTTTCATGGGATTCCGTACTATGTTTTTCCCTTTTCGTTTATAATCAGAGTGATTTTAATATAACTTTATGAAGATTAGAAACATGCATTATTTATTTAATTTTAACATGGTTTAGCTCAATGGGTTGGAGGGAATGATTTGAATAAGAGCTCAGAAATTTGAAACTTAACGGTGTTTTCATTTCTTTTTAATATATATGGAAGTCCGTAATATATATGTGTATACATATATAGAACTCTAAATCCGAAACCGATTGTACGGAAAAGTTAAACAAGGAATTTTCATTGCATTTGTAGTTTTCTTTTGCTTGTTCTTACGACTCTGGTATTGAAGTTGGTTGCTCCAATGTTCATGGCAGGGGAAGATTGATCTACATGGGCAGCCCGGTAGGCCTCTCTGCCCACCTGGCTGGCTTCGGAAGACCGGTCCCGGATGGCGAGAACAACCTCGAGTATCTCCTAGACGTTATCAAGGAGTACGACGAATCAACCCTGGGACTAGAACCCCTTGTTTTGTACCAACGTGATGGCATCAAACCTGATCAAATAGCCAGAACTCCGGTACCAAAACCCCCGAAAACACCAAGATTTACACCGTACAGACAAAGCACGCCTGCTTCAAAGCACATGATCAGCCTCCATAGCCAAGGTTTCTCGTCCGGAAACATGACACCTCGGCCAAACTTTTCCAGTCGGTTCACCTACACCGACGAAGACAATGATGAAGACTTCAATAACTCCTTGGAGCGCAGAGGATCGCGTACTCCAATGGCGCACAGTGGGGTTTACAGTGCAAATCCTCCTTTGGCTTCTCAATTCTACAAGGACTTCCCCCTTTGGGTTTACAATGGCGTTAAAGGAACACCTCGTCGTCGTCCGTCGTGGACTCCAGCAAGAACTCCAGGACAAACACCTGCGAAAACGCCCATTTCTGGAGGAAGAAGCTTCGTCTCAAGCCAATATCCAACTCCTCAAGTTAACCGCTCTCGAGCTAGGACCCCTTCGGCCTATAACAGCTCCTCTATTGATACTTATCAACCTTCATTCGATGAATACGAGGAATACGAGGTGGAAGAAGTGCTCGACGAGCCTGATTTGGGGCCGAAATATGCAAATCCATGGCTCAGAGAAGTTGCAGTCTTGTCATGGCGATCTGCTTTGAATGTGATTCGAACACCGGAGCTATTCCTTTCTCGAGAAATAGTACTCACTGTAATGGCACTTGTTCTCTCAACCCTTTTCAAGAAGCTAGACCAGCTCACTTTCAAGAACATCAACAAGCTTCTTAACTTT
Organism: Ficus hispida; assembly: GCA_025413025.1. Classification (NCBI taxonomy): domain Eukaryota; kingdom Viridiplantae; phylum Streptophyta; class Magnoliopsida; order Rosales; family Moraceae; genus Ficus; species Ficus hispida. The sequence goes on along the minus strand of CM046366.1, from coordinate 18,599,693 downwards.
TACATCTTCTCAGTCTGCCTCGTTTTCTTCTCCTCAAACGATGCGGTCCCGACCTTCATTCTTGAGCGGTTCATCTTCATCAGAGAGACTTCACACAATGCGTACCGAGCCTCATCATACGTGATCTCTTCACTCATCGTCTATCTCCCCTTCTTCGCGGTTCAGGGCTTCACTTTTGCGGTCATAACGAAGTACATGCTTAGCCTCCAAAGCAGCCTCTTCAGGTTTTGGATAATCCTCTACGCTTCCCTTATCACCACCAACGCTTATGTCATGCTTGTTAGTGCTCTTGTGCCGAGTAACATCACCGGTTATGCTGTCGTGATCGCCACCACCGCGTTGTTTTTCCTGACATGTGGGTTCTTCCTCAAGCGATCCCAGATTCCTATATACTGGAGATGGCTTAATTATGTCTCCGCAATCAAATATCCCTTCGAGGCCATGTTGACGAATGAGTTCAAAGGGCAAAGATGCTACAAAGGGGATCCTCGGGATCTCTCCCCTGGTGCTCTCGGAAATTTGAGGACCAGTGCTCTTCATAATAACACGATCAGTCTACGACAATGCCCGTTGATCGGAGAGGATATTCTGTTTACGATGGATATTACCAAGGAGAGCATTTGGTATGATGTTGCAATTTTGCTTGCTTGGGGTGTTCTTTATCGGCTACTCTTTTATGTGGTGCTCAGATTCTATTCCAAGAATGAGAGGAAATGAGGTCTTTTTCCATATGCATCTGCCTAGCTACTAGCTCCTTAGATTTGCTTCTACTTTTGTTTGTTCGAAACTTGTTTCTTTATTTCTCAAGCATTATACTTATACACATTATTATATCCAATGATCTTTCTAGATCTAATTTATTGTTCAAAACATTAATGCTTCTCTTTGCAATTTTTTTTTTTTTGAAGGTTCTCTTTGAAATTAGTACCATGAGTAAGATGCAAATTAGCTTATGAAAAAAAAAAAAACCACCTTTTCTTTTTAGTTTCGAGCGAACTATTCTAAAAACTCTCAATTTAGTGCTTATTTCGCTGGAAATAGGCTGACGGTTCCTCAATTTTGCTTAGGACGCGCGATCTCTATGCAGTCATAGACTACATTTTTGGTCCTCTCCATGATGAGCATGTCCTTTGCCTACGTTTTGGAATTGAATTTGTTTTGTATGTGAAAATAAATTAGAGCTTTTGAAAATGATGTTGAGATCACTTTTGAACATTTATCTGTTATGTTTTTAGAGAGAGTAGTTTGATTGTAAGAAAAATGTGAAATTTGTATTTGAATATGTTTCTAAAAGTATTTGTTAATTACTTGTAAAGTTCTAGAAAATGAAAACAGAATCGGAAAATAATAATAACCTAGAAAACGTATTATTTCCACTTGTTTTAGGAAATGATTTACACATCTTTTGTGACACCAAAGCGAAAACGTTTTCTAAATTGTGTTTGGTTAGTAAATGCTATGAAAACATAACGAATACAAAAAATAGTAAGAGTGGTTTTGTTAACGAAATAAGAAAACAGCTGTTTTCTTACCTTTGTTTTTTATTTTGCTAATGCATTACAACCTAATACATGTTATTAAAAACATTACTCAAATTCAATTTCACATTTTTCTTACGGGCCATTAGTACGAGAGATGGAATGTTATAACTTGTCAAACTTCGTAACAAAGTACCGAGATGATGAAGTAGTGATTGTCCTTATATTGTTAAGCTATATTAATTGAGTCATGATCATTATCCACTTGTGTCTCACAAAAAAATTGGAATTAACGGCTGTACATGACCCCCTTTTTTCTGTCATAAAATTATATCCCCAATGTGATCTTGTTTATATAGATATAGAGGTCGGATATAAGATTATAAAGAATTGTATTTTGTCCGGTAATTGAATAGGTCCAACAATTAGAAATTTTTTTTGAGAATCTTGTAACAACTAATTAATTTACATATAACTTTATGTAATATTATTAGTAACACGATACTATTTATAATTGTTGGTGTAAATGATATATATAACTAAAAAAATGTTAAATTAAAATCAATTAGTTATTATATACACATTCAAAAAAAGTTGTAAGTATCGATTTATAAAGGTATCACACATAACATGTCAAAGTGAAAAGGAAGCTGTTTCTTTGAGTACAATGAGATGACAACAAAAGCAGAAAAGCTTCCGGGAATATCAAAGCTAACAAAAAGCGCAAAGGAGAATGAGAGAGACAGAAATCCAACACATATCAAAGAAGGTGTCTTCAATATTGCCGTCTACTCTAGATAAAGCTTCAATTAAAATTTACCTTTCACCCATTTGTCCATAATTCAGAATTTACCTTAAAACTCCTTGACAAAAGGGTGCTCAGAGAGTGCGTCCTTCCTTCCCTATTCGACGTGATCATGGAAAATGTTGGCCGTTCAGAAACGAACTTGGAGAGTCTTCTACACATGGACAACCAGGTTAATAATGGCGTTCCGCTACAATCTCGGAATGCGATCCCCGGCCACGGCCTGGAGTTCAAGAACCTTTCCTACAGCGTTACGAAGAAGCAAAAGAAAGATGGGGATACGATTGACAAAGAAGTTTATCTTCTTAATGACATCTCTGGTCAAGCAATGAGAGGAGAAATCATGGCTATTATCGGCCCGAGTGGTGCAGGAAAATCGACATTTCTTGATGCGTTGGCTGGACGGATTGCTCAAGGAAGCTTAGAAGGTTCTGTTAGGATTGATGGAAAGCCGGTTAGCATGTAGACTTTGACATAGTTATGATTTGTCTATGCTTAATTCTTCTATAAGATAGGGAAAAACTACTTGGGTGGTGGTAATTATGATTATAATTAGACATGGATTTTATCATATCAAGAAAATAGATCAATCAGGCCAGAGACTCCAATCCTAGGTCGCGTTTAATCGATGCAACGTCACCATAAGTAAATGATATTCAAGAAAAAGAAAGATAATTATACAATTGCTAATGAATGGATATAATGATTTCAAGATCTTAGAATAAATTAGGGAGCTTAATAATTTGCGAAACGTGGTAGACCATAATCCAAAAAAAAAAAAAAAAAACTTTGCTTCTATATTCATAAATAAAATAATAAAAGATCATGCACTCTTGTTTTATAGCCCGTACAAGATTTTTCTACAAGGTTTTTTTCTAGTAGAGGGTTTCAATGAGACCTTTCTTATCTCTTTATTAAGTAAGCAGATCTTGTTCATTAATTACTATTGTTTTCTTTTGCCTAGGTTACGTTTGTTTTCTTTTGCCTTTTTTCATAGCGTTCGTCTATTATTGTCTTTCTTGTTTTGTTAGCCATAGGGCCGGATTCTAATTTTTCATATTTTTAGTATGCTTATTCATAAAGTAGAGTTGGGGGTTTAACATACGATGAGTTGTTTAGATGGTGCAAACTTATTTAGGATGTGCTAAATTTATTTATGTAAAATATATATATATATATATATATATATTGTTAATTTCCTAATTTCCGTTTAATTGAGTTTTTAAATTAAAAAAAAAGGATTAAAAATGAAATAATAGGATGTAATTAAATGTAAAAACGAAGGGTATAAATGAAACTTTTTAACGAGCCTCTACGTAAAGTTCGAACATTAATTGGAACATTTTAGGGCACAATGTTGGTGTTTTCAGGTGACAACAAGCTACATGAAGAGGACGTCATCATATGTGATGCAAGATGACCAGCTCTTTCCAATGTTGACCGTCTTTGAGAGTTTCATGTTTGCGGCCGAGGTTAGGCTACCTCCTTCCATCTCCAGAGCCGAAAAGAAAAAACGAGTTCACAAGCTTCTTCACCAACTCGGCTTGCAGGTGACTTTGTCTTTTGTTAATTTCACACATATTCATGATCTAATCATTTAACATGAAGAGACGTTTTTTGACATACGCAGAATGTGATACACACATATATTGGTGACGAGGGCAGTAGAGGAGTCTCAGGAGGAGAAAGGCGAAGGGTGTCCATCGGAATTGACATCATCCACAAGCCACCGTTGCTCTTCCTTGACGAGCCAACCTCGGGACTGGACTCGACAAGTGCTTACAGTGTGGTGGAGAAGGTCAAGGACATAGCTCGAGGTGGTAGCATTGTGCTTATGACCATCCATCAGCCTTCGTTTCGGATTCAAATGCTGCTCGACCGAATCACAGTCATTGCAAGGTACTCGGTATATTTCACCATTTATACTATGTTTGGTAAGGATTAAAAGTGGAGGCAATGAAGAAGGTAGAGAAATGTTAAGAGTGGAAATCGAGAATCTACAGTGTTTGATAGCGGTAAATTTTTGAAAGGGAAAGAAAAAGAGGAAAGATAAGATCACTTTTTAATCTCTCCGAAAGAAAAGTGAAGAGAAAACTTCGGGGAAAAAATACAGCTATGAACTTAATTACCCTCAGACACCAATCATATCCTTGAAATAAAAGAAAAGGCAAAGATACGACAGTAACTCTATGAATAATATTTTTTTTTTTTACTATGTATTTCCGAACTCTTTCTTTTATTATATCAAACAACAAAAGGTAATTTTACATTTTTTCCTCCCTATGATACCAAACAACATCAGATACTAACAAAATCTTCTCTCCCTCTAATTTTCTCTCTTTCGTTTTTTCCTGTCCCTCCCATTTTGTTTCCTTCCTACCAAACACTATGAATGCACTCTAGATACCACTTCTAGTGCTTACAAAAATGTTTTTAAACCGTAAAACTTTTATTTGATTTCGAAATGTTTTTATATTATTTTCTTTTATAATCTGAGTGATTTTAAAATCTTCTTAATGTTTAAGAACATTATTATTAGATTTTTTGCTTGCCACCAAATGCCCTTATGAACAGGTGTTAGGCGAACTGAAGAAACAAATTAGTGTTCATCTAAAATTCTCAATTCTAAACTGGTGCACTTTGAAACTGAGACTAAAGTTTGCCATTCAAATTATTGGATTTTACTTGTGTTTATTACACGTTCTACCTTTGTATAAGAAAAAAGAATCACAGATTGCAGAGCTGCCAACCTTAACGAAACTGAAAAACAAAAACCAAAAACAAGAGAAAAAAGAAAGAAAAAAAAACTGCTTAGGTATATTATTTGAGAAGATTATTGATTACGTGTCTTTACATATGGATGTTCATGACAGGGGAAGATTGATTTACATGGGCAGCACTGTAGGGCTCCCCGCGCACATGGCCGGCTTTGGAAGACCGGTCCCAGACGGCGAGAACAGCCTCGAGTATCTCCTAGATGTCATCAAAGAATACGACGACTCAACCGTGGGACTAGAACCCCTTGTACTGTACCAACGTGACGGCGCCAAACCTGATCAAGTAGACAGCTACAACGACGACGATGCTGAGGACTACGATAACTCCTTGGAGCGCAGAGGATCTCATACTCCTGTTGTGTGGAGCGGATTTAACGCCAACCCTCCTTTGGCTTCTCAGTTCTACAAGGACTTCTCCCTTTGGTTTTACCACAGTGTTAAAGGAACACCCCGTCGTCCTCCCTCGTGGACTCCGGTCAGAACACCGGCACAAACACCAGGGAAAACACCAATTTCCGGAGCAACAAACATCAACTCAAGCCAATGTCCAACTCCTCAAGTTAACCATTCTCGAGTTAGAACCATACCAGCACATAACAGCTCCTCCATTGATACTTACCAACCTTCCTTGGATGAATACGCAGAATTTGAAGTAGAAGAAGTGCTCGATGAGCCTAATTTGGGGCCAAAGTACGCAAATCCATGGCTCAGAGAAGTTGCAGTCTTGTCATGGCGATCAACATTGAATGTGATTCGAACACCGGAGCTATTCCTCTCGCGAGAAATAATTCTCACAGTAATGGCACTCATTGTCTCGAGCCTTTTCAAGAAGCTAGACCAGCCCACTTTCAAGGACATCAACAAGCTTATCAACTTCTACGTCTTCACCGCCTCCCTAATTTTCTTTTCCTCGAATGACTCTGTCCCGGCTTTCATCCTGGAGCGGTTCATCTTCATCAGAGAGACTTCACATGATGCTTACAGAGCCTCATCGTACGCGATCTCTTCACTCGTTGTCTACCTCCCCTTCTTCGCAGTTCAAGGCTTCACTTTTGCAGTCATAACAAAGTACATACTTAACCTCCAGAGCGACCTATTCCGGTTTTCGACAATCCTTGTCGCTTCTCTTATCACTACACATGGTTATGTCACGCTTGTTAGCGCTCTTGTGCCGAATTTCATCACCGGTTATGCCATCGTGCTCGCCTCCACCACTCTGTTTTTCCTGACTTGTGGGTTCTTCATGAAGAGATCTGAGATCCCTGTATACTGGAGATGGCTTAATTATGTCTCCGCAGTCAAATATCCCTTCGAGGCCATGTTGACGAATGAGTTCAAAGGGACAAGATGCTACAATGGGCTTCCTCAGGATCTCTCGATGCTTGGGAATTTGAAGACCAGCGCTCTACATAACAACACAATCAGACTACTACCAAAACCGTGCACGTTGATCGGAGAAGACGTTCTGTATACGATGGATATTACCAAGGAGAGCATTTGGCTTGATGTTGGAGTTTTGCTTGCTTGGGGGGTTCTTTATCGGCTGCTCTTCTATGTGGTGCTCAGGTTCTTTTCCGAGAATAAGAGGAAATGAGGTTTGCTTCAGGCATATCCCTCTGCCAAGCTGCTTTTTGTTTGCTTCTATTTTTACTTCTTTGTTCTTTAAAGCCTTCAGTACCATTTATTATCATTTTAGATGTAACGAGCCTAATGCCCGTGCGTTGCACGGTAGAAGGAAAAAAAAGTTAACAACAAAATTATGAGAATAAATAATATACATCAAGCGTAGTTAATTAAGGAAGGTAATATATTTATAATAACTTTGAGAATTTAGTTGTTTTTTTTTTCTATTTAAATTTACATTATGATGTCTATATTATATATCAGTATAGATATATATTTATATTTATACATACAAAAAGTTTTGAAATAGGTAATTTTTGTTTCGTCGAATGACCTGCTGTCATTCATGTTTAACCTTCTTCATTTTCTCTTCCGGTCTGTCATAATAAAAATATTTTTATATGTTAGTAAGATGATGTTTCTAGTTGATATATAAATTGAAAAAAAATTATTAATTTACTGTATAATTATTTGGAAAAAATAATATTATCTGGTATCTTTTCGTTTTTTTTATGGATCGCTTGGAGATGCAGCTTTAAGATGCGGTGGAGGAGGTTGATGCTCAGGACTACAATAACAATATATAAAATTATATAATAATTAATAATATATAAATATGTGTGTGGAAAAAAAAATGTACGAATCAAATTTGGAATATAAATAATAATATACCTTGATTCAATTTCTTTAATGATAGGTTCAGTATAGGTAAGCTGTTTTTTTGCTGTTTATTTCCCTGCTAACTGAGGTGTCTCTGGATGAATGGAGATTGATGAAGGTAGAATTTCTTCAGATGATGTAATTGTTGGTGCAAGTGGCAACATTGGTTGCACATCATCATCAAATGTCCTTACAATTACTGCATCAATGAACGCACCTCGAAGACGAAATTGGATAACAAATATTTTTGATATGCCTTTTAGTTGATTCAGGATAGGAGGGATAATGGTTGGATCGGTGTATCCTTCTTGGATCGTCAGTGTGGAACAGGGTTTATTTATTAATGATTGGACAGTTTTTCCAAACATGACGATGGTCATTCCTCCAGTGCCGTCTTCAATTCGTGCTTTGATTTTGTACCTGTTGACAAAATTTAATATTTATGTAATTTGTAATTAATTTGACATTGATATATGTTATTTTTGCAAGAGATAAAGTGTATTACCAAGTGATTGGTATTGTGGTCAAATGTCCATGATTATCGCACCATCATGATGTCCCTGATTGTTTTAACTATCTGTAACATCTTGGACATGCATTGTAGAACCAACCTTGGCGAATATCAAGTTCAGTAATTGTCGCTTTAACAGTGAATTTCGTCTCCTGTTTAATAAAATAATTTTAATAATGCACAGTAAATTTTTTTATTTAGTTTAAACATAATAATTTAATATTTACCTGATTTTGAAATGGATTTAAAGCCTGAAGTTCAGCGATTGTTAGTCGATTGGCAGTTTTTTGTTCTTCTATGGATAATGGTTGTTTTGTTGATCCAGCTATAAAATCGATTCCTTAGATAGAATGACTGAATCTATAAAAAAATAATATATTAAAGGAAGTTAGTTTTTTTTAATAAATATAAATATTTATAATAATATATGAGTGAAAATTTAAAATACATTTTTTTGATTTTTTTTGTTTCAGCAATGTCTGGATCAAGATAATATAAAGTACCGCTTGTACTTGCGACATAAAGTCCACCTGTATGTGTATAATTATAATAGTTAGTGAATAATAATATAAATTTTTTTTTCTAAGATAATGGGAATTTTTTTTAATTGTTAAATATATACTTACCCATATATTGTTTGGCCGCCATTGCTGAAAATGCTGCCACGACTGGTTCAGGCATTGTTTGGATTGTATTTTCATCAAATTTTTCTCCAAGCTCTCCCCAAAGAGTGATATTAAGCGTCTTTTCTGTGTTGAATAAAATAAATATAAACAAATAATTTATTAATAATAAATTATGTAATTTTGATTTAGATGTTTTTAATAATATATTATTTGTAGTTACCTAATATTTTGAATAACCATACTTCGTCTTTTTACTGATCTATTATTTACAGTGGATTCTTCTATGCCTTTGATGGAGATAATGCGCCCAATCACATCTAACATAATATAATAAATAAGAAATCATTAGTTATTATTTTTTGTAAAATTAAATTATTAATCATTAATTATAGATTAAAAAATATGAGTATGAAATATAAATTACCTGATAGAAGATCATTGATGTCCACTCTTGGTGTTAATTGATCAAACTCGACAAAATTAAATTTGAGTTGAGGTATTTTGGGTACGTCGTCCTTAATGTTTTTGAACACAGTAGATCTTGCAAATTGCAACATCGCTACATGAGGAACGATTTTGTACCTTTGTTTGTTGTTGGTGATGAAGAAATTGCTGATTTCATATATGTTGCCTACTTCTATTTTATTTGTTAGAAATTCAGCATCCTTCGCACGAATAAAAACGTGTATTGCCTCATCCTGTATTAGAAAAATATATATTGGTTATATATTAAATAATAAGTAAATAGATTTTTTTGTAAACATGATAATATTAATGAGAAATGAAATGAGTTACCTGCTCGTCAACTAATAAGCAGTCAATGCTTATTAGATTTCCAGTTCTGTAATCTGTATTTTTCCAGAGTCGACATATTCGAGCACATATTGTCTGATGTGTTTCTCCTGGTTTCAGTACTCGTATTGGACTGAACATTTTCTATAAATAAAAACAATATATATATAAATATATGTATTAAATTTTAAGGGCTATAAATATTATTGTATTGTAAAACAAACTAAAACACAATTTTTATTAATTTATTTTTTTCATAGATATTAATTAATTTTGATGAATATTGTGTAATATTTCTTTGTAAACTATGTTTTTAACATAATTTGGATATTTATTAATTGAATCATGTATTAAAATATGTAGCCATTTTGGTGAAGTAACTCTAGATAAAGCAACATATAATTGACCGTGACTAAAAATTTCATCCTCTAAATATAATCCGACTTTATTCAGAGATTGACCTTGACTTTTATTTATCGTCATTGCATAACAAATTTTTAAAGGAAATTGTCGTCTCTTTAAAGTAAAGGGCCATTTTGATTCACGAACTGTCATTTCTATTCTTGGTATATAAACTTTTTCATTTGTATCATTGGAGTTAATTATGCATCCTTCAACAATTCTATTTGTTAATTGTGTAATAATCATTCTAGTACCATTACATAAACACATTGATTGATTAAGATCTCGCATTAACATAACAGGAATTCCGATCTTAAATTTTAATTCATGTGGTGGTAAACCATTGAAATTAAGAGTGTGTAAAAATTCAGGAGGATATAAAAAATTCAATTCTTTGAGATTTTCAGATGATGAAAGAATAGTATTACAACTGTAATAAATTTTTGTGTCTGTAGATACCAATGATAATATATATTTGTTTATTTCATCAGTTGTTTTATTTTTTGGTGTAACAATCGCACGTTGTTTTAAATAATGAATATCTTCAAATTTATTATGAAAATTATCGTATATTATTGTAGAAATTTGTTCAATAGAATTTGTATTGTATTGTATTAAAAATTTATCAGGTATTTTAATCCAGGTAGCATCTTCATTTTCTAGATCTTTTATTCCATCTGCTGTTCCATCGCCAACATTTAAAATCCATTCTGAAAAATTAGTAATTTCTATTTGTTCTTCAATAGAGTAATTATTTCTTTTTAATCGCATATTTTCTGTTAAAGTAAGTATACGAAAATATGGCCAAAGATAAGAATTATTAATAGTTACATCAATAATATTTTCTTTTGTGCAATTTGGAACAACAGGTAATATTTGTCTAAAATCACCACCTAAAATAACTGTCATTCCTCCAAAAGGATGATTAAAATTATTTTTTACGTCTTGCATTGTTTTGTCTAAAGCTTCAAAACAATATTTATTAGTCATAGGTGCTTCATCCCATAAAATTAATGTTGTTTTTTCAATTAATTTTGCTAATTGAGTAGATTTTTTTATTTGGCATGTTGAGAATTCATCAATTGAAAGAGGTATATGAAATCTTGAATGCGCAGTTCGACCTTTTGGTAATAACAATGATGCTATTCCAGATGATGCTACAGCTAATACTATTTCACCGTTTGATCTAATTTTACTAATAATAGTATTCCATAAGTATGTTTTTCCTGTTACCTCCATAACCATATATAAAAAATAGATTATTATGTTTATTTTTAATTGCCTGTAAAATTTCATTATAAATAAAATATTGTTCTTCATTTAAATTTTGTACAAAATTGATATTTTCTTCTTTTAATTTATATATATCATAATTGAGTTCTTCTCTTAAGAAATTATTATTTAAATCTTCAATTAACGATCCAGTTGGAAGTGGAAGATTATAATGTGATATGGAAGATGAATTTAAATTTAATAATTTCTCTAATTCATATAATACATAGTTATATAATTCGTTTTCTGGAATTTCAAAATTTGGATTATTAAATAATTATCTTATTTTGTATAAAATATCTTCACACATTAATTTCCAATGCTTTTTAAGAAATTCTGTTGGATCAGAAATATTACAAAATAATAATATAATAGTAAAGAGTTGGCGAAGTTGAACAGATGTTGACCAAAATGAGGCTTCTTTTATTGATTCATCCCATTCTTTATCATCTCCTAATAAACCTAATGCATAGCAAGCCATTTGAATTGTGGGATAAATTATATCATTTATTGTTCTAAGTGATTCAAAACTGGTTGCTCTTTTTTGATGATTTAATAATAATTTTAAGTAATACAACTCACCCGAACTTGGATGAATATAAAATGTTCTTCCTATAGTGTGACCATTTTGTCTAGGAGTCCAAGCTTTATTTTTATTATTCCATACCCATTTTGTTGGGAATTCTGTATAAGTAAGTTCTTGAGCATCTTTGTTAGTTTTATTAATTTCCATCCATTCTGTTAATGTAGTTTTTTGAATTTGTGGTTGACGTATTATATTTTGAAGTTGTTGATTTTTATTAAATGTGACGTTTTGCATATTTGATAAATGAATAGAAAGTCGTTGAACAGCTGGATTTCTATAATGGATTGGATATTCAAATATTCTCCAAATTGCTTCATAAGGTGTGATATATCGACAGTTAAGATAATTTTTTATTTCATCGACCTCTTTATAAATTGTTGTTTGATTATTTTCAGTAATAACATTATCTTCAATAACAGCTCGTATTCTATCTGGACCTTTTGTTAGATATTTAAATAAATATTTAATTAACATAGATTGAGAATATATTTCAACATTAATGTGAGCACTATATTTTAAACATAATGTTCGATTATATGGAACAACGTATCTATTATCAAGTTTAATACCTTCTTTTATAACATTAAATTATGTATCTCTACGACGATAAATAACTAAACCGTTTTCTTCTATAGTTGTTTCATTTTTTATTTGTTTTGGGAATTTTTTTGAACATTTTGAGTTTTTCATACATGGTGCATTTGTTTTGGCATATCCACATGGTCCATGTATCATATATTCTGTTATAATTTTATAACATAAATGATCTTTTATTGGATCTGGTATTTCAGCTGAAATAAATTTATTTATTTCTGCAGCATTATGATATTTATGTTCAGGATGTAACCAAAATAGCATATGATAATGAGGCAAACCACGTTTTTGAAATTCCACCACATATAGATCTAGAAAAGGAAAAAAAGGGGGGGGGGGGGAACAAAAATGTTAGTTTTTTAAATTTATTATAATAAATAATAATAATAATAATGATTAATGTTTTTTTTTAAATAAATTAACTCACCTGCTATTATAGTTCCAAAAATATCGCCTGATTTTATTGTAGTTAATAGATGATTTAATTTTATTTTAAATATTCGACTTATAATATCTGGTCTGTCTTCAGATTTTTGTCCTGGAATTATATTTAAATTTCTTTTGATTTCTGGCCATTTGGGATTATATGTAAATGTCAAAAATATATCAGGATTTCCATAATGTCTACAAATCGCCATTGTATCTTGATAATTTTGAATCATATATCTTGGACTTCCAGTGTAAGAAGATGGTAAAATAATTTTTTTTCCTATTGCTTCCGCATTTGTATCACCTCTAATTATAGCATCTTGGATACCTTTATAAATTTCAGATCTTAAATTATTTTGATTTTGTCTAACATAATCTAAACGATCTTCTTCAATAGAAGCATAACTATCTACAATATATTGTTGAAAAAGTCGTCCAGCTCTAAGTAATGTGTTTCCTTCATGTAATCATTATTGAAATTGAAATGCATAAAAAGATCTCATTGATATTCGATTTCTACGTGGTTGTTTACCAGTAAAATTTGGATTCCATCCTATATTAGTTCTATATCCATCTTCTCCGTAAGGAAATAATAGGGGATACTGTAATGTCATATATGATGGATGAAGTTTATTAATTCTTTGTAATTCTCCAGTTTGACTATGAATAATAATATCTCTACCGTTCTCATATAAACCAAAGTCTCCAACAATTAAACCGCCTATATCTGTTGAAGTTGGAAGATCATATTGTGTACTATCTTCTTGTCGTCTACCGATTAATCTTAGTTTCATTGATGATATTTCACTATTTTTATAAATATCTCTAACGTTTCTAAAGAGCTGGACTAATTTATTTGTTTCATCTAATATCATAATTAAATTTTTAACGATAATCTCATTTAAATTATTTGTATCATTATTATTTGAAAATGTTGCTATTTTGTTTTGAATTTCATTATTTGTATCATAAATATATAATTGAGCAAATTTTGGATGATTATTATTAATCGGTAGTAAAGATCCAAGTAAATGATGAATTTGTCCACTAATTTTGAAAATATATGGTCCAGATGACTTATTAATATCTGATTGAATATTTGCTCCGAATGAAGTAAAGGCAAACATAGAATTATAAACTCTAATATTTTTTCTAAAATTTGCACTTAAGGGTCCTCCATAATAATTTAAAAGTTCGTCTAAAATTGGGGGTGTTTTTTTTCTTAAAGGTATTATAATTTTTCCATTTTGACAGCATAAAGAAAATTTTGGTGGATATGTATTTTGTGTTAGTTCATTTTTCCAAAATAATGCTGCACAGTATTGACATTTATAATTACAATCTCCAATATCAATATATTCATTATTTATATCTATATAAAAAATTTGTGTGGGAAAAAAAAGGAGAAAAAAAACAGTCAATAAAAAAATTGTCATAAATTTTATAAGTGGAAAAGAAAAAATAAAAGAATTTAGGATGAAGAAATTACTTTCTTCAATTGATGGTAAGTTATGATCCTCCGAAGATGAAATTGATGTTTCTTCGCCAATGTTATGAGCTAAAGATAATTGAATATATCTATTTCGAGCACCATTGATAATATATGTATTTAATTCTTCAAATTCATTTGTTTGAAAATGTGTATTTGTCAATGTGGATGCTTCGTTATCATTTATACAAATTTGTTTTTTATTACGTTTTGAACGTTTTAAATAATTGTTATTACTATTTATTTTTCTTTTCATTTTGCTTGATTTCATTTTTTTAATATAAATTATAAAAACATTACTATAAAATATTATTAACAGACAAATATTATCCATATAAAAAAAATCATACAACATAGTTAGAACCAATAAAAAAAGAAACAATAATATAATAATAATATTAAATATTAAAACTGAAACGAAACATTTAGTATCATAAATTTTTTGACTGGCATAAAATGTATTAATACATCGAAACAAAAGACTACAAATGATAAATGGTAAAAAAAATTTAAAAATTGAACAGCAAAAAAAATTTAATAACCTAAATAAACATAATTTAAAAAAATAGGAAAAACTAATTGCATTTATAAATAAAAAAACTATGTTTTATATTTAATGAATGTAATTTTGGAGAATAATATTAATATATAACATTTACAATAATCTGCTTAATAAATAAATGTAAAAATAAATTACATATTTGCTAAATTGAATTTAAAAAAATTATTTGTATACAATATCTATAATAATTTTAGTACAATTATTATAAATATATTTTGTTTGTAATAAAATTTTATCGCAGGAAAAAAAAAGATAATAAAAAGATGGATAGAGCTTAATATATACGTGTCGTATTCTAAATTTATATTTAGAAATTTTCATTGGATATTTTTTAATTTAAAATTTTAATTAGTATTTAGTTTTTTAATATTATAATTTAATTATGTTATTCTTAAATTTAAATAAGTAAATTTAGTGGCATTTTTTTTCATGTAAATTTTGTTAAAATTAAACATTTTATAATTTCTAGAAATTATTTTATTTACGGAGTTTTATTGCAAATAAAATTAATTGAGTAAAATATTGTTGTTTAATTTATAGTTTAATTTATTTACTTTTTTTTTATTCGATATGTATGATATTGTTTTATTAAAAAATTTTATTTCCTTGTTCAATCAAATTTTTTTTATTATGTTAAGTCCGGTTTTTTTTTTTTTTTTTGGCTCAGTAAATTTTTTTCAATTGAGTATTCTGTAATTTTTATATGTTTATTAATTTTTTATCCAAATTTTTATCAATTGTGTATTCTGTAGTTTTTATATATTGTTATATTCATGTAGTGTTATATTATGTGTTTAAAAATAATTGAAGAAAACTAATTTAACTTTCTTAAAATATATATTTGTAACTATAAACATTTTATGGTTCATTTTAACCAATTATTTCGTACGGGTGGGGGAAAATTTTTCCCTCAAAATTGAGTTGTTGGTAATAGAGAACAATTTATCAAAATGTAACTTTTTAAGTTTGTTTATGAGAACTTAGATTTATTTGATGAAATTATCAATAAATTATGTTTAGTTATGTTCCTAAACAAAATATCAATTTATACTTAATAAAAAATTCAATGGACATTATTACAAAAACCTAATTCATTAAACTATCATGTACCACAACATCATTTCGTGGTTTTTTTTGTTCTCAGAGATCTTTATTTTTTTGTGGCAGATTTCTTGGCCTTCAGAAAAAATTGCATTAATCTAATTAAATCATGAATAAATTAAGTCATGCTAATTAACCATCAATTATTATACATGGAAAAAAAATTTGCTGATACAAATAAAAATTATGGAATTACATAATAAAAAAACCTAAAGCATACAATTAAATTTACAATAATTTCTAATGATAAAATTATTTAAATACAAAAAATCTTAAACGAAATTTAAATATTACATCAATATACTGAAAAAAAAAAAATTTTCTCCTCGGGTAATAGGGGGGAAAAAAAAGCTAAGGAAAAAATCCAAGTATAAAACAACAAATTAACTTGGAATAATAATAATAATAATAAAAGATAATGAAATAACAGAATGCTAAATGTGTATTGTACTCGTTTATATAAATAATCTAAATATATAACCAAATACATACATATATACATATATATTACAAAAAATGAATATAAAATTTTTTTAAAATATTATATATTAGGCTCAGATCTCAGTAATAGCATCTATTAATGATAGCAATAATACAATTCAGCAGCATCTTTAATAGCTGCCAAGTAAGATGTTTGGGAATGTGTCAAAAAAAAAAGGGAACAAAAAAATGGGGAGGCAGCGGTTAGAGAAGTTTTCATCAAACAAAGAGAGAATAGAGAGAGAGCAAATAGGAAAAGCAGTATCAATAGGTTAAAAAAGCAGAAAACCTTTAAAATATTAGAATAGTATGAAGTTAGCAATATATAATGAATACTATTATATAGTAACAAAATCAAATTTAACACAAATCCCAAACACCCACGGCAACAATAAAAGATGGTCAAACAGTATATGTAACAGATGCTATCAATAATACCATATTCAGCATCATAGACCAAATTAAAGAAGAAATCTGGTATATGCATTATTGTTTAGTTAAATAGAGATCATCATAGACTATGATTCAAAAGTTTTTGGTAAAAATATTTAGACCAACAGAAGACGGAAATCAGAATAAGAGAAAGGAGGGGAAAAAATGAAGAAGAAACACAGTACAAAACAATCAATTTATCATATGTAACATAATCATATAACCTGTCTGAATAATCTTTATATTCAGACTAACACAACACGCAAACCAGAATAGGAAAAAGGAGGGGGGAAAAAAACGAAGAAGAAACACAATACAAAATAATCAATCTATCATATATAACATAATCATATAACCTGTTTGAATAATATTTATATTCAGACTAACAGAACACGCAAATCAGAATAGAAGAAAGGAGGGAAAAACAAAAACGAAGAAGAAACACAATACAAAACAATCAATTTATCATATATAACATAATTATATAACCTGTTTAAATAATATTTATAGAACATTTATACATGAAAGAGAAGCAACTGTGTACACTGTAATAACATGAAACGACAAAGGAAGAAAAAAGCAGCGACGAAAACAAAAAAACAAAGGGGAAAGAAACAGAGAATAAAAAAAATTCAATCCCTTTACAATATCATTACAATAATAAACATATTGACAGAATATGTAAATCAACAGGAAAACCGACAAAGCAACTACTAACAACATACAAAATGAAAACGGCCATGAAGATTAATTAAAAGTCTTAAATAAACATAGTACCTGGATAACATAGCAGGTTTGCAGAGGAGGCAAATAGGATTCAAACCAAAGCAGTTAAGATGATTTTACAGAAGTTTTAATAGTGTAGGATAGGGGTGAAACAATAAATGAAAAGAATCCGTTAATAAAATAGAGTTAAGTAAATGAGAAGAGTCGGTGGAAGAGAGAGGGACGAAGTTTTTTGGAGATAATAGATAAGGGAAAAAAAGTTTACATAATGAGTTGTATTAATGACAGAGATGTAATCGGGAAGATATCCCAGTCAAAAGAATGATGAACAGTAACAGACAGCCATCTAACAAATCACAAAATCACAACAGGCAAAAAAAAAAAAAAGATAATATAAAAGCATTAAATGTTAAAGTCAGCTTTCAAAAACTATAATCATAACCACGTAACTAAAGACTAAAAAAATTTAAAACCTATTTTGAATCAAACTAAATGATCATATACTACAATTAGTAAACTGTGGACCAGATGCTTAAAACAGAATAAAAAAACATAATAAGAAAACATCACACACGGTAAACAGATTATATCAAAATCTCTAAAAAAACGAACAAAATATTACCCGAGAAGAAAAAAGAAAAAAAATTACAGATTTAGAAATCAAGGGAGAAAAAATCTTCAACGTTCTTCTTCATAGTTGCATTTGTCCATTTCGTCACCATTTTTATGCCAATCTGCAGAAACCAATAAAAAAAAATTGAACAAAAGCCAAAAAGCCGGAAACAATATCGAAATAAACCAAAAAAAAAAAATCTTCAATATACCTAGGCTCTTGTTTACGTTACTCAGTCTGCCTTTATTTGAAAAAATGAAAAAAACACAGACGAAAAAATACTAAAAAAAAAAAAAAAAGAAGAACCGTTTCAAGAGTAAAGATCGAAAGCCAAGACTGACAAAACGAAAAAAACCAAAGTAAAACAACAATGAATGCAAAAAACAACATGCTCAAGACTAAAACCAATACTTGCTCCACAAAAAATGTACCCAAAACAAAAAAGGCGAAAAAAAAAATAGAACGCGGCAAAAAAAAAAAAAAGGTTCCAAGAGAGAAAAATTAATAATCCGAAAAAAAATTTACACTTCCACCATAAATACTGTATGGAGGAAAAAAGGGGGGAACCCTCAATAAAAAATTAGGGTTTCAAAACCAAAACCCCCAAATTCTGAGGGAAAAAAAATCGTAACAAAAACAACATTCAAGGATAAAACAACACAATAAGGATGGGCATCTATATTTTCAACATAAAAAACATCTGGCCGGACAAAAAATAATGCAACATTCAAAAATTAGGCTTCAGAGATAACGGAACAAAAAATCAAAAATCAAAAGTGAGCATTGCAAAAAAATGAAACAAACAAAACCCAGTAGAAAAAATAACTCAAAAGTTTTCCAAACAAAAAAAATTTCCAAAAAAAAAAAATCCAAGAACAATGAACAAAAACCGAACATCGAAATCTTGAGAGAACAAACACAACCAAACGAAAAAAACCATGAACAATACAAACCGAACCAACAAACACAGAATGATCGGCCATCAGTGCAAAAGAAGCCCAAAATGGAGGGTTTGGACGCCAAAAATCCGAGGAAGAAGAAGACAAAGAGAAACAGAGCAGTGGAGAGAGAGAGAAGGAAAATATAAAACACACAAACACAAAATCAAGGAGTAAAATCGGCGGTGAAAGGTAGAAGAGAAAGGGAGAAATAGGGTTTGGAGAGCAAAAATTCCAAGAACATGAGAAAGAGAGAGAGAACGGCAGAGAGAGAATGAAGAACGAAAAAAAATGGAGAGAGAAAGGGCAAGAGACAATGGGCGGCAGCAGGAAGGAGAAAGGGGAAATAAGGATTTGGAGGGCAAACTCGTCCACGCACTATACCAACAGTCACCGGCAGGCAAGGACTGAGGGGAAAAACTGTCTTCACACAATGGCGTGGGCAAAATCGCCCTTTTACTGTAGAACCCCAACCGACAGCCAGGGAAAGGAGGGCAGAAAGGTAAATACACTGTGCAACACTGTTTTTACTGTTCAACCATGTACATTACTGTAGCAGAAACGCGGAAAAAGAGGGAGTTTGCACTGTTTGACACTGTGCGTTACTGTAGCAGTAGCACGAAAACCGGGACCGGGGACTATTCAACACTGTGTGTTACTGTAGCAGTAACGCAAAAAAGAGGGGGGAAGGGAGGAAAATCACTGTGCAATACTGTTCAAAGAACAGTAAAAAACCCTTTCCTTTTAGTATATGTATATAATATAATATAATTAGTTGTTCAGAGTTTGATTTTCTTTTTTCTTTTTTCTTTTTTCTTTTTTGAGCAATTGAACTTCGTATAATCCGATGTCGTGCGTCAACTTGCCATCACGTACGACCTCCATCTATCGTAAACTAATTGGTTCTCAACTACACAAGTGATGTAGGAAATGCGTAATAAACGCCAATTTGTTGATTTTAGAAAAATAGCGAAAATCATGCACGATAATTTGAGAAAATTTACAATGAAATTTAATTAATAATCATCAAAAACTGGAGTTAATAATCAAATTACGTGAAAGACTATATACTTTTAAATCAACAAATCACCAATTTAAAAATCCATCAAAGATTTTAAAAAACAGTAAAAACTCTCAGCTATCTAGTTTGCTGCATCAACAAATCATCAACATGGGAGCAGCATAATGTTATGTTCTTTTTTTTTTTTTTTTTTTTTAATTCTATTTTTCGTTTGTAGGTTATAAGTAGTAATAAAATGTTTCCATTTCTCCAAGTCACTCAAAGCAGAACATTATTTCCAATCAACGTATACAAAGGTTTGTTACTTTTGGGACAACTTGAGCAAAGTCATTTTACAAGGCGAAGCAGTATATTTTTCTGAGATTAGCATATCCTTAACGCTGCTGCAAGCCAGAAGTCAAGACAAAACCATGGGAATTGAAGGATTGGCTCATGTTGATCGTGCATACTGCGCAATCTTCCTTTCAAGTGTGTTTTTGTCCGCTCCCACCACCTTGTCCAGCTCCTTACCATTTCTTATGCAGAAAAAGGTCGGAACGCTGCTGATGTTCCAGCGAGCAGCAACATCCCTCGCCTCGTCTATGTCAACTTTCAAGAAAACAACTTTGGGGTACTTCCCAGCTAAGCTAGAAAAAAAGGGAGATATGACACGGCAAGGCCCACACCATGTTGCAGTGAAATAGAGGACTGCAAGTCTAGATGTTCTTGAAGCTGCATTCAACTTTTTGTCCAGCTCACTAGTGGAGTGGATACCGATAACTTCTCCTGTCAACACCAATAACATAGTAAAACGGCAAAATTAGGAGAGACCAGGTACACATTACGGACCCACATGATTTTTCGGATCCAATTGAGCTTTTTCGCTCTTACTATTTTCATTTTGAAGGATCGTGTATACAAAACCAAATCATCCTAAAAAGACCCAAGGTTTTAATTTGGCAGGAAAAACTAAAGCATGAAGCTTCAAACCAGTTTAGAACAATTCCTTTACTTCATTTGCCACATCCACGAGACAGGACACTTGACTAGAGGGAGAAAATTTAGGACAGACGACGAAGAGACCTTAATTGTACGTAACAAAAAAAATTCAAAATTCAAAATTAAAAAAAAAATCCCAATACCAAAATGAAAACAAGGTGTGCGAACAGGGTAATCAACTCACTGAGAAGGCCCCTACACATGGAAATAACATCACATCAAACACCACCATACCTTCCTTTAGAGCAGATACCGCTTCACGTTCCTGCATAAAACCGAAGTTACGGTTTTAGAATAAATACCATCAATCCCTTGATCTGTTAAAAAATGACATGTCCAAAAAGCACGACTCATAAAACACACAAAAATTGCAACCTTGAAGAGTTTGGAATTTAGGCATACTGCTCTGGCTTCCGAAGACAATCATGGTAATTATAACAAGAATTTCTAAAGAAGTTACACTTCGTTAACATTAAGACTGAATTAGACTTTTGTAAGGATTTCTAATATATAAGCTGGACAAGTTAAGACTGAATTAAACTTTTGTAAGAAATTTCTGATTAAATATGCTAGACCTGATTAAGACGTGATTCAGATTATTTTTTGTTTCTTTTCTTTTTTTGCTTGAACGTGATTCAGAGTAAGTGGCAATAGAACATGTCTTGGCCACCACAAACAGATGCCACCCACGATTGCAATGCTATCTATACTGTCAAGCTTTTTTCAAGCGAGTTGAAAGGCGTAAGGACAACACTGCCATGTTCTCGTATGTGACTACTTGACTATTAAATCAACTACCAAAGGGATGCCATATTTGTTAATGCAACGAAATCTATGACATTATTAATATATGTATGTGTATATATACATATCAACTCCACTCACTTGAGCTTCAAATTGTCTCTGCCTCTCACGTTCAGCTTTTTTTAACTCCCTTGCTTTTCGCAAACGTTCATATTTTCTGCGATGCTCTTCAATTTTTCTGGCATTAGGTTCAACCTGAAAATTCAACTACACAATCAAGCAACAGCAGTGTCGAAACTTCACCTTATTAAAGAACATGAATTACCTTTTTAAGCACGGAACCAATCTCCTCATCATAATCTAACTTTGATGCTACATGCAAATCACTTGCCGCTTCTTCCCAATGACCCAACATTGCTTTTGCAATCCCTCTTATTTTGTACCCTTTTGCTGAGTCAGGATTTATCTATGAAAAACATATAATTTATGCACAACTGTTGACATAATTCAGTCTTGCACAAATTATGCAGACAAATCACAAAACAAACCTCTAAAGCTGCATTAGCATCTCGATTGGCTGCATTTGGTTTCTTTAACTTGACAAAGATACTAGCTGAAAACAAGAATGTACGGTTTAGAAGAATATGGTGCATCATGTGACAAGGAGAGGGAGAGAACAAAGAAAGCATCCAGATAAATCCATAGAAAAGTACCTCTAGTTGCATAAAATATAGCTGATGTTGGATGCAACGTTATTGCCTCAGTTATGTGATTGATGGCTTCATCCAGCTTACCTGAAAGGGGAAAGAGTTAATACGAGTAAAAACAGCAGATAACTATAAGGTAATAAATTTAAACTACAAATGCTAATCATAAGAAGCCATAGCCATACCTTCAGACATTGCATCAATAGCCTTTGATTTTGCTTCTTGAGCGGCATCTCGCTTCTCTTCAGTAACTTCAACTGATGGATCCCCCATCTGCAGTTGAATAACGAAAAATTCAGGCTTTCAAGCAAGACTTTCCATCAAAGACAAGATTGTGAGAAACCTTATAATGTCGATACAATTCACAAACACTATTTTCAAACATTCACCTTTTGCGGAGGATCATTATCAGGCTCCACAACGTCGGTATTATCCAACTCAATATCAGACTCAACAATGGCATCATCTTCTCCCAGTAAATCATCTCTGTTGGTGTCAATATGTTCCTTACTATCATCCATATCGTCTCTAACTGTATCCTGTTAGTTATGAGATTATACATTATGTCGTCGTTACATAAATCTATAAACGATAAAATTAGGAAAAGAACAAATTATCTCTCTTTTTTTTTAGTAACCTCTTTGCTACAGGGACATCACAAGTTTACCCTTCTTGATAAAGTAAACAGAAGTAAACCTAAGAAGTATAACCATGACCAAGAACAACCTCATAAAAAGAAATTGGGTAAAGTAAAGAGACGCAGAACATTTCAGACATCCCTGAAAGAATATGAAATGGTGAGTAAAACCCAGAAGAGCAACTCTTTGGTACAATACTATGTTTACTCTCTTTTCCTCCAAAACCAAAATGATGTGAAGGTATTGCCCTCCTCTAAAAAACTTCTGTACTTCCCAATCTGACAAGCCATGGATGATTTCAAGTCCATTAATTCAAGAAAACTGAAGAAACTGACTAAAGAACCTAAAAAGTTCAAAAACAAACCGAGCAATATTCGCATCATGAAAATTTTTATTATGATATCTTGCATTGTCAAGTGTCCAAATTATGTAGATTATGCAAACCTAAATGACTACTTTGTCCCTAACCCAACAAGTTAGGTTTTAGTTTCACGATGTATCATGAAAATTTTCTTCCACATGATATGAATCATTTTCCAAATTCATAAAAAGGCAAAACGTATGTCAATTAATCAAACCCCTCAATTTTGAACTGTTTGATGACCAGTTGTTTGAACTTTATACGCCAAGTTTCCAGTCACCACGCTTCTTACATCTACTACATCCCAAATGTATATACTTTTTCCTATAGCAAAAAACAAAAAACAAAATACACAAAAAATAAAAAAGGGTAAACTTTGAAAATGCTAAATATCTTAACCTATTTTGTACACAATATCTGCCTCACCTTTTCTGGGTCCACGGGAATTCGAGCACCCAAGCTGCCCCAAAAAAAAAAAAAAACAAAAAAACAAAAAAAAACGAATGCCTCAAACAAAGTACAACATGAAAACAAATGGGTTTCCATGTAGATGATATAATACACATACCAGAGAATAAGTGTATGTATATATATCCATAGATATGTATATGTATCTATGGATATATATATATATATATATAGATAAGCGCAAAGAGAAATACCTCTGAAGATAGGACTTGAAGAATGACAGAGAGGGGCTGTGAAGAATTGAAGGATTCGATTTGCACTGATTAATAAAGTGCCTGAGCTCTGACAACTTTGCAGCATCCATACCGAAATTCCAAACCGACTCACTTTCACTCTCTCTTTCCACAATTTTGTTTTCTAATTAGAATCTAGTTCGGTCCGGAAGTTTCAAGAAAGAAGTATGAGATTCTCTGGAGCTGTGGAAATGGTTTCACTTTAGTATTTGCCACCGAATCGACTGGGTTAAGTTAGGTCAAACCATGGTTGTGACCTAATTAACTTTCCTTCGTTTAGAATTTACGAGTTTAATACCCGTACGTTGTATAGGAAAAAAAATTAAATAATATACATTAAAAGTAGCTGATTAAGATAGATAATATAATTATAATAAATTTGAGAATTTAATTTGTTTTTTTATATATTTAAATTTATACGAAGATATCAAAAATATTCAAATTTATATAAAGATATCAGAGTTATATATATTAGTATGGATATATATATAAATTTATACATACATAAAATTTTGAAATATGAAATTTTTTCTAGTGCAGTAACTGGTGTCATTCATATTTAACTTTCTTCATTTTCTCTTCCGATCTGTCATAATAAAAGCATTTCTATATGTTAGTAAATTGATGTTTATTGTTGATATATGAATTAAAATAAATTTGTTAATTTAATATGTAATTATGCATAAAAATAACAGTATCTAATCTCTTTTTGTTTGTTTGATGGATCACTTGAAAATATAATTTGAAGTTGCGATGGGGGAGGTTGATGCTGATGACTAAAATAATGATATATATAATTTTGTAATAATTGATGATATATAAATATATATGTTAGATTAGAAAATTTAAAAATCGAAAATAAAATATAAATAGCAATATATCTTGATTCTACTTCTTCAATGATAGGTTCGCTAAAAGCAAGTTGTTTTTTGCTGTCTTTTTGCCTCTTAGCTGGGGTGTCTCTGGGTCTAAGGAGATTAGCGATGGTGGAATTTCTTTAGAAGGCTTAGTTGTCGGTGCAAGTAATAACATTGGTTGCACATGATCATCAAAGTTTTTTACAATAATTGCATCAATATAAGCACCTCTGAGACGAAATTAGATAACAAATATTTTTTATATGCCTTTCAGTTGGTTCAGGATAGGAGGGATAATATTTAGATCAGTGTATGCTTCTTGGATCGTCAATATAAAGTAAGATTTATTTATTAATGATTACACAGTTTTTCAAACATGATAATGTTCATCCCTCCAGTATTATCTTCGATTCGTACAATAATTTTGTACATGTTGAAAACATTTAATATTTATTTAATTTTTAAGTACTTGGTATTTATATATATTTATTTTTTTACGATAAATTTAAAGTATATTACCAGGTGATTGGCATTGTAGTTAAATATCCATGACTATCATACCACCATGAAGTCCCTAATTGTTTTATTTGTCTGTAACATCTCGGACAAGCATTGTAAAACCAACCTTGGCGAGCATCAAAATCGGTAATGGTCGCTTTAACCTTTTATTTTGTCTCCTGTTAGATAGATTAATAATGTTTATTAAATTATATTTTATATTTTATACATAATAATTAAATATTTAACATATTTTGATATAGATCTAGAGCCTGAAGTTCTGCGATTGTGGTTCAGTTCACAATCTTTTGTTCCTCTAATGATAATGGATTTTTTGTCAATCCAGTAATAAAATCTATTCTATTGATACAATGACTGAATCTATAGAAATTTAATATATTAAGTTAGTATTTTTTTTAAATTAATGAATATAAATAAATATGATAATTTATGAGTAAAAATTTAAAATCTTTTTTTGATTTTTTTGGTTTCAGCAATGTCTGAATCAAGGTAGTTTGAAGTACTAGTAGTGCTTAAAACATAAAATCCACATGTATATGTATAATCATAATAGTTAATGATTAATTATATAAAAAAAATTTATTTAGGAGAGTGGAAAATTATTATTAGTTGTTGTATATTTATTTACCCATATATTGTTTGACCGCCATTATTGAAAATGCTATTACGACTAGTTCAGACATTACTTGAATTGTATTTTCATCAAAGTTTTCTCTAATTTCTCCCCAGAGAGTGATATTATTGGCTTGTTTACTTTCCAGGAGTAGAGAATCGGAATAGGGAATGAGAATCAATCATATGTTTACTTACCTATTTTTATCTTAGAATGGTAGTGAAAGTGTGTGGGGCCCACACTAATTTGGGATTGAATAAGGGGATTGGCAATCCCAAGCCCCCTCACCGGATTAACACTCCCACTCCTGATATTAAAGTTAAGTTACTATTTTGCCTCTAATTTCACTTTCTTATTTGAGGATTGAAAAGGAAAAGTAAAAGATTGAAATAACCCTAATTTTTTCACGCTTATTCACTTTTCCTTCTATTGTGTTCTTAGAACTCCCTCCTCAAGTAGCAAGCAAGGGCACAATTTTGTCTCCAAGGTATTACTTTACAGAATCTTCTGTGTATTCTATTTTTTTTTTTTAAACTTGAATCTGTGGTGTAATTCATATCCGTGTATTCTAAAATACTGGATTCGTAGTCTTATTCTTTTTGCTTCCTCGACCGCATAATATATGCAGAATTATGACTCCGGCAACCCCGGAGCCTATGACTATGAACGCTATTGCAAGAGGTCCCATGATTTTGTTTTTCCTTTTCCTCGAGGGAAAAAAATGCAATTATCTAATTGTTAGATAGCCCATCTTTTTACATAGCCCTTTTGTTGCGTTTGAGAGAAGAAATCGATATTATATATATATATATATATATATATATATATGTGGAAATCTGCTTGTGAAATTCAGTGTTTGAGACTTTGAGAAACAACAGTGAAATATTAGTTTTTTCTTTTGGGTATTCATTATTTGTGCAGCCCTTGGATTGGTTGTATGAGTTTTTTTTTTTTTAGGTATTCATTACTTGTGCAGTTATGATTGTCTATTTTCTATAAATTATAAGCTAAATCAAATTTTGTATGATGATAATGTAGAGAAATCATGTCTCCACTCTTAGCAAGAAAGAAGATAGTAGTTGTAGTGATTAAAGAGATAGTCATGATGTAGCAAATGATCATGGCCGTGTGTGTTGCGATGTGTACCTATGTTTCCACCTATTATAAACGAAGAATACAAAGTCTAAAGTTGTTTATGAGGATTTATCAACAATTAGGTCACCTGTATGATTTGGTTTATGAGAGTGATGCCAAGTGTGTGGCACAATTAAGAATGGATAGAGAAATATTTAGAAGATTATGCAATCTTCTCTGTGAAAGAGGGGGTTTAGTAAGCACACAAAATGTATCCACTGAAGAGATGCTTGCAATATTTTTGAATATATTAGCACATCATGTTAAGAACCAGGTGATTAGTTTCAATTTCAAAAGATCCGGACGAACAATTAATAAATGTTTCCATGAATGTTTAAAAGCAATGACTCGATGTCAAAAAGAATTTTGGAAGAGCCCTGAACCAGTTTTGGAGAACTTAATTGACCCTACAATGGAAGTGGTTTAAGGTATGTAATCTTTTATTTTTTTTTTTTTAATTTGATGTTGTAAGTTCATTTTAAACTATATTTTTTGTTCGTTTGAAACTTATGCTTCTTTTTGTTTTCTAATGATGAAGAATTGCTTAGGAGCATTGGATGGGACTTATATAAAAGTTCGTGTGCCCGTTGCGGACAAATCAAGATATAGAACAAGAAAAAATGAGATTGCTACTAATGTCTTGGGAGCATGCTCACAAGATATACAATTTATATATGTGCTCCCAGGATGGGAAGGTTCAACACATGATATGCATGTGCTAAGGGATTTGATGACTAGAAGAAACAGTTTAAATGTTCCCCACAGTAATTATTTCTCACATAAACTATATTTCTGTGTTGCCATTACACTATTTATTGATTATTTTCTTATTTTTGTAATTGGTTATAGTTATTAGTACTTGGTCGATGGTGGATACACTAACGGGGCTGGTTTTCTTATACCATATAGAGGACAACGTTACCATCGAAGTGAGTTTAGAGATGGAAACCAACCAACTTCTCTGGAAGAGTTTTTCAACATGATGCACTCGAGTGCTATGAATGTTATTGAGCGGTGTTTTCGGTTGTTGAAAATGTAATGGGCTATACTAAGAAGTCCTAGCTTTTATGATATAAAAATACAGCGACGCATCATTTCTGTGTGTTGTATGTTACACAACTTCATTCGAAGAGAAATGGCTAATGACCCAATGGATATTATGGATGATAATGACCCACCACAAGAGCTACTCAATGAAACAGAGTCTATAGTTTCTATTAAGTCATCAACTAAGTGGACTTTGTGGAGACAAAATTTAGCTCAAGAAATGTGGAATACTTGACAAGCAAGTAGAGGATAGGGTTTAGGATTAGCATGTTTGAGAATTAAGGTAATTTTCATGTATTGATATTTTATTTGAATATGTTGTCTTTATGTACAGTTTTTAAGAAGATATTTTGGTTTAATGTTATGATACTTTATTCTCATGGTTTTGTTAACTATTTGATATGTGACTTGTTGATTTCTATTTTAGAATGGTACCATTCGAACTTCAAGTCTAAGAGGACGATGTCAAAATAAGCATTATTGGACAATGCAACAAGATGATGCAGTGGTAGAGGCATTGTTGGAATTGAGTCAAAATGCAATGTGGAGGGCTGATTATGGTTTCAAGAATGGGTACTTGCTTTAATTAGAGGCTATGATGGAGGCCAAATTACCAGCTTGTGGAATCAAATCATCTCCTCATATTGAATCTCGTGTGAAATGGTTCAAGCAAAAATATTGTGCAATGACAGATATGTTAGCTCTTAGTGGGTTTGGATGGGATAATGATAAAATGGTATTACAATGTGAAAAAAATGCGTACGATGAATACATTAAGGTATATGTTGTTAGAAAAAACGGATCCGATATCGAAGTTACGGCGCAGCGGAAGTTTTAAAATTTTTTTATGCCGTTTCGAAAAGAATCTCATGATGCATATAACAATAAATTAAATTCATGATCAAGCGTACCTTATTTCTCGGATTCCGGAATCACTAGAGCGTTTGACCAACGTGTCTTCTCTACTATTCTTAAGTTCCACGTCTCAGAGTGTGTGTGGGCACACGTTCTATGAATCCAAGCTATCGGTAATGCTTTCCGAAGTCTAGATCCCTCCTTCTCAATTCCGATGTTCCTCGTTGAGAATTTGATCCAACTTCTTTCTTCAAAACTACAAAACAGGAACCGGTTAACCTCCTATGAAAATTATCACTCGGTTTAACCTTCCTCACAGTTTTGATTCAATGGAATTTTCTCTCTTTTTCTTTCTCACAAGATAACCGAATTTTTGAAGTAGAAGAAAACCAAATTATTTTTCTCTTCTCTCTCAAAAACGTTTTTCTCTTGTAAAATACTCAAAAAATTGGTTTCTCAAGAATTCCTAGCCTTTATATAGAAGTCTAATCCTTTTCAAAATTTAATTCCTACTTGAAAAATAATTAATAATTATTTTTCTGGATAAATTTTGAACCAAAAGATCATACAACTTTAGGGCTAGATTCATTGAACCTAGAAACGTTTTTCCAAGAGGAAATCTCCTCCAAAAATTCGACCACTTTAGGATAAATCTAGATTGGTGGTTCAAATTTTAAATCAAGAATCTAGACTAGTGAAAAGATTCTAGTTCTATCTAGATTCAAATTTCTTTTAAACCTTTTTGAATTTAAATAAGATTCACTCATTTGAATTAATATTTTCCACAAACATCAACCATATTAATTAATTTAAATAAATGGAATATTTGAATTTTTTTTTCTCAAAAATCTGTGCACCA
Source organism: Ficus hispida (assembly GCA_025413025.1). Taxonomy (NCBI): domain Eukaryota; kingdom Viridiplantae; phylum Streptophyta; class Magnoliopsida; order Rosales; family Moraceae; genus Ficus; species Ficus hispida. The sequence continues at coordinate 18,569,763 of CM046366.1, read as the reverse complement.
CATTTAAAGGATAAAAAAATTCATCAAATAATCTCCATTATTTAAATCAATTAATAATTTAATGTTAGGAATATATTTGAACAATTTTGAAACAAAATTTTCTTCTCTCCACCTATCTAAAACCGTGCACCTCTTTTAGATTAGGAGAGAAAAATTTTGTTTTCCAAAATTAAATAATTCAAACACAATCTTATTTCCAAAATTCAAGTTAATCAATCACGTGTTGACAAATCATATTATTTGTCTACACAAATCCTACATGTCCAATCCTTTTTCGGATTGCATGTTAGAGAGTACCATGTCTTAATAGACATTACAAAATTCCATTTAAATTTACCGATCTCTTTAGGAACAAATCCCGAGACGCTATTTAGAACTATATGAGCTAGTAGAGGGACCCGATGGAAATATGTAAAGAGGCTCCTATAATTGTGAAAAATTAATCCCAGACAAATTATTCATCAATTATCAACTTCAAAACTATTCCACTAAAAGTTTGAAGCTGAACTCCTGTTTACATACCGTATTACGAAAGCTCTCTCACGCAGTGCTTCTTCCATGATTTATTCATCGCTTGTTTAATCCCCATATGTTATCCATGATTGAATTAAGGACTTTTTCCGTTTTACCTTTTCAATCATTTTAACTTAAAGTTCCATTATTCTCCATTGAAAGAACCACCAATTGTAAAACCATACAATTGGTAAACCATCAGAGAACACAAAGTAAACCGATGGCCAAGATCTTATTATACTATCTTTCAATCCCCGAATAATGCCTTTAAGTAGATAACATGTACTATCGTTAAGATAGCTATGGATTCCATATCTATGAATCTTGATTTCTCTATCCATAAGCCATGCACCCAAAACACAAGTATATTGACCATAAATTAACAGTGTTTCACCTGTAGTGCATTAAAGTACATAAGTCATGGATATGAACTCAAGTAATCATTTCAGGATTAAGATTAATACAGAATGATAATCAAAGCTTCATTGATTCTTATAAACGGAATTATTAAACCGAATCAATTAACACTTTAGGTCCAATCCAATGTCATACCTCAATACTGGTATACATTAAAGTTTCCACTCGGAACCAATCCGATGGTCAAGACAAACCATCCCTCCAAGGAAGTAGACAACTTGTACAATCTTATCATGAATAAGATCCCCAAATCTTATTCCATCGATTGCGGACTATTTATTTTGACTGTTATCAAATTACCATGTCTTCTATGTATACCCCGTATACATATGGTAATCCGATATATTTCCAACAGTCAAGGAGTATTTTATGTTTGCTCAACCATACAATCAACAAATGAAAGTAAATAGGACACAACTTATTAAACATGAATAACCTCCTCTTATTAATATCAAAATGTCATATTTACAGAAAATCCATAATATTGATTTTCTATCCTTATGGCACATATAGATCCTAACATATGTATTGAACTTTTTCTCATAGTATTTATTACTTAGTTATTTTTTATTTTGTTTACTAACAAATCTTATTAAAACTTTCAACAGAAACGGAAGGATGCTCTGGTTTATATGGAAAACCTTTTCCTTATTACTATATACTGGGTGAAATTTACGAACGTAATCGAGCCACCGGCATCAATGCTGGAAATGCAGATGATGATGAGGAAGAGGTACGCCAACAAGACACCATGAATGTGAATTTGGGTGACAATTTAAACATGGCCTTTGAAGAGAATTTCGTAGAAAATGAAATGTCCTACACTCAACAACCAAGTGTGCAACCTAACTTACCCGTAGAAAGCTCTCCAAATGTTTCCACACGCAAGGAAAAGACCAGAAGCAAAAATAAAGACAAGGCATTTGAGAACATGTGCTCCAACATTGGGTCGATGGCTCAATCTGTGGCAGCAGTGGTACCCAAATTAGATGGTCTTATTGATGTGCTCTCTACTGCTGATAAGGATGTTGCTGGACTACAAGCCACGTTGTATGAAGAAATTATGAAAATTGAAGGCTTAGATGACGATCAATTATATGATGCCACTAACATTTTGAAACCATGATATGTTACGTGTCTTCTACAACATTCCTGATCAACTGAAGAAGGGATATATCCTTAAGGTTCTTAGCCGTCGTGCTTAGGTACTAAATTTACGTTATTAATTAAACTATAATGGTATTTTGAATTACATATGTGGCACTTTCTTATGTTTATGATTTGGATTATCCTTATGACTTAGAACTCTTTTGTTATGTTTATGACTTGGTACTTATTTGGTATGTTTATGATTTGAGACTTATTTTATTTTAAAGATGATTATGTCATATCCTATATTTGTTTTTAAATTTTTTAATGTTGCTTTTTAAATTTTTAATGCTCTAGAAAAATTAAAAAAAGTGAGCGATAATAAATCAACTACAAACAAAATTTTAATTTTAGAAATTTATTTCAACATTATATTTTTTAAGCAAATTTATATTTCAAAAAACGTTAAATCTTTACTAAAACAAGCTAGGTATCCCAAATTTTAACTTTTTGTGTAAAAACTAATCTTCATAATATTATTACCATTTTATCCTTAATTTATTTGCTAAAATTGTATTAAAAAATAATAATAACCTATATTAATTATTTTTATTAACCAAATATAATATATTTTTATTAATTTAATATTATATAACTATCCTAATTACTATTAACGTTAATAGAGTAAATAAATAACTTTTTTTAATCACAATATATTATTGTATTTCTATTTTTATATTTTTTATACTTTACTTATTTTAATTCATTTTTTTAACTCTTTTAAATTTTTTTAAATAAAAAATTACACAATTTAATTTTATTGCCTTAATATCATAATTGTTATTTTACTTTTGATTAATAGTATGATATTAAATAAAAAAAATTAATCAATTTTTTAATTTTTGAAAACATAATAAATAAATAGGTATATAAGTAAATTTACAGCAACTGACTCCGAATCCTGTTCTAAGTAAACGCATGAATGGAATTGACAATGATTTCGATTCTGATTCCTGGAACCCAAGTAAACAGTATATTCTGACTCCGAATCCTGACTCCGAATCCAGTCCACTCCGAATCCTACCCACTCTGATTCATGATCACTCCGATTGCAGGTAAGTAAATATAACATAAGTGTTCCTTCTCTGTTGAATAAAATAAATACAAATAAATAATTTATTAAAAATAAATTATGAGATTATTAAAAATATGTTTTTAATAATATATTATTTATAGTTACCTAATATTTTGAATAACTAAACTTCGTCTTTTTACCGATCTATATTTATAGTGGATTCTTCAATACCCTTGACTGAGATAATGCGACCAATCACATCTAAAACAACATAATAAGTAATAAGTTATTATTTATTAATACTTATAGAGTTAATTTGTTAATTATTAATTATAAATTAACAAATATGAATATCATATATAATTTACCTGATAGAAGATCATTGATATCGACTTTTGATTCTAATTGATCGAATTCTACAAAATCAAATTTGTGTTGAGATATTTCTGGTATGTCTTCCTCAACATTTTTGAACATTGTGGATCTTGCGAATTGTAACATTGCTACTTGAGGAATAATCTTATACATTTATTTGTTGTTCGTGATGAAAAAGTTACTGATTTCATATATATTATCTACTTGTATTTTATTCGTTATGAATTCAGCGACTTTCTCATGAATAAAGCAGTATATTGCTTCTTCCTATATAAAATATATATTTATATATTATTATTATTATTTATATGCTAAATAATAACTTGAGATGCATTTTATTAGTAATATATTATTTATAAGAAATAAACTAAGTTACCTGTTTGTCAATTAATAAGCAATCAAGGCTTATTAATCATCCAGTCTTATAGTCCGTATTCCTCGATAGTCGACACACTCGAGCACATATAGTTTGATGCGTCTCCCTTTACTTTAATACTCGTATTGGACTGAACATTTTCTATAAATATATAAAAATATATGTATTAAATTTTGAAGATTGCAAATATTGTTTTGCGGTAAAATAAATTAAACTAGGATTAATATTATTAATATTATTATCATTTTTCACAGAAGTTTGTCATCTTTGATGAATATTGTGCAATATATTTTTGTAAACAATATTTTTAACATGATTTAGATATTTGTTAATTGAATCGTGTATCACAATATATAAACCTTTTGGTGAAGTCACTCTAAATAGAGCAATATATAATTGTCCGTGGCTAAAAATTTCATCTTCTAAATATAGTCTAACTTTATTTAAATATTGACCTTGACTTTTGTTTATTGTCATTACATAACAATTTTTTATAGGAAATTATCGTCTTTTTAAAAAAAATGTCATTTTAATACACGAATTATCATTTCTATTCTACGTATATAGACTTTTTTATTTATATTATTAGAATTAATAATGCATCCTTCAACAATTTTTATTTATTAATTATGTAATAATCATTCTAGTAATATTATATAAACTCATTGATTGATTAAGATTTTGCATTAAGATAACATGAATTCCAATCTTAAGTTTTAATTCATGTGGAGGTATATCATTAAAATTAAGAGTATGTAAAAATTCAGGAGGATATGAAAGATTTAATTCTTTAAGATTTTCAGATGATAAAATAATAGTATCAAAACTATAATAAATTTTGGTTTCTGTAGATATCAAAGATAATATATATTTATTTATTTCATCAGTTGTCTGATTTCTAAGTATAATAATCGCACGATATTTTACATAATTAATATTTTGGAAATTATTATGAAAATTATCGTATATTGTGGTAGAAATATATTCAATAGAATTTATATTTTATTGTATCAAATATTTTTCAGGTATCTCAATCCAAGTAACTTCTTCGTTTTCTGGGTCTTTTATTCCATTTGTCATTCCGTCTCTAACATTTAAAATCTATTCTGAAAAGTTGGTAATTTCTATTGGTTCTTCAATACAATAATTATGTCTTTTTAATCGCATGTTTTCTGTTAAAGTAAATATATGAAAATATGGCAAAAATAAGAATTATTTATAGTTACATCAATAATATTTTCTTTTATACCATTTGGGACAACATGTAGTATTTGTCTGAAGTCAACACCTAATTTAATTGTTATTTCTTCAAATGGACGATCAAAATTATTTTTTAAGTCTTGCATTGTCTTATCTAAAGTTTCAAAATAATATTTATTAGTTATAGGTACTTCATCCCATGAAATCAATGTGGTTTTTTCTTCTAATTTCGCTAATTAAGTAAATTTTTTGATTTGGCAAGTTGAGAATTCATCAATTAAAAGAGGTATATGAAACTTTGAATGTGCAGTTCGACTTTTTGATAACAATAATGATGTTATTTCAGATGATACTACAAATAATATTATTTCACCATTTGATCTAATTTTGCTGATTATAGCATTCCATAAGTATATTTTTCCTATACTCCCATAACCATTTATAAAAAATAAATTATTATGTTTGTTTTTAATCGCTTCTAAAATTTTGTTATAAATAAAATATTGTTCTTTATTTAAATTTTGTACTAAATTGATATTTTCTTCTTTTAATTTATATATATCATAATTGAATTCTTCTATTAAAATATTATTGTTCAAATCTTCAATTAATGATCCAGTAGAAAGTGGAAGACTATAATATGATAAAAAAGATGAATTTAAATTTAATAATTTCTCTAATTCATATAATATGAAAATATATAATTCGTTTTCGGAGATTTTCAAATTTTGAATTATTAAATAATTGTTTCACTTTGTATAAAATATCTTCACACATTCATTTTCAATATTTTTGAAGAAATTTTGTTGGATCAGAAATATTACAAAATAATAATATAATGATGAAAAGTTGTCAAAATTAAGTAGATGTTGACCAAAATTATGCTTATTTTATTGATTCTTCTCATTCTTTATCATCTCCCAATAAACATAATGTATAGCAAGCAGTTTGATTTGTAGGATAAACACCATTATTCACTATTCAAAGTGATTCATAACTTATTGTACATTTTTAATGATTCAATAATAATTTTAAGTAATACAACTCACCAGAACTTGGATGAATATAAAAATTCTTCCCATAGTATAATCATTTTATTGATAAGTCAAAACTTTATTTTTATTATTCCACACTCATTTCATTGGAAATTTGATATAAGTAAGTTGTTGGGCATCTTTATTAGTTTTATTAATTTCCATTCACTCTGTTAATGTTGTTTTTTGAATTTATGATTGACGTATTATATTTTGAAGTTGTTGATTTTTATTAAATGGGATATTTTATATATTTGGTAAATGAATAAAAAGTCGTTGAACAGCTAAATTTCTATGATAGATTGAATATTCAAATATTCTCCAAATTACTTCATAAAGTGTGATATATCATCAGTTAAGGCAAGCATTTATTTTATCTATTTCTTTGTAATTTGTTTTTTTCGTTATTTTCAATAACAGCTCGTATTTTATTTGGATCTTTTGCTAAGTATTTAAATAAATATTTAATTAGCATAAATGGAAATATATTTCAATATTAATATGAGCACTATATTTTAAGCATAATGTTCGATTAAATGGAACAATATATCTATTATCAAATTTAATTTCTTCTTTCATAACATTAAATTCTGTATCTCTACGATGATAAAGAACAAAACTATTTTCTTCTATAGTTATTTCATTTTTTATCTGTTTTGAAATTTTTTTGAAACATTTAGAGTTTTTCATACATGGAGCATTTGTTTTTACATATCTACATGGTATGTGTATCATATATTTAGTTATAATTTTATAATCTAAAGGATTCTTTATTGGATCTAAAATTTCAGCATAAATAAATTTGTCTATTTATGTAACATTGTAATATTTATATTCAGAATATAACCAAAATAACATATGACTATGAGACAAACCATGTTTTTGAAACTCCACCACGTATAGATCTAAAAAAGAAAAAAAAAGACAACAAAAAATAAATAAATAACATAAACATAACAATAATGTTAGTTTTTTTAATTTATTATAATAATAATTGATAGTTTATTTTTTTGTTATATAAAATAAATCAACTTACATGCTATTATAACTCCAAAAATATCATCTGATTTTATTATATTTAACAAATGGTCTAATTTTATTTTAAATATTATATTTATAATATTTGGTCTGTCTTCAGATTTTGTACTATGATTATATTTAGAATTCTCCTAATTTCTGGTCATTTGGGATTACATATAAATGTTAAAAATATATCAGGATTTTCATAATGTCTACAAATCGCCATTGCATCTTGATAATTTTGAATCGTATATCTTGGATTCCCTGTATAAGATGATGGTAAAATAATTTTTTTCCACATTGCTTCTGCGTCTGTATCACCTCTAATTATAGTATCTTGGATACTTTTGTAAATTTCAAATCTTAAATTATTTTGATTTTGTCTAATATAATCTAAATAATCTTCTTCAATAAAAGCATAACTATCTACAATATATTATTGGAAAATCCGTCCAGCTCTAAATAATGCATTTCCTTCATGTAATCGCTATTGAAGTTGAAAAGTATAAAATGATCTTATTGATATTCGATTTCTACGTAGTTGTCTACCAATAAAGTTTGGATTACATTCTATATCAATTTTATATTCATCTTCTCCATAAGGAAATAATAATAGATATTACAATGCTATGTAAGATGGGTAAAGTTTTTTGATTTTTCGTAATTCTCCAATCTGACTATAAATAATAATATCCCTACCTTTCCCATATAGACCAATATCTCGAATAATTAAACCACCTTTATCTGTTCAAGTTGGAAGATCATATTGTCGTCTTTCAATTAATTTTAGAGGGTGTTTGATGAATGAGTTTGAATTAAGATTTTTAAGTTGAATTGAAGATAAGTTAAGTTCAGAGTTAGAGTTGAGTGTTTAGTAAAAAATCTTAATTGAAAAGTTTAACTTGAGTTGAGTATTTGGATATAAAAAAATTTGAGATAAAAAGTTTAACTTGAGTTAAGTGTTTGATAAAAAAAGTTTGAGTTGAAAAGTTTAACTCGAATTAAGACCCTGTTTGGATGTAAAAAAATTTGAGTTAAAAAGTTTAACTCAAAGTTAACTTTTTATTGTAGGTTGTGAATAGAAAAATTAAAATTAACTAAAATAAAAACACGCATCAATAACATACATCAAAATCTTTTAAAATATTTCTTACATAATCATAAAATATAATAATAAGAATTACATAGTTGCTAACTAAAAGATAATACATGGAGGGTAATGTTCTAAGAGATGATATTATTATGAGTAAAGCCTGAATTGAACAACAAAATGTAAAATCAATTGTAATTTTTAGCTAGAAAAAAGGTCCCAAGTGTGGCTCACCCATTCATAATTTGGCTGGGTTCCATGTATCATTATCTCTTTTTATCCATGTATAATATTTATTTTAAACTATCAATTTCACTATATATATATATATATGTATATATATAATTTTTTTGTTTTTTTTTTTTTTTGGCTAGGAACCAATTTCTCTCATGTGTGGCAGAGAAACTGACTTAGAACAACTTTCTATAAAAGAAAAAAAAAATTGGAGGAAAAAAAAAAAGAAAAAATGGAAGACCAGCTTTCCAAGAAAACATCCCACCTTTTGAGGTAAGCCAACACCATCCCAAATCCCATTTCCCACAACCGAAGGAAAAAGGAAAAAAATAAAATAAAATAAAATAAAATAAAAGACAAGAAAAGGGAGAATTTGAGTAGAGGAAAGACCCCCCCGGCGAACCACCATCACGAGACCCCCCCTGTGGCCATCGACCAGCCAAACCCACCTTCAACCACAAGTAGAGGAAGGATACCGTCTATGACCACAAGTAGAGGAAGGATACCACCTTCGACATCGCCGACGGTCACGGGGTGTCGCATGGACGACGCCGGAGCTCGGAGGAGAGAAACAAACAAACAGAGGAGAGAGTGTGGGATTTTTAGAAAGAGAAACAAACAAACAGAGGATAGAAAGTGTGTGGGATTTTTAGAGAGAGAAACAAACAAACAGAGGAAAGAGAGAGAGAGAGTAAACAAATGTCGAGCTTCTCATTCAGATCCTCGTCGTCGTCAGCCTTATCCCTGTCTCTGTTCTCATTCAGATCCCCCACTACCCCGACATTCAAATCCATCGCCACCTCCACCAGGTTTTCATTCGGATCATCCTCAAACCTTATTTGGCTCCTTCTCTGATGTGACTCCCTGTTTGGCTCCTCCCTCCCTGTTTGGCCCAAATGCTACGCGGCGATGCCATTCTCGAGGTCACCGCTGTCGACAAGCCAAGCTCGCCGAGGACGCCGGAGCTTGCACGATTTCTGAGCTTCGTTCGTCTACAGGTGATGCAATCTCGGTGAGGCCCTAAGGAGGGTGAGGGAAGGCGCGGCGTTGGGCGAGGAGGGAGGGAGAAGTCGGGTGGTGGATGAATAGCAGATAGGCAACAGAGAAACCAAGGACAGTTTGCCTTGGGTTGGCCGCACAATGAACCCAACGCACAGTAAACCAAGTTAGGTTTACTGTGTAATGGTCCAAATGAAAGTAGGAACCAAACTTGGACACCAAACAAGTTTAGTTGAGTTTGAACTCAAAAATTTGAGTTCAAACTGTTTTACCTAACAAATGCTTAGTTTCATTGATGGTATTTGATTGTTTTTATAAATATCTCTTACGCTTTTAAAAAGTTGAACTAATTTGTTTGTTTCATCTAACATTATAATTAATTTTTCAACGATAATCTCATTTAAATTATTTAAATCATTATTATTTGAAAATATTGCTATTCTATTTTTAATTTCATTTTTTGTATCATAAATATATAATTGCGTGAATTTTGAAGGATTATTATTAATTGCAAGTAAAGATCCAATTAGATGATGAATTTGTCCACTAATCTTAAAAAATTTATGGTCCTTATGAATTATTAATATCTGATTGAATATTTACTCTGAATGAAGTAAAAACAAATATATAATTATAAATTCTAATATTTTTTTTTAAATTCGCACTTAAAAGTCCTCCATAATAATCTAATAGTTCATCTAAAATTGGTGGTATTTTTTTTTCTTTATAAGTATCATAATTTTTCCATTTTAACAATATAAAAAATTTTTAGTGGATATGTAATTTGTGTTTATACATTCTTCCAAAATAATGTTCCACAATATTGACTTACACAATTACAATTTCTAATATCAATATATTCATCATTTAAATATAAGTAAAAAATTCATGTAAAAAATAAAACATAAAAAAAAATGTCAGTAAAAAAATTTTCTTCAATTTTATAATTCTATAAAAAAAATAAAGAAAGAATTTAAGATGAAGAAATTACTTTTTTGAATTGACAGTAAATTATAATCCTCTGAAGATAGATTTGATGTTCATTCACCAATGTCATAAGTTGAAGATAATTGAATAAATCTAGTTCGAAAATCAGTAATAATCTATGTGTTTAATTCTTCAAACTGATTATTTGGAAATTGTACATTTTTTGATGCAGATATTTCATTATTATTTGTATAATTTTATTTTCTCTGACGTTTTGAACGTTTTGAATCATTACTATCTTTATGAGTTTTTCTTTTCATTCCTCTTAAATTTCTTTTCTTTAATATAAAACATAAAAACAACAATATGAAATATTGTTAAAAGATAAATATTATACATATAAAAGTAAAATAATAATAATAATAATAAGCATTTTATTTACTAAAAAAAAAAGTGAAACAGTAATAATGTAATAATATTAAATATTAATACTTACTAAAAAAATGAAACAGTAATTACATAATAATATTAAAAATTAAAATTAAAATAAAATATTAAGCATAAGAATTTTTTTCAATATAACAAAATGTAATAATACATTCTAAATAAAAAACTATAAATAATAATAAAATTAAAAATCTGAAAATTCAACAGTAAGAAAAATTCAATAACTTAAATAAATGTAATTAAAAATAGAGAAATAACTCATTAAATTAATAAATAAATCTAGAAATATATTACACATTAAAAAAATCTAATTTTAAAGAACAATATTAATATACAACATCAATAATAATTTAGTTACAATTATTATAAATATATATTCTCTATAATAAAATCTCATTACACAAAAAAAAAGGAAAAAAAAATATGTATCTCTTCATCTTGTTCTAAATTTATTGAGATCTTATCTTTACAAATTCCCATCAATTATTTTTTACTTTAAATTATTTAAAGTTTTTTTAATTTAATATTTTATCATTCTTATATATTGTTTTTTTATGCAGTTTTATTTTACATAGTTAAAAATAATTGAAGATAATATTGTTTTTTATTTTTATTTATGAAAAAAAAAGTGAAACAATAATAACAATGAAAAAAAACACAACAATATTAACAATCTAAATTCCAACAAAAAAAAATCAAAAATCAAAAATCAAAATTTAGGGTTCAGAGATAACCAAAATAAAAAAACAAACCCCCCAAAAATCAAAACTCACTGTTCAGAAAAAAGAAAGAAGAGAAAACCCAGGAGAGAAAATCAACAGTAAGTTAAAAAAATAACAAAAGGGCAAAAAAAAAAAAAAGAAACAGTAATGAAGAATAAAACAACATAACAAAAATCAAAATCTAAACCTTCAACACAAAACCGATCTAAATCTTAAGCATAAAAGCCCAACAACATAAAAAAAAAAATCAAAAACCAAAAAAAGAAAAACCAAATTTTAGTGTTCCTAGAAAACAAATAAATGGAAAAAAAAAAAAACATAAGAGAGAATGAGAAGATCATCAATAGTAGAAACCGAGAGTGAAAAGGAGGGAATAAGCAGTAGAGAGACCAAAGAAAACCAAAATCTAGAGTTTGGAGGCTTAAGGTCTCAAGAATAAGGAGAGAGAGAGAGAGAGAGAGAGCAGTAGAGAGAGAGTCATAACATAAACAATAGAGAGAGAAAATGAATGGGGGGTTAGAGTGGTGGAAGCAAGAAAGAAAAGGGGAGATTAGGGTTTGGAGGGCATAAATGTCCATCCACTGTGGAGGAAGGAACCGATAGGCAAACAAATGAGGGCAAAATCATCCTCACATTAATAAAAGGACAAAAACGTATTCACTGGAAGCAACCGGTAGGCAAAAACTGGAGGGCAAAATAGTCCTCACAGTAATAAAAGGACAAAAATGTTAGTTCACTGTAGAACCCTTAAAAAAGACACTTGAATAAGGGGCAAAGCAGTCTTTTCACTGTAGAAAGAATAGTAAAAAAAACCACTTTCCTTTAGTATATTAGTATAATTTTTAAAGAAAAATAAAAAAAAAAAACAATTGAATTAGTTGGTTGGAGCGAATGCGTCTGTTACGATTTGAGGCTCGACGGGGATAGGGTCAGGGATGAAATCTTATTCCCGAAGCTAAGCAGGGTAGGGATAGGGACAACACTCCCCACCCCACCCCCACCCGTCACCATCCTCATATATATATGTGTGTGTGTGATTTCATATATATTCATAAGTATGTAATTTACTATGAAAATTATTTTTGAAAGTGTGTGCATCCATGAAATGAATATTGAAACTATGAGGAATAGACAAAAAAGGATAATTTTATTTATTTTTTATGGTTTCTAGTTGTTTTAGCTTAAGTGTATTATAAAGGTTTAGTTTTAAGAGTTTGTAACATTTTGATGAGACTTTTACTAGCTTTATTTTTTAAGATTTATTCACATATATTTAGAAGTTGGTTTGTTTATGAAATCTTTAGTTTTGAACTAAATTATGATGTATTTCTACTTTATTGTTTGTTTTTACTTTGTTATATTTTTAAATTTATATTTATAATAAATGGGAAACGGAGCAGGTATGGGAAAAGTCCCTCCGACGGGAAATCCCGATCCCCAGCACTGCTTCTATTTAAGCGGGGATGGGGAAAGCATTCCCCGGTCCCACTCCGCCCTATTGTCATCCCTAAATACAACGATGAATAGGCTTGTAGACCCCACGAGAATTGCATTTTATTTTACTTAAGTACCAAAATTCGTTAATGCTAAGTTTATTTGAATGGCCGATTAAAAAGAAAAGGAAAAAAAAAGTAATTGAACTAAATTAAAACAAAACCAGGAAAATTAACGAAATGAATATAACAAGAAACAAAGGTCTAGAGATCTAATTTTACTTAATTAGTTTCATTCTACTTAAACTTACCCTCTAAATGATTGATGTTAACTGATGAAATTGTTAGTCGAATACACCAATTTACCTAAAAGCTTCTTCCGATAAACTAGTAGGAATACACCAGTTTACCTAAAAGCTTCTTCCTAGTTTCACAGCTATGTTAATTAAGATCCCTATATTGCTATGTAGAACTAGTCAACATAAGTTCATTACGTTCAAGCATCACAACTACAAGTACCAAGAATATATTCCTATTCCACATTGCAAGTGCTATCCTATTATTGATCAAGACCTAAAATCTATTTTTCAATTTCAATTAAATCCAACAAAATCACCTATGAATGGCCAATTAAATAAGAGCATTACGCAAATAATAGAATAAACAATTAAAAACAATCACAATCAAGCCAGAGAGTAAAAATAAATTCAAAACTAATAGGATCTTTTAGAACCCTAAAACCAAAAAACTAATTCATAATTGAAATGCCATCTTTAGGATAAAATGGCAAAGAAATTGGAAATGCCGTCTTCTTAATTCAGTTTTGCCAAGAGAGCGAGACAAGGTTTCGTATTTTTGTCGAATGTTGCAAAAGTCAAAACCATAGGTTAACAACAGCAATTTCATGAAAAGATTTTGATCTGATAGTAGCTCATCTACAACAGCTCATTCCAAGCAACGAGAAAATTAACTTCATAAACATACTGCAGATATTGCATATTCGATTTGAACTTAAAACAATTTAGTACATGAAAAGAAAGGAATATGAAAAATTGCCACTCTTACGGTTCCGTGGGTTCAGTTAACGGCTACAACATCTCAAAAAAGACTTATAAAAAAAAAAAAAACAAAAAACAAAAAATGGTACTGAATGGTACAAAAATTAATTTTTACAGCGTAGTGAAAGTAGTAGGTAGTCACAAAAAGAAAAAAGACTAGGCTCAAAAACGAAACCAAGAGAGAGAAAAAAAAAAAAAAAAAAAAAACTAGAACAACATGTTTATAAGATTTTATCTAGAACTTGAGGTCAAAGAATTGATCTTACAGTAAAAATACAAAAATATATGTTAAGGATGATGATCTCTTCCACTTCCAACACCTCCTGTCCAACTCTTTTTCTTCCCTTCTTGGTTATAGTAACCCACCTTATAGCTTAATTTGTGGGTGAGAGAGGACACGAACTACCGGAATTGACAGATAAACTATTACCATCAGATCCAGCTGCGCCGCAGTCCAAAGATTTCTTCGCAACACCGTAAGGCGACATGCTTATCACCCTAAATGCAAACAAAAATGTATTCAGCCACAAGCTTTATCAACTCAAACAGTTGACACTGAGCAAACAAGTGAGAAAACTCCAGCATTTTCACACATCACCGAACCGCCATCCGCCAAAAAATTGAAAAAGACGTACTATCCCATCTCAAGTGGTTGTGGCATCAGGCTTGAAACACTTCGCGAGAACCAAGGTTTTTTGACATACAAAACTGGTAATCCTAAGCCCCTTAACTGATAACTTTATTTAAAGAGCTATTTTTAAGTACTGAGAATGTAATTAAAAATTACGTCTGAATAGATGATTTTAAATGGAAGTCCTTTTCCGATTTCTTTACTAAAAGAAAATGCAAGGTGCAATGACTACAAAATAACTGTATTAGAATGACCCGAATAGAGTAATCACCAGCAAGATATATATATATATATATATATATATATATATATATAATATATGTGGCAAAAGAGTATCAGACGTCTTCAACTAGGGATCAGAATGACCAAAATCCAATCTCAAATCAAATCTAGAAAAGTTTAGAAACGACACGTAATTTTGCTAAAAGAATGCCATAGAGCTCAAGATCTAGATGCAAACAACAAGAATGCTTAAAAACACGTGATAGATGCACATATACCATTGTGTTTCTCTTCCTTGTTGACCAAAAAAAAAAAAAAAAAAAAAAATGGACAAGTAAAATAACTCCAGAAAACAAATAGTTACCTCTCCTTGCGCTTCTCCAAAAACCTAGCCAAGGATGCTTTACGCGCCTGAGGGACAGCTACTGCAAACCAAAAAGAAGATATTCGTTACATGACACTTATATCGACCTTGTATCTTGTAAGGTCAGTAATTACAGAATATTTAAAAACACACAATAAAGCAAGTTATACCGGCTGGAATCACAGTTGTTGGAGCAGGACCTACGGAACTGACTACTTTAGGAGGCTCTATGGGATTAGTAGGAGAAGCTGAAGCTGCTACTGTTTTTACTTTGGCTAACTCATTGGTACTATTAGATGCTCCTCCACACTGAGTATCAGAGCAGATAGTCACGGAAATAGGACTAGGAAGTCCTGAGAATGACCAGCTTCTAATAAAACCATCAGCTGTTGAAGGCCTGGGTGCTGATTTCTCCACTGGGGTCGTGGAAACTTGCTTCTTAGGGGACGGTGAAGACCCATTGCCAGCCAGTAACATAATAGCCTGGGCCTGAATAGAAAGACATGGGTTACTCATACGTTCAAACTTATGATAAAAGATCTTAAATAAATTTAAAAAATTAAAAAATTAAAAAAAAAAATTCTTAGGAAAAAGACAGAAAAACAAGATCACTAATAGTACCTTCTCGGGAGATATATCATCATAAACACTCACAGAGCCGCCATAAAATATAGTCAACTGAGCGGGTGCCCTGGAGGATTTGGGAGCATTCCTACAGGTAAATCGGATTCAAATTTAGTAAAATTTCTTCTTATAAACTTGATTTGATATCTTCATACAATACGACCACATTTGGCATTGCTACATATTAAGAGAACTATGATTCAAAGATATGCCATAGATACCTGAGATCAGTGGTACCAACAATGGAACCATTGAAGGGAAAAGCAGGCATGGAGGATATAATTGGAAGCCCTCCGAAAGATTGTGGCTTCACAGTAGAAGGAACCACATTTTTAACAGTGGAATCAATATGGGATTGAAAAACTGGTCTGCTTAAAGCAACCGGAATCGTTTGACTGGGTTGGTTGGATGCTGGGAATATCTTCACTTCTTGGGGATGATAGACCGTCATTGAATAATGATGTCCTGTTTGCTTCTCTTGAATAAAATTTTTCTGCTCAAGAATAAAAAGAAGGGCTCGGTTGATATGAAACCATACAGCATTAGCAAAGAAAAAAGTAAGTGTCCGGTAATAAAAGTCATTGTTTTTATAAGACATTAGGAAAACTGAAAAAGTATGAGTAACAAGTTATGGTTTCCAAATTTATTTATCTTCTATTAGACAATAACACAATCTTTGGGACTTGTATAACCGTACAAAAGCTTTAGAACGTGATACAGAAAAGAAGGCAAAGAAACCTGGATAGCACTAGAGAATGGCTTCTGGCTTGTGTCGAAAGCATCAACAGTTGATATAGTCATCAAAGTGGATGGTCCAAGAGGATCATCAACAATCTTTCTTGGCCTGTTTTCTTGAGGCGTCTTGAAAGATATAAATGGAGGAAGGGCGGAAACCTTGTTTGAGAATGACCACTGCATCCCTGAACCCCTCTCAGATGCTGCAAAAACAATTAAGATAAAACTAAACATTTAAGTGCCGAGCCCACTTAATTTTCTTGGATTTAAGATCTAAGGAATGAAAAACATGTGTTTCCATACCTCTAAAACATAGATCACAAATTTGGTCAAAACACTCAAATCCTACTTAGTTTCTATTTAGATTAAATATAGTTTCACAGGGAACACACCCACGAACTTCCTTTTATTCGTAGAATAAATTATGGGACATGAAATCTATCAAGAGTCTTGTTCATTGCGTCTTTCAACAAAAACAAACATACGTGATAAATATACTGCAACTCGTTTATTTATTTCTTGAGAAAAAAAAAAAACGCTACATATCGGGTCCCAATAATATCTCAATATAGAGTATCAAACTTACAATACCTTTCCTCATGTGGAGAAATACAAATGAAATAAAATAAAATAAAATAAAAGTGGGAAAGTCGTGAAATACTTATTAGTCACTATTAATTAAAACGTCTAAGCTACACTAGCCATGACGAGCAACCATAGACTTAAAATATCACTTTAGTTATAATATATATATTTTTGTCTTGGAGGAATAACTTTCATTGTAATCCTATAATACTGTACCAAAAAAGTTTGTTTCCCTTGTTATTAGTATAGTGTGTGCGCATATATATATAATAAAAGTCGGTAACAGCTGGCCAGGCACTACATTCAGAAAGACACAAATATTAAATGTTTAAACAAATAAAAAGTCATTGTTATCAAAAGGAGTATTCAAATGCACCAGTATTATTTTAATTTATCCATAATATTATGCTTCCCTTTCAATATATATATATATATATATGCTTCTTGTTTAGCAAATTTTTTTTAAGTAAAATATTGCATCAACCTGGCCAGGCACAATAGTTCAGGCAAATCAATTATTTATTTAATGTAAAACAACGTGATACATTAAATAAAGATATGACCACCTCATGCGCATCTAATGAAACAAGAAATACTTTTGTTTATTAAACCCGACAAATTAAACATGAAAAAAAAAAAACTACAAAGTAAACTGTTTAATAATTTAATTAAATAGTACAATAAAACCAATTGACAACTAAGCCCACGTTTAATTTAGAAATAAAATAAAATAAAATAAAATAAAGCCGCGTTTTACAACCAACTACCCAATCATAAAATAAAAGAAAACGATGATAATTTGTTTTTCACTGACTTCAGAGATAAAAATCATAACGCTTATTGTGTAACTTCACTAGTGGCCTATTGGTGCTAACTACCAACATGTTTTTCATCTCTTCACCCAAAAAATAGCAAGTCTTCCGCCTCAAAAAAAATTTAAAAAAAAAAAAACAAAAACAATTTTTGGTACCATATGAAAATTTACCCTAGTCGAAGATATTTTAACCTTCGGAAAACAGGAGTGCTCTGTAAAAATTATCTAATGAGAAATCTTATTTGCATTATGAGTTTTAAAAAAACTTTTTTGTAAGATAACTTGAATTTCCATTTGCGCTAAGTATAAAAATTAAAAAAGTTCATTCTATTTCACTTTACAACGTTGTCATCCTGGCTAATTTCTCCCAAATATAAATATATATATATATATATTTACACATAATATATCCTAGATTATCATAGCTCATTTTATTCAAATTATAATTGAATGTTAAAAACTGCCATAACAATTCAAAAAAATCATATGCTGTAAACTCTACCAAAACGTGGAGCAAGAATTTTTCATAGGATACGAGCAAACAATATATTATGGTGTTTGGTGTTTGAGTTTAAGTTAAGATTTATAAGTTTAAATAGTGATTTTGATTGAATTTTTCAAAAAAATAAAAAAAATTTAGAGAAAAAATAAAAATTGAGTTGATGATGGTGAGTTTAAACTCACCAACCAAACGGGTTATATATTTATTCATTTCAAAAAATATATATTATGTTTTATTAATTGCCATCATTGTAGTTGACCAAAACTCGGCGAGAAAAATTCTTACTTTGTTCTCTAACTGTAAAACCTTCTTTCGATTGCTGAGAAAATGGATATTACATAAGATTTCATCGAATAGGATTCTGAACCCTACTTAAGAATCGTATAAAAATCAATCTCCTCGGGGAAAAAAGAAACTGCTCAAAAGCAAATTTCTAGGGACAAAATAATAAAACTTTAGACTCAAAATCCTAATCAGGTTTATTTTCCTACACTTTCCCGCTAACCAAACAAAGTGAAAACTCAAAAACGTCAATCAAAAACATCAAAAAGTCGTCCAACCAACCCAGAATCTAAAAAGTTCCAACACAATTCAATAAGAATTTTTTTTTTTTTCACAAACTATTTGCAAAATTACAGACCTAAAGATGAACAACTCACAAAAAAAAAAAAAAGGAAAAAGAAAATCAAACCTGAATTATTGGAATCATCGGCAGCTTCCTCCTTTACGGCTGGCGGACCATTTTGAAAGCTCAAACTCAAGAAATCCCTCTCCATTAAAAGCCGAAGAAAAAACTAAGAATAATTAAGAATAATTCAGCTCGAAAATGTTCTCGAAGATTTTTCGAATCCAGAAATAGACCCCCAAAAAAATAACCAGAAGAGTCTTATATTCATCCAATAAATGAACTCTTGGTAGCTGAAGATGGGGGGGGGGGGGAGGGAAAAAAAAAAAGCTTGCTTCGTTAACCTGAGGAAGCAAAGAAGAGAGACTTGTACGGAGAAAGGCGAGCTCACTATAATAATGAACTTTATAAATTGTTTGCTTTTTTCAACAGCAATAAAGGTTAAATCTGGACCGTCCGACCATGAGATGACGGGCTAGTCCGGTTGACTACCGGGAGAAGCCGGTGGAATACCACGTGCGTCACCGAACCAGGGGCTCCCCTTTCGTCTTGGTGGCTGTTTCAAGGCTGAGAGTGATGGTGGGCCTGACACGTGACAACGCACATTCAGATTTTCTTTCTTTATTGTTTTTTTAATTTAATTTATATATTTATGAAATTATTTTATTGAAACGTTGGGCTCATGATTTTTAATTGAAATGTTGCTTTAATTTTTGTTATGTTGTTTGGTAGTGCCATGTGCTCGAGTAACTTAGTGGCGCGCTTCGTGAGGAAGCGATAAAATGAGATTGAAAATGAAAGACGACAACTTGACGAAGTAAAGCACGAGCCGACCCTTTAAAAAAATAAATCAATAAAATGAGAAAGTTAGAGGAAAAAAAAATTCATTTGGTAAATAGAAGAAGAGAAAAAAAATTAAAGCATTACGGATCAGTATTTTATGAGGCCATTATTGGGCGTTGAGTTAAGGAATGAGGTTATTGTCATCCACGGAGGAGGAGAGCTATTAGATCCGTCGTGTTTTTTTTTTTTTCCTTCTTCCCTGAAACGAAGTGAAGAAAGTAGGTCTTTAGCATTAGTATATTCTTTGGGAGCTACCAAAAGGACTTGACAGATGCTGACAAGAATATTCACTAAAGGTTATACAAATGAGCCATTCCCCTCGATAAAAAATGTGACATCCCAGCTTATCGAATATATTAATGGAAAGAATATGTGAGGATGTGATCTCATGCACCTCCATTAAATTCTAAGCTGACAGAAAATAAGTCTTCACATTTAAAACTCTTCAAGAATCACCCAACACTCAAAATTTTAATCATTAACCCATCATGGTAATACATTACTAATTAGACCATTATATTTGGTGGTGAGAAAACAAGTCATTTAGTAGTTCGCGGGTCTGCATTCACTACCGTTGGGGACATGTGTTTATCAATTACTTGTCTTGAGGAGCGTTGCTATCCTAACTGTTTTAATGTTCTAGCTTGCGGATTTGACAATTTTCATTTGTTATAACAATGGTTCTTACTTTAACTAAATTGGAATTTATCATTTACCAAAAAAAAAAATAATAATAATAAATTGAAATTTATCATATTTGTTCAACATGTGATTTGTGTTTTTCGTAACTAGAATTGTCTCTTTGCAATTTATTACATGACCATGATACTATGAATTTCTACTTATCAATTGATGATATAGAGGATTTGATGTGCACTTAATATTTCATTTATTTTATTGATATCCTCTATTTAAAGAACCTGATATTCATCATTTCTTTTTTAAGGGGCGTTTGGTATATTGTAATAAGTAGAAATCATATTATTAGGAAAGTGATAATAGGTAATACGATAACTAGATATTAAAAATTATCATATTTGATTACATCTAGAAGTTTTTATCAAATTCTTAATAATATCACTTTGATGTGATTGGTTATACACAGTAATGGGACATATTTTTCTTATAAAATCAATTAATTAAAAAATTTTAAAACAAATTAAATCATATTAAATTAAATTATTATCATTATTTCTAAGAAATTATCATTTGACACCTTTGACTTTTTTTTTTTTTTTAAGGAAATTAACTTTTTTTAAGGGAATTTTAGGCCCAGGCTTCACAAGGCAGGGTGACCTGGTATTTTATGGGGATGAGCGGCAACGTTGCAATGCGGGATTGGGCGTGAGATAATTGACCTTCCGACAAGGGGGCATGGTGATTGCAAACTTTGTGGGGGTGGTGGGGCAGCAGCTTTCCAGATCTCAGGCAGCGGGAGGGCTCGGAGCTGCGACCATGTAGTGTAAAGAGGCGGCTCTGAAAGCCTTGGGTTGTGGGAGTGATCGGTGCTGCGACGCAGTAGTGAGCGGTGATGGGATATGGTGGGGTTAGAATAGAGTTCCGACGAGGTGGCAACAACAGAGTTCCAACAAGATGGCAGCAAGAACATATCTGCTTTGGTGGTGGCGGCGGCGGCGGTAGTTGGTGGTTGTGGTTGTGATTGTGGGTCCTTATATGGATGATGGAGACGGTGGGTCTGAGTTTTTTTTTTTAACAAGTTTTTGGGGATATAGGGATTCTCATGAATTTAAATAACACCTTATTATGTTGGTTTCAAATTATCCCAAAAAATAAGATAAAGTTAATCACATGAGGTTTACTTTTCAGGAAATACAAAAATTATAATAATTGTACCAAATATAGGAATCATGCTTATTCACATTCTTATTCTTAAGATTATCTCATACCAAATATCCAACTAAATGTTTTATTCTAGTTTGATAGTAGAATCTTATATGAGATGATATATGTGTGGATTGATGATTGTATTGTCCTTTTGATCGGAAATATATTTTTCATTAAAAAAAATTTAACCAAAAAAAAAAGCCACGTGGATTACCTTTTTTTTTTTTTTTGGCCCCTTTCGGATTGATTTTAACATATGGTAACTTTTTTAAGGACTGTGGTAATTTGTTTTAAGGTCGTTAAAAATGAAAGAAAAGGAAAGAAAAATTAATTATCCACTTTCCCTAAAAAAAAAAAAAAATTATTTATCCTCTGCCCGGTGGTGTTTATGAGCCAACCACGTATATTTTCGAATGAAATTCTGTTTTAAAACTAGTGGCAAAGTAGAGCAGCTTTCATTAAGTTTTTTTTTTTTTTTAATTTTTTTTCATACGGCTTTCGTTAAGGTTGAATTACTTAAAAACACCGTTTTATTTTATATTTATTGCCCGAAATAGTCTTTACTTTAACTTGTGTTTGGTAGTGTGGAAAAAAAAAATTTTGGATGAGAGATTTTAAAGAGGAAAATAGAATCTTAGATTTGTTTGATGGAGTGAAAAATAGGAAGGACAGAAATTATAAATATAAAATTCCATCATAATTTAATCCTTCCCATTTTGGAAAGAGATTATAAGGGAAAAGTTTGAGAAAAAGTAACAAACAGAATAACAATTTTGATATTAATTATTCATTATTTTCTAATTTATTTTAGGATATAATTGTGAAATGGATTACATATTTTCGTTCCTATTTTTTTTTCTCTTCTACCAAATAATATAAAGAAAAACTTAACTCATTTCTTTTTATTTAACTCACCTAGGTATTTTCTTTCTTTCTTTCTTTCTTTTTTTTTTTTGTTTGAAATAGAAATTATATATTCTAAATATGAATGGTAATACAATCATTAATTCATAAACAAGGTCCGATACAACTATAAAACTCGACTCTGATAAATAATCGGTCCCATTAGTAAATTCGAATAATACATATGGAAAAGCAGTATGTAATAGACTTCACAAATGAAAAATACCTAAAAAAGTACATAAAATATCGAGCATACATATAGCTCTCTAACATATCCTCTATAAAATTGACGGAGATACCCAATCAATCAATGAGAAGAAATCTGTAGCAAAAATGCCACATAAATAACTGCAAAAAAAAAAAAAAAAAAAAAAAAAAATCTAACAAACGAAGAAAAACACTAACCGGGGTAAAGTATGTGTACACAATGGTAGAAATTCCCCTACTTTATTTCATTCTGCAATTAGCCTCCATAGTGGTATCAGAGCTTTGTCTTTTTGAATCTATCAAAACATTCACCATAACAAAATCTCTCAATGACTCACTAGAGTATTATAATTCTGAAAAACAAAAAAAATAATACTACTAAATAACTTTTTAAACTCCCTTAATGAATCTTGTAATGAATATTCTTCATTACCGTGCTATTTAAAATTATAATATGTATAGAATTATGATATCCATTTTTAATGTTGAAGACAAAAATAATCAATAGCCATTATTTATATCATTGTTCAAATTTGAATTTGTTGGCATGACATGACCAATTGAAAGATTGATCACTGACACCAACAGATGACTTAGTCTTTGTTTGACACATAATTTTAAAATGCTCCTTCTAAAATATTCAATTTCAAAATGTAATTTATATTGAGGTCTCGTTTAATATTTGAGTTCAAAATATATTTTTTCATCTCAATTTTTATCTTTTTTTGAAAAAATTTTTATCTTTTCTAAAAAGTCAACAAAAATTTTCAACTTAAATTATACTTTTTCAATTCAAATTCATTCACCAAACAGACCTGTAGATTGATATTTGGTACAGAAAAAAAAGAAAGAAAGTATGATGTGAATTTTAAATAGAGAAAATTTAAGTCAAGGGCTTAACAAATTATGTGTAATCTATGAGTTTTTATTTCTTTGACAGCAAAAATCATTTAAATGGTTCTTACAAGTAAGATTCCCCGCCAATTAAACAAATTTTAATTTATATATTAGTGAAGTTGCACAGGGGAGCAAACAAATATACGTTCTTCATAATGATAAACTATTTGACTAGGAATCTACGTCACACAACCTATGCATTCCTACACATGGCAAGTATCTTTACTAGGAGATTATAAAGTAAAATATTTGATAAAACAAATGAGATATGATTAGGTAATAACTTAAATTTGGTTAGAATGGGATATAACTTAAATCAGTCTTTTAAGTTAGTAAAGCAGAGTTGAAAAGATGGTTGTTATCGGTGGGTTCTTCAAACTTGAGTTCATATCTGTCATCTTATTTTCTCGTCATATTAGTTGTCTTTCTAATTCAATTTTAACATATAAATGAACATTTTAAGTATTTTTAAATTTAGCTTCTATTTATATGATTAGATTGTTAAATTTAAAATAAAAAGTGGAAGGACATTTAATGGAACATGAAAAATGAGGACAACAAAAGTGGACTCTATCAAAACTATGTAGGAATTATTTCCGCCAAAGGTCATGCTCGTGAAACAATCCACTTTCTTTTCTGATATACCACAAAAGAAAAGTGCAAACCAATAACATGTCACTATTGTTCATATATATATATATATATATATATAAAACACAGACAAATATACATATTTTCTATAAATAAATCAACTACAAAGGTTTTCAGAAGGAAAAATTAACCAGACTCATAAGTGGACCACATAAGGTTATAACTTTTTAGGTAATTAGTAACTAAAAAAAACTCATGAATACTTATATATCACTTAAAGTCCTCACACTTCAACGATATGTGGATGCGGCCGTTGTTCATATCTCTTTTGCATGTGCAATAAAACCACTTAAGAAAAAACCGATAAAAATGCTAGATTTGACCTCAAAATATTTCAAACAGTAGCTAGTTACTTTTTGGGGATGCTAAATTTATCAGGTTAATTGGCTTAGAAATGAACCTGTCTTAAAATAGGACGGTTAAATATGGTTTAATAGAGTTTGAATTGTATATTAATACAAATTTTTACCACCGTAGGTTTCAGTACCAGGATAGATTTATCCATGATATCCCTAGTACATGTCCCTTTTAAATATATACAATATTTTTAAATTAAATATATTACAGAATGTTTATATTTAAAGTATCATATTAAGTATTATATTATATTATGTATAATATATCAAAAGTAGTAAACATTTGGTTTTCTTTTCACATTTAACTCAAAGTTTTATATGTGTGTGATCTTTAAATTAAAACGAAATCAATAAAGAAGAAAGAAAATAAATAAATAAATAGCAGTTTTAAGAAAATAATTAAAGTAAACAATATGTTTTATAAATATAAATAGTAGATTTATCATTTATGTTAAATTTAACTATAAAACTACTATTTAGTACAATTATTTTACAAACATGTTACTTGCTTTACTTATCTGGGCATGGTTGTGGTAGAGACCCTCTGAGGGTCTCTACCGATATAGTCTGTTTTTAGACCGTTAAGATTTAATCGAACGGTTCAAATATTGATGGTGTACGATATTTATCATACACCTAACCTCACACAATCATTCCCACCTAAACTCTTCTCCGTCGCCGGCGATCTTCTCACCACCGGTGACGGACGCCGGCGACTTATCCTCGACGCCGGCGAAATCGTGAAATCGCGAAATCACTCGAGAGAAGGGGGGCTGGGGAGGGTGGCGGGCGGGGGGAGGGTGGTCGTCGGGGGTGGGGGGAGGCCAGGGGACGGGGGCGAGCCCGGGGGGCTGGCTGGGGGCCGGGGGTGGGGGCCGGCCGGGAGGGAGGGGAAGAGAGAGAAGGGGGAAGAGAGAGGAGAAGAAAGAGAGAGAAAGGGGAAGAGAGAGGGGGGTCGTCGGGGGGGGCGGTGCCGGCCGGGGGACTGTGGCGGCTGGGGGGGGGAGGTCGGGGGTGGGGGCCGGCGGGAGGGAGGGGAAGAGAGAGAGAGAAGATAGAGAAAGGGGAAGAGAGAGAATGGGGACGGCCGGAGTCCGGGGCTGGGGGCCGGAGTTACGTCGCCGGCTTCCGTCGCCGGCGGCGAGAAGATCGCCGGCGATGGAGAAGAGTTTAGGTGGGAATGATTGTGTGAGGTTAGGTATATGATAAATATCGTACACCATCAATATTTGAACCGTTCGATTAAATCTTCACGGTCCAAAAACAAGCTGTACCGGCTACCACATATTTTCCCTACTTATCTTGGTAAAATTGTTACTTTCTACAATTTCCCATAGAGGGATAAATCAAGTCTATATGCATTAAAACTGTACGAAAACAATAGATAGTTCCTCCAACCGAAATGGCTATTGGAACGACGACAAGAACTGTTTATCTTCGCAAGATAGAGTTATTGTGATGGCTACTCTGCCAGAATCCGCCCTGTTTCCATCCATGGTCACAACGTGGTCAACAAATGAACTAGCGTATGCACCCTTCAAGTAGCTTATATAGGAAGTAAGTACGTTGAAAAGTTTAAGGTCGACATTGTGAAAAAAAAAAAAAAAAAAACCGAGGGCGATAGAGATCCATCACAGAAGTCAAACATTTTTGGTTCTTTCCTTCATACTAATCACATGAAAGCTTTTTTTAAAATAACAATAATAATAATGCTGTTTGTTTGTTTGTTATAGTGAAGGACATTAATTGAATAGTACATTTAAATTTTAAAAGAGTTGTCGGCGCTATGCTACCAACAATCATATATGCGATTATTTAGGGGGAAAAAAAAAACCATCTATGCGAAGCAAATAAAAAAAAAATGAAAACTCACATGGGCTATTTTCACACTGCTTATGTATTTAATTTTTCCACATCATGTATTGCATGTTTAATCATTTAGTGATATAATTTTGATAAGTGGGTCTATTGACACTTCTCATTTCACTTTTTGCACTCACTTTCTAGAATTATCACAAATTAATTTTAGAATTAAAAAATTACTTATTCCACCCTTTAGTTTTTCTAAAAATTCCTTATAACTAAATTATTTGTCTTTCTTTTTTCTCCGGATATTAAATCTAAATAACTGTACAATTGATAAGTGCATATTTTCATATAGCTTAATTATCAATTTCTCTATATTTTATTTGTTTTGTCCTTGATTATTTGAGTTTTATAAGTGTTTTATGTTTTGATAGGTGCTTTGGAGACAATGGAATAAAAAGGAGTGAATTGAAGTTGAAATTCTCGCATAACATGATAGAGGAAGGTTTTCCAATCTAATTTTGGCTATGCAAATATCCAGTTTTGGCTCAAAACTCTTTACCAAGTCGTAGAGCTTTTCGTAATCTTTCCAACACCTGCTCATATGTGTCATTCAGAGATTGGAGCTCAAAGTTATGGCCAAAACACTGAGACATCTGCACCCGCACCCTCGCACGCCCTGTGCGCCTCAAACTGGTGATTGAGCTTTTGACGAATATTTGAGATTTCCAAAAGAGGAAACTTGCCCAATTCGAATTGTTTTGAATTTTAAAATCCTTGGGTGACCTAGAGACCTATAAATACACCTTTGAAAACCAATTTTCTGAGGGCATTCATTCTCTTTTATTCAGTGAGGCTCCAGGAGGCGAAAGAAGGAGAATTTCAAGAAAGCTACCAAGAACGATTGTCTATGTGTTGATTGGCTTGTCTTCTTCATTCTTCTTCCTTTCTTCAATTCCATTGAACTCTGAATGTCATTAGTTTTTATTTTTGCTTTGTTTTTCATCATGTTAGGCTAGATTTTCTATTTGGTTGAAGGGGATTTCAAAACCCTAGACATGCTACGTAATTGATATCAATTTCTATCATCTAATTTATCAATTGAGGTTGTTTATGTTCTATCACACATATTGTTCTTGATTTTTATTTTACTTTGTTCAGGTGGCCAGCTAAATAGGATTTGATAATTATCTATTGTAGAATTCATGATCCATAATTGTCTTGCAATTCTATTCATTAGTGGCATAGTGTGATTAATGATTATGGTTAAGTTTTGTTGATTACATGTAGAACATAACTTAGGTTAAATAGACCACGTGTGTGAGTTTGTTACTTAGATCAACATATCTTTCTCAACTTAGTGCTTCTATTTAATTAAATCTAGAGCGCGTAGGTTGTTTGATGGAAATAGACTAAATAAGAACAGATATTTTATCTTAAAATCATTTTGTAAAACCATAGTTCCTTTTGAATAAAAATAGTAAAGTTGTAAAATTCTGAAAACTACTTTTGAAAAAAGTCTCGTAAATTTAGTTGTGAGTGCAGGTATAAAAATTTCCTATATCATGTACCGCTTTGAAAGAAATCTAGTTTTTTAACTTTAAATTGCTTTTGAATTTAAAAAAGTTTTCTTCATGAAAGTTGTAGATGTAAATGAATTCTACAACTTTCATTCTTTACTCAAAACTTAATTCTACCTCTAACCTATCCATTTTCCCTTTTGAAATATCCTGGCCGTATATAGTGCTGGGCCGACCAGGTTTGAGAATTCATAAAAAAACGGAAGCCTTTGGAGCCTGTTTTTCAAAAACTGTCCAAGTTACCACCTAGGGTTTTTCATTTTTTACAACTTTACAGTTTTAATTTTTTTTTCCAAATTCAGCCTCTAAGGGGCTTAGAATTCAGTTTCCATAAAACTCCCATTAATTTTCAAAAATCAGCAGTTAGTGTTTGTTGGTTTTTGTTGGAAATTTCGTATACACACTACCTCAAACGGTCACAACCGTGAGCCTACATCACATGTAATGCATCAGATTTGTTCTTAACATTCAATCATATACTTATCTTCTTACTTGAAAAACATCAAAAAGATAACCTTACCTAGCTTACCAAATTACGTGTTTAGGTTAGTTTCTTAACCTTCATACATTTATCATTTACAAACATCATCACTATCATCGTTCATAAAATTTCTCTACTTAAGCATGTGAAGGCATTTCACATTCACATAGTGGGCATACATAACTTTCACGTTCCTTCTAGGGCATAAAATCACATTCATGCTTAAACTTAGCAATCAAGATATTCTAAACTTGAATCATGCATAAACTAATCACATCACAACCATAATAGAAAAAAAAAAAAAAAAAAAGCTTTGCTTTATCTCTCACGCTTCCACTAGAGATTTATCGTGATCTCTTATATTATATCATAAGCTTAGCTTTATCTCTCATGCTTCCACTGCGCAACTCTAATCCACTGGTAGTAATGGCCCATAGACTCATTCGGATCAAAATGCCCAGCTTCAACATAGCTGACATATCGTCTTATGTGCATATCCTGGCATATCTTGGGATCGTGATAATGCATATGCGGTCCCTCTCTAGGCAATAGTCCATATCTTGGAGTGATCAGGGCTCTAAAACTAAAGTTCGTTCAGGTGTCATTAGGAAAATCTATTTACGGTAGGAATCTCATCTCAAGGTCCCCTATGCCAAGCCACCATATACGGGTATAAGCCTCCTCGACCAGGCGTCAGCTGGCAAGCATAACCTAAAGATACGCCCTACATGATATAATTTGAAGATGATCACCATGTTGTACAGCCACTCAACTAATGCAGCTGCTCCCTTTATCCCATCGAAGATGCATGGCTCCATTTCCCAGAATACCAATGAAGCCTCGTGGTTCTCTTCAATCCGACCCGGGTTTAACATCAGGTTCATATCTTTATTATTATAATCTCACATAATTAATAGATACGAAATAAAGTAAGAAGACAATCTTATAAAAGCTGTGGCGCTGACGACAGAACTGTGAAACCAAATGGCAGAAACCCGCTATGATACCAAAACTATAACGACCCGACCACTTAGGGCTATTACCATACTTACATAACTTAAATACTTAACTTAAACATAAATACGGAAATATTTTTTCCCTTTTAAACTCAAATTTAAAACTTATCATATTCTCATACTTATTATGTGTACTCAATCGAGTACAGAGTTTTAAAATCATTTTAACACATTTGATAAAATCATACTAATTACTATTATGATAAACTTTAAATACTATACAAGTACTAAATATTATATTTACTGGTACCATTATATTATCATATCATAACATAAAAATATTTTACAAAACATGTGGCGGTGTCCAACCCAAATTTCACAGTCTACAGTGCCACCTCTCCACAGGCTTGCATCAAGCATGTCCAGTAGGTTGCTTACCTATAGCATGAATGTAAGTTATGAGCTTATATTCAGTAAGTATAACTTTCTATTCTGCAAAATAATTTCGGTAAAAGAATGTATGAATTGATAATGCATGAACCAATTATGCTTTCTTATAAATCAGTTAAGTTTTCTTATGTTAACTTGGTTCTGGACCCTTTAGGCCCCTTATATATCATGTGTGCACGTACCATGGTATATAGCTATGAAGTGATTGAGGTGGCCAGTCCAATCCAATTCAAACCATGAACCAAACCGTTTAACATGGAGTGATTGAGGCCAATCCTGTCCAACTCAAATCATGGATCAAACCTTTAAACCCACCCTCGTGGTAAGCCAGTACGACACAAAAAAACTAGCTTGTATTATCTTATTACATGAAAACTTGTTCTTGATTGATCATACTGAAAACTTGAATCTTAATTATTTCTTACTTGAAAACTTAATCTTGTTATTATCTTGTGATTTAGTACTAGTGAACATGGTTTCATGATGTCACAATAAAAAAATATAAAACATAAAACATATGTACATCATGTAAAACAATGCATGATTTTTGAAAAACATGCAATGCAATAAAAATATTTTACCAATGCTATAGGCGGAGTTGTATTTATAAATTGTCTTACGCTCTTGGTCTATCGTTCTAACAAGGTACGGCAACAGGTTTAATATTCCTGTTTTCAAATAGGGTATAAGAAAGAATTGTCTATCTTACTATAAATCATAACATACTAGA
This sequence comes from Ficus hispida, assembly GCA_025413025.1. Taxonomy (NCBI): domain Eukaryota; kingdom Viridiplantae; phylum Streptophyta; class Magnoliopsida; order Rosales; family Moraceae; genus Ficus; species Ficus hispida. The sequence continues at coordinate 18,538,947 of CM046366.1, read as the reverse complement.
TCGGTATCCAATCCTGTTACCATTGCTAATCATAGATGTCAACCCTAACATAATAAATTGGTATCCCAACCGATTACCATTTGTAATCATAGATACAGAGCCTAACATAATAAATCAGTATTCTATCCAGTTACCATCATTCATACACTTGTTACTATATTCTTATGTTATGAAAATATCATAACTTTATAAATCAATTATTTCTTATCATAATACTTGAAATTACCTTTCATAAAATATAGTACATTTTTAAAAATCACTTAGGAAATTCCATTGGATTTAAACTTTTTAAAGTTATTTTTGCAATGCTGTAGTTTCTTTCTAAAAGAGATCGTAAAACCTTAAAAAAATACTTTTAAAATAGCCTTTTAATTTACTGGAATGCATGTGTGCATAAAATTTCATATATCATGCACAGTTTTGAAAATCCCATTTTATCTTTAAATAAATTTTAAATTCGAGAAAACTTTCTTCACGAAAGTTGTAGATCTCATCGAAACTTACAACTATTATTTCTTGTCCAAAACTTAATTCTACCTTTAACTTGTCTGTTTTTCTCTTTGAAAAATTCTGGTTGTATACAGTACTTGGATCAGCCAGTTTTGAAAACTGATTAAAACGAAGGCCTTTGGAGTCTATTTTTCAGAAACTGCCCATGTGACCCCCTAGGATTTTCTGTGTTCTAAAACTTTTAGTTTTAAGATTTTTGAAAATCGGTCTTTAAAGGACTTAAAATCCAGTTTCCAGAAAACTGTCCAGATTATTTTTCAAAAACCGGCAGTTTGCATTTTCATTGGTTTTCATTCAAAATCCATGCACCTTACCTCAAGCAGGAGAAGCCGTGAGCCTACCTCAACTTGCAATGTGTTGGATTCATTTTTAACATTCAAACATATACTTATATCATGTTCTTGAAAAAGACAATATTGATAACTTACTTGTTTACCAACTTGTGTCTTTAGGATAATTTCTTAATCAACATATACTTAGCATTCACATCATCATCATTATTATCATCATCATTCATAAAACCTCCCTACTAAAATATATGAACGCATTTTCACAAACACATAGTGAGCAATGGGCACACATAACCTTAAACTCAATATAGAGCATAAAAATCAAATCCATGTTTAGAGCTAGCAACCAAGTTAACCTAAGCATAGATCTAGCATAAACAATCATAAAAAACCATAATAGAATATGCATGAACTTATGCTCTTACAACCTTTAGCTTGAAATACACATAAATCCCATAAACCAAAACTTAATGAAATTCTTAGTTAGAGGTTCAAGAATAATACCTCTAAGCTTGGAAAGATTGCTCTAGACCTTAGGATGACAAAAATTTGCTTCACCGCCCTCCATGCCACAACCAGCCATCTTTCTCTCTCTCTCTCTCTCTTTTTCTAAGGCCATAGAGGAATAATTGAGAAGGAAATAGAAGGTGAGAGGCTAACTAAAGTCATCCAATTCTCACAATCCACCTCTATTTATAGGATGAAATTTCCAAATTTTGTACAATTATTTTTATTTCTAAAATTCTCCTTGAATTGCATATTGATCTTTAAAAGAAAAAATATTTACCTTCTAGTCCCTATGAGTTGGCCAGCCTTGTGGAGGGTTAAACCACCAAAATTTGTTTTCATACTTATCCATAATTACTTGACCTCCAAGTAGGACTATGTTTAGCATTTCTCCTAATACGCAGTTTATTTTCTTAATAATCTAGATAGTACTAATATTATTTTAACTATCAACAGTATAGTATTATTGGATTGCAGTCCAGACTTTATCTGCACTTAACTGGACCGCGTATAGGTTTTTCTTAGGACTTGAAACTACTTAATCCTCCTTGCTCCAAATATCATTCTTGATTACTCTAGAGCAATCATAATCCTTATTCTCAATTCTACATCTGCAATGGCAGTTAGCCATAATATAATTTCAATACACTTATTATATAGCAGTACCGTCTTAATCATATCATAAATTATTTTGGTTATTCATCGGCCAGGACAAAACTATAAATTATAATTCTGCTTTTATCACCATAAGGCCTTATCCTTGATTTAATAAACTATCATTGAGTCTCATAATACTTATAAGAACTTAAATATACTCTTATAATCAAATCATATTTCAGATCATGAGTTGAATATTGACATCCATAATTCTCATGAAACATCATAATAACACATAGTACGAACTTAAATTTCTTTGTATATAAGGAAATTACGAGTCCGTAAAAATTTTGATTATTACAGTGAAGACTTATTTTTTTTAATTTCAAAAATAAGCTTTTTTTCTCTCTCATTGGCATGGTGATGACGGTGGTGTCGTGGCGAAACGGCAGCAACAGAGAACATAGCCCCCCCCCCCCCCCTCCACCCACAATAGCACCATCTCCTCACCCCCGAACTACGGCAAAATTTCTAGCTTCTTCTCTGTGCGACCGCCACCCACGTTGGCTTCACAACCCACCATTCTCACGGCTTCTTACCCCTGAATAGCAATGAAATCTCTGGCTTACCCATGCGACCCCACCCATGCTGGCTTCACAACCCACCATTCTCACGGTGGCTCAAATTTCCCCCTCTTCAACTTGATATATATATATATATATATATATATATTTTTTTTTTTTTAAATGCCCAAGTTAACAATGTAAGCTTTTTCCTTGATTTTCTTCCGTTTACTTCTGCTACTATAAAAGCTCAGATATGACGGAAAACAAAATTTATCCTGCTAGTAATTAATTTTAGACCCAAAACAAAACAAAAATAATGAATACTTTTATCTTGTATCAGTATGCTCTTCCGTGCTTGTTATTGTATTTAGGTTACATACAAATCTGAGAGGATAGAAAAAAAAGGGGAAATAGAGTTTATTTTGGTGCTAAACTTGAAAATGGAGTTTGTTACCGCTAAACATATAAAGAGAAAATAGAGTTTTTTTTTTTTTTTGCTGCCAGAGATTGAAAAACGAAGAAATTTTGTGTCAGATTAGCCTTTTTTTTTTTTTTTTTGCTCAAGTTTGTGTGTCAGATTAAAATAAGTTTTTATTCTAAATGGTGTGGTCTATTTAGCTCCATGTGAACACGCATCTTCATAACCAATCAATGTAAATATTGACAATGCAAATCTTTAGATGTTGTATAATTTGTACCCATCAATGGGGTAAAGTCAGCGTCCTCATTGTAGAATTCTCCTGTTAGTATTAGTATTAATTTAATGCCCATGCATTGCATGGTAAAGGAAAATAATAAATAAATAAATGAGAAAATTAAATAGCATTTAACAAAGACAGTTGATAAAGATAAATAATATAATTACAATAAATATATATTTTCTAGTGCTTATTATTAAAATATTAGAATATATACACTCAAGTTTATATTAAAATGTCGGAGTTATATATACAAATAAACATAAATATATAAATGTTTACAAATAAAGTTGTTGCAAGTGGAATATTTTTAGTTGAAATGCTATCACCCATGTTTAATTTTCTTCAGCTTTTCGTCTGATCTGTCATTGTGAAAAAAAAAATATTGATTATTTAATATTTATAAATAAAATTGAAATAAGCATGGTTATATAATATGTAATTATATAGAAAAAATAATTATACATTTTTTCCTTTCATTTTTTGGATGAGTCAGCTAAAGATATTTGGATTTCTATTGGATGATGAAACTGCTGAGGGCTGACATAATATTAAAATACTTGTATGATAATTTATAATTTATGAATATATATGTTAAGGAAACTAAAAAATTTTGAAACAAATTATGAATAGTAATGTACCTTAATTCAACTTCTTCTATTATGAGTTGGGTGAAACAAAGTTGCTTTTTTTTTTTTTTTTTTTTTTTTTTTTTTTTTTACAGTTTTTTTGCTCTTTGGCTGTGGCATCTCTGGGTCCAAAGATACTAGTGGTGGTGAGACGTCTTTGAGGAATTCAATTGGTGGTGTAGGTAATAACATTGGTGATCCATCATTGTCAAAGGTTTTTATATCGGTTGCTCAATAAAAGCACCTCTTTGACGAAATTGAATCATAAATATTTTTGACATGCCTTTAAGTTGATCGAGCAGATGGGGAATGATGTTCGGATTAGTGTATCCATATTGAATTGTCAGTATGGAGCAAGATTTATTCACCAGTGATTCGATAATTTTTCCAAACAGGATAATTTGCATCCCGCAAGTGCTGTTCTCGATTTGAATATTGATTTTGTATCATTATAAAAATTAAAAATCTATTTAATTTTTAATTGCTTAAAATTTTTATAATTTTTTTATAACAAAGGTAAAGAGTATTATCGGCTAACTGGCATTGTAATTAAATATAAATGAGTATCGCATCACCATGAAGTCCCTGATTATTTGATTTGTCTGTAGTAGTATGTACAGGCATTATAGAACCAACCTTATCGTGCATCAATATCAGCAATGCTCGCTTTTATTATAAATTTTGTGTCATGTAATTTGAATAAAGAATGTTTAATAAATTATATTTTATAATTAGGGTGTAATAAATAAATACTTACTTGATTTTGATATGGATCTAAAGTTTGAAGTTCCATTATCGTAATTTTATTTATAGTCTTTTGTTCTTTCAATGATAGTGATTTTTTGGTTGATGCAGCAATAAAATATATTCCTTAAATGGAATTATTAAATCTATAAATAGATAATCTATTAAATAAAATAAATTTTTTAAGAATATTGTAAAATATAAATAATTATAATATTCTCATAATAAATATTTATAATATATATTTTTTTATTTTCTTTAATTCGATAATGTCTGGATCAAAATAATATAACGTTCCAAAAGTACTTGCTATGTAAAGTCCTCATGTATATTTATAACTATTAAAACTAATAATTAAAAATATTTATTATTGTTATTTATGATAAATCTGTTGTCTTTTTTATTGTATATATACTAACCAAGATATTTTTTGGTTGTCATGGCTGTGAAGGCGATCACAAATGACTCGGGCATTCTTTAAACTATATGTTCATTAATTTTTTCTCTAATTTCTCCCAAAAAAGTTATGTTAAATGATTTTTCTCTATGAAATATAATAAATTTAAATTAATAATTTATTAATAATTGATTGTCAATCTATTGAAAATATGTTTATAATAGCATTTAATTTATATATATATGATATCCTGAATTGTTATATTTTACCTTCTAACTAGTCTGTTGCCTATATTAGATTCTTCGAAACTTTTGACAGATATAAGATGACCAATGACATATAATATAACATTATAAATATGAAGTTATTATTTATTAATATTAATATTATAAAATTATAATTTTTTTTAGTTAATAAATGTGGATATTATATATTATTTACCTGAAAGAAGGTAGTTAATGTCATCTCTTATTGTTAATTGATCGTACTTCATAAAATTAAATTTATATTAAGGTATTTCGGGAATATCTTCTTTGACTTCTTTGAAAATTGTGGATTGTGCAAACTGTAACATTGCTTTATGTGGAACACTTATATATATTTGTTTGTTGTTTATAATAAAAAAACTATTGATTTCATATATGTTGCATGCTTGTATTTTGTTTGTTATGAAATCAATATCTTTTGTACGAACGAACCTATGTATTGTTTTATTCTGAAAATATATATATATATGTATTAATTTATTATTATTTATATATTTATTAATAATGTAAATTATTTATTGTCAATAAATATAATATTAATAAAAAAATAAAATTCAAGTATATGTTCATCTTTTAATAATAATGTAAATTATTTATTATCAATAAATACAATATTAATAAAAAATAAAATTCAAGTATATTTCATTTCTTAATAAGCAATCAACGCTTATAAGACGACCAATATTGTATTATGTGTTCCTCCATAAACAACAAACTTATGTATGGATAGTCTGATGTATTTCTCATGATTTTAGTACTCATAATGGGCTGACCATTTTCTATAAATAACAGAGACATATAAATATATTTGTTTAAAAATTTATGAATTGAATTCAAAATTTAAAAACTATAATAATTATCTAATAATATAATTATTAAAGGAAAATTTATTTATGTTATAGATTTTTTTTTCTAATGGATTATTAATTTTGATTGATACTATGTAGTATTTTTTTGTAGACGATAGTTTTAATATTATTTATAAATTTATTAATTGAATTGTGTGTTAAAATATGTAAACCTTTTAGTGATTTTACTATTGATAATACAACATATAATTGTCTAAGACTAAAAATTTCATCTTCTAAATAGAATCCAACTTTATTTAATGATTGACAATGACTTTTATTTGTTCTTATAGCATAAAATATTTTTAAAAAGAATTGTCATGTTTTTAACACAAAAGTCCATTTAGATTCATTTATTATCATGTTTATTTTTGATATATAAACTTTTTCATTTATGTCATAAAAAATTAATAATATAGCCTTCAACAATTCTATTTATTAATTGGGTTATAATAAGGTTTGTACTATTGTATAATCTTATTGATTGGTTAAGATTTTACATCAACATAACAAGGAACTCCAACTTTTAGTTCTAATTCATGTGGAGGTAGTCCATTAAAATTAAATGTGTGTAAAAATTCTGGAGAATATAATAGATTTAGCTTATCGAGATTTTTAGATGATGAAATAATAGTATCATAACTGTAACAAATTTTTGTTTCTGTTGGTACTAAATATAATAAATATTTATTTATTTCATTAATTATTTTATTTTTAGGTGTAACAATTTCATGTTATTTAAATAATCAATGCTATCAAAATTATCATAGAAATTTTCGTACATTGCGATAGAAATGTGTTGAATTGGATTTTATATTATATGGTATTATATATTTTTAGATATTTTGATTTAAGTAGCATTTTTATTTTCAGGATCTTTTATGCCATTTGTTATTCCATTACCAACACTTAAAATCCATTAAGAGAAGTTAGTAATTTATGTTTCTTCATTAGTACAATAATTACATTTTCTTAATCGCATGTTTTTTTGTTAAGGTAAGAATACGGATATATGGCCGAATATAATAATTGTTTATAATTACATCAATAATATTTTTTTATACCAATTGGAATAACATGTAATATTTTTCTAAAATTACCACCTAATATAACTGTCATTCCTCTGAAAGACTAATCAAAATTATTTCTTAAATATTGCATTGTTTTGTCTAAAGTTTCGAAAATAATATTTATTAGTTATAGCTACTCATCTCATAAAATCAATGTAGTTTTTTCAATTAATTTCACTAATTGTGTTGATTTTTTTTATTTAGCAAGTTGAAAATCTGTTAATTGAAAGTGGGATAAGAAATTTTGAATGTACAGTTCAACCTTCTGATAATAATAATAATACTATTCTAAACAATACTACTGCCAATACAATTTCACTATTTAATCTTATTTTACTAATAATTATATTTCATAAATATGTTTACATGTGCCGTCATAACCATATATAAAAAATAAATTTTTATTTTTATTTTCAATTGCTTGTAAAATTTAATTGTAAATAAATTGTTGTTCTTAATTTAAATTTCGTACTAAATTAAGATTTTCTTATTTTAATTTATATTTATCATAATTGAGTTCTTCTCTTAGAATATTATTGTTTAAATCTTCAATTAATGACCCAGTGGAAAGTAGAAGATTATAATATGCTAAAGAAGATGAATTTAAATTAAGTAATTTTTCTAACTCATATGGTACAAAATTATATAATTCATTTTCAGGAATTTAAAATTTTGGGTTATTAAATAATAATCTAACTCTATATAGAATATCTTCACACATTAGTTTCCAGTGTTTTTGTAAAAATTTTATTAGATCAGAAATATTACAGAATAATAATATGATAATAAAAAGTTGACGAAGTTGGACAGATGTTGAACAAAATGTTACTTCTTCTATTGATTTATCTCATTCTTTATTATCTACTAATAAACTTAACGCATAGCAAGCTGTTTGATTTGGAAGATAAATAATATAATTTACTGTTCGCAGTGATTCATAACTTATTGTACATTTTTAATGATTTAGTAATAATTTTAAGTAATATAATTTACTAGAATTTCGATGAATATAGATTGTTCTTCCTATTGTATGTCCATTCTGTCGATAATTCCAAATTTTATCTTTATTATTCCATACCCATTTTGTTAGAAATTCTATGTAAGTAAGTTGTCAAGTATCTTCATTAGTTTTATTAATTTCCATTTATTCTGTTAACGTTATTTTTTGAATTTGTGATTGTCGTATTATATTAGTTAGTTATTGATTTTTATGAAATGTAATGTTTTGTGTATTTGTAAATGAATTAAAAGTTATTAAATAACTTGATTTTTATGGTGGATTGGATATTCAAATATTCTCCAAATTGCTTCATAAGGTGTAACATAACGACAATTGAGATAAGTTTTTATTTCATTAACTTTTTTATAATTTGTTTTTTTGATATTTTCGGTAACAATATTATATTCGATAACAACTTTTATTCTATCTGAACCTTTTATTAAATATTTAAATAAGTATTTGATAAGCATAGATTGAGAATATATTTCAACATTAATATGTGCATAATATTTTAAGCATAAAGGTCGATTATATGGAAGAATATATATATCATTAAGTTTAATTCCTTCTTTAAAAACATTGAATTTTGTATCTTTACGACAACAAAAAATAAAATAATTTCCTTCTATAGTTGTTTTATTCTTTATTTGTTTTGGAAATGTTTGGAACATTTTTGAATTTTTCATGCATGGAGCAGATGTTTTTGTATATATGGATGTATCATGTATTCTGTTATAATTTTATAACTTAAACGATCTTTTATTGGATATGAAATTTTAGCAGAAATGAACATATATATATATATATATATATTTGTGTATGATCATGATATTTATATTCAGGATGTAAACCACGTTTTTGAAAATTCTACCATATATAAATTTAATATAAAAGGAAAAAAAAATGTTTAAACATAGAGATAAAAATAGTTTTTTAATAAAAGATTACAAAAATAATATGTAATTATTGTTTAAAATTATATAAAATGACTTAACTCACCTGCTTATTATGTAACGCCCCGAACCGTCACGCGTAGGGGCGTCCTACTGCGCAGACGTGGGCCGTTACATTACTTGCTTAACTTACTTCTTAATTTAAAAAGCTTAAACTGCGGAAAATTCGGAGTAAAAATTTTTTTTTTTTTTCTTTTCTTACTTTGAACTTAACTTATCTTCATGCATAATCATATGTACTCACTCGAGTACTGAGCTTTCATAATCATATTGAAAGCTAACATAATCATACCGTGGACCAAACCCAACCTAGTGTGGGTCGGTACGACACGAGGCAACTTGCTTGCTATCATCCTTGAAAACCATTCTTTAACTCGTTCTTGAAAACAATTTCTTAAAAATAGTTTTCTTCTTGAAAACGGTTTCTTATCCATTCTATCACATAACATAAAACACATCTTTTAAATATATTTTTCAAAACATATTTTACATAGCATAAATTCAAAACCCGTGGCGGTGTCCATCCCACATTTCACAGCCTGTAGCACCAGCCTTCACAGCTTTGCATCACGTATCGCCGGTAGGTTGCTTAACCTACAGCATGAACGTAAGTAATGAGCTTATGCCCAGTAAGTACAACGTACAATCCGCAAAACATTTTTAACAAAGGAATGCATGAACCAATTAGGTTTTCTTATGAATCGATTAAATTTTCATTTATTATCTTGATTCTTATTTATTTGCATATCATGTGTGCACGTACCGTGGTCCATCACCATGGAATGGCTGGAGGCAGCCAATCCAAACCAACTCAAACCATGAAACAAACTGTTTAACATGGAGTGATTGGGGCAGCCAATCCAACTCAGCCCAAACCATAGACTAAACCATTTAAACTCGCCATCATGGCAAGTCGGTACGACACAATGACCTTAGCTTATCTTAACATGTGTTCTTACCATGTAGTTAATATTAGTGGACATGCTACATGATGTCACTATATTAAAACATAACATAACATAAACCATTACATAACCGTCGTAACATAAATCATCATAGCATAACATCGTAACATAGTATCTTATCATATACGTCATGACATAAACCTCATAACATAGCATCATAACATTTCATCTTATCATAAACATCATGACATAAACCTCATAACATAGCATCATAACATTTCATCTTATCATAAACATCATGACATAAACCTCATAACATAGCATCATAACATTTCATCTTATCATAAATATCATGACATAAACCTCATAACATAGCATCATAACATTTCATCTTATCATAAACATCATGACATAAACCTCATAGCATCACAACATAGTATCATATCATAGAGTAAGTACCATAAATCATCAACATATGATTTCTTAAAACATGTTCTTTAAAAACATTTTGCCCATGCTGTAGGCGGAGTTATACTTACTTGTCGTCATATGCTCTTGGTTAATCGTCCGAATCGTGGCACGACAACAGTTCCTACTCCTGTTTCCAAACAGGGCGTAAGATAAGAGCTATAGACATTCTATCTTACCATAAATCATAATCATTAAATGTTGGTGTCCTAACCAACATTTATGAGTAGCCTTAGTTATATTATATGTTCCCTCCTATAACAACTTACGATAGCTGTTTGGTTACTTGCCGTAACCCTAGGGTTTATGGTCCAACATACTTAAATAATATCAAACTAGGTTACTTCTGGTAACCTTGGGTACTAAGCCCAACAATTCTTAATCCGTCATCTATTGGGTTATTACAAATAACCCTATATCATAATTTTCGGTATCTTATTGGGTTACGTTGGGTAACCCTTAAGGTGATAAACCTTGGTCAAACTTAGTCAACCAAAGTCAACCTTCCATGGTCAAACTTGGGCTTTGGGAGCCAAGCCCAATAACTCGGGTATCCTTCCCGGTTACCATCTGTTATTGTCTTGTTACTTAACCTTGGCTTTAAAATCCATTTTTCCCTTTGTTTCGGAAAATTTGTTGAATTCAACTTAAAACCTTTGCTTAACTTATAAAATGTGTTAAGGGCTGAAAACTGCCATTGGAACAGTTCTCACAATCAAAACATTGGGTTTGGTGTAAAATACAGTTTTCTTGTATTATTTTAGAAAATCCTGTGCATGAGCAGGAATTTCCTGCTTATGTACTATTTTTCTGAAAATCTTGTGCTGGAATTTCTATTTCCTGCACAGTCTTTAGAATCTAATTTTTACTTTAAAATCAGTTCCGAATTTGATAAAACTTTCTTCATAAAAGTTGTAGATCTCGGATAATAATACAACTTTTATGTTTTGAGGAAAACCCAGTTCGGACTTTAACATGCCCTTATTCTTTGTTGAACTCACCTGGCCGTGCATAAATTCTGGGCACAGTCAGGCTCGGATTTTCATAAAAACCGAGGCCTTTGGAGTCTTATTTTAGAAAACGGTCCACGTTGTCCTCTAGGAAAAACCATTATCTACAACTTTGTAGTTTTGAGTTTCTTCAAATTCGGCCTCTAAGGGCCTCAAATTATCATTTCCAGAACACTGACCAGTCTTGACCCGAGACTGGCAGTTTCGGTTCATAATTTCGTTTCTCGTCCTAAAACGTCCACACTACCTCAACCGACCACAGCGGGAGCCTAAAGTCACACATGCAATCGTTTCTAATGTTCCAATGCATCATACATTCAATCTTAAACCTATGGGAACATATAACAAACACTTGATAGGCATACTCAAAAACCCATAAGCACATCATCAAACATGCACCAAAACCATAAACTAGAGACCACCACCCTAATCATGCACAATCAAGCACTAAAAGGTGAGCTTATGCTCTTACATCCAATGCTGGAAATACATTTAAATTTCCCAAATTTAAAGCTTAAACGAAAAGCTTAAGATCAACGGAGATTACCTCGATGCACACAAGGCTAGGCTAGGGGTTTGGTGCATTTTTCTCCTTTCTCCTTGGCTGCCCATAACCGGCCATTCTCCTCCTATTCCTAGCATTTTTTTTCTGCTTTTCCAGCTTATCCATAACCGGCCATTCAAGCCAAAAAAAATTGGGTTTCCAATTTTTTTCCACTATTTCTTTTCTTCCTCACAAAATCCAGCCATTTCATTTTTTTCCTCTTGGGTTTCGGTTTCTATGGAGGTTTTGGAGAAAATTGGGCAGAGTTTTGGGATGATTTTGGCTGCCAAAAACCGCCCCCTTTGAGCCCTATTTATAGGTGAAAATTACAAATTTTCACCAATTATTTTTATTTCAAAAATTGCACATTAGGGCTTAAAGATAAAATATTTGCTAGTTAGTCCCCTACATGTGGCCGGCCATTTGGAGTCCTTGGAGCCCAAGTTTTGCTTACCTCATCATGATGACATCATCTTGATGACATCATGTGCTTACCTCATGCTTACATCATCATTTTTCTCCAAAATTACACTTTTGCCCCCAAAAGATAAAATATTTACAATTTGACCTTCCAAGTGGCATGTTGGCCGGCCATCACCTTGTTCTCCAAGCAAATGATGACATCATTTTGATGACATCATCTTGCTTACATCGCCTATTTTTCAGAAATTGCATTTTAGCCCCGAAAGTTAAAATTCTTGCATTTATGCCCTCTAAGTGGCCGGCCCCTTACTTGGAGATCAAGCCAAGCTTATCTCACCTTGATGACATCATCTTGATGACATCACTTTGCTTACATAATCAATTTTCCAAAATTTTCACTTTAACCCCTAAAGATAAAATTTTGGCATTTTTGCCCCTGAGGTGGCCGGCCATGTCATCTCTTCTAGAGCCTTCCTTGCTTTCTTTCCAAGCTTATTTAATCCAATTATGATGTCATAAATTAAGGATAGGATGATGTCATCCATATTAAGCCCTGTTTGGCTTTTCCTCAATATTCAGTCCATTTTTCTGCTACGCAGATATTTCTAATACTGTGTTTGCTTAAACACAATATTTTTATACTGTACTACAGTCCAAAATTTATCTGTGTAAAAATAAACTGAATAAAATTTTTCTTATCTCTTGGCACCTTTCTTGCCCTTAATACCATACTTGGTGTGCTTGATTTTCTTGGGTGGTCTCACAGCTTATGCTTGCTAAATTATCCGTAATAAAAGTTTTTCGCAGTATAATTCCATACTGCTTTGCTATATCTCAACACCTTTATCTATTTGACCTCCCTGGTCAACCTTTGACTTTTCGGTCAACTTTGACTTTTTCGGTCAAACTTTGACCAGCATGAAATCATAGAATTTTCCTTTCCTTTTTGCTCGAGGGTCAGATGCATGACTAAGCAAACTGCTTATTGAGTCTCATAGCTAATTAAACGAGAACTCAAACATATACTGATATTTAACTCAAATCGTGAGTTTTATATCGACATCCAAGAGTAAGACTCGGGATTTTCCTTGTCTAAAAGGAAATCATAGTTTCATCGAAATTTCGGGTATTACATATTATAGGTCTAAAAATTTATCTTGAGTTTATTATGTTTAACAAATGATTTAATTTTATTTTAAATATTCTACTTATAATATCTGGTCTATCTTCAAATTTTTGTCCTAGAATAATAGTTAAAGCTCTTTTGATTTCTGACAATCTAGAGTTACATGTAAATGTTAAAAATATATCATGATTTCTCTAATATCTACAAATTGTCATTACATCTTGATAATTTTAAATCATATATCTTGAACTTCCTGTATAAGATAATGGTAAAATAATTCCTTTTCCAATTGCTTGTGCATCTGTATCACCTCTGATTATAGAATCTTGAATACCTTTATAAATTTCAGATTTTAAATTATTTTGATTTTGTTTAACATAATCTAAATTATCTTCTTCAATAGAAGCATAAATATCTATAATATATTGTTGAAAAAGTCTTTCAGCTTTAAATACTGTATTTCCTTAATGTATTTTTTGTTTAAGTTGAAAAGCTAAAATGATCTCATTGATATTTAATTTCTATATGGTTATGTACCAGTAAAGTTTGGATTCCATTTTACATCGATTATCTATTCATCTTCTCCATATGAAAATAGCAATGGATATTGTAATGTCATATAAGATAGATTAAATTTATTAATTTCTTGTAATTCTCCTCTTTGAGTATGAATGATAATATCTCTACCTTCTTCATATTTACTAATTTCACTAACAATTAAAGTACGTATATCTATTGAATTTAAAAGATCACATTGTGGACTATCTTCTTGTCGTTTTTCTATTAATCATAACTTTATTGATGGCATTTAATTTTTTTTTATAAATATCTCTAACAGTTCTAAAAAGTTGTAGTAATTTATTTGTTTCATCTAACATTATGATTAGTTTATGAATAATGATCTCATTTAAATTGTTTGAATCATTATTATTTGAAAACGTTGTTATTTTATTTTGAATCTCATTTCTGTGTTATAAATATATATAGTTGCGTAAATCTGGGAGGATTACTATTCGTTGGTAATAAAGATCCAATTAAATGATGTATTTGACTACTAATTTTGAATACATATGGCGTTGTTGAGTTATTAATATTTGATTAAAAATATGCTCTAAATGAAGTAAAAACAAATGTAGAATTATAAATTCTAATATTTTTTCTTAAATTCGCACTTAAAGGCCCTCTATAGTAATCTAACAACCGATCTAAAATTGAGGATGACTTTTTATTAAAGATATATTAATTTTTTTATTTTGACAACATAAAAAAAATCTTGGTAGATATGTATTTCGTGTTTGTTAATTTTTCCAAATTAATGCTCTACAATATTGACATGTGTTATTACAATCTCCAATATCTATATATTCATTGTCTGAATTTGAATAGAAGTTTACATTATACAAAAGAAAAAAATTTAAAAGTGTTAGTATGAAATAGTGTTAGTATTAGTATTCTACTATGGGCAAAAGTTTTTTACCCCATTGATGGGGTAAAAATTAGCTACCTTTTGATTTGAATTCGAAGGCTAAAAAACCATTATATTAAAATAAATCTTCCCACGCATAATAAAATTCTCGTGTCAAAATAAAAAAAAAAACATATTGGCTAAGAATTCTGGTGGCCTCGTCAGATCTGTAGAGTTTCGTCGGTTGTGACACATGCAAAGGAAGGACCTTCTTCAGCAAACCCCGGTGCAGATCTGGCTACTTGGTGCTGCTCGCAACCTACCAACACGATCTCTTCTAACAACTCCGAGATGAGCAGATTGATTGTCGACCATGGTTGAGGGGGGGCCAGACCCATATTGGGCATCGCATAGGGAGGGCGAAACCTAGATCGGGGATAGTGGGCACCGGGGGGGGGGTGGCGAACCCAGTTGCAGGGCAGGACAAACCCAGTGACAGCGGGGCCGGGCGGAAATCGAGAAAGAGAGAGAGAGAGGGGAAAATGAAGGTGGGTTGTTAGCAGCCGTTGTGAGGTGTCGACGGCGCCGGAGAGAGAGAGGAGGTGGGGCATCGTGTTTTTTTTTTTAGTGATTATCTTTAATCAGATGTAGTTGGCCTTATAGTAGTTTGATGTGCACATAACATCTCAGGCATTGAAATATGATCTGACAATCAATTTTTTTTACACTATCAATAGGGTAAAACCACTTTACCCCACCATAGAATTCCCTTAGTATTGATAGTGTAAAAAAATTTTGATCATCAGATCATAGTTCAATGGTTAAGATGTTATGTACACAACAAACTATTATAAACCCAATGACATGTGATTAAAGATAATCACTAATTAAAAAAAATGATGCCCCACTTCTTCTCTCTCTCCGGCGTTATAGACACCTTACAACGGCCGCTGGCGACCCACCCTCGTCGTCCCCGCTTTCTTTCTCTCTCGGTCCCCTGATCCCTAATATGGATCCCCCCCCCCACCCCCGGTCAAGAATTGATCTTTTCATCTCAGAGGTGTTAGAGGAGATCACGCCCAGGGTTTGCGAGTATTACGAGTAGCCAGATCTGCATCGGAGTTTGCTGAAGAAGGCCCTCCCTTCACGAGCGGCGCGACCGTTGGAAATCTACGAATTCGGTGAGGCCATCAGAGTTCTTAGCCCATATGTTTTTTTTTTTTTTTTAATTTTTAATTTTATTTTGACATGAAAATTTTATTATGTGTGTGATGATTTATTTTAATACGGTGGTCTTTAAGTGTTTTTAGCCTTAGGGTAAAGAATTTTTACCATATCAAAATGGGTAAAAAAACTTTACCCCATTGTACTCGAGTCGATCATTCTTCCTTTTTACAACATGAACTCTATTTCTACCAAAATCCTCTCCCAACTCCCAAAAGACAAAGGGCACGTTACCCAGTCCAAGTCCAACCCCCACCTTTTTTTTCCCCCTTCCTTTTTCTTGATTTCTTTGCCGGTTTTACTTTCTCTCTCTACAAAATTAGATTCACTCTCTCTCTCTCTCTCTCTCTCCTCCGCAACCCCAAATCCATCCCTTCCTTCCCTTGCTTCTCCATCATCAATTCATCATCATCATCTTCAATGTCAGTCCAGTCAGTCCTACGCGTCTACCAGGAGACCACATCGCCCCCGCCCTTCTAGCGGAACGCGTGTCGCCCGCGCGTCCGAAGTTCGAAGCTCGAGGAAGCGAGCGATAATGGTGTTCAAGGGCAGGTTCTTCTCCTCCAAGAAGTCCGACTCCTCTTCCTCTAACACCAACAGCCCCGACGGCTCCTCCAACAGCCCCCGATCCCTACTTGCCTCCAACTCCCCCGTCAGATCCGACAAGAAGAAGCTCAAAGACATCGCCGCCGCCGCCGCCTGTCGCCAGACTCAAGTCAAGGGCGGCGGCGCCAAGAGGAAGGACTCCAAGGGCAAGGAGTCTCCTCAGTCCCAGCCTGCCACGCCGTTGAAGTCCAGCTCTGGTAGCTCCAGCACCAAGTCAGCTGCGGCGGCGGCGGCGGATGCAGTTACCGATGCGAGGGACGCGCCGTCGCAGCCGCCGCCCCAGCCGCCGTCCTCCGTCTCGCCGATTCTGGCGTCGTCGCTTGGTTTGAACCGGATAAAGACGAGATCGGGCCCGTTGCCGCAGGAGAGCTTCTTCGGATTCAGGGGTGATAAAGGCTCGGCAGCGCTCGGGGCGAGTAATTTGTCGAGGCCTGGTGGCGGCGGAGTTGGTGGTAGTGGCGGTTCGAGTGCGGGTAAGAAGAAGGAAGTGGCCGCGGCGGTGGCGAGTCATAGTAGGATGGGTTTGTTGGAGAATGCGTCGAGGAATGGGGCGGATAATGGAAGTAACACTGATAGTATGTCGACTGGAAGCGCGAGGTCTATGGATCAGAGCCCCAATGTGCTGCCTCCTTCGCGGCTGCAGAACGGTGCTTCGTCGTCTGAAGCAGGTACGATGTTTAAGCCTGATTGGTTCTTCGATTGATAGTTGAATGCTTGCTGTTTTACTCTTTTGTTGCTTCTGCATTGTCGATGATATGTGCGTATGATTAAAATTAGTTGTGCGGATGGCTGCTAGATTATCGATATTGCTTTTTGAATCAGACTGTTATATCCAAGTAGAGAAGCGCAGATTTTTTCTAAGCAATAATAACCAACCTTGCATTCGAAGTAAAATCAGTTACAAAATTGACAGGGCAAGAAGTCCTCAGAGCAAAACAAAATGCGAGGAAAAAAAAAATCAAAATATGAAAGCGAAAAGAAATAACTAGACCATTACATCTTTCCGATCATGAATAATTAGCGAGAACGGAATACCCTATTGCTTAGAGTACTGGTTTTGTCATCCGGTCAGAGATTGTTATTGTCGAATTGTGTGGTTCCCTGTTTAATAATCTGTGGATCATGCGAATACGTGATTGATACAAATTTAGTGGATGCGTAACATTGCTCGTTCATATGCTTTTCATTGTGACAAGCGCAGCTGATGATTGTGTATTAGGAGAGTAGGAGATCTTTATATTTTGGTATATAAGTATGGTTTGCTTGACAAGCTCCAGAAAAAGGAGTGACACCCAGTTGATGAAGAAGTTATGGATGCAAAGTCAGAACAAAAGGTAACAGAAGGACGTTATTCTCAGTGGGGGTGAACGAAATTGCTCGTTCAATTATGGTTTACATTGTATAAGTGCGGCCAATGGTCATGCAATGGGAGACCTTCATTGTGCTTGTATTTTTTTTAATCTACAAGTATGATTTGATTTGTTATGACTGGGGAAGAAGGGATCATGGTTAAATGAAGGTTAACATAAAGAAGTAGCAAGAGAAAAGAATACTAAAGAGAGAAATGCATGGAATTGGAACAAAGTCTGCTGTCTAAAGAGGGAAAAAAAAATCGTACAATAATCAATTGACGGAACTGGTCATTGGTTGTGTATTTCGTTTATAAAAAAAAAAAAGAGCTACGATTTCCCACTAATAGTCCACTCATCAGCATCAGTTAGCGGTGATTCTACCAGCTGATTGTGTGCAAATGTAAATGTTTACTCGATGTGCAGTTAATGAATGTACTGTATTTGACACTATGAGCAAAGAAATTGAAGAGTGTTCTATAACTTATCTTCTTCCATAATTGCTTATAGTCCTACTGATCAGAGAATTGATAATTGATATGTATTTGTAGTCTGAGTTTTCTGATAATTAAGGCTGATTTAGTTGTGATAGAATGTGGGTTGAAACTTGTCTTTCTTTCTTGAGACTTATTTTGGAGGAGCTAGAGCCTTCTTGAGCTTGGTGGGTGGATTTAAGGAGGAATCTCTCCTACTTTTGAACCAAAATTGTGTATGAGGGTCGAACTCTGTGATTCCTCTCCCGTACATTCTTTTTCCCTACTTTTGTTATTGATGAAAATCTCCATTTTATCTTGTTGTGGTGTCACATCATGTGAAAGTGGTAAGGCTATGGTTGCTGCACATTCTAAAATTCAAATAAATGGCGAGAACATCGTGTGGGCTTCTGCACAATTCAAATGTTTAGTATAACGTAAACCAAAATTCAAATAAATGGCGAGAACATTGTGTGGGCTTTTGCACACTCCAAATGTGTGGGATAATGTAAACCTCTGTACACTCCAAATGTGTGGAGGAACAAAAAAAATAAAAAAAAGTGTAAAAACAAATCTGACTATTTCCAAGGAGAAAAAAAAAAAAGATCTGTAAACTTCGACTTGTTGCCATCTCCAAATATGTACTTAAAATGACCTTTCCTGTTTTGTGTTGGTTCTCTTTAGCTTGTCTGTGTATTTGCCAAATTATATGCTCGATTTTCCCGTTAGGCCTGTTATAGTTGCGGCTGCCATTCACCGGGGCTTCAGTTGCCGGCTGTGAAAAAAATGTTGGCGGAGGCCGAACTTGATTTCGAGTGGGTCAGGGAGCTGAAGAGTACCCAACAGCAGCCCCGGGAATACGAAATTTATTAAATCCTGCCTGGACTCCTGGACTGGTTAAGTGAGGAAATTCTTTTACAGATGAATGAGCGGTCAATTTATTTTTTAAAAGCATGGACTGTGAATTTGATAAGATGCAGACAAATGGAATCTGTAAGGTTGAAAATTAACACACATGTATCAGGATGGAGAAGTGGCATCTTGGGAATTTGTTTTGAATGCTTTCTTACTTTCTGTCCCTTTTTTCAGTCTTTTATAGAACAAAATTGGTACTTGTTTTAGAATGATTACTTGGCTTAATATTGATATCGTTGTAGCATTGGTTCACTGGATGGGTTTGGTTTGTTTGTGAGCATTAGGTTTTTTGATAATCTGGTGTGACTGGCGAAATTGCTTCATTTTCTTCTCATCAATGGTATTTAACTAAAGTCAATCTTGACAGAGAGATATGATTCATCATTGGGCACTTCTGGAGGATTAAGAAATTCAGATGTTTGCACTCCCGAGGTACTAATTACTTTAACATATGCATATATTTTGTATTTTATATTTTTTTTACCTTTCAATTGCTCTCTCTCTTGCTCTCTCTAAAGAATCATCATTCATAATTACTCCTTTTTGTTATGTTGTTTAAAACATGATCGTTTCGTTTTATAGACTCCATATGATTGTGATAACCCAAAGGAGTCCGAGTCTCCCCGTTTTCAAGCCATACTCCGTGTAACAAGTGCACCAAGAAAGAGATTCCCTGCTGACATCAAAAGTTTCTCCCATGAGCTGAATTCCAAAGGTGTACGGCCTTTCCCATTTTCAAAGCCTCGAGGCTTAAACAACCTAGAGGTATAGTTTCCATTTATATTTTATTTCCTTCTGAGGTGGTAAATTTTGCTAGGTAAGCATGATTTGTTTGTCAACATGTTTGTTTTATGAAGGAAATCTTGGTTGTCATCCGTGCAAAATTTGACAAAGCAAAGGAAGAAGTAAACTCTGATCTGGCTATATTTGCTGGAGATTTGGTTGGAGTTCTTGAAAAAAATGCAGATAGTCATCCAGAGTGGCAAGAAACTATTGAGGACTTGCTGGTTTTGGCTCGAAAATGTGCGATGACATCACCTGGGGAGTTTTGGCTTCAGTGTGAAATCATAGTTCAAGATTTGGATGACAGGCGCCAAGAGCTCTCTCCTGGTATGCTGAAGCAG
Organism: Ficus hispida; assembly: GCA_025413025.1. Classification (NCBI taxonomy): domain Eukaryota; kingdom Viridiplantae; phylum Streptophyta; class Magnoliopsida; order Rosales; family Moraceae; genus Ficus; species Ficus hispida. The sequence goes on along the minus strand of CM046366.1, from coordinate 18,518,300 downwards.
CTCCACACCCGTATGCTTTTCATTCTGACAAGGTGTACCAGACTGTTGCAGTTCCACAAGGAAAGTGGACTAGCTGAGGATGCACATGCAATTCAGCTTCGTCAATCTAGAATCCTGCATCCTGCAGAAAAAAGAACTCCTCCAGGTGTGGGAAGGGATATGAAAAGTTCTAATGCTGCAAGTGCATCAAAAGTAGCTTCAGCTAGGAAATCATACAGCCAGGAGCAGCGTGGTTATGACTGGAAGAGGGACAATGCCATCCAGCCTGGAAATTTTCTTATGCCCCCGGCTGAGGACACTTCAAAGAACTTGGAGTCTCATGCCAGTATGGATAAGATGGCTTCTTGGAAGAAATTTCCATCACCAAGCGGAAAAGGCAAAGATGCTACTCAGTTGAAGGAGCAGAGTGATAGTAAGGTTGAACATCCGAAGATTTCAAACAGGAGGGGAACTTCCGAAGTGGACGTGACTGCTCATAAGCCTCATGAATCTCACGCAAAAGATTCTCATGAGCATCCTTCCAAGCACCAGCACAAACCGTCCTGGGGTTACTGGGGAGATCAGCAGAATATTTCTGATGAGAGTTCAATAATTTGTCGCATGTGTGAGGAAGAGGTTCCAACTTCAAATGTGGAAGATCATTCCAGAATTTGTGCAATTGCTTATCGGTGTGATCAGAAGGGTCTAAGTGTCAATGAGCGTCTTCTCAGACTTTCTGAAACCCTTGAAAAGATGATGGAGTCCTTCACACAAAAGGATAATCAACATGCTGTAGGAAGTCCAGATGTTGCAAAAGTATCGAATTCTAGTGTTACTGAAGAATCTGACATGCTCTCACCAAAATTAAGTGATTGTTCACGCAGGGGCTCTGAAGATATGCTTGATTGTTTTCCTGAAGCTGATAATTCAGTATTTATGGATGACCTCAAGGGTTTACCTTCCATGTCATGTAAAACTCGCTTTGGTCCAAAGTCTGATCAGGGAATGACTACATCATCCGCAGGTAGCTTGACTCCTAGGTCTCCTTTATTGACACCAAGGACCAGTCAGATTGACTTGCTCTTAGCAGGCAAGGGTGCTTACTCTGAGCAAGATGATCTTCCCCAGGTATCTTGTAGCTCATCTTTCAGGGGATACTTTTTCCTCCCAAGTTGCATAAAATAACACATCCGATTTTCAAGTAATTCATGTGAGCATATGTTCACAATTTCACAATTTCTCAAGTGATTCTCTTCTGCTAGATTTTTAACTCTGAGTTTATTTTCTAGACTTTTTAGGTTTAATAGATTCCGCCTTCAACATAAATAAAAAAATTCACAAAATCAAGATGTAAAAGGGACAAAACCAGATGTTAAACTTTTGAGAGAGAGTTCTCAAGGCTTTCAAGAATATTTAGACTTGATTCTTAATCCAAAGGAAGAGAGAAACAAGTGGTGTCACGTATAGATTGTTGTGTATCTATGCAGATTTGTCCATGTGCACTTCAAATGGGCTAAATTTAACCTAACCCAAGCACATTTTGTCTTCTTTTACAGACAGGTAAGGATCACACACACACATACACAAACACGCATGCACGCACATACTCACACACACATTTAAACTTTCTGATGGGTTTTAGATTATATATCCAAACTTTCTGATAGGTGAAACGGTATCATTATCATGAAGGGCAGAGGATTTTCTGGCTGTGTGAATGATTAATCCTTGTTTTGGATCTGGAAATGCTAAACTTTTCATGATGGCCCTATATTTACCTGCCATTCCAACATTGAACCTAATATCTTTTCGATATGTTCCTTTAATTTTAAGCAATGAGAAACAATTTTGAAACAGAGTAGGTCCTATCTTTCTGGGAATTGTGACACAAACTTAATAAATGTATTTATCTTTTGGTGGTGTTGCTAGAACTCCTATGTGTGCATATTGCGCGTCCAAAGAAGATTAAGAAGAAAGACTGATGGAGTATGAGAGAAGGGAGAAGTAATAATATAATTTGTCATAAGATTGAATTTTGTTGAACTTGCAATAAAACAACAATCTGGATTAATGCGCGTGTTTAACGAAGTGTGGGTAATATAGCACTTAATTTGTTCATTTATCTGGTATTATTATAGCATGTATTCCTAGTTTTACGGAAATTGATGTGAATCCAAATAATGTAAACATCAAAATCTAAAAGCTACGGGTTACCTTTATTGCAAAAGATTGAACAAGATTGCAGGTACGGGGTACCAATAGTTTTAATGTTTTGAAGCTGTTGGAACTAGGTATTAGTTTTAGCATCCAGTTTTGGCCTTAGCACTTTGCTAGCTGTCATGGTCTGATCCTTGCATTGTGTTTTCTGCAAGTTTCACCATTGATCTTGGCTAACATTCCTTGTGGACAATGCAGATGAATGAGCTTGCTGACATTGCGCGATGTGTAGCAAATACACCATTGGATGATGATCGCTCTATTCCATATCTACTATCTTGTCTTGAAGATTTGAGAGTTGTAATTGATCGCCGGAAGTTTGATGCACTTACAGTGGAGACTTTTGGGACACGCATTGAAAAGCTGATTAGGTGATAATTGGTACTCTTTTTTGGATTTTGCTGTTGTATTATGATTAGTAACTTGTACTGGTCTATTATAAGCAAGTTAAAAAAAAAATGTTGACTTGGTTTTTTTCTTCTTATTGATGAGTTTATTTGTTAACGTTACTATGAGTTTCTTCTGAAAGGTGTTAATTGCAACTTTTGATGTATAGATCTAATGACTTTTTGATTATCCAGGGAGAAGTATCTGCAGCTCTGTGAGCTAGTAGATGATGAAAAGGTTGATTTCTCGAGTTCTGTAATTGATGAGGACACCCCTCTGGAGGATGACGTGGTTCGTAGCTTGAGAACAAGTCCTATACATTCAAAGGACCGTACCTCCATAGATGACTTTGTGATTATCAAACCAATCAGCCGTGGGGCTTTTGGACGGGTTTTCTTAGCTAAAAAGAGAACAACAGGAGACCTTTTTGCTATAAAGGTTTATATCTTTTTTCTTTCCTAATTTTTGATAGACTAATTAGCATATGTTACATTTTTTATTTTACTGTGCTAATTATTCCGTGGGTCTTATTGGCTTTCTTTTCTGTTTCACTTGTATTTTGTTTTACTTGTACTGTTAAATGAAAGTCATATTTTCCTATTGAGCTTTCGTTTTGTTGTGAACCTCTTAATCATGCATCTACTTCCCATAATTCCATATGTGAAGAAACAGGCAGTTAAGCACTGGATTACATCAAAGAAGCATTTAAGCTTGCTGGTTTATAGAAATTTTCTACATGGTTTTACTACTTACTCACTTTCACAATTAAAGCCCACCCATCCATTCTTCGTGATGTTGAGCAGTTCACTCTCTCCTCGAGTTCTCTAGTTTATAAAATAGCTGAGCATGAACATCTTATCAATACTATTCATTTGTGTTATCTTCAACAGGTTCTTAGAAAGGCTGATATGATCCGGAAAAATGCTGTTGAAAGTATATTAGCAGAACGTGATATTTTGATTTCAGTGCGCAATCCTTTTGTGGTGAGCAGGTCTATCTATAAAAAAAATTTTTATTTCCTTCGTTAAATAAATTATAAGATTCTAACATTTCTTTGACTTACTTTTCAGGTCCGCTTCTTCTATTCATTTACTTGCCGTGAAAATTTGTATCTTGTCATGGAGTATTTGAATGGAGGGGATTTGTACTCGTTACTGAGAAATTTAGGTTGCTTAGACGAAGAAGTTGCTCGTGTATATATAGCAGAAGTGGTAAGTCTTGTTTCTACTCTATGAACGTTTTACTGCTACGTACGGTGCCACTCCATAATCTTAGGTTTGTTCTTTTTCTGTGGCAGGTTCTTGCTTTAGAATATTTGCATTCACTTAATGTGGTTCATCGAGATCTGAAGCCTGATAATTTATTAATTGCTCATGATGGGCATATCAAGGTAAATAGAAGTAGTGTTTTAAACTCATAAGGTGCATGTCCTGTGTGTGTGCATGCTCAAATCTGCGTTATTCCCCAACTCAATTTTAATGTCTGTCAATTTGGGTTGTGACACATCTTTTCCACTGCTCATCCTAAGGTCATATTCTTCTATATGTTCAGTGATTTTGTATTTTTCTCTTTACTGCAATCAAATCACATTTTTAAACCTATTGTGTTCAGTGGTCTTTTAACATGTGACCTAATCTTCTCATGTGATTCTGATAGGCTTCGTTAGTTTGGTTTATTAGCTTTGATTAGTTGGTTTTAATAGGTGAGGGTGGTTGTTGTAACTTATTAGTTAGTTAATGTTTGACTGGCTAGTAGGTGGTTGTTAGCAGTGTGTTAGAAGGCAATTAGTAGCATAAAAGGATTTTGCTAAACATGTCCCCTCATTACTGTCTCCCCCTCACCCCGCCACCAAATAATATCACATCACATCGATTGAAATATTTCAACTGTCAAGATTTTTTAGTTGAAGTGTCATGATTTTGTTGGAGGGAAAGGAGAGTTGAATCTGTATCAAAGGGGATTAGGGAGAGTTGTGTGTTAGTTGCTAATAGCGAAATTGGCGGGGAAAAGTCTTGGTATTACCAAGCAAGAGTGAGCAGTCTCTTGAAGTACTGCTGTACTAGGGTTTCTCGAATTCTGCTCCAGGGCAGTTTGTTCAATTTGCACACCTGTTCTTCATCTTTCTTTGAGCAACTGTTGTGAGTTCTTGGTTTGTATCACTCTTGCACTATATCACTCTTGCACTATATCACCGCACGTGTTCTTCATCTAGTATCTCGTTTTATCCGTTTTATCCTTTCTCATATTCTTTCTTCCCTATTGAGAAATGTGAAATTTTCAATAAAATAAAAGATAATGAATAAAAAAATGGAAGAAAGGCGACAGTCCATACCAGTGATCTTGTAATTTTTTTTTCCTCCTTTTTTTTTTTTTTTTTTTTTAATTCTTAGCTTGTTTTTTTATTTGTTTATTGTTTTTGACTTGTCTACTGTCTGAACTTGTGATTTCTACAATTATTCAATGACTATGGTTGCTCCTTGTTATATTTTGGCCTCCAATTTCACAATCCCGGATGTATATGGCGTGGTGTGCGTGAATATAATCCATAGATGCCATCCTTCTAATTCATGTAAATGCAACATTCAGTGGTTTTCTTCTTGTGATTTATGAAATGCACTTCATTCTCATATCACATTGTTGGTTTCCATTACTGGTTACTATTTAGGATTTAATTCGTCTTTATAATGTCCTTTCATGCAAGCTCAGGATTGTTTTCCTCTTGATCTGAGCAGTTAACAGATTTTGGGCTCTCAAAAGTGGGTCTCATCAACAGTACTGATGATTTATCCGGGCCAGCAGTTAGTGGGACTTCTCTAATGGGAGAAGATGAGCCTGAATTGTCTGTGTCCGAGCATCAGCACAGGCGAAAAAAGCGTTCTGCTGTTGGTACACCTGACTATTTGGCACCAGAGATACTTTTGGGAACAAGACATGGTTTGTATCCCTCTTTCAGTTGAGGTGCAATAAATTTCTTCAGTTATTTTTCTTAATTTCAGATTAATTTTGGGTCGAGCGAAGAATCATTAGGGTGACCACCTAAAAGAAATATTAGTTGTATGGATGATTAATTCATTCTCCATTTTGATGAAATGGAATTAATGTATGGTAATGGGTTTTTCTTCATTGTTCAAAATGTAGCTTGTGGTAAGTGTTTAGTGATCAATAATTGAAGTGGTATGAACAATATCTTGTTGTATTGTCATCTGCAGGTGCAACTGCCGATTGGTGGTCAGTTGGTGTCATTTTGTTTGAACTGCTTGTTGGAATTCCACCCTTCAATGCGGAGCATCCTCAGGTTAAGATGTTGCATTTTAAGGATTTCATAACACAATGCATTCTGTTCAACTCTCTTCTATTGCTTTTATAAAAAGAAACTTGCAATCAATTCCCCGGTGACTGTTCTCACTGTTGTCGGAATGAGCACTATCAAACTCAATCTCTTAAGTGTGAAATTGTCAGTTTCCTCCTCTTTGCTCAAAACTTTCTCCTCCCGTTATTCTTCCTGTTCCCTAGTTGGATTATCATACCAGGAAACATAATGCTTGTTTATTGCAATTGTCCTTGCCAAAACACTGAAGATTAGTTCATTCCCTAATCATACAGCTTTTTTCCTGTTCTTTTGGACTGGTCATACAGCTTTAGCACCCTTTTTTGGTCTTTCCGAGGCCTTGAATTAAACGTTTTACCTCTTATCTTTATTCAGGGTAGCTGATAAATACAAGAGTGCCCCTTGATATATTTTTTCATACTAATTTCCTTTAACACTATTTATTTATTTATTTATTATTATTATTATTTTTTTTTTTTTGACAAAAATGTGTTTGTGATGAAACAAATAATTCAAACTTGGAAAATGTGATTATTGAACCATGCCAATAGTGATTTTGCATTGTGATGGATGTTGTTTGTGCGTCACTCCGTAGTTGCTTCTCATCTCTGTTTTCTTTGTTCTAGACAATATTCGATAACATTCTCAATCGTAAAATACCATGGCCTCAAGTACCTGAAGAAATGAGTCCAGAAGCACATGATTTGATTGATCGGTGAGTGAAGCTTTGCAACTGTCGTTAAATAGAGCAAATCTGTTCATTATAAATAGCACTCACCATTAGTGAGTGGCTCTTAACACCTTTTCTATTATAGTGAATATTGCTTTTAGATTACTATGTGTTGTTTTTTTTTTTGGTGGATTAGTTTGTGTAGGTTATAAATCTAGTGATATCGATATTTGGTACCGTGATCATTGTGCTTTTGTTTTAGATATGTTACAAAACATAACACAATTCATTGATTAAAAAGTAAAGCAAGCACAAAAGGCTCAATTCGTGGAATGTTGGCATGTTAAAATTTTGTTAAATCTTTTGATATTGAAATCTGATATTTGGTACAACCTAAAGCTATCATACTGAAATTTGTACAGACTTCATTTCCTTTTTCAAGTATTTAAAGGATGCTTTTATCCTATGTAGAATTTATCACATGGTGTGAAGTCAAAGACTTACATGTTATATCTGAATCCAAAGCTTCTTCTTCTTCTTCTTTTTTTTTTTTCTTTTTTTTTTTTTTTAAGAATTAAAAGGAAAAGGAACAGAATTATGTTTTTAAAGGTTTTTGAGGTCCGTAAACTTGTGATGTGACACACTTCCTCCATATTCTAAGGCACATGGACTTTGTAGGTTGGTTGTAGAACTTTAGTTAACACAACACATGGTTATTTATTTTCATTTAATGGTGTTTGCACGTATAATGTCTCTGTGCGATCAATATAGATAGGTAAAAGGGAATTGTTGTAGCATGCTAGTCACCCCTTTTGGTTATAATATTCGATATCAAAAACTTGATTACGTTTATTTTTATTTTTAATATTTGACAAGTTAAAGATATGTTGATTCATTAAATATTCAGATTATTGACAGAAGACCCTAACCAGAGACTTGGAGCTGGAGGAGCATGGGAGGTAGAACTTTGTTCTTTTCGTATTCTTATTTCACTCTTCTTTGCTAACTTTTTTTTTGTTATAAAATTATTCTAATAAATTAAAATGTTGACATAAAAAATATTATGCAGGTGAAGCAACATGTATTTTTCAAGGATATAAACTGGGACACTCTTGCCAGACAGAAGGTGTGAAATATTTATATTTTTGAAGAATCATAATCATAACATACCAATGTTTTAGACTGAATGCATGATTTTAACTGTCTCTTTTTTATGCAGGCTGCATTTGTTCCAACGTCAGAGAGTCCATTAGATACGAGTTACTTCACGAGTCGTATCTCATGGAATACTTTAGATGAATATGTTTATCCACCTAGTGAACTTGACGATTCCACTGATGCTGATAGTTTAAGTGGCAGCAATAGTGGCATGAGCACTGGTCATGATGAAGTGGTATTTTTAAACCAGTCACTTTTAAACATATAAAGTATTTTAAATATGCTCCGATAAGCAAAAAATTGGAGTTCTTAATTGATTTTGATCTTTGAAAACATTCAATAACAGGGGGATGAATGTGGAGGTCTTGCTGAATTTGATTCCGGCTCATCCGTCAATTATGCCTTCAGTAATTTTTCGTTTAAGGTATTTCCTTTTACTGATAATTCTTTCCTCAGTACTAGTTATGATCTCTCTTTTGATTTTGCTTGTTCAGATGGATGTTTCTTTTTATGGCTATCATCTTTATGAGGTCCTTTAAAGGCACTTCTGAATCTTCTCACCAAACAGTTAAATGGTTACCGACCAGTAACCAACCACCTCCTCTGGCAAATACATTGGATTTTCTGGATTTTATCACCGGATTAGTAAAAAAAATATCACAAAAATTACATTCACAAATGCCAGCAAATCACCAAAAATAATATACGTCATATTGGGGGGGGGGGGGGGGGGGGGGGGGGAGAGAGAGAGAGAACTTATGCCATCATGGAAATCAGTAATTCGTTCTTATTTTCTTGTTTTTGCTTGACATAAGATCTTTGTGCTGTTTTCTGATTCCTGTCTTTTGCTTTTGGTTCAGAATCTCTCCCAGCTTGCATCCATCAATTACGACCTGCTTTCGAAGGGTTATAAGGATGATCCCGCCAACAATTCTAATGCCTAAATGCTGTCCCTTTCAAGAAATGGGATTGTATTTTTGACATTAGATTGATTTGCACGTAATTAATGGGCGTAGTCACCTGTGTTTTCTTTTCAACTGTATACCCTGTACATGTACGGTCTTCAAGGCTTGCGCTTGTTTTATATTTGTTTTGTTGGTTTATTTCTTCCATTCTTATGTGTACTATGTAATTAATAAACTCTTATATGATGTTTTTGTACACGCAGAGATTGAAGGTGAAGATACTGAAACTCGGTCGGGATGTGCTCTTTCCTCGTTTAGGTAACATGTCCACACTGTGGGGTCTCAAATTTACCATTTTTGTTGTAATTGAGAATGTTTTGTATTTTGAGTGATGCAAATGTGGTGGTTAACAGTGTTTGTCCCATGGTACTACACGGTTAAGAGAAAAAAAACGTCCCCCCCTTTTTTTGCTCACTTCATGTATCTGATCTTATTTATTGTTTCAACAGTTGAGCTACTGTCAGGTGAGTTCCAATCTTTTTAATGACGTTAGATGAGTGGTTGAGAAATGGGAACCATGACTAGTATTATAAATAGTGTACATTTTATAGGTTCATCTTTTAGCAAAAAAAATGAAATGATGTAGGGCTCATTTGGTAGCATTCGTGAAATTATTTTGTTTTGTGTATGAAAATAGAAATGAAAATTTTTAGGAATATTATAGAGATCGTTCCTGAAATCATGTTTGGCTGTATTTGAAGATAGATAGATTGGAATTTATTTTATTTTATTTTATTTTCCATCCTGTTCTTTGTTAGATAGATTGGTTTAAGTATAAGAGATTGTAATTTTAGAGGAATAATGCTGAGTTTGTTGTGGTTCAACCTGTCATCTATGTTTTGAATGGACCAGTTCCTTTTTTTTTTCCATCGAAAGACAACAGCCTTGAACTGTCGGTACAAACACGTCTACCATTTGTTTTGCACAATATTAGAAAATTGAAATTGTTTTCATTTTTTTTATCAGGGAATGAGAAAATAAAATAAAGTTGTCTAGTGGTTGTATATATAAATTAGTGGTAATTTTATATTTGATTTCATTGCAAGGTGTATAGTTCAAATATTTCACTCAAAATTTAAATAAATAATAAATAGTCATTTTCGTTTTCATTTTCTAAGCTTACCAAAAAACGAAAATAAAAATTGTTTTTACATTTTATTAAGGAATGAGAAAATAAAATAAAGTTCTTTTCTTATATCCGTTTTTAGTTTTTATTTTCTAAAGCTTGGCACCCAATAAAAATTTGCATAAATATATTCAAACTTTTTTCATGTATTGAAACTATTTTATTTAAAAACAAAATCATATATAATTTTTAAAAATATCGATAATTTCATACATGACTCCACCATAAATTGACGAGTTTGAATTTTTCCTCTCAAATTCCAAAAACTAAAAACTAACTTTGTTGTTGGGTTATAGACACCAAAATGATGTACAAAAATTTTGTTTTTGTCTTTCGTTCTTTCTCTATCTTTTTTTTTTGTTTTTTGTTTTTATTTTTTTAGCTGAATACATTTTTAATTTCTATATGAGAGCCTCGACTTTGGAGAATTTTTTTTTTCGTGGCTTAACAAATTTGGAGAACCTCATTTTATGTTGGGTAGATCCAATTTGATTGTACAATATGGTCGAATTATAGTGGTGAGCGACATGATATCAATCAATGGAAAATATACAGGCCCCCAAAATAATGTTCAATTAATAGCGAATGGTCCAAATACCCATGACGATTTGGAGCTTGCTGTCGAGTCAATCTGGAACTTGCTGCTGGGTTAATTCGTGAGTTAGTATCATGAGACTGGTGAGTTGTATTTTCACTCCAATTGATGATGTTCCAAGAGTCGTATCCAAGTTGATTATCCAAGTTGACACGGAGATGATGAGAGATGATGCACGAAATATGAGCTCAATAGATATCATTTTATGTTGGGTATATCCAATTTGAATTTATAATATGGTCGAATAATAGAATTGAACAATTCTTTTGAGCAAGTTTTCTAAGAACTCAAGATCTATGGCAAATGTACAAGCGAAAAAAAAAAAAAGCTCAATGACGAATAGTCCAAATATCCATGACTAGAATAAATTATCCTCGTATAAAGATTTAAAGAGGATCACAAAATAGGTAGAGGTGGAAAGAGAGCTTTTAGTATTTGGTTAGAAGTTGGCAACTAAATTTTGATGGGAGGACCACATTTCCTTTTCCTCCCAAATTAACGACAGTTGGGTGCTGCAATTTTAGATATAGCAATTGAATAGCACTGAGAAGCCCTGGAGTCGAGCGGCCAGGGGTAAGGGGGCCGAGGGCCGGGAAGAGAGAGAGAAATGGGAAGAGAAAAAGGAGGCCGGGGGGGTCGTCGGGGGTTGCCAGGGGGACGGGGGGTGGGGGGAGGCCGGGGGGGGGGGGGGCATGGGGTAGGGGGCGCACTGGGCAAGCCGGGGGGGCCAGGGGGCGGGCTGGGGGCTGGGGGCTGGGGGCTGGGGGCTGGGGGTATGGGGCTGCGGGAGAGAGGAGAAGAGAGAGAGGGGAAGAGAGAGAGAAGAGAAGAGAGAGAAAGGGGAAGAGAGGGGGGGTCGCCGGCAGCCGTTCGGCTGGGGCTGGGGCCTGTGGTGGGGGGGTCGGAGGTGGGTCGCCACGGGAGAGAGGAGAAAAGAGAGAAAGGGGAAGAAAGAAGGGAAGAGAGAGAAGATAAAAGAGAGAAAATCATCGGTGGTCGGCAGCCGGGGCTGGGGCCGAAGGTGGGTCGCCGGCATCAGGGGTCGCTAGCGTCCATCGCCGGCGGCGGGAAGATTGCTGGCGAAGGAGAAGACTTTGGGTGGGAAGGATAATGTGCGGTAAGATGCATAATAAGTATGATACATCATCAACATTTCAACTGTTCGATTAAATCTCAACGGTTTAAAAAAGGGCTTTACCGGTAGAGACCATAAAAGGGTCTCTACCACAAAACTCACCCTAAAAATATATCTATTTCTTAAGACAAAATGTATAGTATGTCAATGCAAATTTTCGAACAATAATCTTTCCAAAAAAAATTTCAACCAATACCAAAATTGTGGCCGGTATCTCAAATACTTAATTGAAAATGCTCTTGATCACAAATACGTATGAACACTTTGAACTCGAACATGTTTGGCTTCTGTTCTGATTAAGACATGTCATGTTAGTTGGTAACTTGTGAGAAATAATAAAAAACGCTCTAAATGTTACTCTCGAGAACGGTGTATAAATTTAAGTAGGAGCATTTTATTTTAAAAATCTCATCTATCTGAGAGATTTAATTAGATGCACTTTTATATTCTTTATACTCAAAATTTCTCCCGAAATCAATAGATACAATAATTAATACAAACTCATGGTTACGACATAGCCTAGAAGTAATTACATACTTAACTTCATCACAAGTTGTAAAGATTGAATTCTCTCATCCAAAGTTAAAAAAAATAAAAAATAAAATCAAACAATTAATACAAGCTCCATAAATTTTTCTTAAAGAAAAAGGTATATAAGTTGCTTAAACTTGGAAGAAATTAATTACCAAGCATGTATCATCTATCAAACTTAATCCGTTAATCTCACCTCGACTGATGGTTACATTACAGCTATATATAATTTTCAAGTAATTGAAATATTATAATTACCGTTTAAAAACGTAAGGTGTGGTAGTTTTCCTACATTTCAATTGCCGCGTCATATTTGATCCTTGATCATAAATCGTATATAGAAAAGAAGTTATTTTATTAATTTTTTTTTTCTATAAGAGCTTGCCATATAGATATAACAAAAGTTGATATAGATAGATCAAAAATATTTCAAGATCTTCTCTGGTTTATTTAGTTAAGCTAGTCAATCAGGTCTCTCATGAGTTTGGCTTATCAACAATATTATTGTCACAAGGTACCAAGATGTGACTTCTTTTAAGTAAGATTAGGTTTTCAAAAGTTTTCTTCATATTGGTGAGACTACTAACAGCCAAAAAAAAAAAAAAAAAAAAACTAATGATATAAAACAAATTACTTGTTTTGGTGTCCAGCACCTGTCTAACAAGAGTACAAGAAGTAAAAGAAATCACATCTTGTGGTTAAACAAAGAAGATACGTATGTGTGTGGTGTTGAGCAACTTTAATTTTATCCCACTTTATTTTGTATTACTATTTTACTGAGAAAAACAATTAAAATGTTGTTATTATAATCATTTTAGTTAATTTTTGGATGAAATCTGTCAGTAATTGATCAAAAAAATAATGCTAAGTTCTAATTAGAAGATTCTGTCTAAAAAAATTAATGGAAACGACTATTGTAGTAATATTATAATAGTTTAGGAACCTTCTACTTACAAAAAAATATATCAATGATCAAAGTTGCATAAAAATAAAAATTTAGGGACCAACTTAGTAATTTACCCAATTTCATAAAAAAACATCACCGTTGCTATCAATTATATGAGATCAAATTATATCTATATGATAAATTCAGGGATACCGATAAAATTTAGTTTTTTAATTCCTAATCTAATCATGAGTTAATGAGAATAGTGTAAAATTGACCTACAAATTCATGGGTGGGTTTTTTAGTAATGAGATAAATCTCGTTCATTCGTATTCGTGGGTGGATTTGGTAGAAGATGAAGATTTGATTCCCAAGTAGTTACTTATTTATTTATTTTCGGCTGGAAAGATTCCAAGTAGTTGGGTTCAAAGAACATCAAACCAGCGGTATAGGAAGTTGATAACATTACCAACTAGTTTGGGTTGTCTCTATCTTTACCAAGCATCCCGCATTACATTGATCCCCATGAACTGATAGCTTGTTTGATAAACCATTTCAACTTAAACTCATCTTAATTTTTGTCTTTTTCTAAAAAGTCAACAAAAATTATAACTAGTTTTTAAAAAATTAACCAACTCAAACTTAAAAATTTCAACTCAAACCGTTTCACCAAACGGACCATGAAGCTCAAAAATTTTGTAATTGCTCACCAAGAAATGAAGACATGGTTTTAAGATTTTTGAATGAATTAACGGATTTACGTAAAGATGTGACCCCTGATTCTAAAATGTAAAATGCATATATTCTTTATGTTTATATTAGTGGCCTTTTTTTTTGTCGCCATTGTGCGACCCTTTGATTTGGTTTGCACTTGTCAGTGACTCTTTGTGGCTGAATTATGATCTTTTTTCCACCCCATCTTCATTAGATCTGTTTCCGGAGTAGCTTAAAAAACTTAGGAAAAAAGGAAAAAAAAAAAAAAAAAAGCATTCAAATATATTTATATTGACCAATCAAAATTAACCCCATAAGCTGTGTTGAAGTGGGGAAGGGGGGTTATTATCTATCGTTGATCTCTATACTAGAATCAGTCAGTGCCCTAAGAGACAGTAGTTTAGTTTCGAGGATTTCTTGCTAGAGGCCAAAATATAGGTTCAATCCACGAAATCCAATTTGTGATATGAATTTTGTGGGACTTCTGGATTTTATAACGAATTGAACCAATTCAAAACCAAGAATTGACTACTGATTTATGAAAAAAGCTTAAAAAGTACATTATCATGCTTCAAATATGTAATTTAGACTCGCATTTAAGCTAACTCATAATGACATTTTAATTGATTTGGATCAGTTCAAAACCGTGAATTAACTTTTGATTCGTTAAAAAAAAAAAAAAAAAAAGCTTAAAATATGTAATCTAGGCTTAAAAAAAAGCTCATTTTTATGCCTCAAATATGTAATTTAGGCTCATATTTAAGCTAACTCATAATGGCATTTTATTTCAAGATAAATTTCATACTTTATATCGTAATTTTTAGCCAATATATTGACAAAGGAGGGGTTTGAAATAGCAGTTAAATTTGTGGTATTGAGTAGCAATGTTGGAAATAGAAGTTAAGATAGATTAAAATAATTGAATATAAACATAAAAAAAATTAAAATAATCGAACAAAAAAAAAGGAATAAAGTAAGCTAAATGTTACCACTAAAATATCGAAAAATTCGTCCCTTATCTGTTCTTGCCACACATCTTCCAATGCAATGCAATACACAAACACACACACACACACACACACACACACACACACACATATATATATATATATATATATTGTGTCCAGTACATCTTTTTTTTTTTTTTTTTGGTAAAAAAGCTTCTGTGTCCAGAACATCATGTTTGTCACGTAAAAGAGTCACGAAATACATAAAATAAATTCACACGATAAGATGTGAAAGTAGTCAATGGAATCCTAGGAATTTCAATACATCCCAATCTAGCTGCAAACATTGTCTCTATCACCTCATATTTAAAACTATTAAAAGAAATATATAGAAAAAAAATTAAATCATATTTAGTAATTTGAAGTCACTGCAACTAGTTGCAGATTTTTCTTTTAAAAGGTAGAATTATATTCAATAAGGCGATGCAAACATCAATGTTTATAAACTCGGAATATACGAGACTAAATTCCTAATTGAAACAAATTTTATTAATAAATAAATATGATGAGTAATAATCAAGTATTAGCTCCAACAATTTGAAAGAGAGATTTTGCATCGGGTCCATTATTTTGCCTTTGGATTAGTAGGATTCCTTTATTATTATTATTATTATTATTATTTTGGTATTATGTGATGGAAATATTTTGTTTCTATTGATTGAGCCATCTGGATTTTGCTGAATAAAGACGGCAGAATAGGACAGCACAAAACCAAGGACAAACTTATCCCTCATTGGAAAAAAATGGAAGTTCCATGCTTTGTTTTCTATCGTTTTCTAAGCATTTTCTAGGCTAATATTTTCCCAGAGGAAAAAAAATTAAAAATTAAAAATTCTTCTGAGACTTTGGATGCTAACAAAAAAAAATTCAGGCATAAAGGAAGGAATAAGGACCACATTGTCAGACTGTATGCTTTGCTTTACACCTTCGCTCCATTAAAATAAAGCATCAAAATTTGGTCCACCATATAAAGTTGGCTAGTAATCATCATCACCACAAAAACATGTCCTAAGCTTTTTCACCTTCTGAGTTACTATATTGTCCTTACTGGTTATCAAATGAGAGCACATGCTTTGTACACAAATAATAGACGAACAAAACAAATTTAAAAAGAAAAAACACCATACGACGACTGTTAGAGGCCGTCTCGTAACGCTTCAGAAGTATGAAATGAAACCCTGAAGAAATATCATTTACACTTTGAATATGTATTAAAAAATATGAGCAAATGAGATTACAAAGTTCAATTTGTCTTTGAAGTGGAAAATATGTGATATTTAGTCCTGAAAGTATGAGCAATGATATTTAAAAATATGAGCAAATGAAATTACAAAGTTAAATTTGTCTTTAAAGTGGACAAAATGTGATATTTAGTTCTGAAAGTAGTATTAGAATATCTAATTATTCCTTAACAGAGTTTTGTTTTGATTTTTTTTTTTTTTTTAGTTGGTCAGCTTGTTAGTTTTTGTTTAGCTTGGTTAATAATGACAATATATATTATAAAAAGAGAAAATAAACGACAAAAACCTAGATTCGAAAGGCCATATATGTATACTTACCAAAAAAGGGGCCATATATGTATATTTAGATTGATGCGGATTACCTCACAATTGATTGATGCACTACTTTACAAACCTCCAGCAAAATAAATTGAGGACAAGATTTCCAAAAATGCTGTTTAGGAAGTTAAGAAGAATCCAAAGAATGGGGAAAAAAAACCTCCACACATGAAAGAAAGAAATTAGGATATGGTATCTTTCACACACACATATATATATATATATATATATATATTTGGAGAAATTACGCAATTCAATTTCAACGTGTTTTAAGTCAAATTTTCGCCTAAAAGTGGATCATTTTTACTATTCTTTCCCCCAAGAGGAGAGATCACTTCTCATAAACATAAATTTAATTTCGTGATTTATGATGATTTTTACTTAAAAAAAAAAAAAAAGAATTCTATGTTTAGATATTGAAAAAATAGCTTTATTGGTAAAGCTTTATTTTAAACCATTAAATTTATATTGAAAGCTGTTCTTTTTTAATTTTTAATTTTACTTAAGAATGAGGGAGAAGGAGGGAGTCAACAAATTAAGGATTAAATTATCGCTAAACTATGTATATAAATTTTATATATTTTTTCTTCTATTATGATTTTATTTAATTAAAATATAATGTTCAAAAACATTATTGAACAGTTGCAGCGGTAGGAAGTACAGAATTGAAATGGGGACTTTCCTTTTGGTTGAGACTTTCCCTAAATATCTTGCGTCTCGCACGAAATAAGATTGATTAATACGTGACACATAAGTCTTAACCTTTACGTATGAAAGGAAAGAAACAACATGGACTTGATTTGATTTAACCGAATAGACAGCCCAACCAACTCATCAAATCACCGATAAGATATCAATTTCAACAAATGAAAAAGTTTGGAGAAAAGCAAATTAGAAGTTGGGGGCGGGGGGGGGGGGGGGGGAAAAAAAAAGGCAAAAGCTAAAGTCATAATTACACAGCAACCGCCCCCATCATCTTCAACAAATTGAACAGATATATCCACCCCAATGTAAAATTTAATACCCAAAAAAAAAAAAAAAGTACAAGGGGAATTAAAAAAAATAAAAATAGGATAAAATTCACAGTTTGGCTCCTAATTTAAAAATAAAAATAAAAATAAAAAAAGGAAATGAAGATTTATGCCCAAAGATTAAACATACACCAAGGGGAAAAAAATTAAAACGACCGATTTAACACACAAAGTATGGCCACCATAGGCAAAGCAAAGCCAAATGAATGTGGGCCCCACAAATTCGAAACTCCAATCAATCAATCTGCTTCCTTGACAAGCTCAGTAGCCTGATGATCTTCTCTCAAGCATGAACGACAAAGCTCCTCAATACGACATGTGACTTCAGACATTGTGGGCCGTTTATCAGGGTATTGAGCAGCACAGTCAATTGCAAGCTGCAACATCTGCACCATCTCCTCTTCAACATTTTGGTACCTCAAAAGCTCTAGATCAAACACCTCAGATGTCCACTCTTCCTTGACAATGGACTGAACCCATCTCGGCAGGTCAACCCCTTCCTCATTCAGGAGGGCGTGAGTTGGTGGCTTTCCCGTTAGGAGCTCCAACAGGAGGACCCCGAAGCTGTACACATCCGCCTTCTGGGACACCTTCCGCGGGTCGGTCACCTCCGGGGCGCGGTATCCTGCGACACGGTTGGGGGTCGAGGACGGGCCTACGAGGTGGGCTAGCCCGAAATCGGACACCCGGGAGGTATAGGATTTTGTGAGGAGGATGTTTGATGACTTTATGTTTCCATGGGAGACGTTGGGGCCTTGCGAGTGGAGGTATTGGATGCCGCGGGCCGCGCCGAGGGCGATCGCCGATCGGATTTCCCAGTTCAGTGGTGTCCTGCCTGCTCCTTTGTTTCCTGTTGGGGGAAAAATACAGGTTGATGGAGGCGAACATGATTTTAGCAAAAGGAAGTCATAGACCTATATTTAATTAACAATGAGTTGGCTTAAACGTTGAATTTTTCTTTGTTTCTGATGATAAGAAAATTTGCTGGCATACAACTGCACCAGAAACATTTAAATAAAATTAATTCCGAATTACATACAAATAAACACACTCTGGAAGCAATTCCCATTTCATTAAAAATGAAGAAAATTCAGAATTGTAAATCAAATCCTCACTGCAATTAGAAGCAAAGCAAATAAAAATTAAGCAGGATATAGCATTTTTCATGGTAGACAAATTAACATATCAAAGCAATCATGATTCTAAAGAAAAAAGGGACGAAGGGAAGAGAAATAAGAAATATGATGATGAAAATGAATTAAAAATAAATAAATAAAGGTAAGGCAAAATTAATAGAGAAGAAAAAGGGAGAGACTAAATAATTTTTCTGACCATGCAAAAGAGCAGACAAGCTTCCCATGGGCATGTAATCATAGACAAGAAGCTTCTCATCTCGGCTGTAATAGTAAGCCCTGAGAGGCACCAAATTCTCATGGTCCATAGCCCCCACAGCCTCAATCTTCTCCTTAAACTCCTTATCCGAAATCGTCACATCCTTCAACCTCTTCACGGCCACCACCGTCCCGACCTCCAACACCGCCTTATACGCCGTCCCAAACGTCCCTTTCCCCAACACCTCCGCCGAAGCTCTCAGCAAATCCTCCAAGTCGAACACCCTCGCCGCATTCCCGAAAAACACCAGCTTCTTCACACCATTACCCGCATTGTTATTCACCTCACTCTTCGCGTTCCCCGCCATCGCCGCCGCGGCCGCTGCAGCCACCGAGAACCCGTTGTTGCCGTTGTTGAACCCGCCATTCTCCTCCGCCGGCTTCTCCCCCGAAACATCTGATTCCGGATGCTTCAGCGCCGCGACATCGACCGAGCTCGTCTTCTGAATCCTCTTCCTCCTGCAACAAACGATGAGGAGGATCACTATCGCCAGCGCGGCGACCACGCACCCGATAACGATCCCGGCGATCACTCCTCCGGATAATTTCTTCCCCTTTCCGTTTCCATTAATGTTGACTTCTCCAGTCGGCAATGTGTCATTGTCTCCGGGGCAGAGAGAGAGTGGCTTTCCGCAGAGAGAGGTTCCGAGAAAGGAATCCGACGAGAATGTCTGAAGCTTCTCCGGGATTGAGCCGTTCAGCAAGTTGTTGGAGACGTTGAACTGGGCAAGATCGGGAAGCTTCAGGTCCGGAATCGGCCCAGAGAGCTGGTTGTTCTCGAGGAACAGAGTGCGCAGCCGAGTGAGGTTGTTGAACGACTGCGGGATCTCGCCGGAGAAGTTGTTGAGAGCCAAGTTGAGACGGACGAGGTCGGGAAGAGAGGTGAGGAAGTCGGGGATTTCGCCGGAGAAGAAGTTTCCTTGAAGGTAGAGATTTCGGAGGTTAACGCAGGAGGCCAGATCTGAAGGGAGAGAGCCGGTTAAGGCGTTGACACGGAGACTGAGAGTTCTCAGAGCTGTTAAATTGGCGAAGATGCCATTGGGGAGATCTCCGGAGAGAGCAACACCAGGAAGACGAAGAACAGTGACTCGGTCGTTCTCGCATCTGACACCTGCCCATGAACAAGGCCTCTCAAGGGTCGCATTCCAGAGCAGAGTTCTTCCTCCGACGGCTTTGCGGAGAGCTAGGAGAGCTGCTCTGTCGGAGTTCAGATCTGGCTCTGCATAAGGAACAACCACAACAAGAACAACAAGAAGCAGAGAAAGTGAAAGGAAAGAGGAAATGGGAAGCCTGAAAGGCTTCATTTTCTTCTGCTCAAAACCCAAGTTTTTTTTCTCTCCCTTTTTTGGTGGAAAATGGTGTTGTTGAGTTCTTCAAAGCTCTCCAGGCATTGCTTGGTTATGGTTTTTTTTTTTTTTTTTTTTTGGGAGGGCACAAACTCAAACTCAAACTCAAACTCAAAGGGTGGTGAGAGAGAGGAATGGGAAGAGATATAGGGTGTGGGTGTGTTGGAGAACCTGCATTTTGGGTTTTGGTTTTCTTTTCTTTTCTATCGTACTTTTGTTTCTTCTCTCTCTGGTTTTTTGGGAGGAGAGAGAGAGAGAGAGATATGAGTGTGAGAGTACAGGCTGTGTGCGGTAAATGGAGATAGAGAGAGAGAAAGAAGAGAGAGAGAGAGAGAGAGTGCTAAAGGGGAGTAGAAACCCTAGCTGTACACTGTGAAGGAGAACGAGGAGTGGACGGTCAACTGATTTCTGGTTTACCTTTTTCTCTTTTCTTGTCTTTTCCTTTTTTTTTTCTTTTTTTTTCCCCCTCTATTATCTTTTTCCTTTACGGAATATCTGTTAGGAAGAAATGCACTATAACAATAACTTTTGTCTCTGTCTCTCAATTCATTAGAGGGGGATCTTAAACCATTTTACATCAAAATTTAATTTTTTTAAAAGAATTAAAAATTTTATTATTTATTATTTATAATTTATTTTATTTATCTATTTCAAATACATAACAATTAGTGTATATATAAAAATGTGTTATTATTCTCTGTTTTTATAAAATGGTATTTGCAAATTTTTTTATTTAATATTAAAATAATTATATAATTCTAATATAATATTTTTCATCATATTTATCTTTTGTATTAATATCTAAATTGTGTCATATTATTAGATTTTACATAAAAATTACAATTACAGATTGTATTTTCTTATCGTATACAAGACGTTTAATATCTATATAATATATATTTTTTCTTCTGTTTCAGATTGTGATATTAAATAGTATTTTATGAAGCTACAGTTACATATGCTCCAAAAGAAAGCTATTGTTACGGTTACACATCTACACTAATATTTAAACATGGACTGGTTTTTGGCTTTTACGCTTTTCGGATTTTTACCGTGTTTTTATGGTAATAAAAGATTAAAGATTAAAACGTGTACTTTTCATAAAGGGTTGATTGTGTTTTCAATTTTTATTATGTTTTTAGATTTTTTTTTTCTTGAGACTTTGTTAGTGTCAAAGGGCAACCCAAAAAAAAAAAAAAAAAAAAAAAAAAAAAACTAATAAAAACCAAAGGTGGATCTTGTTCGTAGTGGAGAAATCCAATATTCTAATCCACCTTCTATAATTGTATGTCCTTAACTAATGTAGTTTTTAAATAATTTTGACAACGTGGATTGACATTTATAAACTCAAAACAATGAGAGGAGAATTTTATGTCATTTTCACTTCACTACTTCCATAAGTAATATTTGAGAGATTTCCTAGTGACAAACTACCGTGTTTCTTTTAAGGTTTTTTTTTTTTTTTTTTTTTTTTTAATATTAGTATTTTTTATTTTTAAGAATTAAGTAAATAGCATGTTAAATATTTTTTTAATAATTAAATATTTAAAAATCTTACTATTTGCTTTAGTTATTTTCATAAAAATGTAATGATTTTACTTTTACTTTAAAATGTTTTTTTGAATAATTAAATATTTTAAAATCTTACTATTTACTTTAATTAATTATTTTCATACAAATACTATTCATTACAATTTTTACTTTTTGATTTTCTTCTTCTTTCTTTGGGATTTTCAAGGTTAAGTAAAGCTTGAGGAAAAATATCAGGGACAATAACTCTAATTCCAATTTTTGAGTACCAATTTATATAACATATGAGTCGTTGTTTTTTTTATTGGTAAGTGTTTAAAGTATTAATACATCAATTAATTATATTTACTAATAAAAATAGGACACGTGAGTTGGTACTCAAAAAGTCGGGATTATAATTGGTATCTCTAAAACCACTCAAGTATGAGTTGTGCAGATACACAACGAATCTTATAACAAAAAAAATTTTATTTTATTATTTTATTTTATTTTGGTGTCTGAACTGATTATTGAACCATCAATTTATCATATAATAGTTCTTTAATTCAAAACACTTTTAAAAAAATATATGATAGTTATCACTTGTAGATTACTTGGATCTAAGATCACGTGTATTTTGTTAATTTACAGCTTCTAAAATAAAACTCAAAACTTAACAAAAACTTTTGAGACGTGAAAATAACAAAATCAATCATGATTAAAACACATCTTTACATATTAACTACAATCCATTTTTAATAGTATTTTGGACTGCAAGACTAATATAAGACATAGATGATAGTGTGAAAATTGCTTATGAGACATTTAGTTTAGAAGCTAAAATGAAATTGAACTTATAATTCAAAGATAAAATATGAAATTATCACTCAAATACTCATGTTCTACTTTATTATTATTATTATTATTATTATTATTTTGTATAAATTCATTTATATACTACTTTATATTATCATAAACAACTTTTAAGATGTTAACCAGCAAAACATTAAACTGGCTATTTTCTTAACCAAAGGGAAAAATTTTCACTAAAATAATGCTTCTTCTGTAGAATCTAGATTCTCAACCTAAAAGATCAATGCAGTGTCGAACACAGAATTACCTACCTTTGATGGGGCACGTATATAAAACGAAGTGTTTTGGGTATTTTTTTAGAAATAGGCTTTTT
This sequence comes from Ficus hispida, assembly GCA_025413025.1. Classification (NCBI taxonomy): domain Eukaryota; kingdom Viridiplantae; phylum Streptophyta; class Magnoliopsida; order Rosales; family Moraceae; genus Ficus; species Ficus hispida. The sequence continues at coordinate 18,495,580 of CM046366.1, read as the reverse complement.
GGGTATTTCCTAAAACTAATCTTACAAATATATTTTTGGCATCTTCTAGTGTACTTCGAAATTTCAACAAAAGAGAAAACAAACTTGTATGTATTTTAAAATGGCCAACTGCCACTTTTATCCCTTTTGACAGCCAATAATACAAGTAAAGTGCCTGGCCACCTAGTCCCTCGTGATATTTTGCGTTGCGTTGCTTTTTTTTTTTTTTTTTTTTTTTTTTTTTTTTTTTTTTTTTGAGCAAAAGAAGCTCCGCAATTTTACAGTAGGACTGGTATGGTGTATCCTACCCCTAGAGAACCCCATCAGACCGGCCTCACAAAGATTGAAAAGCGGCCTGGTGGTGGCATAGCAACCCAAAAAAAAAAAAAAAAAAAAAATACAAATTAGCTTTGAATGCTCTCTTCTAATTACCAAGCATAAGGGATCGAATCACATTATCTAATGTGGGATTACAATTATACATCTCTACTATGACTGAGTTTTGATAACTTTAAACTCTCTAGATGTTGGACAAGAAAGTAAGAATCAGGTCTTTCTTTTTCTTCACTTATGATACCAATAATTAAAGTAAGAGTGCGTAAAAAAATAAAAAAAAATCTACTACTTATCTGCATTAGTTGTTTTCTCTTTAATAGAAATTTATCTTTTTTTGAAATTTAACAAAAAATTTTAATTAATTTTTAAAAAATCAATCAACCCAAACTTAAAAATTTCAACTCAAATCCAAATGGACCCATAAATTTTAAAGCATGATAATTTCTATTTTCACCGGTGATATTTTTCGCCTCTTCTGTTACAGATCCAAGAGTTTCGATTTTAAATATTTTCAAACTCTCTCTCTCTCCTCATCATCATCTTCTCTCTGTCTCTCCTCTATCTCGATTTCTGTAGTGATATCATCTCCGTCGCGACCTCGGAGTCCATCAAACGTGGCGCCATCGTGATCGCCGTCTTAGGCCTCTCTCTCTCTTCTTCGCCTTCACAGATCTGGGTCGTAGGATTGCGATCGCGATCTTTGGCGAGCAGCGTCCCCCCTTGGGTTCTCAACAGTGACGACGGTGGTTCTTGAAACTTTCATCGGAGATGGAAAATCAAATCGGAAAGATCAGACGTTAATCAAGTATCTACCGAAGTATATTAAGAATTTACACAAATAGTTAATTACATAAATAAAGGATTTAAATGGTGAATCAATTATTTACATGAAAATAAAAAATTTATTTATAAAATCAAGCATTTACACATATCAGTATACTACATAAATAAATGATTTACAAACACATAAACATCAAAGATTTACACACATAAACAAAAGGATTTTCAGATGAGGAGACGGCGCCGGCGAGCCTACCGTGACGGCGATTGACGACCTCCGATGGTGGCTAACGAAGAGAGAAGTAGGAGAGAGAAAGGAGGAGGAGATTTACGTGTAAATACTGAGGGGTATTTTTGAAATTTTGATTCCGAATTTACCATATATATATATATATATATTTACTACCACTTCAAAACTTTTATGTTAATTCTTAGAGGTTGCCTGCCTACTTGTTAGCCTCCATGTGTATTTAGCATTCGAGAATCTTAATACGATGCAAACATAGTAATGAACTACAATTTTATATTTGATTTCTTTAGCAAAATAAAATAATCCTTCTGGATATACGTACAAAAAATTGTTACTCATTTATTGTATTTCATACTTCGTATAATATGAAAACCAGCAATATTATATATATATTAAAATTTCAATTGAATAGTACTAATAAGTTTAATACCTAATATCATTAATGAATGCTTCGGTTTCCAATAAAACTTTTCCATTTGAGATTAAGATTATACTTCGAATACTCCAATTTTTAAATCTTTTTTTTTTTTCAAAGTATCAACAAATATTGTAATTGTTAGATACTAGTTGGTTTAATTAAATTCTTACATAACTATAACTGGTTGTTTATATAGTTCTCTTATTTAAGTTGGTGTGTTTAACATTTTGTGATTTATTTTTTCTCTTACAGGTGTTTCTCCACTTTAATCATATCATCGTCATCATGCTGAGTATTTTCTTTATGGCTATTTACTTTGTGATTTTTATTCTATTGACTAAACAGTACAATCGTACTATTTTATCTAAAACAATACTTGTGTTAACAGTTTGTTATTTTCTAATAATGCTGATTTATAAATAACACGTCATTATGGTTTTTATTGTTTTTTTTTTAATATAAAAACATGGTTTTCATAGTTGATAACCACACAAGTAAAGAGGCAGTTACGGACATATTTTAATAATAATATCACATTCAATTTATTTTAAAAATAAAGAATTCGAATCTCATTAGTTCAAATTAAAAAAAAAAATAGAGAGATTACCCTACTTCTTTCAAAGCATCAAAATATGAACAATGTGAGACCATTTCTGGCCGTCCGATTGAAACCAATGATCGCCAACCCACGGACGGATCCGAACGTTAGGAGTAGAGAATCACATATTTGTCAGGAAAGTTTGGTGGTGGGACCCGTGGATTTAGATATGTCTCTCTCTTCCGCGTACCGGTGGATACTATATGCACAAAACCGATATTTTATTTTGCGCTTTTTTTTTTAAATTTCTTTTTATGGAAATTTTAAAGTAAAATGTTATCGATTAAGACAGTATATCTACCAATCTAAATTGTCCACCAATATTAAAGTGCATTTAATTTAACAGAATTTTGGTTCTGCTAGCAAAATAGCAGTAGGAAAGAGATCATTTTTGGAGCTCATGATGATCGTTGGGTATTGGTTACTGTATAGCAGATGTAACAAATTTCAAATTATTGAGTTGGATTCTACCAAAAAAAAAATTATTGATTTTTTTTCCTTTAGGTAAAAATAATATTGAATTAGAGTGTAGACAAAAGTATGGAAACTCTATCGAAATGTTTTGAGAATTTTTAAAGTTTAGCTATTACTACAACTTTTTTTTTTCCTCCTCCTTATTATTATTATTATTATTATTTTTTCAACTAATTTGCATCTTTGATTGTGTTTTGATTTGACGTTGTACATATTCGGTATTTATTTATTTTTCTCATTGGATCCTTACAAAGTTTTTTGTCTCTTCCAAAAGAGAACAAAATTAAGAAGAAAAAAAAAAAAAAATATATATATATATATATATATATATATATATATATATAAAAGAGATAGGAAGCTTCTTCTTGAGAATCCAAGGGTGTCTGAGAGTATCTGTATGCTATGTTGACACATGAACTACTCATTTTAATCTTTGTTTAATTATTGTTTTTCTGGCTGTTAGCTTTCAAACAATTTGTATTAAAGAATATAATTATAGCTTAATTATAGTAACCACAACCTTAATGGTATAGCACCCCTTCACGCACCATTATACAGAAATGCTAGTCATAACAAATACATTGTATAACGATAGATGGAATCCATGACATTTGGACTATTTTAGAGTACATTTTAAAAAGCACACTTTTTTCCCCCTATTTGAAGAGGTTTAAAAAGCACACTTCGTGGATGTATGTAAATACATTGCAACGGATTTTTACTATTTACGCGTACTACGAAGTTCATGAATAGAAGAATGGACTCCACTAATTACATTGTGATTACATATTTGTAAGGAATATTGATTTACTTATTTATTGATAAACTTGTAATGTATAATTTAAGACTACTTAACAGTCTAAGATAGCAATTTTCCCTCTTTATTGACCGGACCTCTTTTAATGGGATGAAAAAAATTCAATATAAACGCGGTAGGGCTATAAACAGATTAAAAGTTTAACTCCTCAGAGGTTTAGTTAGTTATATAATATTTTCATATTTGAGATATTATATTTGATGTCATATAATTTCACATATTTGATATATGAAATTGAAGATTATATATTTTGATTTATTTCAACTTAAAAGTCTCATATATGTGTATTTTTATTTTCATTTTTAGTTTGTTATTTTATAGGATGAAAATAGCTAAACGGATAAATGAGGTATCCTGTTAGTACCCTGAACCCGTGAGGGGAAAAACCTGAACCGTCTCACTAATTTAAACAGGTTACGAGATGGGTATAAAGAGTGTTTTTATTCGTGAGGTAGATTGACGAGAAGATTGACATGTGTTGTATTCACCCTATTGCCATCCATATATACTTGACACTAATGGTACTAATATTTAACCTTATTATTATTATTAGTGCAATTCAACGATTTGTCATGTCATATAGTGTTTAATTAAATTTAGTAGTGGCATTCAACATTTTAAATTGCTCAGAAAACTAAGAACCAAAAGTTGTATTTTAATCCAAGGAGTCGTTGGATTAGAGTGCTTCAATCATCGATTATACACCCCGCGTAGTCTATGGGGGTCAACAATCAAATAGATATTTAGTAGGGAATATGATTAAATAATTAAAATGAGAACCCAAAAAAAAAAAAAACAAAAATCAATTATTTGTAATACAAAAAATATAAAGATTATTAAATATAGAACTTCTAGTTGGCTATATCCAAGAACAAGCGTCAACTTAAAGTTCACAAGGTGTAGAGTTATAAATGTCTATGTGGTTGATTTTGGCAGCAACTAATTTAGGAATCAAAGAAAGAAAATTTAGACGTAAATTAAACATAAAGAATCTGATTTATTACCAACCAATATAACATCAGTTATTATTATTATTATTTTAGTGAAAACGAAAAATTTGGGAAAACATATAGTTTTAGGTGAGAAAATGAAATTTTGAACTTAGGTGAGAAAATGAATTAGAGTACGTGTACTCTCCTCTTTTCTTAAAAGCATGAAAATATTAAGTTTGCCAACCCATACCATACATTACAATAATGACATATAAATTAGTTGTTCGGTGAGGGGACTTAGTTGGAAAGCCTTTCTTTTTTCTCAGTACTACTAGTGTTGGTTCTGTTTTTAATAAATACAGCTTTTTTCCCTTTTCACACACGTTACCTAAAACCCAGAAAGGGATAAATAATTAATACTTTAATTTTGAGGCTTTTACGGGGCTTATGAGTTTTAGCTAATTAATTAAAGTTACCCAAAACTCAAAAGAAAAGAACCTTACAGTTTGTCACTGTTGAGGCTTTTTTCCCAACTACTGACTAACCCTTTAATAGTGGCTTCTTGATATTTGATGTAACGGCTACCGATTTGTTCAATTATTTGTTTATGACAAAATTGATGATACAACCTTTACTTTTTTTTTTTTTTTTTTTTTTCATAATGATCAACAACGATGGTTTTGCAGTTGTTCGATTATATTTGGATGATGAAAAGATGGTTATGTATATTCTTATTGCATTTTCATTAGTGCATACAGTGTTAGACCTTTTGAAATGAAAATGAAAATTAAAAATTTCAGACCTGATTTAACTTTAAAAATATTTTTTTTTCTCTAAAGAAACACCACAACTCAACAGGTTTTCAACTATCCAGTGACCACGACAACCAAGCTTTCAAGTGTTGTTTTGTCTCTTTTTTTGTTAGTTTGATTTTGCTTCGTAACTGTGGATTTTTTTTTTATTTTTTTATTTTCTTCGTTCTTGGGTGGGAGGGGTCACTAGCACCGGCGAGAAGATTGCAGGAGGGGATCGGGTTTGCAAAGCTCTTCTCTCTCTCCCTTTTTTATTTTTATTTTTTTGTGCTAAGTTTTATTTTTTTTTAAGTAATTTAAATTATTTAATGTGAGAGTACAAAAAGATACCTTATAAGCTGGAGCGTTAGATAAAAAATAGACACTCATATCACATATTATGAAATTAAAGAATAAATATACTTATCCCATTAACAGGGGAAAAGTACGTGTCCTATTATAAATTTCGCCATTATTTAGAAGAGATTTTATGTCCTCTCACTATATAAGATTTGGTGTAGGATCACTGACACATTTAAAATTTAGATCAAACTTAATAAAGATTTTTAAGAGAATTTCTTAAACTACAATGTTAACCTACTTTGTAAATACCTCTGAGATAAGTTGTAAAAGTAAGATTAAGGGCCCGTTTGGGGTAACATCTAGAGATGATATTTTGGAGACTGAGCTAAGTTTTATTTTTTTTTAAGTAATTTAAATTATTTAATGTGAGAGTACAAAAAGATACCTTATAAGCTAGAGCGTTAGATAAAAAATAGACACTCATATCACATATTATGAAGTTAAAGAATAAATGTACTTATCCCATTAACAGGGGAAAAGTACGTGTCCTATTATAAATTTCGCCATTATTTAGAAGAGATTTTATGTCCTCTCACTATATAAGATTTGGTGTAGGATCACTGGCACATTTAAAATTTAGATCAAACTTAATAAAGATTTTTAAGAGAATTTCTTAAACTACAATGTTACCCTACTTTGTAAATACCTCTGAGATAAGTTGTAAAAGTAAGATTAAGGGCCCGTTTGGGGTAACATCTAGAGATGATATTTTGGAGATTGAGTTGGAAATGGATGTTTGTGGGGAAAGCTTTTGAAAAAGTTCTATAATATAGAAAATAGTACAAAAATTTGAAATATGTTCGGAAAAAATATGCAAAATGGATATTATCTTATTCGTCTTATCGTTACGAGCATTTTGATATAAAAATTTCATTTCAAATTGAAGTGAGAAAGTTACGGACTTTTAAAGTTTTGAATTTGTGAAAATGAAAGAGAGAGAAAGTTTGATGTAGAGTTAGAAATTTAAAATCTAGATAGCAAAATGCCATCTGGAGAACCCCAAACACCCACTAAGAAAATGGAGGCGGAGGGAGGGAGGGAGGGAGAGAGAAGAGAGAAGGGAGAGGGAGGTAGAGAAAGAGTGCTACATTAAAAGTGGACTCCCATATCTCACCCTATTATCATGAAGGTAAAGGCAAAACGTACTTATCACTAGTAGGGAAGAAATACATGTCCTACTATAAATTTCACTATTGTTTATAAGAGATTTTATGTACTCTTACTTTAAGGTCTGGTAGAATCATGAGGTCACATTTCTAAAATTTAGATCAAACTAATTAAAGACTTTTAAAAGAATTTCTTAAATTACAACGTTTTCCTACTTTGTCAACAACTTTGATATAAGTTGTAAAAGTAAGATTAAGAGAACTAAGGCAGAGGAGTTCAGAGGTTGCGATCAACCACAGTCGGTTCAGAGGCTGCAAGCAATCAGAGATAGTAATGAAGTCAGAAAGTTTTGTTAGGAGGGATTAATTAATACAGAGATAAATTTTGAGTGATATGAATTAGATTTTTCAGTTTTTAGAAGGGGCTTTATGCAATTTTCTATATATATATATATATATATATTGTATATAGATAGAGATAAATAGGAGGGAAACAAAGGTTGAGTGGGGGCTCTCTAAGCCTTGCTTCCTTACGTCCCTAATCGGAGATGGTGGCAGTGACGGAGGGAGTGAGTGAGACAGTATATATGAGTGTGTGTGAGTTTGGGGGTCTGTTTGGAATCAGAGCTATTTTATCAAAGTATTAGACCTACTATTAACATCGGTTTATTTGTTAATAGGGCGAGAAAGGTCTAGGAGTGAATATTTCAAATTAACTATGCCATGCTTTTGCAGATGCGCGGCCACTATCTGCAGGTTATATGGGTGAGTTTGCTTGGCCATGGTGAGTAGTCTTCAGAGTCGGAGTTGTAGTATCACGAAGACGAACTTGATGGGACTCCAAGGACTTGATCAATTCCTTATGACATCGGGTGAAGTTAACCAGTGCAGTTGTGTTGTCGTCGACAACATCTTCAACAGTTTCAACCTTAATTCCACATCGTCAATACGTCTTTGGAGGCTAATCTTGATTTTTTTTTGAAGCCTGCTGCATCGATTCTTCAACTCATATAAGCGTGTAACGATGGACTATTGAAATATAGAACTATTGTTAACCTACCTCTTAATAGCTTAAGCTTTTAAGAGAATTAGTAAACTAACATGGTATCAAAACATGAGGTCTTGAGTTTGAATTCCTGCAATTGTACTATTTATAACCTCTTTATTGTCATCGTGTATTGGGTTTTTAATATGTTTCGGATTTTTCATAATTTGTATTGGACTATTACAAAAGTTTTAATCTTAAAACAAATGTATGTCCATTGAATTGTCCTGATGATTTCGGTACTAGTAAGAGTGAAATTCCGTGATTGTAGAAGAATTCAAACACTGTTAATCATCACCATGAGACAAATTTTATGGCATTTTCCATCCAAAATCTAACCCGCGGGGGTCGGGGGGGGGGGGGGGGTAAATTCGCTAACGGTTCAAAATTTAGGGGAACATATATTACAGTTTAAAATTTAAGGAAAAAATCGTTATAAGGCCCAAAGTTCAGGGGGAAAATTTGAAATTTGTCCTTAATAGTGCTTATTCTACTACAAATTGTATTGGAAAGATTGTAATGTCTCTTCGAAGTTAAAAAACCAAAAGTTCCATATTGAGAAATTATAAGCAAGCCAAATGATTTAAATAAAAATAAGTGATATGATGTATCTCTTGTGTGTGGGTGAATCTATGCCACTATCATTCACTGTACGTGTGGGCGTTCAGGCGCTTTTGAGGCCCACGTATGCATCATTGCAAGGAGCTAAGAAGTTTTTTTTTTTTTTTCCTCTTCATATTTAATCTAGAACATAGATTTGATCGGTTATGATCCAATGTTCAGAATTAGATGATTTCATATTTAATCTTAACCGTTAACAAATAATTACAATCTAATGGTCAGAATTAAATGACAGTTGTCGAACAATTAATTTGTTCACAAACATATATGTTTATTATAAGTTTTACACATTTTTCTTAAGAAAAAGCGCCTTTAAGAAAAATACTGCTTTTGACCAAAAGTTATGTCTGCAGTAATAATTGAACATTTTCACAAACAAATATGATTTTAGTCAAAAATAAGACTCCAAACTAATATCATATCTCACTTTTTTTTTTTCTGAATTTATTAAGATTATTATTTATTAAATTTGAGCATTTGTTATATCTTAAAGGTAATTTCCATTAATATAACTTCATAATAAAGACAAATAAAATCTTAAATACTATATATTCCTTACGGCTCAGACCTTTTGTTTTTCTCTATTTTCTGTCATGTTTTCTTTGTACCCAACAATTTTCCACACACTTATTGATAGTGAAAGATTTCTATATATATGTGTCGATATTGTCATTACTCAAAAGATAGGGCCTGAAGTCTACCTTAAATTAGGATTGGCTCAAGAAATTTTTGAGTTGTCTAAAATTTATTATGAACTTTCTTGATGTTAAAACTATACAAGATGTTTAAATTGTGTGGATCTATTTGATCAACTTGTTGGCTTCATAAAGGGTGTTTGGTATGCGGTAATCACTAACAATTATATTAATGACTTCATAAAGGATATTTGGATTACAGATTGAGACCTAATTCATAAAATCTAATTCGTGAACATTCCTACTTTTTTTTTTATGTCATTAGTTGTATCTTCACTTCTTATTTATGATATTATTTAAATTTAATAATATAATCATATAATTCAGAAGTAGATAATAAAAATATTTAAATGATTAAATGACGTGTTAAAATGTAATTCGAAGAATGCAAAAATGTGTGCGGATATATAGGACAACATATTTGAACTTCATATTTTCTAAGTTTAGAATTTCCTTTTTTGACTTTCTTTACTCATTTAATCAATATATTATAGCGAGTTCAAAACTAATTGATAGAAGAATGAAATTACTTATGAGGATACAATGACTCTTTTCACAACTCCCGGATCATTTCAGATATATATCGTGTATTGATATGTGTGACTAGAAAGATGACATATCATTTGGTGAAACTACACACAAGTTTAAATACTCAAAAGGATATGGGACTTTTTTTATTTTTTATTTTTGGCTGGAAAAATAATTTGTAAATGTGTGATTCTTTAAATTCTACCACGGTTCAACTTTCTAGTAGGTTCTTCATAATATCAACTCATGAAATAAATTCTTGAATTAACAAAATAAAATAATAATAATAATAATAGTAATAGTAGTAGTAGTATAATAATAATAATAATAATAATAATAATAATATTGATGATAATGAAGATAATGATAATGATAATGACAATAATAAATTGATGACGAATAATGATATAATAAGACAGAAAACAAATTGACAAGTAAGTATAAATTGCTGTCATTGTGAGAAGTGTTTTGATGACTAACCTTTCCAAGAAGTCATGAGGAGAGCAATAAGCCCATTTTTAGCATTGTGTGTGTGTGTGTGTAGATAATCCCTAACTTTTTCCTTTGCATGGGGTGCCGACATTAATTTATGTTTTGAATTTTTATGCAGGCGGCGGGTCCTTAAAGTTTCTGGATTCGTCAAGATTTACATGATTATGCACACACACACACATACACATGTAGAAGCGCATGCAACCTTGTCGATAGAGCACATGCTTTGATAGTTATTATGTTGTAATGGACCTGTAGACCCAACCCCATCCACAACTCAATTGCACTACTGTAATGTTTTGCGGACCGAAGATAACGTAACAGAAGCCACAAATTATAGTGATCTTTAAAAAAAAAAAAAAAAAAATTAAATAACAAATTTAATTTTTTGCTTACTAAATACTTAATTTACTAATTAGTAAATAATTTATCTATGCATAACAAAGTTATTCGTTGTTTTCTCGACTTATAAAATTTATGTGAATTCTATATTTTTCCGCTATTTTGACTAAACAAGAAGTGCGGGACTAGTTAGAAAGTTGCTATACGAATGGGTAAGTTGTTTTGTAGGAATAAACAAGAAGGGGGGACTATTTTGAAAGTTTTGCCAATTACCCCTTAAAAAGCAATGTACGTCCATAGGGTCGTCCCTTTGATTTTGGCCCCAGGTAGAGTGAATGACCATGATTGTAAGAGAATTCGAATCCTATTAATCATCATCATGACACAAATTATTTGGTCCGAAAAACTACTTGCGGACACCCATTAAAACTCGGCCCGACCGACCCAATAATATGTTTACAAATGACGCACGAAGACCAACGTACGCTTCTAGGGTCCTTCATTTGTATTCTGGATTTATGAAATTTATGTTAATTCCGTACTTTGCATTTATTATGACTAAACAAGAAGTGGGGGAGTGGGTTGAAAGTTTCTATAAGAATTTGTAAGTTGTTTTGTAGGAATAAACAAGGAGGAGACCGTTACTAAAGTTTTAACAATTACCCCTTTAAACCAATGTACGTTCAAGATTTCGGTACTAGTTAGAGTGAAATACCGTTATTGTAGAAGATTTCAAACACTGTTAATCAACACCATGGGACAAATTACGTGATATTTTCCAACCAAAATCTAACAAAGGGGGTAAATTTGCTAACGGTTCAAAGTTTAGGGGAACATTTGTTACAGTTTAAAATTCGAGGGAAAAATTGTTACAACGCCTAAAGTTCAGGGGAAAATTTTGAAATTTGCCCTTAATAGTATTTAATCTGCTATATATTGTATTAGAACTATTGCAATATCTCTTACAAATTAAAAAAACCAAAAGTTCCACATTGAGAAATTATAAGCAAGCCAAATGATTTAAATAAAAATAAGTGATATGATGCATCACTTGTGTGTGGGTGAACCTATGCTACTATCATTCACTGTACGCGTGGGTGTTCTGACGCTTTTGAGGCCTCCGTATGCATCATCGCAAGGAGCTAATTAAGGAGCTTTTTTTTTTTTTTTTGCTTGCCTTTTTTCATATTTAATCTAGAACATAGATTTGATTGATTATGATCCAATGTTCAGAATTAGATGATTTCAGATTTAATCTAAACCGAGAATTAAATGACTATTATCGAACAGTTAATTTGTTGACAAATAGATATGTCTGTTATAAGTTTTACACCTTTTTTTTTTTTAAGAAAAAGCACCTTAAGGAAAGTACAGCTTTTGATCAAAAGTTGGTATGCAGTGATAATTGAACATTTTCACAAACAAAAATGATTTTAGCCAAAAATTAAGACTCCAAACTAATATCGTATCTCACTTTTTTTTTTTTTCCTTCTGAATTTATTAAGATGGTTACTTATTAAATTCGAACGAACATTGTATCTTGAAGGTATTTAATAAACTTCGTAGTGGAGGCAAATAAAATTTTAAGGATATATATTCCTTACGGCTCAGACATTTTATTTTTCTCTACTCTCTGTCATGTTTTCTTTGTACCCAACAATTTTCCACACACCTATTGATAGTGCAAGATTTCTATATATATGCGTCGATTTTGTCATTACTCAAAAGATAGGGCCTGGAGTCTATCTTAAATTAGGATTGGCTGAAGAAATTTTTGAGTTATCTAAAATTTATTATGAACTTTCTTGATGTTAAAACTATACAAGATGTTTAAATTGTGTGGATCTATTTGATCAATTTGTTGGCTTCATAAGGGTGTTTGGCATGCGGTAATCATTAATAATTACATTAATGGCTTCATAAGGGGTATTTGGATTATGGATTGAGACCTAATCTGTAAAATCCGATTTGTGAACATCCCTACCTTTTTTTTTATATCGTTGGTTGTATCTGCACTTCTTATTTATGATATTATTTAAATTTAATAATATAATCATATAATTCGGAAGTAGGTAATAAAAATGTTTAAATGATTAAATGAGGTGTTAAAATGTAATTCGAAGAACGCTAAAATGTGTGTGTATATGGGGCATCATATCTGAACTTCATATTTTCTAAGTTTAGAATTTCCTTTTTTGACTTTCTTTACTCATTTAATCATTATATTATAGCGAGTTCAAAACTAATAAATAGAAGAATTAAATTACTTATGAGGATACGAGGACTCTTTTCACAACTCCCAGATCATTTTAGATATGTATCGTGTATTGACATGTGTGACTAGAAAGATGACATATCATTTGGTGAAACTACACACAAGTTTAAAAACTCAAAAGGATATGGAATTTTTTTGTTTCCTTGGCTGGAAAAATAATTTGTAAATGTATGATTCTAAAAATTCTACCACGGTTCAACTTTCTAGTAGGTTCTTCATAATATCAACTCGTGAATTAAATTCTTGCCTTAACAAAATAAAATAATAATAATAGTAATAATAATAATAATATTGATAATAATGATGATAATGATAATAATGAATTGATGACGAATAATTATACAAAGACAGAAAACAAATTGACAAGTAAGTATAAATTGCTGTCTTTGTGAGAAGTGTTTTGATGACTAACCTTTTCAAGAAGTCATGAGGAGAGCAGTAAGCCCATTTTTAGCATTGTATGTGTGTGTGTGTGTGTGTGTGTAATCCCCAACTTTTTCCTTTGCATGGGGTGCCGACATTAATTTATGTTTTGAATTTTTATGCAGACGGCGGGTCCTTAAAGTTTCTGGATTCGTCTAGATTTACATGATTATGCACACACACACACACACACACACACCACAAATTTAGAAGCGCATGCAACCTTCATTATGTTGTAATGCAAATAAGGTTAAATCTAAGTCTGCGGCTTGGAAGGGCCAGACACTTTTCATGGCTGGAAGGCTCACTTTGATGCTCAATTATTACGAGCTCACTCGATCACAATTTCATGATTCATAAATGGCTGAAAGAATTTTTCTTCAGTTGTTTGGGAATTACAATGAGAATTGTTTTGTGCACGGGAGAAGTGGAATCCCTTAATTACTCAAGTTTCTATTGGCACAAAAATATTGCCTACCTAAAGCGGAAGGTGCTTTGGGTATTCATAGGCTCTCCTCTATCAACGTTTCTTTTCTTTAGAAGATTGCCTTATTAAACACTGAACTCACTGACTTGTAGCTTTTGAAGGAGCAAATACTTCTTCAATTTGGCCCAATGGTGGTATCTTCAGAATGCAGAGTCGTTTTGTTAAGGGTTGTTTTGATTATCGTCTAGGGATTCTTCATGCCTTTAACGATGAATCGATAAGAGTCATCAAGGCTTCAATGCGTGATGAATTCCAAGGTTGGGATTTTATACGGTTTCAATGCGATTTATCTTATGCGATGAATTAATGGTAAATAGATTTAGAGGTTCCTTGAAGGTTTAAGGCTTGTTGGTCTTCAGCTTTGAACTATCTGTGCAGTATCACGTATGTTGTTTCTCATGTCTATCGAGAGGGAAATGTTGCACTTGATAAACTTTAGATGTTCATTGTTCACATTGATTCAAAAAAGTAGGCCTGGTCTTCCCTGGACTGCTGTTCTATGATGGTAAATTAAGGAGGATATGTTGGATTTTCTAAATAATAAATTGGTCTCTTAATTGTTCTTTTAGATTATTCAGTCAGTGTCATTAGGAAGACCGGATGGTTCATGTACTCTTTTTCTCTATGTTAAGTTTTTCTCTTTGGGTTTTGGTGGAATAGGATTTTAATGAGGCCCTTTTTTAGTCTAGCAGGAAAAATGTAGAACGTCTGGAGGTTTTCTTTTCAACCTTTTTTGGTTCCTTTGTAGTTCTTTCTCTTCATTTGGCTTTTGCTTGTAGCCTTCGGATAGTACTTTTGGATAATTACTTTTTTTATTTATTTTTTCTTTTTAATAAAAGTTGAATGGAGAATTAGTGTAAGATAAAGTTGAAATGCATGTCAATTAAATTCATATTTATTTTCCATCTATAATATTAATTATCCTCTCTCGTCATTTATATTAAAAACAATTACATATTGCCGATGCCCAAAATCTCCGGCACAACACCCAATATGGTTGCTCGGGTTGGGATGATCTTGCATAGTCACTGTGTCTGGTCACCTGCAAAAGGAGAAGCATCTAAAAGTGACGAGGACACCGGTGGGGTATCTGCCACAGGCACTCCGATGCTTAAGTCAGTAAGAGTACTGATGAGCAAGTGAGGAGGCATAGTTTCGGCAAGAAAAAATATCCATACCTGAGTTTGTGGGTTGATCCTCTATTTATGGGCGTTCTCCGCGGGCTCGGGCATTTGGATGACCCAATTATGTCGACCTTCTAGCATTCTAGGCAGGTGTTTCTGACGCATAGGAGCTCTAGGTCCAATGGGTCAGTGCCATGTGTCTGTGGTCCGGTATTAGGGGACATCAGCCATCGCCGGCACCAATAGGTAAAGCCTCAGTTGGGGCAGGTGGCAGAAGTCGACGATGTGACATGGGCAGTAGCAGGCTTTACATCAGACGTTAGGCGGCGGATGGAGTATTGTGACAGGGAGTCACCGTCGGTCACGCACATGGTATCATGTGCAAGGGATTGACTGTCCGGAGCATCCGTATCGTCTCTAGATACTACCTAACCCGAGTCTACGGTGAATCTTGGTAAGATGATAAACTTTGCCTGGGTAATCTGGTTACCTAGGAGTAATCTTCTGGTCGGATCAAGTCGGGTCAGCTGTATTAGATTCAGGCGAATAGATATGTCCACCTCTCGTGACCAGGTTATTTTGGGAAATAGGATTTTGAGGTTAGAGTATATTATGACATCAACATAAGCCCTCCAGCATCTCTGGGCTGATCAGATCAGGGATGCTTCATGTCCTTGCAACATGGAAGTGATCGCGCTTTTCTCCTGGTCGGACGTTCTCGAGTACTTTCAAGCCTGTTCACACTGACGGTCTGTTCCGATCACTCTGGCCTGGTTGGGCTTCCTGGGATGTTATATGAAACAGCTGACACGCTTCGATCTCTGCCACGTGTCATGCCATGATTGGTGGGAAGTCAGATTGACACTTCAAATTTTGAATGGCAGAATTGGCGGGAAACTGAATCGTCACCTAGAAATCCATATCCAGATTTCCCGCCTCCCTCCCCTATAAATAGCGGGGGTGCTTTCATTCTCTTCTTAATTCGTGAAAAGTTGTCGAGGTCTGCCGAGAGTTGTCGAGAACTGCTGATCGAGATTGCTGTATTGGTTAATTCGAGAAGACCCAAGGTAAATTTTATACTGTTTTGCAATATGAGCGACATGTCTGACTCCGAGAATGACCAAATTCCGGGGATGCCGATGTTACCGGGAGTTCGAGCTCAATCCTGAGCTCCAACTCGGATACAACTGATACGACCGGGGAAGCAGCTGCTCCGGGGGACTGGATGCCAGACAACTTGTCAGGCATTTCGGACATCCCTTCCCCGGATGGGACTACCATACTGACCATCCATGTTCGAGAGGGCACCGCTTGGCTTGATGAGATCTTGCAGATGGGCCAGGCCACCCGACCAGACTAGGGCTTCATTCAGGAGCTGAACAGAACCATCCAGGTGCAATGAGCTTCAGTGGTTAACTTGACAGCCGGTGGGGATGCCGCATTAGATAGAACCGTTAGCTAGGCCAGTATGTCCGATCGTGATGATTCTGAGAGCTCCGAGAGCATGGATCCAGCTGGGGAGCTCATCCAAGCCCGTCAACGAGCTCGCAGCCGAGCACTGCAAGTCAACTACCTCCTCATCTACCGGATGGCAGACTGGGAGATGGTAGACCGATTAGGTGATTGTCCCGTCTACTTGGTGTGTTACTTCACCTTGACGGTTACTTCGTCGTATCTAGCAGCGCTCTGGGAAGAGTTCGAGATCCCGAACAACGTGGAGCCGCTGGTCTCGGGTCCGAATGTTCTACCTTCTCGACCACTCCTGGACTACATAACATTTTCAGCCGAGTACTTCTGAGCAGGATTACGCCTGCCATTCCACCCTTTCCTGAGGAAAACGTTCACAAGACTGAACGTGGCCTCAATGCAGCTCAATGGCAATGCTTATCGCATCCTGATAAGCTGCTTCATTCTCTGGGCGAAGAACTTTGTCACGGAGCTGCCATTTAGGGCCTTTCAGAACTTGTATAGGATGAAATCGGCTCCTGCATCCATTGGGTCCTACTACTTCCAGGGTTACCACAGGACGTTCATCATCGGCTGCCCAGACTCCGACAAATAGTTCAAATACCTGTGATTTTACATATCTGGTCGGTGGTTGCATGGTCACCTTCCGTACGACGAGGTCTGCAATGGGGAACGGATTCCCATCACCTTCAGAAGGGGTTATGTGTGGACCCGGTGGTCGCATGTTAATGCGAGAAGCATGGAGAGGATTGACCTCCTCCGAGAAAAAGCGGATCCCATGCAGAACCAGTATAGGCTTCTTTCTCCCATGAGCTTGGAGAACTATAATTGGTTCGGTTCGTCTTTGACGTTCGAGTACCCTCACGATAGACAAGACAACCCAACCCGGGGAGGTCACTATTGCGTCTTGTATGCTCGACTCGTTGTGCACTACCATACCTGGATAGTTGTGACTGTTGAAGTCACGACCACGTCCGATCTATTTGAAGTTCGCGGAGAATGTGGTAGTTCCATCCCATGATCAGTCGTCCGGTAACTCCTCTCCCTGGACCTGGGGCTGAGGATTACCGATGAGGACATAGATTTGGTGTACTGCAACTCTTCCCTACACGTGGCCTTTGGATCGAAGGTCGTTATTTTATTCTACTTACTTATGGTCCGACTGCAACCGAGTACTGACCAGCTTGTCTTTGCATTTGTAGAACCAATGATGGCTGAGTGGGAATAACGAGGGAGCAAATGTCTCAGTGACCAGTACAAGATGGCTTGACTCTAGAAGTTCACCAAAACTGGAGACGGTGGTAGGAGCAAAGCGGGAGTTTCAGCTGTTGCACCGTCTAGCCGAGCAGGTCCATTGGCCTTAGCCACTAAAGCTCCGTTGACCCTTCTGAAGCCTGGGTTAGTCGCCCGAGAGAAGTGCGGCAGTCGCCATTGTTCTTTCCTCGTGGAGCCGGCGAGAAGATGCCAGGCCTCGGGATCAACCTGCCTCAGCTTTTGGAGTTGAGCCAATTAAGTGGAAGTCGTCGGCTAAGAAGGCGCTTGTCTCGAAGTTTGATGACAAGCTAACTTCGGAAGTGGCCGAGTCATCTTAGCGTTCTGATCCCATTATGGCCATCGGCGACTGTGCAGAGAAGTTGATCGAAGTAAATAATCTTGGTCGTTCAGCGATCTTCTCGAGATACAT
Organism: Ficus hispida; assembly: GCA_025413025.1. NCBI lineage: Eukaryota > Viridiplantae > Streptophyta > Magnoliopsida > Rosales > Moraceae > Ficus > Ficus hispida. The sequence continues at coordinate 18,477,553 of CM046366.1, read as the reverse complement.
ATTTATTTACTAATGTCAATTTTCCTATAGGCCTTATGTCTGGCCTTCTCGGGAAGCGTAGCTACGCGGGGCTACGCCAACCGTATGTAGGAGCTCGTAAGCTCCGTGAACTCTGAGGCGAAGAGCACCAGACATGCCAAGAAGGTTGAGGACAAGGCCAAGGCAACTGAGGAGAAAGTAAAGGATGCCAAGAGGAGGGCATCCTAAGCTGAGGAAGCCCAAAAAAAGGCTGAAGATGATCTGGTCATTGGCCGGCTGGAGCATTCCCGGTACCTCCAAGTGGCTTTACCCGCTGCGCTTGATAAGGCTCGACAACAGGCGGTCAAGGACTACTAATAATTAGATGAATTCAATGCCCACCTGCTTGTCGAGTACAAGGAAGGAATACGGGATATGAAGGCTAGCTTTACTCTGACCAATCTGATGGTGACTAGGGTTGTTTGGTCATTCGTTCCCGAGGTTTTCGGGGAAACTGCTGCCGATGAAGATCAGCTGCGTCGGAACAGCTGAGGAGAGTGAGGTGACCGGGGTTGCTCAAGTTCTTGAGAACGTAGTTGTTCTCGACAAACTAGAGGCCGAGTATGACCTGGCTTCCCAAACCAGCAGCAATTATTTTGTCTCCTTTTTTTTTTTTTTTTGTGGGCTTAGGGGTGCCCCAATTGTTCTCCCTCCTCAACTTATCAATGAAATATAGTTTTTGTTTTCAATATTTTCTGAATTATTTTACTGTGTTTTATTTTATGCACTGTCCTTCTCGGACGTCTCTATGGTTGGCTTGGGTTTTCCTTAGAATTGACCCAAGTCGACTCTGGTCGGCGTCTAGCATTTGGGATTCCTCTCTGTGGTCCATGGACCTAAGGAGTGCAGGTTTCCTGGGCATATTTATGGATTGTTCTGCTCTACACCTCCTACGATTGGCTTAGGTTTTCCTTGGAATTGGCCCAAGTCCAACTTTGGTCGGTATCTAATGTTTGGGACTCCTCTACGTGGTTGGAAACCTAGAAGTGCAGGGTCTGCCTGGGCAGACTTATGAATTGTCCTGCTCGGACACCTCCTATGGTTGGCTTGGTTTTCCTTGGAATTGATCCAAGTCTAACTGTGGTCGATGCTGGTGTTAGAGACTCCTTTCACAATTAACTGTACACGAGATCGATCTGAACAAAAATTCTTCTTCATTGATCCAATTTTTACATTGATTGTCGAAAATGAAATTATTGATAAAAATGCTTAAGGTGGCGGCATTCTATGGGTGACCAAGACATATGTCGTCCTGGTCGGTGAGACAGTACATTCCCAGTCAGACTACTTCAGTGATCCTATACGGCCTATCCCGTTTTGGACCAAACGAACATAACCCAAGTTCTGGGACCAAGACCTTCTTGAGTACCAAGTTACCTACTCTGAAGACCCGCAGTCGGAATTTTGTCATAATATCTAACAACGACCTGGTTAAGCGCAGTTGTTCGGATAAGAGCTTGCTGTTGTCTTTCTTCAACCAGATATAGGGCGGGCATCATCCGCTCGGCATTGTCTTCTTCATCAACGTTTTAACACGAGGCTCGGTAAACCCACTTCAGCTAGAATGACGGCTTCTACCTCAATTGCCATTGTGAATGGGGTTTTCTGGTCGTGTGCGTTTAGTAGTCCGATATGCCTAGAGTACTCGGGGTAACTCATCAATCCAAGCACCCATGTATTTCTCGAGGTTTTTCTTAAGATTCTCCTTGATAGTCTTGTTGGCGGCTTCTACCTGTCTGTTACTTTAGAAGTGCCTGGGAGAGAAGAATACTTTCATTATTCCAAACTGTTCGCAAAGTGCAATGAATTTCATATTATTGAATTAGTTTCTATTATCCGTGACTACGGTATGGGGGAGCCCGAATCTACAGATGATGTTCTTCCATAAAAAAACTTGTACACGCTGCCTCAGTTTGCTGGGCTAATAGCTCCACTTTGACCCACTTTGTAAGGTAGTCTATCACCACGAGGCAATATCGAAATTGTGACGGGGCCATTGGTAGAGGTGGGAATTTGGGCCGGGCCAAACGAGCCGGCTCGCGGCCCGTAATTTAGGCCCGGTCCGTGGCCCGGCTTTTATCGGCTCGGTAAAAGCCCGGCCCGATACTAACAGGCGGGCCGGGTCTTATTTTAGGCCCGGGCCGGTCCCCGACCCGAATATTTAAATCTAATGGGCCGGCCCGGCCCGCCGGTATTTAAAATTATATATATTAATTTTATTAAAATTTTAATTATTTTTTAAATTTTTATTAAAAAATTATATATATTAAATATTAATATTATATTATATATATATTAAAAGAAAAAAGAAAAAAAAAAGTCAACAGGACCAACGACTATTATTATAACCGTTGGTCCAAAACGGCTATTATTATAGCCGTTGATACAGTATATTATACTTAGTAATTAGTGTTAGTGTATTATATATGATATAGCGTTGGGGGGCCAACGACTAGTTCGGGAGACTCCCCAACGGCTTTAAACTATTTTTAATTATTTTTATTTTCTTAAAATTTCATTCTCCCATTCTATAAATACCCTTCTATTTTTTCATTATTTCATACATTTTCTCTCATCTCTTCTTTAATTTCTTATTCTCTAATTTCTTTCTCCATATTCTCTTATTTCCAATTTCTCAATTCTCATTATTCAATAATTAATATTCAATAATTTTTTTTGTCCGTATCTCCTAAATTTACAATAACTCATTTTCTCATTATTTTTATAATCCACATTCTTGTTATTTACTTTCCTACAAAAAAAAATCAAAATGGATCCAAATCCAAATGTTCAACAACCAATTGTTGATCTTGATGATGATTACTACGGGATGGATGACCACGGCATCGAAGAAGTGGAGATTTCCCATATGGAGGCTGGCGACAATGTTCCTGAGATTAGACGTAGGAGTTTTAGTACTCCAATAGGACCAATACGACCAAGTCCAATGTTGGCACCATCAAGAAGTAGTTCGGGAAGCACCAGTTATCCACCAAAAAAGGCAAAAGGTACTGCTACTAGAACACTTCACGTACTTGGCTATTCTTCGATGCTGTGCAGAAAGAGGACTTCGGCCCCGACGGCAAAAAAACACAAACAAGACTAGCAAAATGTAAGTATTGCCAAAAAACATTGACTGCTAACAGCTCAAGTGGGACTCGTCACTTATTAGCCCATGGTGAAAGATGTGCTGAGAAACATTACAAGAGAAGGGAGCCGACACAAAGCACTCTAAAATTCAACTCCGATGGCTCAGTAGGTACCTTTTCTTATGATCCCATGGTAGCTAAAGAATCTCTAGCTCGTTTAATTACCTCTACAGATTTCCTATTAGTTTTGGTAAAATACTTTTTATGAAGAGCATATTCAAAGATCTTTTTGTCTACAATTTAAAGCCGTTACTAGAAAAACTATTAGGAGATATTATATCTTATATAGTAAAAAACGCACTACATTAATATCTTACATGAATACAAACACATTTTGTATTGCATTGACATCTGATATTTGGGCTGCTAGGTCAAATCAAGATTATATTGTGTAGTTTCACATTATTTAGATCCCCAGTGGCAATTAAAAAAAAGAATTATTGGCTTTAGACTTATTGATCATTCTCACAATGCTTTAAATATTACTGATAATATTATGAGTGTTTTAAATGAATTTGGCATTAGCAATTGCATTATTTCAATCACCCTAGATAATGCTTCGGAAATACCGCTGCAATTCATTTTCTTGAGAAAAATTATCAGCATATATTGGTGGAATTTTATTACATCAAGTTGTGCATGTCATATTATCAACCTCATTGTAAAAGCAGGTATGAAGTTGTAAGTATAACATAGAGAATATTCGTAATGCTCTCCTTTGGATACATAATTCAAATCCTTGCATTGCTGAATTTAAGAGGTATTGCAAAGCAGAAGGTTTAAAACCTCGAAAATTTAGGACTGATATGCCAGTAAGGTGGAACTCAACTTATTTAATGTTGACAAATGTAATAGAATATAAGAATGTTATTTCTATGTTTTATAATACAAAGCATAATATGATTTTATTATCTGATATTAATTGGTTTATTGCTGAAAGAATGATTTATTTTTTAGAAACTTTTTATGATGCTACTGTTTTATTGTCTGGTGTTTATTGTCCCACTTCTCCACTAGTTTTCACCCAATTAATGCTTATTTCTTCATTGTTTTCTGAGTATAGAAATGGTGATTTATTTAAACTAATAGTAGAAAAAATGGAGAAAAATTTATGAAATATTGGGATCACAATAACATGCCTTTATTATATTATCTTGCCATTGTTTTAAATCTTATAGTTAAATTAAATGGTCTTTATAATGGTCTTACTCATATTTCTGAACATATGGATGTAGATTTTGCTTCAACGTATTCTTTAACATTTAATAACACTAAATGCAAGTTATTTGAGATTTTTGCAAGTTATCAGAATAAATTCGGGCAGCAAGTTAACATTGAAACTGAAGAAACTCTTCCAACTGCTGGTAATCGAAAAAAGAAAAAAGTTTTGGGTTTTTTCTCTGCTCCAGCAAGATGGGCTCTTCATAAGTTCGAGTATTACTCATCCACTTTCAGCAAGTTCAACTACCACGAGTACGACACACTCGGAGCTTACAAAATACTTAGATACAGATTTTTCACTGCTAGACTCAACTACAAATACTGAAGATTTCAAAATTTTAGATTGGTGGAGGTTGCATCGACAAATTTTCCAGTGCTTTCCCGTTTAGCACGTGATATCTTAACTATTTCTGTTTCAAAATTTCTTCTGAATCAGCATTCAGCATAGCTGAAGGATAATTGAAGATCAGAGGACCTCATTAACACCTGAGATGGTCGAGGTGCTTACATGCCTAAAAGATTGGAAACATGCAGATAAAAGGTTGCAATATACAGTAGAAGATCAAAAGATACTCCAACACTTTAACGAAATGACCATAATCGATGACGATGATATTGACAATGCTCCTGCGGCTCCCTCTTCCGGTTGCTGATGCTGATTGATATATTTTTTTCATTGTAAAATTATAAATATGAATTAAGATTGCACTCTTTTTTCTTTACTGAGATTTTATCCCAATGGGTTTTACTTAGTAAAGTTTTTAATGAGGCAATCATGACATCAATAAAATTTTAAATTTCAATATTATATTTTCTTTTTTGTATCCTTATTTTTTAATAAAATTTATAATTTTTATTATGTGCTTAATTTATTTTTCAATTTAGTAATATTTAATCAAAAATATTAAGATAAATTATTAAACTATCAAAAATATACAAATTTATTCAAAAATTACAAATAAAAAATAAAATTAAATAAAAGTTTAAAAAATTAGGCCCGGCCCGCTCCTGGCCTGCTCTAAGCCCGCGGGCCGGGTCGGGCTTATATTGCAAAAATTCGGGCCGGCTCGGCCCGGCCCGAATTTTCAACGGGCCAGGCCCGAATTTTTACAATAGCCCAATGGGCTCGGGCCAGGCGGCCCGAATTCCCACCTCTAGCCATTGGTAGTGGTCCGATCAAGTTGAGGGTCCATTTGACTAATGGCCATGCACATACAACTGATGTGAGCTTCTCGGGTTGAGACTTGATTGCCTTGGCAAATTATTAGCACTTGAGGCATTTTCTGGTGAATTCCACAGTATCTTTGTCTATGGTCGGCCAATAATATCCCTAAAGAAGGCATTTGAAGGACAGGACCTTCCCTCCAGAATGGTTCTCGCACACCCTGCTATGTATTTCTTATATCAGATACTCGGCCTCCATTGGCCTGACACATCTTTGGTAAGGGGCAGAATGTCCTAGATGATACAACTTCCCGTTGGTAAGGGTGTACCTTGCCAAGGTGTTCTTAATTCTCCGAGCTTCCTCCCAATTCCCTGATAACCGTGCCGTGGTAAGATACTCAGCAATCGGATCCATCCATATCGCAGTGCTCTCAGAGCAGCAAACTTGCTCTTCTCCCTCGATGGTCGGCTGGTCAAGCCGCTCAATCAGGAACGAGACGAGACCGTCCATGTCGCTTCCCAAGGCTAATTGCGCAAGGGCATCTGTTTCACTGTTCTCGAAATAAGGGATCCAGGTTACTAGGTGGCTTTTGAACTGATTAAGTAGGGCCTTGACTTTCCCCAAGTATTTAGTCATTCGCTCCTCCTTCGCCTGGAATTACCCAGTTACCTGATTGACGATGAGCATCGAATCACTAAAAACCTCAATGTCTTCCACCCTGAGTTCTCGGGCTTATCCCAATCTAGTTATGACTGCTTCATATTCCGCTTCATTGTTAGAAGTCTTGAAATTGAATTGGAGCATTTGGCTGATCTTGTATTGATCTGGGCTCACAAGGACTAGCCCTACCCCGGAGTGTCTCGAGTTGGAGGACCCATCCACGAACAGCTTCCATCTCTCAATGCTCTGGTCGAGAGAACTTCGATAATCTTCCCTGGGCGTGCCCTAACTATCTTCTCTGAGTTTTCTGAAGTTGGTCGGGAGCTCCGTAATTCGGCCACAAATCGGCCAGTGCTTGCGCTTTAACCACTGTACGGGGAATGTACTCAATGTTAAATTCTCCGAACTCTATTACCCACTTCGCTATTCGTCCCGATAATTAAGGGTTCTATAGAACCTGCCGGAGTGGGTAGCTAGTTGGGACGCATATAAGGTGACCTTAGAAGTAAGGCCTTAGCTTACGGGCTGATGAGTTCAACGCCAATGCCAATTTTTCCAGAGGGGTATACCTCTCTTCCACCCCTTGGAATGTCTTGCTGCTGTAGTAGACGGGAACCTGCACTTTGTCTTCTTCTCAGATTAGGACAGAGCTGATCGCTTTCTCCGAGATAGATAGATACACAAACAACACTTCTCTGGGAGGGGCGGGCTCCTAAGGTACGCTTTCATGCCTTTGAATGCCTCTCGCATTTGTTATCCCGGTTAATCTTGCCTTTGCCTTTAAACGCTTGGAAGAATGTGAGTCACTTGTCGGTCGACCTGCATACAAACCGAGAAAGGGCTGCCACCATCTAGGTTAGCCTTTGAACTTTCTTGACGTTCGTGGGGTTGTAGGTCCACGACAGCCTGCAACTTGACCGATTTGACCTCGAAGCCCCGGTGGTTCACCATGAATCCGAGAACTTCCCCGACTCCACGCCAAATGCACAATTGCAGGATTCAGCTTCATCCGGTACTGCCGTAGGGTGTTGAAACAGTCTCAGAGATCCTTGATGTGTCCCCCACACGTCGACTCTTCACCAACATGTCGTCCACATGCACCTCCATGAACCTACTAATTAATGGGGCGAACATCTTGTTCATGAACCGCTGTAGGCCACCCCGTATTCTTGAGACCGAACGGCATGACCTGGTAACATTAGAGTCCTTGGTCCGTTGTGAATGCCGTTTTGGCCTGGTCGGACTTGCTCAGTGGGATCTGCTTATATCCCGAGTAGGCATCCATAAATCCGAACAATTAGTGCCCTACGGTCGCGTCTACTAGTTGATCTATCCAGGGAAGAGGAAAACAATCCTTGGGACAGGCTTTGTTCAGGTCAGTGTAGTCTATGCAGACCCGTCATTTCCCGTTGGATTTCTTGACCAGGACTACGTTGGCCAGCTATTCCGGGTAGGTCACTTCCCGAATAAAGCCCGCGGCGAGCAACTTCTTCACCTCCACGTTGATAGCCTCGTATCTCTCCGAATTGAAGGCTCTCCTCTTTTGGACCACTGGTTTATGCTTTGAGTTCACACACAACTGGTGGCACATCATTGCTGGGTCAATTCCGAGCATATCGTCATGGGACCAGGCGAAGACATACTTGTGGTCCTAAAAGAAATGCTTGAGCTCTGTTCGGATGTCTGGGTTGAGCTTTGACCCGAGCATCATGTTTTCTCTAGGTGCTTAGGGTCCAGCTGGTACGGGACAGGTCTTTAACAGGTTGTGCCCAGACTTCCTCCTCGGGTATCCGGGGATTAAGGTCAACAAACGACTGATCTCTATGATGGGGGTCTCGATATCATCCGCCTTGAAGATGGTTGTCAAGACAGTGGGTTTGGGGGCCTTGCAACACACCTTGTTCACTGCCTCCATATAGCACTTCCTGGCCCCTTCTTTGTTTCCTCGAAAGAACCTAACTCCACTTGGGGTGGGAAATTTCATGACTAGGTGGTACGTTGAGACCACCGCTTTTAGTGCATTAGGGTTGGCCTCCCCAAGATGATGTTGTAGACAGACGGTTGATCTACCATGATAAACTCCACCATCCGGGTCACCCTCTCCAAACTATCTTTACTGTAATTGGGAGGTGAATAGTGCCAGCTGCTTGGATGCACTCGCCTGCGAATCTGTACAGCGGCGTCCGGACTGGCGTCAACACAGCTCCTTCGATCCCCAACCTTGTGAATCCATTCATGAACATGATATCGACTGAGCTTCCATTGTCAACAAGACACGGCGGACGACATTGTTAACTACTCGAATTTCTCTGATCAGTCCGTCGTTGTGCGGATGGAATAGCTGGTCAGCTTCATCATCTGTAAAGGTGATTGGGGTACTGTCTTGGCAGTAAATTTTGGCGACATGCTCCACCATGTTTATATATTCCCCGCGTACGAACTATCTTGCCTCACATGCATAACTTCTCCGACTACTGACGGTGTCACCAGTAGCAGTTCCACCAAAGATGGTGTGGACAATGTGCTCCTACCCCGAATCACTAGGCCGGTTATTTAGTTTCGGGTTGGGGTGCATGGTCGGCACTGTCCTATTGGCTGTGCTGCTGGTGTGATGATTCTCACTACAAACTCCCGCAAGGGGTCATCTTGGACCAACAGTTCAATCTGGTAGTGGAGCTGTATGCAATCCTTCATGTCATTGCCAACGTCCTTATGGAGGTTGCAGTATTTGTTCTGATTTCTCCGAGCACGGTCTGTTCGGAGTGATGGCGGATCATGTAGTAGACCCCGACAAGACACCTGGTTTAGGACATGCTCGATAGTTGTGACATGTAGAGTGTATTAGCGGAACCTTCCCGCCGGTGTCCTCAGACCAGGAGGAGCCTCGGCCCTAGTATCTATGATAACGGCCTTTTCTTTTTCCGGTCGGCTATGGCTGAACGGGTTCTTATCCAACTCCCTTATGGGAAGTCAGGATTGTTCTTGTGCTATGAGTCCTCGCCCTTTAACATATTCGTCTGTCTCTGCGTGCTTCAAGAATTCTCCTCAAGTATGCAAAGGTCGGTGGCATGTCGTAGGCAAGGTCCAGGCTAGCTGCCTGTCTTTAACACCTTCTCGGAACGCCTGTATCAAGGTGTCATCAGAACAACCTTTGATTTGCACTAAGGCCCTATCGAAGTGATCGAGGTACTCTTTGAGTGGTTCATTCTCGCCTTGTTTCATTCCAAACAAGTATGATGCCTCCAACTTTCTAGTCTTCAAACTTAGGAACGCGGCTGCAAAGGCATCCGCCAGTTGTTTGAAGGAGCTGATAAACCCAGGCATCAATCTCCAATACCATTGCCGGGCAACGCCAGTTAAGGTTAGGCAGAAAGACTTACAAAGGGAAGCCTTGTTGGCGTTCTGAATGAGCATATATGCTTGATAGTTCTTAAGGTGCTCGTCCACATCCGTGGAGCCATCGTAAGACGGTAAGGTCGGAATCTTGAACCTGGCCGGGTATGTAAGGCCATGATAGCCGAGGTGAAGGGTGGATCAACCTACTCTAGCCCATAGTGCTAGCCCATAAGTTGGTCTAGCTATCACTAGAGGTGATCTAGCCTACTTTGGTTGTCTTTTCCTCCTTCGCTGGCTTGTTAATGGAGTGTTATCAGACCCGACGCCGACTGGTCATGTCTCCCCAAGTGGTCAAACACAGAGATGGTGCTCCCTTGCACGTTCACAGTCTCTCTTACCTACCGTTTGGGTCATGACTTGTAGTCGCCTGCGGCGCAGCTGCTTTGAATGAGTGACATGGATGCGGCTCCTTGAGCGTTCTCTATCTGGCCTTTGTCCTTGTCTCGTTGTTGCCATCCAAGTCTTCCCGGTTGGACCGGTCACTCCTCCGGTCAGCCATGGGTGATGGGTTCTATGGTCGCTTGTTGACCCGACTGGCTTAATCAGCATTGACTCGGCTGTCTCTTGTTGTGCTTGGGGCAGTGGATGTTTTGTGATTCTCGGAAAGCTTCCATGAGCACTTGTACGGTTTCCGTCAAGCTTTGGACATTCCCGGTGAGGATTTCTGTTTGCATGGCTTACACTGTGCTCGCACCTCTTTGATGCTGGGGTCGCCGGGTATTCTGTAACAAGTTAGAGCAGGTTGTCACCCTGGATGTCCTGCTGGCTTGCTCGTCCATTACTCAGTAGTCAGGCGCTTGGGGAATGCATGTGATGAAGTTACAGTTGCTGGAAAAGCGGGGGCCCTCCTTCTAGCGCCAAAATGTTGATGCCAAAAATCTCTAGCATAACACCCAATGTGTTACTTGGTTGGAATGATCTTAAATAGCATTGTGTCCAGTCACCTGCAAAAGGAGAAGCACCTGGAAGTGACGGGGACATCGGTACACTGCCATGGGCACTCCGATACTTAAGTCAGTAAGGGTACTGATGATCAAGTGAAGAGGCAAAGTTTCGACAAGAAAAAATGTCATGAATGAGTTTGTGGGTGGATCCTCTATTTATAGGCATTCCATTAGGTGACCCAATCATCTAGCGTTCCCGGCAAAGGTATAAGCTTCTGACGCATAGGAGCTATAGGTCTAATGGGTCAGTGCCACGTGTCTGTGGTATGGTATTAGGGGACATTAGGGTGAGCCACCACTGCACTAATAGGTGTAGCCTCAGTCGGGGCAGGTGACGGAAGTCGGTGATGTGATATGGGCAATAGCAGGCTGTACGTTAGACTTTAGGCGGTGGATGAAGTGTTGTGATAGGGAGCTGCCGCAAGTCACAGTATGATATCACGGCAAGGGGATGACTGTCTGGAGCATTCGCATCGTCTCCGGATACTACCTAACCTGAGTACACGGTGAATCTTGGTAAGATGGTAAATTCTGCCTGGGTATCTATTATTTGGGAGTAATCTTCTAGTCAAATCAAGTCGGGTATGCTATATTAGATTCAGGCGAATGAATATGTCCACCTCTCGTGATCGGGTTACTCTGAGAAATAGGATTTTGAGGTCGGAGCAGATTACGACATCAACACATATTATATCATGTCTTACTACTCACTAACCAGTAACTAGTATATAGGCACCACATCATTTTAATATATCTTTGAAAATTATGAATCATTCACGTACCATGATATTGCATAATTATCAAAGACTTTGCCTCTTTTTTCAAGAGAATTTGTCTTCTGTCCCATTTTCTTATTTTGTCCCCGTTGTTATTAATATATATATATATATATATATATATATATTCAATTAAATAAAGGAATTCGAATTATACATCTTATAAGTTAGAGTCAAGTATGAAATTAGTGCTAAGCTATGAGTCTATTATTATTTTTTCCTTCTCAGAACAACCCTAGGTTTAATTTCAATGTAAATGGATACTCATGGGGCCTTCTTTTTTAAGATTGTATAGGTCAGGGAATGAACTTGTTCGTTGGAACTGCCCAATTTTATATAATGATAGAATGGCTTAGCATTCGTTAATGAATGCTCTCTTAGTGGTCCTGCGTTCTGTAATTGCAACATTGTTTCCACTAATTTGCGTAATGTTCAATTTGCTATTGTGGGGGTTAAGGGAATCGATTAATATAAATCTTGCGTATCAAAAGATAAGTGAGAGTAGGATAAGTTTCAGAATAGCATAAAACAATTTTTATTCCCATGTTATCCCAATAGTAAAAACAGATCTTAGTTACCATATTAGACGAATTTAATCTGTTTGTATTGATCTGAAAATTTTAGCTATAAGCCTATATATGTAACGTCCCAAATGCTACCTAACAATAATGATAGAATATTAACATTAGAATTAACATAGATAATATGATAAAATAGTAATTTCTTAATTTTAATGCTATGTTGAGTTAATTTTATTTACAAGTGACGTAACGAGAACTCGATATACTAGAACAAAGTTCATGTCAAATTAATAAATTTTTTTAATGATGATTTGATGAATTTATGTGATAATTTTATAGTATATATAATATGATATGTTATATAAATGGATATGTATATGTGTATCTATAAAATATAATATATATATATATATATATAAGTTACATATATTCACAAGATTTCTGTATGTTATATATACGTTATAATTATAAGTATAAATATAATATACTATATTAATGCTATTTAAATATGTAAGAATGTAGACTTATAAAAAAAAAAAAAAAAAAAAAAAAAAAAAAAAAAAAGAAGTTAATCAGAAGAAAAAGGGAAAGTAAAGAAATTGGCCCAAAAAAAAAAGGGAACGTGTAAAAAAAAAAAAATAGAGAGATTTTGCATTCCAATTAATATGCTAATTGTATGACAACTTTTTTTTGCTCAAAATAAGCCATTGATGACAGCCTTTAACCAAATTTTATTTCAAAAAAATAATTTTCAATTAATTCCCAAATAAAAGTTCACAAACTTTTTCCATCAACATTCTCTTCCAATCCTCTATGCCTTATTCTGCCTCCTTCACCCCTGCTTTTTCGCCTCGTATCCCTTCATCAACTAGTCACCAAAACTCCATCATCAATCTCTTGATATTTCTCAATTCTTGGAGCAAAAATAAAACATTTTCGAGGTATGATATATTCTTTTCTTTTATTAGTTTTTTGGAATTTCATGAGTGATTGAGTAATTTCTTGATGGTTGCTTGGTGTTAGTTGAATGGAGATGAGGAGGGAGTGCATATACAGGTTTTGAAAGAGATTATATTGGTTTATTGTATTTTATGCAACAAGATGATTTTGGGGTTTTTGATTTCTTAATTCATAATTTTGTTGGTATAGTGATTTAATATGTTATATATTAAAAATATATCTTAGGGCTGTTTTGGGTATGTGTATGAATCATATATATTGTGGTGATAATTTATATATTTTTAATGAATTTTCGGATTTAACCACTGCTACTAGAAATTTCTAGATTTTATGATAAGTTTTTTCAAACTGTTTTTGAGGATGCAAATGGACTCCATTTCTATCAAATTTGGGGATTTTCTTGGAAATCTCTAGATGTCTATTTTTGTTTGAAGTAGTTTCATATTGTTTGGAGATATATATGAATTTTAATGATTTTTCAAACAGACAGAGGTTGAACTGCAAGATTTTGTAAATTTTTGTGATCAGTATTCAAAACTATTTTTGAGATACAAACGATCTCTGTTTTTAAAATTTTAATATTATTAGAAAATTCTAGGTGTCTACTTTCATTTGGAATCAGTTTTGAATCATTTGGAAATATATATGAATTTTTGTGAATTTTCAAATAGACAGAGTTTTGGCTTCCAGTTTTTGTAAAAATTTGGGAATCAGATTCAAAACTATTTTTGAGGGTACAAACGGTCTCCATTTTTAACGAATAAGTACTATTAAAAAGATATGGATGTCTACTTTCATTTACAATTAGCTTTAGATCTTTTGGAGCCCTGTGTGAATTTTTATGAATTTTTAAAGGGATAGAGGTCTGATTGGCAGTTTATGTAAAGTTTTGTAATTTTGTGAAATTGTTCAATTTTTGTGTTTTGATTTTATTGAATAATGAAAAGGGGCCTAATAGGCGCTGTTATGATACGATGGATATGTGATGAATTATTATGATCTTTTATTGATTTTGCTATATTTAATATCTATGACATGAACGGTTCTAAAGACAAGCACCCGATACCTTAATCGCGTGTCACTATTGAAAAATTTGAAAATGTTAAATAATGCATTTAGTAAGTATACTCTCACCTACAACATGAATTAAAGATTTGAGAAGTATATGTTTTGATATTGATGATGATGTTATGATGTTCTTAAATAATACTTCTCCTATGATGACGTTTTGATGAAAATATATTATTGTGTATATATATATATATATATATATATATTTATATTTTAAAATGGTGTTGTACACCCTTGATGATGATGATAATGATCATGCTCAGTAAGCGGACCTTTTGTCACCGTTGGTTTGGAATTTGCTACCCCACTCCTTCCGTGACTAGCGCACTATGATGGTATAATGCCGGGCCTAATATATAATGGCTTTAAAAGTTAAAAAGTTTTAAAAGATATTATATTTATGATAATAAAATAAAAATGTTTATGTACATTTGTGATATTTAAGTGTCTTTCTAAGTCCTTGCTTATATAAATTAATTCATGTTGCAGATAAAGGAAAAGGGTAAGATATAGTGTTGGATGAGCTTGAAACGGAAATGGGACGATATGTGATAGGAAAACTAGGCGAACAATCATGAGATGAACATTTTTAATTTCAAATAAAGTTTTGAGACTTTTAGTTTATTATTATTTAATTGGATAATTCATATGGACTTAAATTCTATTTCGTGAATTGGGTTTTTTAAAAATTATATATTAATTATGAAGGTTAATTTTGATATAGTTTTAAAAAAAATTTCTAGAATTTTCTAAAATTATCTAAGTGAAGTTTTCCGTTATGTAAAGATTTTTATTTCAAACTAAATATTTTCCACAATTTTATAATAGATGAATGATTGAATAAAAAGTCAACTGTAATAGTTCGTGAGGGATTATTACAATAAACAGGTTGTATAAAACAAGAAGTTAATTAATGCTTCCCTTTGGTTTAATATTATCCGCTTTGAAGCTCGTATCCGTATGGTTTTACTCTTGAGCTCACCCTAAAAGGCCTCATACTATTAGGAGGTAGTCTCTTTACTTATGAATCATCACTAACATCTTCCTAAACGATGTAAGACTGCACAGCTTATCTTTTTTTTTTTTATAGGGATTGATGACTGCTACAACTATATGATAAATCGTTAATTTTCAGGTTAGTGAAACTTAATATGCTAATTCTAAACATATATATATATATATATATAAAAGGCCTAAGAAAATTTTTCCATTAGGTAAGTTTAGCTTTTAGGTTAGTTATAAATAAATAAATAAATATATATATATATATATATATATATAGTCCTAAGAAAAATTTCCGTTTGGACGTATATAATATGGAACGTGGACAAATTCTGAACATCATATTGATCTTGGCCACCATGTGCTTGGCATTAACATCAAGGTGCTCATCTGACGTTCAAAATTTTTTTTTTTAATTTAAATTTTGAACACACCATGTTGATCTGGCCTGTCTCTTGGTGCTTTCGTGTTAATGAAGCCTTCATGAGGGAAGGAAAAAAAAAAAAAAAAAAGGGGGAGAGGTTTTTGAGACACGAATCCCTGTAGATTCCACGTAAAAGCTGCAACCTAAAAAGTCATCAATTGTTTTGGACGAACAAGCTTGAAATCAAATGAACTGCCAGAATAACTTTTTTTTTTTTTTTTTTAAGAAAAAAGTTCATTATAAATTTTTGCACATTCCACATGTACGAATCTTCACAATCTACTGAATTATTGGATACACGATACAGAAAAGGTTATAAAAAAACTCGGATAATAAACTATACGTTATGTGACAACGATAGTAATTGAGTCAAAATTGCGCTATCGATCTTTATATATAAGATTACGTCTACTTTATAAGCTATCTTAAATTGTGCTACTTTTACTATTTATATATATGATTACGCCTACTCTTATAAGCTATCTTAAATTGTCCTATTTATAGATAAATGTCCACTACTGGAGGTAGTGGGGTTGAATCACTTTCGTAAATGTATGGAAGTTGATCATCCACTTTTATTATTGGTAATTTCCATATTGTCATGAACTCTATTATGTGATGTTGACACTCGGAGGGCTAACATTGGAGGACAAGTCCAACACCAATAGAATACTCATCCGAGTTTCAATTCTTTTTTTTTTTTTAACATTGAAATATGGATATTCAAACTCTACACCTTATAATAAAATTAGCATGAAATTATCGATAGGATATGCTTACAATCATGCCTTAGAGAAATCAGCCTCATTTCTTTTTTTTTTTTTTTTTTGTGGATAAACATTAACATGTGGACAGCATTGTACTATTGTTCGTTTAAAAATAAATAAAGCATGGTTTTTTATTTTTTATTTTTATATTTAGAAATGCTCCAAAAAAATGCATATCTAGAATATTACCCTTTTATAATGATTTTAAGACTTTTGCCCTCTTATAATGTCAAATAAGTAGTCAATAGGACAAAAATCCGAATAAGTAATTAAGTAGGGTAAAAATTCCAAACATATATGGGCTATTCACATTATTTGTCTAAATTAACAGGCAGAAGAAAAATAGAGGAAAATAATTGGAGAATCCAATACAATTCCTAGACCACTTGAGTTGTGGAATAATTCTTATAAAGGCAACAAGCAGCTAAAGGCTAGAAATCTATGGAATTCTGCAAACAGAGCCAGGTCCACGAGCCATAAAAGTGTTTCAATTTCATTCTACTTTACTTTATTTTTTTCGGTTGGAAAGAAACTAATGAACCATGAAATAAAATGGCCTAAAACTGTCTCTTCACGCAAAAGATAATCCATATAAAGTTTGTGTTCTAGACTTCCAGTAAGTTAAATACGGGTTCTGCTTCGCAACATGAAGAAAAATGTTTGGTAAACATTATCATTAAATGAAAAATGTTAGCTATTAGTTTTTAGTCTCCCCTTAAATATGCAATTTCCTTAAAGTTGACATCAAATGGTGCAAGCAACAAAGCTCTTGATCTATCTATTTTTTCTTTTTCGTTTTTTAAGTTATCTTCGATTTTCAGCTCCGAGTCATACACGCATACATAAATAGGAACAGTATATTCAGACTAAGAAATCAAAAGCAGAGAAAAAGTAGTAAAATCCATGCCATGATGCCAAACACAATGCAAGACCGTCTTAGAATGATTAAAATTGAACTGGCTCTCAACAAACATATCCTTGACTATATAAAAAGGCAATGATTTGGTAAAAACCACATGTATTTGGTAATTGTTTACACAGCAAAGGAGAAATGAATCACCTTCAGGACCTTTATTTTTTGCCAAGATTCTATATAAGTGTTGTTCCTTCATGTTCTACGAGATTGAGAATCACTTCTTTGTTTTAACTTGGGGTAGCAAGTCTTTCCCACCAAGATCAATATACAAGTTACAACGAAAGCTGTAAATACAGAAACAACGGATGGGGAACCTGACAAGCTTGATCTTCTCAATAACGTGGGAGTATCCATACTAACTGCCGCAAATCCTTCTCTAGACTGCCGGCGCCTGTGAAATAGCAAATAGTTCGAGCATTATCCATAAGATAAGTTTAATGCTAGTTGAAATGTTTATGCCGTTAGAGAATACTACTCGGATTACTTTGATGGTAAAATAAAATGCTTAATATCAGATATATGCCCGTGACTGCAATACCACGTCATGGTGGTTAAAAAACATTAGCCAAAAAAAAAAAAAAAGTAACAGTTTTATATGCTTTAGAATCTTCATTCTGAAAAACGTTTATAGGCTTTAGAACTTCCCAGTAGTTAGAAAATGGTTTAATCATTAACACAACATGTCACAGGTTAGATAACTAAGAGAAAATTAAATAGAAAGACTCAAATATGCAACAATATGAAGAACCGATTTTACATCAATATTATCTTGCGAAAATTAAAATAAAAAAATTGGAAACATTTAACAAAGAAGATGCCAGCATTATTTATTCCTACAGAAATAAAACCGCTTTAAGCAAATAGAAAATCAGCATAAACTAAGCACAGAAACTCAAAATGATGAGCAGAAGGAACATGAAAAACTATTGAAACATCATCGAGTTGGTAAAGAAAAAAAATAAAATAAAAATAAATATCCCAAGAACTTGCAGGAGCAATGTGGGAATCATCCATATTGCTCATTTAATATCAAAAATACCTAAAACTCCCGTAAAAAAACTAATAAATAATTGGACGAAGTTCTACAAAAAGTTACATAATCTAATGTTTGCCCTGTGCACTTGGTCACCCAAAAAGCTTAACAAAGCATTCAAAGCTCACTGCTTTCAAAGAATGCGCGAACTTTTGTTTTTGTAAATTTATAGTTATGCACTCTAATTGATTTTGTTATAATGCACAGTTGAAACGATGAAAAACTCCACGGCAAACATTTTGTCCAGAGGCTGAGGAAAAAGGGGAAATCCCCTGTCTAGATCTTTAACAATTTTTGGATGGAAAATCATTAGTTCTCAAATAGAATCATTCCCCGCTCGACCTTATAGTTGAATTCAAACTGTTGGGTTGAAAGGCCAAGTAGAGATTTGTACTTAATGATTACCCTTAATGGTTTCTCAACTTCCATATGTCATCTTTGATTCTGATTTCTCATTTCCAAAGTAATTGGACTTTTATTTTTACTTCAGTTATCCAAATTCAATTTTCCACCTTACTTTAAGGCCTAGGCATACAAGCACAAAGTATTAAAGCGAGGCAAAGAACTATGTCAAATGTCATTAGAATATACCCCAAGAAGCCCTTAATTGAGTTCCACAAAGATGTTGTAGCACGCTTCATGCCCTGTTTTGAATTGACATTCTCTTTTCTACCTCTAGCTTTGGTCTCCACAAAGTTCTCTTCAGACATCCCTGGAAAGGTGGTAACATATTAAAAGTGATTCTTAAACAAGCAATAAACCATGGGCACTAGCACATTATTCCCCGTCATGAGTTTAGGAAAATAGTAAACTTGGTTTGAATAAATCCGAAAACTATACCATTGCTTTTAGAATAATTCAATTTCTTAAATGAAGCCAATTGTTCCAAGAGTGCACGTTCTGAGTTGCTGCAGAAAGAACCCGGGTTCTCAATCACTCAAAAGTCAAGCATCAAAGAGGTTCTTGAACATTTCAATTCTAGCATAAACTAGAACATAATAAAAATGCAGTACAACTTTTGCAATATACAAAAGAAATAAAAACAGAGAGTAGTTTAAGAGATTGGACCTTATTTCTTTTGGGATCAAAACATTTACAATAAAGTGATGGTCTCCTCGAACAGAAGGTCTATTAATATCTGGAACTCCCATGCGTGGCAACTTAACTGCTTCTCCAGGCTGAATCCCAGAAGGAATTTGGAGATCTCTCATTCCCTCGACAGTTTCTACCTGGAGTTATAATTCGCTCATGAAACAAGAGGTACAAAAATTTTGAAGTGAAAGAAATACCAACAGCAATTTTCCCATGAAATATGCTCACAATACCATTCAGAACTCATATAGATGATTTTAAAAGTAAGAAGATCAGAAAGAAAAGGGTACCAAATAATTACATTGAAGAAGACAAAGCATTCAAGAAATTCAAAATCAATCATGAAACGCAATTAAAGATAGATAAGAAAATCGCTTACTAAAGTATGGCCACCTTGAATTAGCAGTACATATTTGAATGCAATACATTGTCCTAATAACCGCCTCATATTCAGCCACATTTATTAAGACATGAGCTACATCTCTTTACCATTCTTTCAAGGCTTTACTAGAAGTTGCATAAATAAGTCGAATACAGATTTGTGCTAGGACAACAAGCTCAGAAAATGGATCAGATTGACTGTTATCCAAAACAAGCTCAGGTCAAAAATCTATACCTACTTTAACTCATTTGCGACTCCTAAATCTATCTATTGACGGGCAGAGTGGAACGTTGTCAGTAACTTGCCAGTGTTCTACTAACATATGTTTCCTCTACCAAAGATATGTAAACCAAAGTTGCATCACAAAATTTCTTATTAATCAACAGAATTTCAAAAGGGAAATTTGAGAAAAAAATTCAAGAAAACATGTACTAAATATTTTTGTAATACGCCCCATCAAGGGTAAGAAGAAAGCAACTGATTTCAGTTATTAGTTTTTTATTCAAATTAGCAGTAAGAATTCTCATGCCTTCCATTTTTCTCAGAAATACTAGTTTATATGTTTGGCAATCAGTGCGTCGTTACCGTGGTCCACCAAGTTTCTCATTATAGTTAGCAAAACATATTGGATTAAATACAAAGAAAGTGTCATCTTTAACGTGAGAAAATTGTAAGTCAATCAATCATGTATATTTAGAACCAACAGTTCTTACAAGAGCAAAGTAACAAACAATCTGAACCAAACTGTTGACGCAAGAACAGTTGTGAAACAGAATAAGAAGAATAGTACATGGTTCTAATTTGGAGGATACAAAAAGAGCTTTAGAAGTTTGCTTGTTTCGTATACAATACTTAAAAGACAAAGTTACCTTCATGGTGGTCCCTAAAATCGCATCAGTGTAATATACATTGATTTTTGAATAGAGATTGAGGCCATCCCTTTGAATTCCATGCTTTTCTTCTATATGGAGCACTATATAGAGATCACCGGCTATGCCCCTGCCAACATATATACAAAAAGGTGAAGAAAATGCACAATTTTGGTGAAAAACAAAAGAGAAAAAATCCTAACTAATTATAACTTCATACAAAACCAAAGCTACAGGTCTGTATATCAAATGTTCTCCAAATTTAGATGTCAAAAGCAAGCCAGTGGAGATAAAACGTCACACCAGACCTGGTCTAATAATATTGTGAAAATTCTTGATATTCTAATACTTTTCCATAACTATAGGACCACATTTTCTCGAATTCAAAGCGTACTAGCCACCAGAATCTCACATGCAAACTTTATATTTCCCATTCTCGTAGAAGCTTACGTTGTTTGGAAGTAGTCCAACATTGGATTCCCAGAGATAATAGGCAAATATATCATAGAGAAAATTCGGAAAAAATGGAGCGATTAGTGAGAATACATGACAAGACATTTTCTAAGATTTATCTAGAAAGAAAGTCCTATTTGTCAGCCACTTAATAACAAGTAAAGCAAAAACGAGGACATGAAAAAAAAAAAATATATATATATATATATATATAATCTTTTTGGGCAATTAAATCGAAGTAGAGCAAAAACTAAAACATGAACAAGAATTTCTATTGTGCGGAGGAATGAAAACCCCTGGAAAAATAAAAAAACAAAGCAAAAGACTATGTAGTCCTGTAATGTGCCTTGCAAATGAAATGTAAGGAGAGACTAGATTACCATTTATACTATGTTTAGTCGGCGGGAGAAAAAATAGGATGGAGAGAAAAGACATAAGAGATAGAAAATGAGAATGATAGAATGAAAATAGTTTTCCTTTCTATTATATGATGTAATAGGAAGGGGTGAAAATGAGTTCATGTACAATTACATTTGACCAATTTATTTATTACGGTTAGTTTAATTAAAAGGTTGTTAAAGGGCCAAACTCGTTCCTTCCCCTTCTCTCCTACCACAACTTTTTTCTCTCCCAAATCTCTACTTCCTTCTTTCCACTTTTCATCCTTACCAAACATAGGGGCTATTGCTGCTGTCAAGAATCGAAGTGTATTCGTAGTTTTATTTATTATTTTTTTAACTGGTAAGTTCATGGTACGAACTGATATTGAAATTGCCTGAAAACTGAACTGTAAGAAATGTTTATTTGAAAAATAAAAAATAAAAAATAAAAAAAAACAGCAGATGCAGATAAACAGCAGATATTTGAGAGATCTGCTAGCCCCCAGCAACAAATACCACTCCAATCCCGAAACCAAACCAAACCAACCCCCACCCACCCACCCACCCACCCCCGGCCGCAGCGAAGTGAGCCATGTCCCCAGAAAACTCCCCCCTGATACCGACTTATTCTCTTATTTTATTCACTACTCTCACCAAACTAACCAAACTTACTCTTTTCCAACTTCGAGACACTCAATCTAAACTAACAAACTCCTCTCTAGCCTTGCTTCAGCATTCTTAATCTGAACTGGCCGAATTACTCTTGCTTCTTGCCATGCCTCACATAGGTCGAACAGATGGAACTATGAGAACTAATAGATTAACTAGTATAAACATAAGCGATGATGTCTCTCGATGTAGGAAAATCCAGAAACTGATCTTGTATAGCTGTAGGTTTTGTATAGCTGTAATTGTATGCCATATGTATTTTAGTAAAGTATTGTTAGTTTCCTAGAATTTGTATTTTACTGTTTCCTTTTCTTGTTAGCCTGTAATTGTATAAGGTTATTCAGTAAATGAAGAAAATTATTTCCCAAATTCTGAGTTTTTTCTCTATTTTTCCGACTTGGTATCAGAGCCATTCTACCTTCAAGCCACCATGTCTACCGAATCCACCACTAGTCAAAATACCCCTTCTTCAAAAAGATTAGCCGACCCTATCAAGGCTAATGGAGAGTCTCACTCGGTTCAAATTACTACCATTCATTTGAATGGTGATAATTTTCTGCGCTGGTCAGAAGCAGTTCAGATGTACATTAGAGGCCATGGAATGATGGGATACTTGACAAGAGGAACGACAGCCCCACCAGAGACAGATCCGGCCTATGCTACCTGGGATGCTGGAAATTCTATGGTGATGACATGGCTCGTGAATTCTATGGAGGAAGATATCAGCTCTAAGTACATGTGCTACTCAATAGCACAAGAGCTGTGGAAGAATGCCAATCAGATGTATTCTGATTTGGGGAATCAATCACAAATTTTTGAATTGACTCTCAAACTTGGTGAGATGCGGCAAGGAGAGGATAATGTTACTAAGTACTTCAATTCGTTGAAGCGTGTTTGGCAAGATCTTGATCTTTTCAACAATTATGAGTGGAAGTTTTCCGAAGATGCAAACCACCACAAGAAAACTGTTGAAGATAGCCAAATCTTCAAATTCTTGGCTGGCCTAAATGTTGAGTTTGATGAAGTCAGGGGGAGAATCATTGAGAGACAGCCACTTCCTTCGA
The DNA here is from genome assembly GCA_025413025.1 of Ficus hispida. Lineage (NCBI taxonomy): Eukaryota > Viridiplantae > Streptophyta > Magnoliopsida > Rosales > Moraceae > Ficus > Ficus hispida. The sequence goes on along the minus strand of CM046366.1, from coordinate 18,454,621 downwards.
TTGGTGAGGTATTTTCAGAAGTAAGGAGGGAAGAAAGCAGGAGGAATGTTATGTTAGGCAAGAAAGGACCGGGTATAGCAATGGAAGGCTCAACTTTGGTGACCACTGGAGCGGACTTGTCAAAACCTCAGATGTATCCATGGAAACCTGGTGAAAAACAACGTGTATGGTGTGACTACTGCAACAAGCCACGCCACACTCGTGAAACTTGCTGGAAGCTCCATGGAAAACCTACAAATTGGAAGAGCAAGGCTGGAGAAAAAGCTGGACAAAGATTTCCCACTGCTAATGAAGCCGAGAGCAGCCCTTTTACCAAAGAACAAATGAAGCATCTTCTTACACTGCTAAAATCTGGTTCGTTTTCATCCGATTCTCCTAATGGTTCTATGGCACATACAGGTAATGAATCAAAAGCTCTATCTTGTTGCATCACTTCTTCTGCTCCATGGATAATAGATTCAGGAGCATCTGATCATATGACCAATTCCTTTAAACTTTTTAATCCTATACACCATGTCCTGGAAATAAAAAAGTTAAGATAGCAGATGGTATTTTTTCACCCATTGCAGGAAAAGGTTTGATTCAAATTTCAGAAAAATTGAGTCTAGAGTCTGTTCTCCATGTTCCCAAACTTGCTTGTAACCTTTTATCTATTAGCAAACTTTCCAAAGACTCTAATTGTTTTGTTACCTTTTTTGAATCTCATTGTATTCTTCAAGACAGGAACTTGGGGACGACGATTGGCAGTGCTAGAATGATCAATAGGCTTTACTATCTTGAGGATAATTTCCCTAGTTCTAAAATGACTCAAGTGTTTAGTAGGATTAGTTCTATGTCCGCTTATGAACAAATAATGGTTTGGCATTACAGATTGGGCCATCCTAGTTTTATTTATCTAAAACATTTGTTTCCATCTTTGTTTAAGCATATCAATCCTTTTGTATTAAAGTGTGAAAGCTGTGTTTACTTGCCAAGAGCCAAAGGAAAAGTTATATTTCAAAACCATATCAACCTTCGAAACCTTTTTATCTTTTTCAAAGTTATGTTTGGGGGCCTTCAAAGGTTACCACTGTTTCGGGTAAAAAAAGGTTTGTAACCTTTATAGACGACCATACTCGTCTATGTTGGGTTTATTTGATGCGGGAAAAATCTGAAGTTGAAAAAATTTTCAAAGTTTTTACAATATGATAGAAACTCAATTTCAATCAAAAATAAGCATTTTACAATCATATAATGGCACAGAATACTTCAATAAAAAGAATAAAAATCTTTTAGAAGTTGCTCATGCTATGATGTTTTATATGAATTTGCCGAAATATTTATGGGGGATGCTGTTTTGACTGCTTCATATTTAATTAATAGGATGCCTTCTAGAGTGTTGCAATATATCACTCCATTGGAGTGTTTCAAAAAGTTTTTCCCACACACGCACATAACCTCAAATTTGCCATTAAGGGTCCTTGGTTGCACTGCCTATGTGCACATACCAAAGCGCTCTCGGTCTAAATTAGACCCTAGGGCAGAAAAATGTGTTTTTCTAGGGTATGCCCCATATCAAAAGGGTTACAAATGTTTTAATCCCGTGACCAAGAAGTTTCATGTTACTCTAAATGCCACCTTTTTGGAATACTTACCTTTTTTCATCAAAAATTTAATTCAGGGGGAGAAGTTAGATGAATCAAATTTTTGGGAAACGGAACCTTTACCACATATTGTTTTTTATTCTTTTAACTCAAAAATAGATAAGGAAACTAGGATCAACCAATCTGGAAATACTTAATCTAATATTGGTTTGATAGATATGGAAATACTACGAATGGAAAAAAATCGATCAAATCTTGAGCCTGTGGTTTATTCTAGGAAAAATATCGAAAAAAGTAAAGATCTGTTGATTCTTCCAGCACAAGACCGTGAGGAATCCCCAAGTGAAGTCCATCCTAATACATCAGGTAACTCATCACCTTTTCTACCTTCTACTCCAAGTCCTAGCCTAATAGTTATCCCTAAATCTAGTCTAAACCCGATACCTGTTAATCCCATCCAAGAAACTGACCTTGATCTTCCCATTGCCTTAAGAAAAGGAACCCGAACTTGTACTAGACACCCTATAGCCAAATACATCTCCTATGACAGCCTTTCTGTCAAGTATAGAGCTTTTACTACAAAAATTTCAAAACTTGTGTTGCCTAAAAATATTAAGGAAGCTTTGGATGAACCGAATTGGAGATTAGCTATGTTTGAAGAGATGGAGGCATTGAGGAAGAATGGTACTTGGGAAGTGGTTCAGTTACCTAGCGAGAATAAGGTTGTGGGATGCAAATGGGTATTCACTGTCAAAAGTAGAACAGATGGGAGTATAGAAAGATATAAAGCTAGATTAGTTGCAAAAGGCTTTACTCAGACCTATGGGATAGACTATCAAGAAACTTTCGCTCCTGTTGCAAAGATAAATACAATTAGGGGCCTGTTATCTCTTGCTGTGAATTCTAACTGGCCTTTGTTTCAGCTTGATGTGAAGAATGCCTTTCTCAATGGAGATCTAGAAGAAGAGGTGTTTATGAGCCTACCACCGGGCTTTGAGGAAGAACTTGGGGTTGGAAGAGTCTGTAGATTGAAGAAATCCTTGTATGGACTCAAGCAATCACCAAGAGCATGGTTTGAACGTTTTGGCAAGGTCGTGAGGAGGTTTGGATTTATACAGAGTCAAGCGGATCATATCATGTTTTACAAACATTCAAGCGAAGGTAAGATTGCCATCTTGATTGACGGGAGATGATTGTGATGAGATGAATAGGCTGAAAAGGAGACTAACCGAGGAATTTGAAATTAAAGACCTCCGAGCGTTGAAATACTTACTTGGAATGGAGTTTCCAAGGTCCAAGGAGGGAATTATTGTAAATCAACGCAAGTATGTTCTTGATTTGCTTGATGAGACAGGTATGTTAGGTTGTAAACCGGCAGAAACTCCCTTAGAACCGAATCTGAAGCTACAACCAATCAGAACTGAATATGTGAAGGATAAGGAGCGGTATCAAAGACTTATTGGCAGGCTTATTTATCTATCACACACGCGTCCTGACATAGCCTTTTCTGTAAGTGCAGTGAGCCAGTTTATGCACGCCCCTGGTCCTGAGTATTTTGATGCTGTCTACAGGATACTAAGGTATTTAAAATGGACACTGGGTACAGGACTTCTTTTTAAATCTCGTGGACATCTTCAGATTGAAGCTTATACTGATGCGGATTGGGCTGGAAGTATAACTGATAGGAGATCGACCTCAAGCTACTGTACTTATGTTAGCGGTAATTTAGTCACTTGGCGTAGTAAGAAGCAAAGCGTAGTTGCAAGAAGTAGTGCGGAAACTGAATTCAAGGCAGTTGCTCTCGGTATTTGTGAAGCAATGTGGATTAGGAGAATACTACAAGAGTTGAGGGCTTGGGAAGTACTACCTATGAAGCTATATTGTGATAATAAGGCTGCGATCTATATTGCTCATAATCTAGTTCTTCATGATCGTACAAAGCATGTTGAAGTGGACAAGCATTTTATTAAGGAGAAGATAGAAGATGGGTTGGTATGTATGGTCTATGTTCCAACTGAAGATCAAGTTGCTGACTTACTTACGAAGGGACTGCCTAAAACACAGATTGATTTTCTAGTAAGCAAGCTGACTTTGAAAGATATTTTCAAACCAGCTAGAGGGGGAGTGTAGGAAAATCCGGAAACTGATCTTGTATAGCTGTAGGTTTTGTATAGCTGTAATTGTATGTCATATATGTATTTTAGGAAAGTATTGTTAGTTTCCTAGAATCAGTTTTGTTAGTTTCCTAGAATTTGTATTTTACTGTTTCCTTTTCTTGTTAGCCTGTAATTGTATAAAGGTTATTCAGTAAATGAAGAAAATTATTCCCCAAATTCTGAGTTTTTCTCTGTTTTTCCGACTCTCAAATTGATCTTCACAAAAGGAGGCGAATCTAAGAAAAGACAATGCATCAATAACAATCACGATATGCTCATAATGCAAAATTCATCTTCGGATTACTCTTTCTTGTTCTCCCATTACTCTTCCTAGTGAATTCTCAGTTTCTTTGCTTAGGCAGTTCTCCCCGTTACAAACAAGCATAACCAAACTCCAGCATCAACCAAGTTCCAAATATCCAAATATCAAAAATGTAATAATAATAAACCACTATAAACAAATATTTCAATCGGGCACACACCTTTTATTATCAAAGTAACCATCCCCTTGAATACGCATTGTAGCACCATCATTAACACCAGCTGGGATGACTATGTTCATTGTCCGCTTCGACTGGACTTGACCACCGCCTCCACATTTTCGACAATAATCAGTAATTATCTTGCCATCTCCACCACACTTTCCACAGGTAGACACCTAATTATCATCAAACATTGTGCAGCAGGTGTCAACAACAGTTTCAGATCCATTAGAAGCATTAGAATGAAGAACATACACAGTGGTTATCTTGCATCTCAGCAGCACTTTTCACAAATAGAAACCTATACATCGACTGTGATGCAGAACGCTTTAAAGACAACTAGTCAAAAAGAAAGAGAGATAATTGGCAAAGAGCTGATCAACAACTTCTGAAAAATTAAATAAAACTGGTAAATTTTTGTCATGACCAGGATTCTTGAACAAATAAAGCACCTATAGATGTTGGACCCATGCATGCTAGATGCACGTCAGCTTGAGCACATTCCAGAAATACGTATTCAACTCGCATAGCCATAAATATGACAACACTTGAGTATTTTAAGTTCAAAATGGAACTGCAAGATAAATGGAAAAGAATATCATGCCATGACAAATTTAAGGATTTAGCCATCAATATTCAATAAGAGATGATTAAAACTGAAAAGTTCACCTATCATCAAAGGTTAAGCAAGAAATCAAAGTTTCAATGACAGGAAAATTAGAGCTAACCAAAGCCAAATAAGGAAGGAAATCTTATTACTGGAACAAATTTTGAAATTTTTTGACATATGCAACTACTGGACTGTAGTTAGTAGTCTAATTATGAATATTAACTTTTACACCAGCAATTTAAACATCGTTATGTATTTTTTTTGAAGTTTACTAATGACAGGCTACTCGCGAATAACTCAGATACAAACCTCACCATCAGAGACATTTTGATAAAATGCAAAAATGAACCAAAATATTGGAAAGGACAAGGTTTCCTCAACCAGCAAATAATAAAGATCCTAACGGCAAACCAGTGTTTAAAATTGCGCAATTAGCGGCGTGCCTCAGTGAATTGCCGAAAAAAATAGTAATGAGGCCTAAGCCTCAAGTGCACAATAAATTGCGTACGCCTCTCTGAATTGAGGCGTACTCATTACGCACCTCATTGCGAAATAATAGAGCCGGTAGCCTCAAGTTTTCTTAAGTTTTTTCCAGTCCAAAGGCTCAAGGCCCCAAAATTTGATTTTTCAGGGAAAAAAAAAAAAAACCCCATAGTAGCCCATATTTAGGGCATAAGAAACCCTAGATTTGTTTGACAATCCTCAAAAACCATTGTTTTGGCTGCTCCTCCTTCGTCATCCTCTTGCTCCATTGGTGGCTATTGCATTCATCCTCCATTGTTGGCTACACTCATCTCATTCTTCTCGTTCCCCTCGTTCCTCTTGATAAAGATTGAGAACGATGATGAAGACTCAATAGATGTTAATTCAAGTGAGGATGAGGAAGGCGGGAGAGCCATCAACTATCAAGATGATTCTGTTGAAGACAATGGAAATGGGGATGACTTTTGAGTTGGAAGTCGTAACTAGTTTATTTTAGGATATCTTTCTTTTAGACTTGTTGCTCTTGAAACTTGTTTATTTAAGATTTTTTGTGATGGTATGCTATGATTTCTACCTAATATATGATTTTTCATATTTTTTTGACTTATTTTATGGTTTCATTTTGAGGCTTACGCCTCAAACCACATTAAGGCTTATGCCTTAACTCACAAAAGAAAATGCCTTAATACCCAACTGCGCAATTTTAATCATTGGGACAAACTTTAGCTTTAAATGGTTGTTCAATTGTCCAGTGTCACCACGAAGACAGAAGTTAGAATTAAATGTAGTTGGGAAATGGAGTGGTTGAAGGCTTTAAAGTAGGAAGTGAAGAGGTTAGAGCCTCGCACTTGCAATTGGCTGATGACACTATTTTTGTTGGATGCAAGACGCCAAGACTGGAAAATGTATGCGATCTGAACAACATTTGGAACTTTTTCAGTCTTTGTTTAGGTCTGAAAATTAACATGCCCAAAAGTATAATGGTTGGGGTCGCATGCAACTCGGAATTGAAGGGTCTTATCGGAAAATTAAAAATAACTAAAAGAGCCCAAAGCCAAATTTACCTACAAAATGAGGGCAAATGTACTAAATGTCCATAATTTTTATGCATTCTGTTAGCAGTATATTATGCCAAAAGTAGTAACAAGTTTTGTTTACTTGTTTGAGTTTAATTCCTACTAGGATTTACAAAATCCAGTACCCTATAACTGGAAGTTGGAACCAAATTAAATTCAACTGAACCTAGTTGCCTATTGATATTAAACTTGTTATATTGTAAGTGAAAAAGCTTTCTTAGAGAATATAATTAAAATTTTAAATACTCGGCTTGGTAAAATATATATATATTTATATATATATATATATATATATATATATATTCAGGAAATTATGTTCCTATGGTTCTGAAGGAGAGAAGATGATTATGTTTATGAAGCAATTAAGTTTGAATGTTAAGAAGGGCTAAATTAACTAAGCTGTCTAGTTAAAGCTATATATCCAATTAAGCCCCAATTTGGTCTTGAATTCTTTTTGGGTACACCCTATCTCACGTTGACCTCTGGCTTTTGATTTTACACATCACTCCCCTGAACTTCTCCACAATTATGCCAGCAGTCCCTCTATCAATATTTAAAAAAAAAAAAAAGAAATTGAACACATTATAATCACATGAGTTTTATTTATAGGTGAAATCATAATTTAACATTTTTTGGATAGAAATTGTTCCTTCATCAGACATATTTTGAGTGAATTGCACTTCGTAAAAGACCAATAGCATCAGCAAAGATATTTTGGAGGTACAATTTCCCTCTCAAAAATATTTAATTACAATGTTAGCCATAATTAAAACTCACGTGGCCTGAATGTGTTCAATTTCCATTTAGTTTTTGATGGAACTCCAACATGGGGGTTGTTTGTGTAGCAGTAGAAAAGTTTGACATAATGTGATGTGTAAAATTAAAAAACAAGGAGCAACTTGAGACTACATGTATAATTTAGGTACCATTTGTGAAAATAACCCAGTGTTTGTTGTTGATTTTAGGTGTCCATTTAAAACCTATTGGTCAAGTACAAGCCCTGTGTTTATCTATGAGTAACTCACACAAAGAGAGCAAAATGCAGAAAGGAATAAAGAAGGCTGAACAAGCCAGATTTCGATTTCTAAGCACTTGACATTAAGATATTGATATTTTTCTCAACCTAGAAATTAAATTTATTTCTCGGTTTCCTTTTATTGGAAATCTTCCATGCTTGCTTATAGGGAAATGGCCAAACAAGTTAAGTAGTTTTAGGGCCTGACGCATTGAATTTCAAATACTGAGAGGACCATTCTCTTGGATCTACAGGGTGAAGTATAGTGTAAATTTGATGGTGCTTTTACGGGAGAAGGCTTGAAAGTTGTGTAAACTTGAGGAGTTTTTAGTAGCATTGTCAAAGGGTTCCTAGAGATTGCTTGATAAGGGTTTGTAAGGGTAAAAGCAATGGCCACAACCACAGAAGTAAAAATGAACAAGCTCTTACAAGGACAGTCAAAAATGGTTAGAGATGATTTATTTTGGTTAGCAAAAGTTTTCATATTTTTCCTTTCTTAGAAGAAGAAAGTAAAATAACATCAGTCAAAAACATAAATGATTCTGTTAACTTGGTCTTCTATGTCATTCTCGGAAAGACACGAGATGGCCTTGCATTTTTACTCCTGCAAACAAGAGGTTGGAACATGCAAAATTACCTGTGACATCACTCCAAATGGTGTCTTCTGTGTTTTCATGACTCCTCCCCTTCCTCCACAACTACTACAAGGTTTTAAGCAGCTACTAGATTTAGCCCCTGTTCCATCACAACTATCACATGCCTCAAAGCAAGAAATTTCAATTTCTCTCTGCACTCCAAAAACTGATTCTTCAAAGGTCAAATTCAGGTCATATCTGCAAAAACAAAATAAGAATTTAGAGGTCACTGTCCCCAAAAAAGTGTTATGTCAACTTAAAGGCAGATTAGTGGATAATGCAAAGTTTCTGAAGAAAATTTGGAACCTTCTATGTTGATTCTTTCAGAATGTGTTAGAACCAGAAAAAATAGCAAAAAATTACAAATTATCTACAAAATTTATATTTAAAAAAAAAAACTAAAAAACAAAAATCTAATGATGTACTTTTGTATGCAAAACCTCTCTCTACAATATGGATTGCCACTTAATAAGTCATTAAAATAACCATTCAGAGTTTTTTTTTTTCCTCCTAAGAAACAAAACTTAATTAACAGTACTTGTTAAAAAAAGTGTACATACCATTTAGGATTGTTTTTTATTCTGAGAGACTTGACATTTTTCTGCAATATATTATTCAAGTACTCCCATATATTAAAAGCACTTGATACAATGAGATTGACAATTTGAATACCAAAATGCAGTGAAAGCCGTCACCAATACACGGCCCGATTTGATGACTACAGTGGGAATCTTTAACAATACCAAAAGAAAGGGGGGGAATTTACTTTGCAACAAACTGAACAATCTGAAACTGATTTTCCCCCCTTTTATTTTTTAGGAAAATCAAGAAATAAATTATACAAACTGTAAGCTGTATGGACAACTTCATTCTCCTTATCAGCCATCACAATGACTAAAGTTGAAGTATAGAAAGAGATGCATCGGATCGCCAATATTTGTTACACAAAAAAATAAATAGAAGGACTAAAGACAAAACTAACTCATTTGAAGGACAAGGTGACAACAGGCTTTAATTACAGTGTACTTGAAACATGATAATTAACTTATTTCCCAAAAAGACCGTTTCTTAAATATAAGCCAAAAAATGAAAAAGTGACCATTCTGATAAGAACGACGACAGCGACCATAGAGCTTGATAGTTACCTAATGTCCAGACCTTGGCTCCTCTTGTTTCTAAAGTTGAAATTGACACCTCCCTGTTCACCCATGCCTCCAAAAAACCCATCTGATCCTCCAAAAAAAGTCTCAAAAACTTCAAAAGGGTCCACCTAGAGAATCAATAATAAATTAAAAAGTACTTTAAAATACCATCTCCACAGCCAGCAAAAAAAGAAGATTTGTTCAGTTCTTTGGCATGGTGGAAAATAGTATAGTTATGATCATACCGTTGTTGAACCACCGTCTGCGCCAGCATATTCTCCTTGTAAACCTGCCTCACCAAAGCGATCATATAAAGATCTTTTCTCATCATCTGATAGCACCTACACAACTACTTGATTACCATACGAACGGAAACAGAAGAACAAGACGATGAAGCACATACACAATTATCACTAAGCTCTACATAAAGTAGCTGCCAAACAAAATCCATTCAATTCAACGTTAAGCACAAACATCTCCGAACTAGATGAACGATTTTAGAACACATTAAAGCAAATTATTCAACAATCTACCTATCAAATGAAATGCGAAAATAGAAATAAGGGACAAAATTACCTCGTATGCGGCGCTTATCTCTTTGAACTTTTCCTCTGCCCCAGGGCTCTTATTCATATCCGGATGGTACTAAAAAAACACCCGCCCAAATCCAAAATCATCAAAATTTCAGAAAATTTTAACTCGAAACTTAAACGGACACAGTTTGAGGGGGAATTAAGAAAATGGATTTCTTAAACTCGAAGCTTTCAGAAAATGTATTCACAATGGATAAATTTCTAAATTTCCCCACAAACTTTTAGTCCTATGACAACTTCAAATCAAATCCTGATATCGCAGTCTTCGTTACACAAATTCAGTGAAATTTGTGAAATTTCGCATCATACCAATCAAGAACATTTATTTTCAGAGAATCCAGCGATGAAAGAAACATTTCATTTTCGATAGTTTTCCCGAGAAACAATCAGAAAGCAATAAAGCCGAACCTGACGAGCGAGCTTCCGATAGGCGGTCTTAATATCCTGTAAGGTGGCGTTCTTAGAGACCTTGAGAGTGGAGTAATAATCGGTTGCGGCAGCCATGATCGCAGAAGAAGGTCGTGGACGGAGGAAGAGAGGAGAACTAGGGTTTGGGAATGGGAGGTTGCCGGAGAGGAAGATGGAAGCGCCGGAGCTGAGGGTGAAGAAGTTGGGAATGACGGTGGAGGAGGCACTGGAGAGAGGAAGGGAATGGAATCGAACTGCAGAGATGGGAAATGGAGGAGAGAGAGTGGAGAGGAAGGTGGGATTGGAGTAGTAGCAATGGTGGTGAGAGATGTGCATTATTGCTATGTGAAGTGAGTAAGGGTTGGAGTGGTCTTACTCTTACAGGTTCTTCTTAGATTTGGGGGTGGTTTTGCGCGGTTTACATGGTTGTTCTGGTCCAATCTTTTACGCCCACGTCACTCGGCCATGCCCTGGAGAAAAATTTTCACATTCCTTATCGTCTTTTTTTGAAATTAGGATTATTTTCAACCCCGAGTTAGAGATAATATAAAATGGGAGAGGCTGTGGTAGAATCTCTACCAGAGATCTTATCGGTAGAGTTCTTTTTTTAACCGTTCGATTTTAATCGAACGGTTGATATTTCATTGTTATTATACACCATACCTCATATAAACTTTCCCACTCCAAGTCTTCTCCGCCGTCAGCGACCTATCCACCGCCAGCGACCGACGCCGACGACCCACTTCCGACATTTTTTCCGGCCGCCGGCAACCCAATTTCTCTTTCTTTCCCTCTCTCTTCTCTTCTCTTCTCTCTCTCTTCCCCTCTCTCTCTTCCCCTTTCTCTCTCTTCCCCTCCTTCCCGCCGGGCCCCACCCCCGACCTCCCCCCACCCCCACCCCCGGCCACCACCCTCCCCCGGCACCCCCCCCCCGACGACCCCCCTCTCTATTCCCCTTTCTCTCTGTTCCCCTCTCTCTTTCTCTTCCCCTCTCTCTTTCTCTTCCCCTCTCTCTCTTCCCCTCTCTCCCGCCGGCCCCCACCCCCTCCCCCGGCCTCCCCCACCCCCAACGACCCCCTCCCCCGACCGCACCCTCCCTAGCCCCCCCTCTCTCTCTTTCTCTCGATTTCACGAAATCGCAAGAAAGAGAGAGAAGGGGGGGCCGGGGAGGGTGGCGACCGGGGGGAGGGGGTCGTTGGGGTGGGGGAGGCCGGGGGAGGGGGGCTGGCTGGGGGCGGCGGGAGGGAGGGGAAGAGAGAGAAGAGAGAGGGGGGGTGCCGGGGGAGGGTGGGGGAGGCCGGGGTGGGGGCCGGCGGGAAGGAGGGGAAGAGAGAGAGAGAAAGGGCAAAAGAGAGAAATTGGGTCGCCGGCGGTCGGAAAAAATGCCGGAAGTGGGTCGCCGGCGTCAGGATGAGTCACCGGCGTCGGGGTGGGTCGCCAGCGTCGGTCACCGGCGTCGGGTGGGTCGCCGCTGTCGGCCACCGGCGGTGGAAAGGTCACCGGCGGCGGAGAAGACTTGGGGTGGGAAAGTTTATATGAGGTAAGGTCTATGATAACAATGAAATATCAACCGTTCGATTAAAATCGAGCGGTTAAAAAAAGAGCTCTACCGATAGAGTCTCTGGTCTAGGCTCTACCACAGCCTCTCCCATATAAAATAACCTCTTTTTTTTTCCAAAGAAATATTCGAAATTTTCAAAACAATTAGTTAAAATATTTTTTCCCCCTAAAATAATCAATCAGTAATTGATAACATAATATTGTTAATTTGATCAATCATGATTGATCATTAGGGGTGTACTAACAACCGCTACCGAAAAAATAGCGAACAACACCGACGAGAACCATCTAAAAAAACTGACGCAAGCATCATCGATGTCATCGATCAGTGAAACTAAACCACTGAATGAGTGTTGTCAATCAATGACGATCTGAAAGTCTAAAATTGATTACTGATTGAAACCAACCGAGATATCTTCTCTCTACGTCTTCTTCTTCCTCTCCAATGTGGGTTTCCTCTCCGCCTTATCTTTTTCTTTTGTTATTCACTTCAATCTTCAGGTTAGGAGGTTGAAAGTTAACCCTAAGCCAAAGCCACTTATCTCAAAAAATAATAATAAAAAATAATAATAATCCTAAGCCAAAGCCCAACAAAGACACCAAAGTGGAAGCCTATCTTTTTGCTTTTTTTTTTTTTTTTTTCAATAAAAGAGCCAAAAGCTCTTCTTTTCTTTTGATACATGTCATTCCCTCTATTTTTTTTTTTATTAATTCTCTTTCATTCTTTCCATTTTCCTTTTCTTTCATTTTTTTTAATTGCTAAATTTTTTTCTCCTTTACTTCATTCAAAAAATTCTCTCAGCATACTTATTATTTTTTTTTCATGACCACCTCAGATTCCTATAACTACTATTTGTCATAATGTTTGATATATATATATATATATATATATATCTTTATACGCTTTGAAATTATTTTTCACTTTCGTCCACATGCTAATCTCTTTTTTATATACTTTCTTTTATTATTTTAGATTTTTACGAGTTTAACACATGTGTGTTGTATAGGGAAAGAGAAAAAAAAAATTAAATATCATATAATAAAAGTAGTTGATTAAGATAAATAATATAATTATAATAGGTATATTTTTTTTAGTACTTACTATTATAATATTAGAGTATATACATTCAAGTTTATATTAAAATGTCAGAGTTATATATACAAGCAAGCACATATAGATATATCTTTACAAATAAAGTTGTTGCAAGTGAAACATTTTCAGCTGAAATATTATCAACCATGTTTAATTTCTTTAGCTTTTCTTCTTATCTGCTATGGTAAAAAAATTAATTATTTCTTATTTATAAATAAAACTGAAATAAGTAAGATTATATAATATGTAATTATATATAAAAGATAATTGTACCATCTTTCCTTTTGTTTTCTGGATGAGTCAGTTGAAGATGTTTAGATTTCTATTAAGAATGATGCTGCTGTGAGCTGAAATAATAATAAATATACTTGTAGATAGTATGTAATTTATGAATATATATGTTGAGTAAGGAAATTAAAAAATTTTGAAACAAATTATAAATAGTAATATAGCTTAATTCAATTTCTTCTGTTATGGGTTGGGTGAAACAGAGTTATTTTTTTACAGTTTTTTTGCTTTCTAGTTGTGGTGTTTCTGGTCCAAAGATGATAGTAGTAGTAGGATATTTGTGGGGGATTCAGTTGGTGGTGCAGACAATAATATTGATGATTCATCATCGTCAAAAGTTTTAATAACTGTTACATCAATAAAAGCGCCCTCGGACGAAATTAAAGCAAAAATATTTTTGACATGCCTTTAAGTTGATCAAGGAGAGAGGGAATGATGTTTGGATCAGTGTAATTATCTTGAATTATTAGCATAGAGTAAGGTTTATTTTCCAATGATTGGACAGTTTTTCCAAGCGTGATAATATTCATTCTGCCATGCTATCCTCGATTCGAGCATTGATTTTATCTCAACAACAAAAATTTAAAATCTAAGATTCGGTCAAAAAATAACAAAAGAGGAAAAAAATTTCCAACAACACAACAAAAATTAAAATCTAAAATTCCAAAACAAACATTGGACAACAAAAAAAAAAAAAAGAAAGAAAGAAAGAAAGAAGAAAATCATACAAGACCTAAATCAGTAATAAGGTAACCCCCCCCCCCCCCCAAAATCAAAACATAGGGTTCGTAGAAAATGAACATATGGGAAAAAAAAAAAAAAGGAGAGAGAGAGAGCATGAACAATATAGGGAGGTAGTGAAAAAAAGGGATGAGTAGCAGAGACAACAAAGAAGACCAAAAACAAGGATTTGGAGAGCATAAATCCAATAAATGAGAAAAGAGAGAGAACAACAGAGAAAGAGGATGAGAAGATAGTGAACAGTAAAGAGAGGGAGTGAAAAATGAGGGATGACTAGCAGAGAAAGCAAAGAAGACCAAAAGCTAGAGTTTGGAGAGCAAAAATTCAAAAAATGAGAAGAGAGAGAGAGAATAAGAGGAGAGTGAACAGTAAAGAGGGGGTGAAAAATGAGAGAGAAGCAGCAGAGACAACAAGAAGAATCAAAAGATAGGTTTTGGATGGCAAAAAAGTCCACCCATCATACACAAAATAATCGGTAGGCTCATTCAGAAGGGCAAAACCAGCCATTCACTGTGGATCCTGTGGAAAAAATAATAGGCTGAGGTGCAAAATCATCTATTTACTGTAGAAAAAACAGTAAAACTTTGCATCATTTTAGTATATTTAAATAATTTTTCATTTTTGCCTATATTGAAATAAATTTTTTAAATGCATCCTCACTCAAACATTTTTTTTTTGTGACAATCTCAACTATTATTTTCCCATAGTACCACCTAATTAACTTTCTACATGATTTGCTAACTTCTCTGCAATTTCTTATTATGTACATATTTTCTCTTCAACATTTTTTGAATAACTATTTTCTCATAATACCTCATAATTAATTTTTCATTTAATAAATTGATTAAGCACGTGCATAACACGTGCCCACAACTAGTGTATAATAAGTAGAACGACACAGTTTTTGCCTTACCATTAAAGTTTTTTTTTAATTATTTTAATATCAAAGAAACCTACTTGTTCTTCTTATTCGTTCTTCTTCCAGCCACCAGCTACACTCCCAGAAAATTGCACTGTCACCGGACCCATGCTACTTTCTTTCTTTTGGACGTGAAAATGAGATGCACCAACTAAAAAACCGAGCATTTTCACTCGATGGTTGATCAGTGGCGGTTTTTCATTTTTCAAAAACCAATAGGGTCGGTTGGTCACCTAACCGGTGAATTTGGTCGATGACCGTCTGATATACAGCCTTATTGATCATGACATAATTAATCAATTTTTCATAGTCAATCACTAACAAAATCTAAAAAAAAAAAAAAGGAAACGACCATTTTGTTGAATAAAAAATATTTAGCTATCTATTAGATTGGATAACTAAAAAAAGCCACCCAATTTAAATATCCTTTTCACAAATGCCCTCTCAATTATATTTTCAGTTTAAAATTGATCCCTGATTTTTCAAATTATATTTTCACTATCTCTAACTTTTGTATTATTTTAAAATTAAACCAAAATTAAGCACTTGTAGAACACGAGTTAATTAAAGAAAAATAGTAATTAAATATTTTTTGTAGGAAAATTGGGCCACTAAATAGTTATATGATATAAAGTTTACCTTATATATCTTTGATTAAAGTATAGTTTATTTTCAAAATACCTTTGATTCAAGTGTAATATCCTTCCAAAATATATTTGATTATGGCTATGCATATAAATGAAGCTTACGTGATTATAATGTATTCAATTTTCATACAATTTGTTTATAAAATATTGATGGAGGAACCATTGGCATAACGGTAGAAAAGTTTGGGGGAGTATGATGTATAAAATAAATAGTCATGTTCCAACATAAGACGTGGTGTATAATTTATGGGCTATTTATAATATAAACCCTTGAGATTAGAGGTGAGAATTTGGGCCGGGCCAAACGAGCCGGCCCGCGGCCCGTAATTTAGGCCCGGTCCGAGGCCTGGCCCGGCCCGACTTTTATCGGCCTGGTAAAAACCCGGCCCGATACTAAGAGGCGGGCCGAGCTCTCATTTTAAGCCCGGCAGGCCGGCCCGGTGCGGCCCGAATATTTAAATTCAATGGGCCGGTGCGGTCCGCCCGGTATTTAAAATTATATATATTAATTTTATTAAAATTTTAATTATTTTTTAAATTTTTATTAAAAAAATTATATATATTAAATATTAATATTATATTATATATATATTAAAAGAAAGAAAGAAAAAAAAAAGTAAACAGGACCAACGGCTATTATTATAGCCGTTGGTCCAAAAACGGCTATTATTATAGCCGTTGACAGTAGTCTATTATACTTACTAAGTAGTTAGTGTAATAGTGTTAGTGTATTATATATGATATAGCCGTTGGGGGGCAAACGGCTATATCATATAATTATTTTTAAACTATTTTTAATTATTTTTATTTTCTTAAAATTTCATTCTCCCATTCTATAAATATCCTACTATTTTTTTCATTCTTTCATACATCTTCTCTCATCTCTCCTTTCAATTTCTTATTCTCTAATTTCTTTCTCCATATTCTCTTATTTCCAATTTCTCAATTCTCATTATTCAATAATTAATATTCAATATTTTTTTTTGTCCGTATCTCCTAAATTTACAATAACTCATTTTCTCATTATTTTTATAATCTCCATTCTTGTTATTTACTTTCCTACAAAAAAAAAAAAAAATCAAAATGGATCCAAATCCAAATGTTCAACAACCAATTGTTGATCTTGATGATGATTACTACGGGATGGATGACCACGACATCGAAGAAGTGGAGATTTCCCATATGGAGGCTGGCTACAATGTTCCTGAGATTAGACGTAGGAGTTTCAATACTCCAATAGGATCAATACCACCAAGTCCAATGTTGGCACCATCAAGAAGTAGTTCGGGAAGCACCAGTTGTCCACCAAAAAAGGCAAAAGGTACTGCTACTAGAACCACTTCACGTGCTTGGCAATTCTTCGATGCTGTGCAGAAGGAGGACTTCGGCCCCGACGGCAAAAAAACACAAACAAGACTAGTAAAATGTAAGTATTGCCAAAAAATATTGACTGCTAACAGCTCAAGTGGGACTCGTCACTTATTAGCCCATGGTGAAAGATGTGCTGAGAAACATTACAAGGGAAGGGAGCTGACACAAAGCACTCTAAAATTCAACTCCGATGGCTCAGTAGGTACCTTTTCTTATGATCCCATGGTAGCTAGAGAATCTCTAGCTCGTTTAATTGCCTCTACAGATTTACCTATTAGTTTTGGTGAAAATACTTTTTATGAAGAGCATATTTAAAGATCTTTTTATCCACAATTTAAAGCCGTTACTAGAAAAACTATTAGGAGTGATATTATATCTTATTATAGTAAAAAACGCACTACATTAATATCTTACATGAATACAAACACATTTTGTATTGCATTGACATCTGATATTTGGGCTGCTAGGTCAAATCAAGATTATATTAGTGTAGTTTCACATTATTTAGATCCCCAGTGGCAATTACAAAATATAATTATTGGCTTTAGACTTATTGATCATTCTCACAATGCTTTAAATATTACTGATAATATTATGAGTGTTTTAAATGAATTTGGCATTAGCAATTGCATTATTTCAATCACCCTAGATAATGCTTCAGCAAATACTGCTGCAATTCATTTTCTTGAGAAAAACTTATCAGCATATATTGGTGGAATTTTATTATATCAACGTTGTGCATGTCATATTATCAACCTCATTGTAAAAGCAGGTATGAAGTTGATAGAGAATAATGTAATGCTCTCCTTTGGATACATAATTCAAATCTTCGCATTGCTGAATTTAAGAGGTATTGCAAAGCAGAAGGTTTAAAACCTCGAAAATTTGGGACTGATATGCCGGTAAGGTGGAACTCAACTTATTTAATGTTGAAAAATGCAATAGAATATAAGAATGTTATTTCTATGTTTTATAATACAAAGCATAATATGATTTTATTATCTGATGTTAATTGGTTTATTGATGAAAGAATGATTTATTTTTTAGAAACTTTTTATGATGCTACTGTTTTATTGTCTGGTGTTTATTATCCCACTTCTCCACTAGTTTTCACCCAATTAATGCTTATTTCTTCATTGTTTTTTGAATATAGAAATGATGATTTATTTAAACTAATAGTAGAAAAAATGGAGAAAAAGTTTATGAAATATTGGGATCACAATAACATGCCTTTATTATATTGCCTTGCCATTGTTTTAAATCCTATAGTTAAATTAAATGGTCTTACTCATATTTCTGAACATATAGATGTAGATTTTGCTTCAACATATTCTTTAACATTTAATAACACTAAATGCAAGTTATTTGAGATTTTTGCAAGTTATCAGAATAAATTCGGGCAGCAAGTTAACATTGAAACTGAAGAAACTCTTCCAACTGCTGGTGATCGAAAAAAGAAAAAAGTTTTGGGTTTTTTCTCTGCTCCAGCAAGATCGGGCTCTTCATCAAGTTCGAGTGTTACTCGTCCACTTTCAGCAAGTTCAACTACCACGAGTATGACACACTCGGAGCTCACAAAATACTTAGATACAGATTTTTCACTGCCAGACTCAACTACAAATACTGAAGATTTCAAAATTTTAGATTGGTGGAGGTTGCAGTCGACAAATTTTCCAGTGCTTTCCCGTTTAGCACGTGATATCTTAACTATTCCTGTTTCGACAGTTTCTTCTGAATCAGCATTCAGCACAGCTGGAAGGATAATTGAAAATCAGAGGACCTCATTAATACCTGAGATGGTCGAGGTGCTTACATGCCTAAAAGATTGGGAACATGCAGATAAAAGGTTGCAATATACAGTAGAAGATCAAGAGATACTCCAACACTTTAACGAAATGACCATAATCGATGACGATGATATTGACAATGCTCCTGCGGTTCCCTCTTCCGGTTGCTGATGCTGATTGATATATTTTTTTCATTGTAAAATTATAAATATGAATTAAGATTGCACTCTTTTTTCTTTACTGAGGTTTTATCCCAATGGGTTTTACTTAGTAAAGTTTTTAATGAGGCAATCATGACATCAATAAAATTTTAAATTTCAATTTTAAATTTTCTTTTTTGTATCCTTATTTTTTAATAAAATTTATAATTTTTATTATGTGCTTAATTTATTTTTCAATTTAGTAATATTTAATCAAAAATATTAAGATAAATTATTAAATTATCAAAAATATACAAATTTATTCAAAAATTACAAATAAAAAATAAAATTAAATAAAATTTTAAAAAATTAGGCCCAGCCCGTTCTAAGCCCGCGGGCCGGGCCGGGCTTATATTGTAAAAATTCGGGCCGGGCCGGCCCGCCCCGAATTTTTGCAATAGCCCGATGGGCTCGGGCCGGGCCGGGTCAGGCCGGGCGGCCCGAATTCCCACCTCTACTTGAGATTATGGAAAATATATATGTTTATTTTTATATCCTATATTTTATTTTTATTCAGAAAATATATCATCTATGTTAAACATAATCCGATTGCATAAAATTATAAAATTTCAAAATACAAAATATACTTTCTAACTAAGAGTAAAATATAAAGTATAAAAAATAACCCCAAATATATATTTTTCTTATTTAGGCTGAATAATATTTATAGTTTTTACTTAGTTTTTATTATTTTTTTCAATTACTATGATTTGAGGTATTTGCTTATGGGATTACGAATTAGGTTTTAATCTATAGACCAATTTATATGTATTGAAAATAGTCTATCTGTATTTGGAAGAACACATATCAATATGTATAATTATAAATCTAGACATATACGCTGTAAAAGTAGCGCGCATTTGGTGGAACTTTTCTTTTTGCTTTTAATCAGTATAAAAAGAGAAGTAAAAATTATAGTTTTTTCAGTAAGTATTTGAAAAGTGCATTTTTTAAAAAGGTTTTGAAGTCAAGATAATTTTAAAGTATTTTAATAAATAATGACAATGTTAAAATAATGTTTATAATATCTACCTTAAACTCTGATATATAAGTTTTCAACACTATTCTAATTCACGACTCAGTGATAGACACAATACTAGCAGTATAAGTTTGGTAATTCAGAAGGATTTGGAGTCCTTCCTAAGACCCCTACCCCTTGGTTAGTTGTTTTGCATCCCTAAATAAAAAGCTTCCATAATCAATTGGCCAAAATGAGGATCTCAAATTACATGAAAAATAAATTGGCATCAATTCGAAACCTACAAAAAGTTTTATAAGATTAAAAAAAAGGTCAGTTAAGCGCCCATGAAGCAAATCCTGCACTCCACGAAAAAAATAGGGAATCCTGGAGTCACTTATTTTCTCCTGCCTAGGCCTATCTCTAGAACCTATATTTAGAATCCGATGCAACATCAAATACTAGATATATAAATATTTTTTAAAGAATTCCTTATATCGAAGGTAGCAAATGCCCTCGCCACACTTTGGAGAGATGAGACTTGACTTATAAGAGATAGACCCACAAAAGGTAACAAAAGAGGATTTTTTGGAAGTCATTTTTTTTATTTTAATAGGAAACTCTTTTGATAAATTATCTAAATACTTTCAGAAGCAGCTTTTGGATTCAGAAAGCTAAAAGTAGCTTATATAAAAATTCTGCCAAATAGGCCTATATTACTATTAGACAACTACTGTCAATTAGAGTTCTCTATTGACTACTAAAGTCAAAGATAACATTGTTGATCTACTAATCAAAGGTTTAAATATAGAGTTAGTTGACAAATCATTAAGGGAAATGAGACTAAAGCCCATAAAAGAATAAGTCGGTCTAGAGATCTCAAGATCTAGGTTCAAAAGGACGGCTTAATTGTAAGAACTTAGCTAGATCATTGTGGGTTACCCTTTTTTACATTCTTTTGACAAAACAGTGATGCAAACAGAGAAAAAAAGTGAAGTTATGCTTTTAATGATTCGTATGTGTCGAGAATCCAAATAAAGTAATGCGGGTTACTTCAAACCAAAAGATCACCTATTTCTATATGAGAGAGAAGTGGGGCCGCTTGAAAGGAGAATGACACAATTCATTAAAAACCCTTGCAAAACTAGGGATATGTTCTTGGTCAACATAGACATAATAATGAGAACCGAATTATATTAAGAAAGAATCATGTGTAAGATATGTCATCGTTTACACAAACGGCAAAATAGTTTAAGAACATGTGTCTACTAATCAACTAGTAAAGCAAAACACTCTCACAAATGAAGGTTTAAAGGTTAACACATGCATATCCTATGCATGTTTTAACAATTGAAATCTATCACTAGGTCAAAACATCACTTTTTTTAATCATTTCTTTTCGTTTTCTCTGTCAATTTCAATCTTATGTGGATTGTTGAAAAAATGGCTTTGTGTCGTTTTTAGTTTGTCAGAGTTACGCTATATTGTTTTCGAGTCATATTGTGACCTATATGGTCAGCCCTGTAATGCTAACGATTTTTTTTCTTTTTCGTATTTTAATTTTTGCATCTGTAATTTTTAGTTTCTGTTTATACATACCTGTATACAACTTTCGCATAATAACGCTACTTATGGTCATTGAATTGACTTTTATAAAAGGATGAATGTTATCATTAAAAAGTTATAACGTGGAATGGCATACAAAACTGTTTTTATGTGTTAAAGAGTTTCTTTTTTTTTTTTTTTTTCTTTTTTTCAACGAAAAGTGTAAATTGTTCCTTTGGTTTTAATTCTTACCTTTGTGATGTTTTTTTTTTATTTTTTTATTTTTTATTTTAGCTAAGATGACTATAAGTTCTTTTAAAAAAATGTACAATTTAATCTTTTCTGTTAACTGCCATTAAATTTTAGACGTAAAAAATTACTTACAATAAATTTTTGAACAAAATTACCATAACAACTTTTAAAACAATTAAACAATATAATGTAATAAAAAGATACACTCAATTTATATTAAAAAAAAAAATTAAGAACAAGTTATTCGTTGTCGAGGTCAATTGGAATGCTATGTGCGCATTTCTCTTAAATTCTAGTTGGGAGTTAAACCAAAATGACCGAATTTCATTATTTGTCAGAATTTAAGATCGTTTTAATTAAAAAGAGAGAACATAGATCAAAGCATTACAAATGTAAGAATTCAAAGACCAACAAAATAACTTACTAAAAAAAAGTTGTTTTTATAAATGACACCCAACTATACACCTCGCACATGCTGGTCCCTAACTTTTCAACATTACTAATTTTACGCATCATGTTATCTTACACTTTTCAATTATTACGCAAATGACTATTCTGTTAGTACTCTGTTAAAAATTAGATAGAAATTGAACATTTTATAATTTTATGAGCTTTAGTTAAAATTAAAATCATAATTAAATTTTTTCACAAAACACTCAACTTAACTTAAACTTTTCAACTCAAACTTTTTACCAAACACCTCACTTTTAAACTCAACTTATCTTAACTCAAACTAAACTTAAAAATCTTAACTCAAACTTGTGTACCAAACATGCCCTAAATATTTTTTGGATCGAAACGAAACATCCATTAGAAATATTTTTGAAATACATTTTACCTTTATTAAAGATTTATAGTTTTATCAGAGCTATTTTCTAGGTATAATTTTCCCAAAAAATTGCTTCAATTATAACTTAACTTTAATCAAACTCACATAATTAAAATGTGTTTAATTTCTATCCCAATTTTTTTAAGGATTACTGATGAAAGTACATTTTCTATAGTATTAAGAACTTTTCTACGATCCCTTAACATATATATTTTGCGGGACAGGTTCCCAAAAAAACTTTACATGGGTCAACTAAAGAGAGTTTCTCTTTTTTTTTTTTTAATCCTGAAAACTTCAACCTGCTATAACTAGTCAAATTGTTAGCTTTTTATCCTGAAATTGTAAGTTTGTGCCAAATGTGTAAATTTACGTGTTTTAAATTTAGAGTGAACGAAAGTGTGTTAATGTAAAGTTAAAACGGATGAAAGTAACGCAAGACTAAGGAATAAGCAAGGAGAGAAATCTTAATAAAATTCAAGTTTATTGGCTTTTTAAAAAATTCCCCTATACCAGATGATTGCTTGACAGTGAAAAAATAAAACCCATTAAGATATCTAAACAATTGCAGCTCTACGGCTCTCTTGGTCGCCTCGTCCTTCTCTGCATGCAAACGGGACGGGAAATCCAAACACTACGATGACGTCTCGATCTCGTACCTCTTCCTCGCCATCAATCTAAACCACGTGGGTCGTCTTCTCGTAACTCGTCCTCCGGCGACGAATCTGCTGATCAGGACCTTCAATCTCCAGTACATCCTTGGTGGCGATTGGGTTATGAGGCATGAGGCAAATATCAGTTCGTGGCGAGCTACGAGCTACGAGCAGCTGTCGTCGGCGAAGGTGTACGCCTTGCCACCGGAGAATCCAGCGGCGGCGATGTCACCGGAGTGGCGAAGACAGTGCTTAAGAACTTCAACTCGACCTTCAAGGAAGTGTGCAGGAAGCAGATGTAGAAGGTGCCAGAGTCTAAGCTTCGCAAAGACATCAAAGGTTGGTTTGGAGAAAGATTGTGCATGCTTCGATTCCGAATGATACGCTCGTAGAAACAACGTTAAAACAAAATCTACATTAAAACCAAACGGTTTGAGCAAGAACAAAGGTAAGGGGTACCTGCGGATGAAAAAAAATAAAAATTGTTTTGTTTTTTTAATTAATAAGATAGATTCCGCTTCTTATCAAATAATAAGTAATATAGCAAGTCTTCTTAGTATAAGATATTAGAGGAATCTCCTAGTTTTACTCCTTAAACAAATATAAGAGAGAATAAAGGAAATTTAAGTCTCCTTTTATTAAGTCAATTGGAGATGAAAATTTTAGAGTAAAATTAATTAATTTTTAAAAAATTAATTATTAATTTTATTAAATTTTTTTTAAAAAAATAAAAATTAAGATAAAAAATATAATTTAATTAGAGTTAAATTTAAAAAATAAATGGAGACTAAGGTGAACGTGAACTCCTAATAAACTTCAATAAAAATAGAGGCAAAAAAAAAAAAAAACACAAACTTGAATAAAAGAGCTGCTAAAAAAAAAAGGGTGACGCTACTGCTCTGTGGGGTAAAAAGCAGATCTGGGATTTTCGGCGTCGCCAGGATGTCGTAGTTCATCTGATGCCACCACCCACGTCTGGCGTTGTTCTCCGTCGCTAGTTTGCTTCACCGTTTGTACCTCTCCAACTTTGCCCCTTTTTATTTTTATTTTTATTGTTTACACACAGACAAACAAAAGACTTACCTGTATTCAGCTGGTATCCAGTAAAATTAATGAACTGCCCTTCATTACCCCCAATTGATATTAATTGTTAGATATTTTCAAAATAATAAAATATTCTAACTCCTCCTTTTCCATGATGTCGATCTATCAAGGGACCTGTTCCTTAAAATTGAATTACGGGACCGTAAAAAGGCCCTAATAATAAAAGAATCTGAAATAGTATAAACTGTGAAATCAAAAAAGTTAATTTGTGAAAAAGTAAAATAAAATAAATACTTTCCAAAACACTTTTCAAATGTTTTCCTTTTTTTTTTTTTCAATTCAATCTCTTATTCACCGTTAAATATCTAAGTCTTTGATAAATTAATTAGTGTTGAAAATTTTAAATTAGAGTTAATTGATTTTTAAAAATCTAATTATAAATTTTGTTGATTTTTCATAAAAAGATAAAAAGATAAAAATTGATATGAAAAATTATAATTTAATTGAAGTTAAACTTAAATCCCAAACAAAGTCTAAATCTTTATTAAAAAACTCAAAATTTAAAAATCTTATAATTTTTTTATTTCAAATCAAATAAAATGATTTTTTTTTAATTTCATAAAATTTTAAAAAAAATATCCATATTAATTTTTTTTTACCAAATACATTTTAGGATTTCACATTTTTTATCTCCAAATAATTTTTTAAACCAATAATGTATTTTCCAATCTCAGATCAACACTAATCAAAATTATCTTTAAAATTCCGTTCCAAGTTGTCACCAAAATAGACGCCTTAGAAACAGCTTCCCAGTAAGTCCGCCTCTACTGCGGAAGAAAGCTGAAGCTTCGAAGTTCTTTTTGTAGCTGAAATAAGGAAACATCTACATTGATTTTCATATTGCCAAGAAAGCGTCTCCCATTAAGACAGCGTCACATGGGCCAGCTCTCCATTAGAGAAGCTTCAATCTCTCATGAATTCTGGCATTCCACACATCTTTCCAAATTATAATTTAGAATAATATATATTCTTGAGGTTGAATTTGAAATCGAAAAAGCAGTCCGAACACAATCCCAATGTTTTCTGATGAAAGTACCCAAATCTCTCCTTTCTATGCATCCACAGAAGTTGGTCTCTCTCTTGGCCAAACACCCATTTAACCGCCGTGTGACACAACAAGTCCACTCTCACATCGTTACCACCGCAGGCTTACTACTTCAACAACATATAGTCCTCTTCAACACTTTGCTCCGTTGCTACTCCCATGGCGACTTCCCTCACGAAGCTTTCTCTCTCTACAAACATTCACTTTGCTCTTCTCTCTGTTCTCCTTCTTCCTTTGACAGCTTCACCTACTCTTTTCTTCTTCACGCGTGTTCCAACTTGGAGTCTGTTAACCCGGGTTCCCAACTCCATGCTCTTGCTTTCAAAGTGGGTTTTCATTTCCATGTCTATGTTCAGACTGCTTTGGTAAATATGTACGTTGCATGTGGGTTCTTACGTGAAGCCCACCAAGTGTTCGATGAAATGTCTGAGAGGAATTCGGTGACGTGGAATGTGTTGATCACGGGTTTGGCGAAATGGGGTGAGTTTGAATCCGCTGTTTCGCTATTTGATCAGATGATGACTCGGACAGTGGTTTCATGGACTGCGGTTATTGATATGCATACAAGAATGCATCTGTGTGAGGAAGCAATTGCTCTGTTTCGACGAATGGTTTTGCATGATGGTATTCAACCTACAGAAATAACATTTCTGGCAATAATCCCAGCTGTTTCGCATCTTGGGGCCCTCGACATTTGTCAATCCATTCATGCTTACGTTGAGAAGAGAGGATTTAATGCATCTGATATACGTGTAACAAATTCTCTCCTGGACTCATATTCAAAATGTGGATGCATAGCAAGTGCATCGAGATTCTTCGAGGAGATATTGTCAGAACGGAAAAATTTGATATCATGGTCCTCAATAATATCTGGGTTTGCTATGCATGGGATGGGAAAAGAAGCAGTTGGGAATTTCAACAAGATGGAGGAAATTGGGTTGAAGCCAAATCGAGTAACGTTTCTAAGTGTTTTAAATGGTTGCAGCCATGGAAGGTTGGTTGAGGAGGGGCTCAAGTTCTTTGAGAAGATGGTCAACAAATACAAAATAGCGCCAGATATCAAGCACTATGGTTGTTTAATTGACATGTTAGGGAGGACAGGGAGATTAGAAGAAGCAGAAAAGATAGCTTTGGGGATTCCTAGTGAGATTGCTAATGTAGTGATTTGGAGGACACTCTTAGGAGCTTGTAGCTTTCACGATAATGTCGAGATGGGTGAGAGGGTAACAAGGAAGATATTGGATATGGAAAGAGGGTATGGCGGGGACTATGTGCTTATGTCCAACATCTTTGCTAGTGTTGGAAGGTATCAAGATTCTGAGAAGTTGAGAAGATTGTTAGACGAGAGGAAAGCCTTTAAACTTCCAGGGCATAGTTTAGTTTAACTGATAGGGCGATCAGGGTTTGTAGCACTGTTGTTGATTTGTTGCAATCTGCCCCATTTTACTAACTTTTTATTATATTGAGGATTTGAATTTGGAAGATTTCAATGAATTGGATTTGGAAATTTAGATCAAATATGGTATATTTTGTCCTCAAATAAGGGGCATGTGGTATTTTCATTACCAATTTAACGGGAAGTTAAGTAAAATGGGGCTTTTTGCAATAATTTAGAAATATTAAGAGGCAAATTGCCGAAATTAAAATGATTTGGGGTAAATTACTAAACGTCAACCAGTTTGAGGGGCAACAAGTGCTAAAAACTTATATTATGGACCATCATTCTGCAGAGACCAACTTTTGACCTAGAATTGTACGGCTTTTTTTGTTGATGATAGCAAATTGGCTGAAATATTTAAGGTAGTGCCATTGATTTATTTGAATGAAATTTGGCATTATGTCTTAAGTTTGAGGTTTCTACTTTGAAATATGTGGTGCACTATTTTTTTTTTTTTTTTAAACAGAAAAGTGTTGGTTCTTGGCACAATTGCAATTTGAATTTTTCAGTTTCTAGTAAAGTTGTGTTGGTCTTCTTTTTCACGGTTCTTTGAAAATTCTTCTGCAAAATTAATATTCTTACGAAACACAACAAAATGGACCAGTAATATCCCAGAATAAACTTCCAATTTGGTTAGTCAAAGAACATTGGCCAACAAGTTCACGGCCTCCAAATCGGACTCTTTGAAGATTACTTGTATATACTACCTGTTATTTGTGAAAACAAATTAAGACGGCTTCCAATAAAATTATTCTTATTTTCTTGTGCCACGTTCTAGGTTGTTCAGCATTCCATTCAAATAATTTGCTCTTGTCTGTCTCTTTGATACGGTTGGTTCCAACACGCTTAAGGGGCGTAATTACAACACGAACTAAAGACGGATTGTTTACTCCTACTCCTAAAGTAAATGTTTTTGGATGAGAGGAACATCATCAATAATAAGAACACTTCATGGTCATTTTGATCATCGGGGAATTTTCCTAACAAACACGAGCAAAACGAAACCTGCGGAAAAGTCACTACTAAGTCGTATTTGATGCTCAAAAGACATACTGCAAAGGCTCATGGCTTGATCTTGATTACTCCTCCTTGGAGTTGACCCATTAGTAGATGAGCAACTGATTTGTATCCGAGCTCTTGAGCTTCAATAGCAATATTAAAAGCAGTGTCAGTGATAGAACATGAAATTCAAAGGACACGATGATGATCGAAAATTAGAGTAAGCAAACCTCTATATATCGCTATCCCAGTTGGAGCCATCTTTCTCTTCTTTAGGCAAATCGAACTAACATAATATCAGAGGGGAAGAAGAGAATACAGATAAAAATCCTCATAAAGTTTAAATAAATTCAGTTTCCAAAATAAACTTAAAAAAGAAAGCTAGAAGACTTGAAAAATGATGGTAGGCACGGGTGTAAAATATTCTCATACCTGTTACATATCCAGTAAGGGTTTTTTCCTTTTTCTTCCATGCAATGAGGGCACATCCATTCTTTATTCCTTATCACCTCTTCCATCTCTAAAAATCATATATATATTTTTTAAATGAATAAAAAGAAAGGAACCCGCTGAATACAAACGTTTCCAATTAGTTCATCGGTCTGACCTTAATTTTCAGATCCAAGTATTTACTTAACAAAAATAAAGCTGCTCTTAATATAGCTATTGTTATTAGGGCTTCCTATGGACTTACCTTCACCATATCTGACCTTCAGACAAGCTCGACAAAAAACGCCAGTGCTAGAATGACAAACCGAACAATCTGTCTTTCCTGAATGTAAAAGAGGTCCATGCAACATCAGAACTAACTAAAGATTTATCATAACACCACAAAATAATTAAAAAAAATAATAATAATAATAATAAAACATAAAAACTTTGAAACTTGAAACTTCCGTAAGAGAACTTAAAGTAAACTAACCAATGCAGGGTTCGTCCACATCGAGATTGCTACACCGCTTGCATTCTTCTTCACCGCACAATTTTTTCTGCCTGCGGATTTAGAAGCATTAAAAAACTAAAAGCAAATATCATTGACATCCTCTGTTTCCAGGGCCAAAGAAACAATTCGACACTTCATATGAAATGCAGATGCATTTATGCATGTTGAAACAAAATTAACCAGCATAAACAATCACATTTCCAAGCTTTTGGTGCTTAAAGGACAATACGTTATCTGATGAAACAGAAAAAGAAGGTGATTTAATGTGTACAAGGACCAAAAGCCAAAACGAAATGCAATAAAAACTTGCAAGAAAGATCTAAGAGACGCCATAAGCATAAACAAACTTTGCCATCAAAGAGGAAAATAACAAAAGATGATAGAATTTGTATTCCACGTTCTTGTTACTAATTCACTTGAGCTCATCAGATCCAAATTTAGAAATCATCAAATCGAACATGATGAAGGTGATTTAATCAGCTTTACCCACGCAGAAGCCAAAAGGGAAAAAGCACAAAAACCTGCAGAAATGGCAGCAAATTCCAAACACAGAGTCATAGACACCGCCCCGGCCCCTGCTACTGCACCGTACTGCGGAAGCCTCGGGCGAAAGTTGAGCCACCTCCGACCCTTTTATCACAACCAAAGGCATATTTGCTGGCCTCAGAGAACCCTCTTCGACAACGCGCTTTTTCGCTAAGTCAAATGGTAAAAAAAACACACATAAATTTCCCTTCTTCCACAGTGTCCATTCCTATCTCAGCTAAAGCACACAGCACAAGTGAAACAAATTGAAGAAACCTGAAATGGGTTCGCCAGATTTTCCATCCTCTCTAAAGCGAGATGATCGTCGTAAAGAAGTTCTCTTGGGAGTTATCTTTTCGTGGGAAATCTGCTTCAACCGGTTTGATCGCCGTAAAGAACCGATTTCGTATACCTTTTTGGTGTCGCTTCTGACATGGGTTTTCGGGGAATTTGAAGAGGAAACAATGGAGCGAAGCTCTGATACTGTCTTTTGCAGTCCCAGCGTTTTCAAGCGATTCTAAAAAACCCGAAGAAGATGATATTTAGAACGAGAAGATTTCATTCGTTGTGTGAAGAAAGAAGATTATTGCAGTGAGAAAGAGAAACCTGGTTTTCCAAGATTCGGGCCTTTCTGACACTCTCGTAGTCACTCTTTGCTTGAAGCCTTCCCATTGTTGCGGTCTAATTCAATGCGAAAGGTTATGGAGAGAGAGAGAGCCAAAGGAAGAAAGAGGTTAAGAGATTTGTTCCCGTTGAGAAATTTCCCTGCTTAAACTCCAACGGTCACATGCTTAAAGAGGGAAAATTTTAGTTTAAACTTCAAAATGATTTGCCACAACTTTTTTTTCTTTTTTTTTTATTTTTTTATTTTTGCCCCTACAAGGCCTCAACTGTTTGTTTTAAAATGGGCTAGGTTTTTCTTTTCTTTTCGATTAAAGATGGGGCCGGTTATTATTTTTTTGTTTTTGATTTTTGAGAAAGGTAGGTTATATTATTATCGAGTTTACAAAATGGAACATTTTTTTGAAAAAAATTTGTTTTATTTTCTATAAATTAGGTTAGATGGCATTTTTTTAATTACATAATCTAATAGTTGGCTCAAATTTTTTTTTTAAAAAAGATCGTTATCTGTTATTTTTCAAATTTGGTCAATCACTAATTGACTAGTCAATCAGTAATTTACTATAAAATTTTGGTGATTTACATTATAATTAATTAATGTTTAATTGACCGAAAGCATTGATTGACCATTTAAGAAAAATTGATTAACCATTTTTTTTAAAAAAAAAAAAGAAGTTTTTAACTCATTTTTAAAAATTTCGACCGTTTGTTAAAACAATTCTTAAAAAAGACTACTTAACTATAAATTCCTTTAAAATCTTGTTTTTAAAATTTGGTTAAAAGTATTATTTTTCATTTGGATTTATTGGTCAAACTTGAGAAAAGCCCAATGATGAAAATATCGACATTTACACCCACCGTTAGCGTCATAAATTTTTTTTAGTGGGCATTAATTAATCTAAAATTTTAAGCTAAAAATATTTTTTCTTCTTTTCTTTTTATGTATACTTGGTAATCTAATTTAACCACCTTCAAAATTCTAGAATACAAATTTAAATAGTAGTACAATTAAATTTTTGTTTATTTGGGGATTTAAGTGTTAAATAATATATTTATAAGTCAAATCTAAGAACATAATTGAAATTAAAAAAACAAAAAATTCAAGAAGGGCAAACTAGTGACTTAATTGACAAAATTATCGTGATTAGGGTAGAAAAAGAAAGGAGCCTATTGGGCCATCCCCCGGGCCCAATGTGGCTCCACCATTGTTTGTATCACAATTTCTGTTGTGTTATCCTACATTAACTAAATAAGTGACATGACATCATTGCTATTGTATTATGGTTTTTTTTTTTAATTATTTTCATAGGACAAAATTTTTGACATTATATATTACTTATAGGACTTCTACTAATGTGCACTTTTTCTCGGACTAATTTTTTTTTCTTTTCCCCATTTTGAGTTTTTGTGCTTGATTCGGTTTTTAAAACTTTATATTGTTTTTAATTTGTTATATGTTTTGTTTTTGTTAAATAATTGCTTTAAGGTAATTAAAACTTATTTTTCTTGTTTATTTAGCATGTTAATTTTAAGGACGCAACACAAATATAAATGAGTCACAACATGAGTTAGTGTCATAAATTATGACAATATTATTGACTTCATAAAATAAATGAACCAAATTAAAACGATATATTTGACATCTCTATTAATTATACTTGGATTTGCTAATCCAGTGATTTTAAATTACTTTTTAATTTAAAGTAAATTATTCATTTAGTCCCTAAATTCTTATTCTTGTACAATTTTGATCTATAAACTTTTTTTTCGTAACTGAAATGCCTCTAGACTTTTAAAATATTGTTACAATAGTCATTTTTGTCAATTTTTAAACGGAATATGTTAATAATTTAATAGTAATTGACCTAAATAATCCCTGAACTCTTTCAAAGGTGACGATTTAGTCCCTGTTCTTTTTTTTTTTTAATATCCGAGACAACCTTAAACTTTTATTTCTTAGTCATTTTAGTCATTTCCATCAAACTCCATTAAATTTTTGATTGAATTTTGTTAAAATGATCTTTTTATAGTAAAAAGACTAAAATACCCTCAAATCTCCTAAAAAGTCTCTCTTTCTCCCTACCCTCCCCCACACCCTCCCTTTCCTCTATCGTCGACCATCGCCCCACCACCTGCCAAGTTCCAATATGGGTGCCCCCCCCCCCCCCCCCCCCGACGTGAAATCATCTCCGACCGTCGCCCTTTCACTCTTCAAAGTTCTGATCTAAGTGCCTCCCCCCCACCACCCAACATTCGTGATCTATTCAACCCCCACCGCAAAGTCACAATTGGGCTCGCCGAATCTGAGACCAAATCACCAATTGGGGGAGGGGTGTGGAGACCCAAATGAAGGTGGGGCCGACACCTAGATTGCAGGGGCTAAAAACCCAGATGAGGGGATCCAAAACTCGTCGGCGCCAGATGGGACAAGGACCAAATCTAATTTGAATAGAAAATTACCTATTTGACCTTCAAAAAGCATGAAGCATGCTTCTTACGTGATCAATCCGATAGTTTTTTTTTATGGAAATGACTAAAATGGCCAAGAAATAAGAATTTAGGGTTATCTTAGCAAAAAAAGAAAAGGACCAAACTGCCATTTTCGAAAGAGTTCAGAGACTATTTAGGCTAATTATTCATAATTTAATAAAAAAAATGGTGCTAACTACAATTTCGTCGAAAAATTAACGAAAAAGACTATCGTAGTTTTTTTATAGTGTATGATCATTACCGCTACGGAAAAAAAAATAAAGAATAAGAAATGACTTTAAATTATTAAAATATTATTACAATAGTCATTTTTATTAATTTTTAAATGAAATCCATTAGTAATTTAGTCAAAAAGTAACGTTAACTAACATATTCCACCCAAAACTTAATGTAAATGACTATTGTAATAATATTTTAATAATTTAAGAATATTCAAACTATGAAAAAAATTCAAGGATCAAAATTATATAAAATTAAAATTTCAACAACCAACTTAACAATTTATCCTTTAATTTATTAAAAGCATATTTAACCCCGCAAGTGGTCGGTAGCAAAAAGACAATAAGAAAAATAAAATCGAAAAGACGGTCGGATCAGATTACTCGCCCCTCACTATGACATTTTTTGGACCTAACTACTATTTAAATTGTTCACCAATCATGTTCTAGTAACGAGGCTGAATATTTCTTCACTTACCAAAAAAAAAAAAGAAAGGCTGATTGGTTCTTCCATTTTAAGTAGTCATTTCGGCCACCTAAAGTGACGTGCAATAACATTTGATTTTATTGCTGAATTTACATGTAATGTAAGCAGTACCAGACAATGAATTATTTAAATCAAATTAATTATAACGAAGATTTAAATATAATCTAAATTATTAATTTTTTGCTAAGAAAATCTCAATGATATTATTCATATTGTAATTATTAATGTCAATATTATATTTAGTATAAAGAGCATACAAATAGTATATTTGTTTTTTTTTTTTTTTTTTTTTAATTTTTTGGTATTCACATACGCAAGTGATACAAAATCTCATCATGAAGTAGATCCACCACAAAAGCTTTTATGAGGAGAAAAATAGTAGACCCGACTAAGTTACAACTTCTAGAAGATTGTTTTATTTCTTATTAAAAAAAATTCTAGACAATAACAGATTTGAAAAGAACTTGTGGCACTTATAAGTCACTTGATATCCTCATTCCCTAACCCCCGCGATTTAGGACTCGCCATAGTGGCTACTTTTTTTTTTTTTTTTTTTTGGTATTCACATAAGTAAGTGATACACATAATCCCACGAGGCAGATTGACTACAAGGGCTTTCAGGAAGAGGAAAATAATAGACCTAATAAGTAACAACTTTCAAACAATTAGTGATTAGAAGAAAACTTCTGGCCATAGTGACTACCTTTTGTTTAATATTCACACAAGCAAGCGACACACACAATCCCACGAGACAGACCAACCACAAGAGCCTTCAAGAGAAGGAAAATATCGAGTCCCACTAAATTATAACTTTAAGGAAATATCTAATTGGAAGAGAATTTCAGGCACTTATAAGCCACCTAAAGTCCTCACTCCCTGCCGATGTGGGACTCGCATTGTAAATGCTAGGAATCTACAATCAAATTTCAATCAGGATTATATCATAAGAAAATCAACATATAGATATTATTAGATTCCTTAGACATCGCATATGAGAATCATAAAATAATCATAATCATAAAATGTAAACAATAAATTGAGATAAAATACAGTAAAAGATAGCAACAATGAAATTTAGAGAGTTTGTCTAAACAGCAACACTGAATATATGATGAGTGGGCGGATTGACAGTCGAAGCCTACATTCAAAGTGTATCGTATACATGCAAATCCACCCCTTTAAGATGGTGTCGATCATTTTTTCAGAAAAGGAAGACAAAGTTAGACTTCATTTAGGAACCCATACCTACCCCTGATAAGGGCCAAGTCATCTTCAATCAAGATCGAAGGGCATTTCGCTATTTGCAAAAAGGACTCTATGCTTATCCGATGTGGGGGCCTACTTAATCAAGTGATGGGAAGAATAGAAAGGGCTCCAGCCCCTGACATTATTGTCGGTCGACTTCCCTCAGATGCCTCGTCGTTGGACTCGATGCCCCTTCTCATTTGGAGGTGTTTATTCTCCTCCCTCTAATGTCAAATGACGGATGCCAGTTCATCATCTTCAGCGTCGCTCTCCTCCAAATCGATGTTCTCTGGGACATCAACGTCTTCCTCTGGTGGTCACATGTCCTTCGCTTCATCCATATTAGCACACAAATAGATTTTTGGACAAACGGTGAAAGGATTTGGATCTAAGTCCTAAACCTTTGAAATCGTACGAGTTTAGGGATGAACATAAGTAACAGAAACCCAAAAATTCAAAGAAAAACCTAGAAAAATACCACAAATCCCCAAACCAAATTACTCACCCAGTGGAAACACATAAAACCAGCCTCAAACAACTGGTCAGTAGAAAAACAAACTTCTCGAATCAAAAGAGTATAAAACAAAGAGAATGAGAAGAAATCTTGCTTGAAAATTTCAGATGACTTTGAAAACTCTCAGACTCTCTTTGAGGACTCTGGTGGCTCCAAGCGAAGAAATAAGGAAAGATGGGGGGAGATAAAGACTTATAACCCTCTAGGGGAAGATCAAATGGCTCTGATGATTTTATCAAGCCTTAAAATGGCACAAATCATGAGATTTTCAAATTCCCACGTAGAGAAATCATTTCACGACTTTTCAAATTTTGAAAAGGCAACCATTGTTTCAAGTCATCCAACCATCACTTGCCACGTGTAAATAACATTCATTTTCTCTTAGGCTTGACAGCTATGATTGACTAGTGTCAATATTCACTACACTTGCGGACACTCTTGATGATCAGCAGGCATCATTCTACGAACGATGATTATCGAACACTCTATCGAGAATCATTGCTCTATAGAGTGAGGGGCTATTTGTTGAAGTGAGACTTTGTCTCCCTATAATGTTATAATTAGGTCATCACGACTACTGGACCAACGAACGGTAAACAATGAACCACAGTATATTAAGTGCTCCTAATCTCAAACATTCGGGCTCGGCCCAACGAACGATCACCACTCACTAAAAGAATGATGAATGACGAATGGTGGTTCTCGACCATTTGGTATTAGTTCCTTTGATGCATATAAATTTACTAAGTATGGATTGGGTGTGCATTTGATTCAATGAAACGAATGATGAATGATGCTCAACCATTTATTGGTCATTATGGATGATCGATTCATCATCCAACGTTCATATTCAGTAAACAATGAATGATGAGGGATCAATCTCCATAACTACTAGGCACACGTTCAATCATGGCATTGTGGCCCATGTGCTAGTGCATGTTCCGAATTATTCAGATAAAAAGCAATGGCCCACTACCATTATGTGGGTTGAGACCCATGAACTTCCCACTATAAATAGAGGAAGATCCTTCTCATTTAGAGGGTGCGGCAGGGGAGACATTGAGTTTTACTATTATTCTGCTAGAATATACCTAGAAATTGTAACCTTTTATACTCAAAGTTCATATAGTATAACCACAGACTCAAAAGATGTAGTACAGAAATGAGGAATGCTGATCGGTGAAGTTAATGCATACCCTCTACTTCCTGTTCTTCTTCTTTACTATGGCGATGTTTGCTAGCCAGTCTAGGAAGTGAACTTCTCTGATGAATCCTGCCTCGATTAGGTTACGCACTTAATCATTCACAATCTGATTATACTAGATACCGAGCTTTCATCTCTTCTGCTTGACTGGTTTATGATTAGGTTCAATGTTAAGTAGATGAGTGGTAACAGCAAGATCAATGCATGGCATATCACTGTGTGACCATCCAAAGCAATCTCGATTGTCCTTGAGAAACCTAATCAACTAGGTTCGAATGGTGTCGTCGAGCATCGAGCCAACATTGACTCGCTGCTGGAGCCTATCGGTGTCATTTTGAATCCCATCCAACTGCTCGATGTCTGGCTGTGAGCGATTGGTTGACCCCTCTTTTGCTTGTGATTGCTACAAGCAGTCGTCTGTCTTCAACTTCATGGAACTGAGGTAACACATTCGTGCGACCTCTTGGTTTCTTCTAACCTTTCTAACTCTTCTCTTCGTGGAAAATCTGATTCTCTGGTGGTTGGTGAATGTTACGGCCTTCATGGTATAGATCCATGATCTGCCGAGGATGATGTTATACATTGACGGACAATTCATGACCGAGAAGGTGGTCATCTTGTTTTCACCTATAGTAAACCATGGAAGTTTAATCTTACCAACGATGATGGTCGATTCTCTATTAAATTCGATGAGCACCATGGTCAATTTCTCTATCTCATACTCATCTATTTCCATCTCTCGCAATGTCGATAGAAAAAGTACGTCGGCCGAACTCCTATTGTCGACCAAGATCCTACTTACTTCACAGTTCGATACGTTCAGCATAAGAAGCAACATATCATCGTGTGGCCGACTAAGGTTCGTGGTCTCGCTGCTATGGAATATGATCGAATGCTCGACCAGGTCGTCTGGAAGGATGAATCCTTCCTCTGGTAAGCTTTAATCACTGTCATTGAGTCTCTGCTGAACACTGAACCCCCACATATGACATTGATAGACTTTCGAACAAACGGCAATAAATGTGTATCTTCGATCTGTTGAACAATCCTTTGCTCTTTGGGCCTGTTGCCAAGCCCGTATGTCTCTTCCCTTTGTGGTAAGGAACTATCTGAAGTGTCCCTTTTTCAGTAGTTCGGCGACTTCGGCTCGTAGAGCCCTGCAATTGATAGTGTGGTGCTATGGTCCTTATGGAATTCACAATGTTTATTTGGCCAAGTAACGTAGTCTTGGCCCTTCAAGTGAGCAACGAGCTCTGAAAGGCTGATACTGATAGCATACTTGGGTGCTTTTGCTCACGCTTCAATGATCGATCATCACGAGACTTATTGCGGCGCGGTGTCCACATACGTTCATGCCTCGTCATTCTTTCCTTATACTCCTCGCGAGCTTTTGTCACCTTCTCTCGGGTTCGTACTAATTCTCATTCAACGCATTCGTTTTCTTATTCCAAGTCAATGGATCATTTTCCTTGGCGTATAGCATCTTGAATGGTTAGTAGATATTTGGCACAAATCTCATTTTTGAAGAAAGACATGTGCCTCATGCCCTTCTTGAGTGCTTTTCTCGCCGTTCCATTGTCTAACCCTAAAATCTCAAATATTGCTTTTCTAAAGCACCTTATGTAGGCATGTAGCATTTCATTTGGTCCCTGGACCACTCCCCATAGGTCATTTGTGGTCTTTCCAGATTGAATGTGGACAGAATAGCTCTTCCTAAATTCTAGCGAGAGTTCGTCAAATGAATCAACAGATTTGGAAGGGAGATTATAGAGTCAATGAAGGGCAGGACCATTCAAACTTTGTGCAAAGAGCTTACACATCATATCATCAAGCATACCATTGGGGATGTTCATCGATTGCACAACCTGTTTGTATTGGAGCAGGTGGTCGTGGGAGTCCGACATGCTGTCGAACCTTGGAAAGAAAATGCTACCAAATTTAGGAATAGGTGTGCTCGTGATTCGCTATTTCAAAAGCGTCTCACGGACACCGCGTGCAAGGTCATCGAACCCTGGAGTTGAACTCATCACCTTATAAAGCTATGAGGTGAACCGTTGTTCCATTTACATTTCTAATGTCCAAAATTCCTCAAAAATTATATTGTGCATCATTGCTTCAATGTTCATCATTCCTGGAAGAACGAGACCTTTGGTGGTGGCTGTAGTTTTGGCTTGAGTGTCGAGTTGAGGACTTCTTCATATGGGAACTAAGTTCAGGTGCTGGTTGGGTCTACGTTCTTCTGTCGTTCATTGATGGGGTGTTCCCTGGAGTGGACAGAGGCTGCATTAGAGCCACGGGGTTATGAGAGTTCGCTCGCATCCCTTGAGGATAGTAGGGTGTGGCTTGTTGCTAGCCCCTGGTGCTCATTCCCACTGAGTGTCCTTTGTACGGGTTGTAGTAATATAAGTAGGTAGCCTGTGTGGTCATTGTGCCCAACTGGCTTTTTAGGGTATGATTTTCCGCACTGATGCTTTCCATTTGTGTATGTTGGGTATCGTGCTTCTGGGCAAGTTTTTCAATTAAACACATTAGGTTGGTGATTTAGGCGTTTCCTCTGGATGTTGAAGCTTCCATCTGATTACTGGGACTGTTCTGTGGTGGTTCTGCCTACTGTTTGTGGTTGTTTGACATAGTTGCTCAATGAAACTCCGGTGTATGATGGCCAAGGGCCTCACGATGGGCACCAAACTATAAATGCTAGGAATCTACGATCAAATTTCAACCAGGATTAGATCATAAGAAAATCAACAATAGAAATTATTAGGGCTCTTAAATATCATATATGTGAATCATAAAACAATCATACTCGGATAATGTAAATAATAAATTGAGATAAAAATAGTAAAAGATAGTAACACTGAAATTTAAAGAGGTTCGTCGGAATTATACTACATTCTCTAAGTCTGTGGTTATACTATATGAACTTTGAGTACAAAAGGTTACAGTTTCTAGGTATATTCTAGCATAATAACAGTAAAACTCAATGTCCCCCCTTCCTAAATGAGAAGGATATTCCTTTATTTATAGAGGGAAGATCATGGGTCTGGACCTGTATGATAGTAGTAGGCCGTTCCCTACTACTCAAATAATTTGGAACATGTACTAGGACATGGGCCACAATGACATGATTAATCGTGAGCCTAACAGTTATGGAGATTGATCTCTTACTGTTTATTGTTCGTTGAATATGAATACTGGATGATAAATCGATAATCTGTAACGATCAATAAATGGTTGAGAATCGTTCATCGTTCATTCCGTTAAGCCAAGTGCCGACTCGATCCACACTTAGTATATTTATGGGCCTCAAAGGAACTGAGACCAAATGGTCGAGGACCACTATTCGTCGTTCGTCACTCTTCTAGCGAATGGTTATTATTAATTAGGCCGATCCAAATGTTTAAGATTAGGAGCACTTAATTTGTCGTGGTTCATCGTTCGCCGTTAATTGGTCTAGTGATTGTGATGACCCAGTTATAATATTATGGGGAGACAAAGTCTGACCCCAAAAGCTCTCGTGGTTACACTTTTTTTGGTATTCATACAAACAAGTAACAGACACAATCCTACGAGACGGATTGACTACAAGAGCCTTCAGAAGGAGGAAATAGTGAACCCATAATTAAACCCTACTAAATTATAATTTTCAAGTAATTGTTAAGTAGAAAAGAACTTATGGTACTTATATGTCACTTAAAGTCCTCACTCCTAGCTGATATGTAACTCGTATTTGATGCTATTTTAAAGTGTTAAGGGTGGAAGGTTAAATAGAAAAGTGTAGAAAAAACAGAAAAAGACAGAGAAAAAGTCGAGGGGGGCTTGATGGAGCTATAAGTGAATTTATACATAATTATGTGAATTTAGATGAGTTTGAATCGATATACCAAATATTACATTAATGTCATTCTACTAGTACTCTGATCGAATAAGTGAGTGTGTGAAGATTGTGCCTTATACTACTATTTGATGTGGAGATTCTACTAATATAAGGCAGAGTTTCTAGTGTACTTTTTCATTATCAATAAAAACTAGAGTTTTAGAAGTTAGATTAATCTTTCAATTATTTAATATATAAATGGAATAATTTTATGAATTTTAATGGAGTTGTTCGTCGTCGGTTTTCTTTTTTTTTTTTTTAATCACTAACCAGACTAAAAACATATATATATATATATATATATATATATATTTTTCTTATTGATAGTTTGAGGTGCAGTTTGATATTTTAATGAAAAACCAAATTAAACCAAATCAAAGATAATCGGTTTGGATGGTTTAGATAGTTTAGGCTTAATATTAAAAATTATTTTTGATATTTCTTAAATGTTATAAGTTGTTAATATATAAAGATAAAGATAACATCCAAAATTACAAACATTATAATATTGTCCACTTATAAAATAAAGATAACATCTAAAGTTCACCATCTAGGTTCAAAATAGAGAATGCCTAAGGTTAACTATCCAAAGTTTTAAAACAAACTAGCATCCAAGTTAAAAAGTCACTAGTACAACCGAATAACGTGAAACAACACATTCAATATATTTTGTAAAAAACCATATAATTGTATACGTATATTTTTGGAAGGACTATAGGTAAGTTTGGTTGCTTGGAGGTCCAAAAACCTCTAATCAGACCGATCACCCAAATAACAAGAAAAAAAAAAATGTCAAATTCGACAAATAATCTAAAAAAA
Source organism: Ficus hispida (assembly GCA_025413025.1). Taxonomy (NCBI): domain Eukaryota; kingdom Viridiplantae; phylum Streptophyta; class Magnoliopsida; order Rosales; family Moraceae; genus Ficus; species Ficus hispida. Next base: position 18,414,069 of record CM046366.1, on the reverse strand, counting down.
TTAACAATTCGGTCCAATTTGACTTGGATTGACCGGTTTTTACGGTTTAATGGATTTTTTGGAAACGCATAATTTTTAACATGGATATACATATTTAACTGTTGCAAAATTAATCTAACATTTAAAATTGTATTTTTTTTAGAGAGAAAGAGGAAAATAACATAATTTATATATGGAATGGAAAATTATAGCATAATTTTTAAGGGTAAAGCTGCGGTAAAGTCCATTTAATGTACCATACTGGTAGAGCTAATTTTTAAACTGTTCCGATTTAATCGAATGGTTAAGATATTGCTTGTGCATGATAACTCCAATGTACTTTAAGGAAAATAACATAATTTATATATGGGATGGAAAATTATAGCATAATTTTTAAGGGTAAAGCTGTGGTAAAGCCCTTTTAATATACCAAATCAGTAGAGCTCATTTTTAAATTGTCCCGATTTAATCAAATGGTTAATATGTTGCTTGTGCATGATAACTCTAATGTACTTTAACTCATAATATCATAATTAAAAATAAAAAATTTGAAATTAAACAAAAACTAAAAAAAAAAAACTAGTTTCTCTACCAGCCAACCAGCGGGCCCCTGACGCTGGCGAAGACACCGAGGAATCCCCCTTCCCCCGACGCCGGCGGGTCCCCCTCCCCCTCTAATTTTTATGAGACTTTACTACATTTTTACCCTAATTTTTAAGGAAGCAAAAATTATAGCATAATTTAGTTTCCAATTTTAAAATTTTCCAAAATCCCCCTATAATTTCTCCTCTCTCCCAAAACACGTGCATTCCCTGTCACCGTCACTAAGCACTCCGACATTGTAGTAGTTGACATGGATCGCAACTCCATCAAGGTGAAATCGCGGTGCCACCAGAAGGAGCCCTCGACGGCCAATCGTGAAATCACAGTAGCTTTTTCACAGGCGACGTGGATCATGATCTCACTGCGATGGCTAGATGGTTCTAATCTGCTTCGTGAGAGTGACCTCACATGACGACAGGAATTGTGACCCACCCCCCGTCGACTGCTCGAGCTTGTCGTCTTCTCTCCGGCGACAGCCTCTACATGGGGTTTATTTATTTATTTTTTTTTTAGGGAAACTTCGAGTGGGTTTGGGTTAGGGATTTGGGGTCGTTTTAGGATTTTGCATAATTTGGGGCTAGTTTTAAATATAAATATAATTATTTTAAAAATGAAGAAAAAGAAAAAAGAAAAAAGAAAAAAGAAAAAAGAAAAATAATCAGAAAAATGAAATATAATAGATATTTGTGAAGTGAAAATAATCTTAGTAAATACAGTTTTTCATTTTATATCTTATTTGTGAAGTGAAAATAATCTTAATAAATTATTTTCTTGTAATTGTGTTATTTTTAGTTTAAAAAAATAGTATTTTCTTGAAAATATGATATTTACCTTATAATTTTCTAGAAGAAAATCCATTATTTTCTTGAAAATGTATATTATTTTTAGTAAGAAAATCCATTATTTTCTTGAAAATGTATATTATTTTTGTAAATATATATGAAAAATATCATATTTATCATATAATTTTCTAATTTTAATTTACTAGAAAAATACTTTTAGTAAGAAAATCCTTTATTCTCTTGAAAATATGCTATTTTAAGCCAAAAAAAGAAATTCAAACATTTTCTTAAAAATATCATATTTACTTTATAATTTTCTAACAAACCATTATTTTCTTAAAAATATATCATTTTTAGTAATAAAATCCATTATTTTCTTGTAAATGTATTATTTTCAATAAGTAAATATATTTATTTTCTGAGAAATATCATATTTCAATTAAAAAAATTCCAATATTTTCTTGAAAATATTATACTTACCTTATAATTTTCTAAAAGAAAATTCATTATTTTCTTGAAATTATATTTTTTTTTTGCAAGAAAATCCATTATTTTTTATAAATATATTATTTTCAGTAAGTAAATCAATTTATTTTCTAAAAAAATATCATATTTAGCTTATAATTTTCTAGTTTTAATTTGTAAGGAAATCCCTTATTTTCTTGTAAATATTTTATTTTAAAGAAGAAAATCCAATATTTTCTTGTAAATAAGAAAATAAGAAAATAATCCAAAAATATAATATTTTCTTGTAAATATAGTATTTTTAATTAGTAATTACAAATATAATATTTTCTATAAGAAAATTATGAAAAAAAAAGATTAAAAGAAAATCCAATATTTTCTTATAAATACGTTATTTTCATATTGAAAACTGAAAATACAATATTTTCTTGTAAATATTATAAGTTATGATAAAATTATTTTATATATCATTTCGATAAAGCTCATTTTTAAACCATTAAGATATAATAGAACGGCTGAAATATTGTTTATATATGATAATTATCATAAATCTTATCTCATATTAATATAGATTAATAAATTAATAAATAATTAAAAAAATAAAAGGCCAACCCTTTCCCTTTCCCGACACTGGCAACAAACCCCCACTCCCCCTACCAGATCTGCCCCCTCCCCCTCGATGCCGACGAGTCCAATCGCTCCCTCGGCGTTAGAGCCCAGGCGCCCCCTACTCGACCCTGATAGATCCCCCCCTCCCCCTCGACGCCGACACCGACCAACCCAGTCCCTCCCTCCTTCTCAAACCTGGCGATGGAAACCTCTTCTCCCCCCAAACGTTCCACTAGTGAAGGTGGATTTTTTAAATTTATTATTTTTTAATTTTTTAATCAAATACTACTATAAGGTAAAATGTATAATAATTACTGTATACAAACAACATATCAATCGTTTGATTATATCTCAACTATTTAAAAATAAACTCTATCGATAGGCTATATAAAAAGAATTTTACCGCAGTTTTACCCAAAAAAATAATCCAAAAAGATTTATTTTATTTTCATTTTGAGATGAGAAAGTATAAATAGATAAATACATGACAAAATACCAAAAAAAAATATTTCTTTAATAAATTTCTTATTTACAAGAAAGCCCAAAAAAGAATGTAATTTAAAATCAGCCCCCACTTCAATCCAAATGAAAACCTACACCCGAACTTTCCGAAACCACCGATGCCACCGTCGCAACCGCCGTCTCTCATTGTCACTGTCGCCCATCGTCGTGGTGCACCCGAACGGCGTAACTCTCCATCGCGAACAAAACCTCTCTCTTCTGACGCGAAACTTCTCTCTCCCTCTCTCTTCTCTCTCTAATCTCTGTCTGTTGTCGCAGTCGCCATCGCTATGGCCGTCGACACCGGAGAAGAGATCGCGATGGATATCCCGAGCTGTAGGAGAAGAAAACACGCAAGGGATCTTGCGACTCCGGTGATTCAACCTGCAAAACAGAAAACCAACAATCCCAGATCGCAATGGAAAGTGAGGGATTCCGGCGGTTTGTGAGTCGCGGCGGCTTTTGCAAGGGATCTCGTCGTCCGAGAATTATAGATTCGGAATGACAATGGTTGGTTCTCCGTCTGCCAACCCAGATCGCGGAAGTGCTGGAGACCTCACCGCCGGAGAAGTAGAGATCCGACCGTGACGGCGTTTTCACAATTCAACGTCGAAGAGAGAAAACGACGACAACCCCACCGTTGCATCGTCCACCGGCACGGCGAAACTCCTATCGGAGAGAGAGAGGTATAATGGGATGGCAATTTGTGTCGTCTTATAATCGTGTCGAATTTTTTCTTCCCTGTGACACGAAAATGACTCGAAACCGCGATACGAACACGACACGAATCCGTAACGGGTTGACACGACACAAACTGAACTTGACCCATAACATGAAATTGACCCGCGACACGAAATTAACCCGCGATACGAAATTGACACGAATTTGACGCGAAATTCGGGTTAGAACCGAGTCATATTCGGGTTAGATCCGAAATTGACCCGAATTGACACGAATTTGATACGAAATTGACACGACATTTGACCTAAAATTGACATGAATTTGACATGATATTTGATCCGAAATTGACACGAAAAAAATGGATCGTATTCGGGTTCTATGGGTCCAACACAAACACGACCCGTTTTTCTGGTGTCAATATCGAGTGACCTGAATTTGACCCGTCCTATATTTTTTCAAATCCGAACCCGCGAAATTCGTATTGTTTTTGAGTTGTGTTATCGTGTCGCGACCTATATTGTCATCCCTAGGTATATTCAGACCATGAGAGAGACAGGAGAGAAAGTAATTGAGGAGAGATAGTAGATCTTACTAAAAAGGGTAAAATAGGAAAGAGCAAATTTTTTTGGAAAAAAAATCAACAAATGTTATAATTTATTATGATTTTAAAAATAATAAATTATGCTATATCTTATAATTTTCTTATTTTTTTTATGTACAGTAAAAAAAATTAAAATCTCTACTGTAAAAGTCTCCTTATTTATTCTTAGTACCTCACATATTAAATTATTGCTGCCAGCATAAAAGCACATTTGGGTATATACCTCTAAGGCCTACGTGATTGGTTTTGGCAGGAGAGTACTTCCACGACAGGGACCATTATTTTACCCTATTGTAAATGCAAGTTTTTACTGTCATGAGTTTTTAACCATCAGATATATTAGTATTCACATTTAAAAAATGATCATGATACAAAAGTGCTTATAAATTCATTACTAAACGTCAATCTAATAGCCAAAAAGACTTGCACCACCTATATAATCTTTAAAAAAAAAAAATTGAAACTTGTTTTATTATTCTTGTATAGCTTTCTAAGGTACGAATCCTGCTCTATCACAATTTAATTTGGGAAATGGAATTAAATTCTTGATTTACTTTTGTATTCATGAACTAAATAATGTGGGTCACACTTAAAAATAATAAATTAAATTCCCTAATAAGAGAGAAATTATCTTCCACATACAAGCTCCCGAATTAAATTTATCACTATCAATAGAAACTAAATCACCGCTCTAGCTTACCTTAAAAAGAAATAAATAAATAAAATCTCTATATCAAATATAACTCTTATTTTAACTTGAGTAAATTGCTTATTTAGTTCATAAATTTTTAACCTTATGCAACTTTCCCTGAACTTTTTATCGTAACTAGAATGCCTCTAAAGTATTAAAATGTTGTTGCAATAATCTTTTTCATAACTTTTTGGATGAAGTCTGCTAGTAATTTGATCAAAAAATGATATTAACAACGAATTTTGTTCAAAAATTAATAGAAATGACTATTGTAATCAAGTTTTTAATAGTATATGGTCATTACAGCTACGAAAAGAAAAACAGAAAATGCCCTCAAACTATTAAAATATTACTATAATATATATTTACGTTAATTTTTAGATAAAATCCATTAATAATTTAATCCAAAAGTGAGGCTAACTAATGGATTCAATCAAAAATTAATATAAATGACTATTGTAGTAATATTTCAATAGTTTATGGACATTTCAACTATGAAAAAAAAATTTAAGGAGTAAAATTATACAAAATTAAAAATTTAAGAACTAACCTAACGATTTATTATTTTTATTTAATATTTATAATATAAGGATATTTTTGTGGCTACAATAGTTTTATTCTCGATACTTTCAACTTCATGACAAACTAAACAGTAGAATGAGAACATCATTTTATTCTCGATGCTTCCAATTTCATGAGAAACCAAACAGTAGAATAAGAACTTAATTCCACACGCAACTTAATTTTTGATAGATTAGTAAACACTTCAATAAATTTATGAATTTGATTTTGGGTAATTTAATTTTTAATTTCTTTTTTCGTAAATTAATTTCTTATTTTTTGAATTCTTGAAATGTGCTCGAAGAAAAATTGAAGGCAAGGTGTGTGTATGGAAATTGGAAAGAGACTACAAAGAAAGAAGTTAATAGAAAAGAATCACAATCAATAAATTGAATGGAAAGAATGAATCAGAATTTGTACATCTGCAAGATGCTTCTGCTTCCAAGATCTTAACAACATTCTGTTTAACACACAGGAAACTCAACAATTTCAAAGACGGAGTTACTACCACCAACACTTGTGAAGGCATGAATATATATATATATATATATATATATATATATATATATAATAAAAAAGAAAAACACCATCTTCTCTCCGACTTCCTGCGCTAATTGTTGTTTCAAGTTCTCACGGAAAGCCTCGATTTACTTTCGCAAATTCGTCGCCCCTTGAGGTGAAGAACCGAAAAAGTCGTTCTATAGCACCGTTTCTATTTACATATCGGTTCATCCTTCTCTTCATCCTGTTTAAGGTGCGTTTGTCTACGGACTAATTCGTCTAAGGCTTCCTTCATCCACAATTGTTGACATACTTCTCTAGCTTGAGCAACAGACATCTGCCAAAATGCCACACATTCATTTAGAAGACGGAATCTTCACACAAACACTCCAAAAAAAATAAATAAAATAAAATAAAATAAAAAAATTTATCTTATATTACTAAATCTGGCGGTTTAAAACTTTCTCCAAAAATTGGAAAAAGAAGCTTATGATAAATACATACCCATCTGCGTTTTCTTAAATCCTTTTCAGGCCATTGGTCTAATTGCTCCTGAACAAGCATAGGAAACATATAACCTTCATGGAGTTTGCCACCTCTTTTGCTCTTGTAACGCCATTTACCCAACCTACGCTGCAAAGTACATAAGACAACAAACGACTCAGAAAATTGCATTTTCTAATCTCTCTCTCTCTTTTGGGGGATGAATAGGTATTTTTATTTTTGTTCTTTTTTTTACTTTTCTTCATCAAAATTCAAAATGAAGAAGAAAAGATGGGTTTTTTTTTTTTTTTTTTTTTGGGTTGCAAATACTAACCTCAACTATGCCTCTAACACCAGCTTCCTCGAGTGTCTCTCTTAGAGCAGCATCTTCCATGGATTCATCAAGTTCCCAACCTCCCTTTGGGAACATCAATCCTTGACCCTTTTGTGAACTTATCACAAGTACTTCTAATTCCTCCACCGACGAAAATTCATCGGTTTTCGTGTATCTGTACGGTATGCATCTGCATAATTTCAACAAATTTTAGCATAATTAAGAATTTGTCGAACTTTTTTTTTTTTTTTAAATTGTTTTAAAGGAAAAGGTCAGCAATACAAAGAATTAGATCATTAAGACCAAAAGCTTAAACCATCCAACAAATCCCCACTTGAAAATTCTCAAAACCTAGAAGATTTAACCCAAGAAATCTTCAAAATAGACACAGACAAAGCACGTTTGGAAAGAGAGAGAATGAAAAAGAGAGCATACCCAACGACTTGGCGACAACCCTCGTCATAGCGCTGCAAATGCCTACCGGAGCGAGAAACCATGGATACCATGCTCTTGAAAGGAACAGGAACTAGTTTCTCGTGGTATAAAGAAGAGACAATGAAATTGGCAATATTTTTAGACATTATGAGACCCATATCCGACAGAAATTGCTCTGCGGCTAGTTTGTGCGAACAAGGAGGGGGTTTTTCCTCCACAACCCAAGTTGGAAACACCTCGGAAAAACCGAATTTATATCCACAATTCTAAAAATGGACAGTGAAACCAACGGTTAATTCTCTGTTACGAAAATCACTCTCTGAGATTGGGGGATTTCAAGAGAGAGAGAGAGAGAGAGATATTGGAAGCATGAGAGAGAGAGAAAGACAGAGAGGGAGAGAGAGGGATAAGAAACTAACTTTATTGAGTAATGTATATATAAACTAAAGGTGGGCGTGTGTGTCCCCCCCGTGTTTTGCTTCGTGACAAGTTGAATGACAACCTAACGCGCATAACATTTATTTATTTATTTTTAATTTCTGCTTTGGGGAGTTTGACAATGAATGACTTGGCCTTTTCTCAAGTGATTAAAAGAAGATTTATTCAAAAAAAATTTTTTTTTTTTGACTAAAAGAAGATCATGCTAGAATACGAGTGTGAGCATGCTTTAGTAGAAACTCCCCAAAAAAGTCAATTTTTAGTTTTGTTGGACAAGTCTACCGTACCTTACTTTCAATCATTTTTGAATCATTTCCAATAATAAAAAAAATTGACAGTTAAACAAAATTGGATAAAAATCTAATGGTTCAGTATTATGTGTATTGACATTATTTTTAATTTCATTTGAATTGGTGTATACGAGTCATGACACGACATTTTAATTTAAAAATTATACAAATTTTATAGATTAATATTGAGAAAAAAGATGTGCAAATTAATTTTGAATCGACCTGAAATTGACATGAAAGAAACATGTTAATTTTTGAGTTAGGACATGACTAACACAAACACAACATGTAATTTTCTGGAGGTGTTAATTTGATAGGATTTTGTTATATACTTGTAAACTTATGGCATACTTTAGCAAGTTGTGAAATTTTTAATCTTTCAAAAGGCGTAAAGAAGAAAACCAAGAAAAATATATTAATTTATTGTAAATCATAAGTTTATTGATCATTTTTTATTTCTGTCATGTCAATTCGTCGAGTGATTATGTCAAGTTGTAGTTTTTAAAGATTTTCATATCACACATTGAGTTTGTATTGAATTAAAATTAAAATACACATAACTAAAACATAACATGAACATGATAGATGACATCTGCTAGGTTTACATACATTACATAGATTGTACATGAAACACAGTTCGGTGTGCGGACCAATTTGTCATGGCTGTTGCATAGAAAAATCAATGTGATTGAGGACACCAGGTAATTTTTGTTGTGCTGATCACGAGTAAAAATAAAAATAATAATGAAGTTCAGCCGATATAATATAGTTAATACCTTGTATCGTCAAAAGCTAGTAATATGTGATAATCTTACATTTTTCATATCGATTAAAAATTTTGTTTTATGAAAAAAAAAAAAAATTTCCTGAAAAAGGAAAGAGTCGGGGCCTTTTTAATTTTTTTTTTCTTCTTTCTAAAAACACTGAAAAAGGAAAGAATTATGACCTTTTTAAGAAAATTATTATTTTTGTTTCTCTCTCTCTAAAAACTGGCTCTCAACCTACGGATAAAAAATGATTTTGACACAAAAATAAATGAGTTGTTGTTTTTCTAATGCAAATTATAATTACTTTTTATTTTTAAATCATAATCGAGCTTTGAATAACATGTCTAAAACGACTTTTAACTAGTTGGGAGTTTCTTTTTTGTTTTTTCTTGATTGAGGTTATGGTTTTGGTTCCGAATCTTGCCAATAATATTACATTTTGTTATTTTGCTCAACAACAAAAAGTTTGTTGTATCATTATCTCATTGAGGATGTTATGTAATGTATCCTTAAACAGTAATTATTCATGGAGAAAGCACCTGAATAATATAAATTTAAAAACTATTACATTGATATAATTAAAAAATTAAGATTAAACTAATATGATATAAAGTTAATTAAAATTTAAATTATGTTAATTAAGAATAAAAAATTTGTATCATATTGATTAATAAATAGAAAAAAAAAAGAGAATTATTTATATAATTTTCTCTAAAAAAAATATAGGGAAAAAAGAAAAGAAAAGAAAAGAAAAGAAAAGAAAAAAGTCCACCGGTAGTGTTATGATGACGCCCACACTCAAAATGTTGACAATAATAATAAGAAGAGCGTCAAAGCGCGAGCTTAAAAGGATTTCAAAGGGTATGTGGGCGCTTCGCGGTAATGGCGAGCGTGTGAGCTACGACGACTAACGCGTTTCAACAAAAATTTTTAATTTTATTTATTTTATTTTTTGAGTGGAAGGAAGGAACTTTTATTTAATATTAATAAATTAAGACTGCGTTTAATACTTCAACTCTAGTGAGAGTTTTGATTTTTTGTTTTCTTTTACTAAACTTGCGTTTAGTTCACCGATTGAACTTAAATTTTTAAAGGTTTTTAACTTTTTTTATTTTATTTTCAAGGTCGAAATAATACGATTTTTATATCAAAATACTCACAATAACGAATGTAATGTAATGAAATTATATTTTATATTGATATTCTTTTATTAATACATTAGACTCCGTTTGTATCACATGTTCATTTTCGAAAAGAAAACTATATTTGTTTTAAATTAGAAAATCTTTTTACTTTGAGAATAAGATGGTGTTTGGAATATTTTCTTTCTGAAAATAAAAAGTTGTTTTTAATTAGAAGAAATGATATTACGAATTGTGTATTATGAGAAGATTTTTTAAAAAACTTCATTTTCTTTTTATAAAATGATATTGTATAAATTAATTTTAAAAATAAGATAATTTTTATTTTTCAAATGAGAGAATGACGGAAAAGATAAAAAAAAAAAAATTTCGTTTTTGTAAAAATTTTCCAATTTTCAAAATTGGATAGGCCTTCGGAGCATAGGGTTCATATTTTTACTTTATTCAAATATCTTTGGCTCCATTTGGATTAATTGTCCATTTTCAAAAAAAAAAAAATTTTCTTACTGTAAATGGAAAGACTTTTCATTTTGAAAGTAAGATGGTATTTTGATGTATAAAAAAAATTTCTTCTTAAAAACAAAAATTATTTAGAATGAGAAAAATTGATATTGAAAATTATGCATTAAGAAGATTTAAAAAAATATTTTTTTTTTCAAAAAAAATACTGCATAAAATAAATTTAAAAATAACATAGTTTTACTTTTCAAAAGGAGAAAATGATAGAAAAATTTGAGAAAAACACTCTTTTTTTTTTTTTTTGCAAAAGGTTTCCAATTTTCAAAATTAAATATGCCTTCCAAAAAGATGATTAGTTCATTTTTAATTTATATTTCAACCACATGTATATTTTTAAACATACACTTATGCTTTGTTTGATAAAATGTTTCAAACCAAAATTTTCATCTCAAATTTTATCTTTTTATGAAAAATTTTTCTGTCTTCTGTGAAAAAGTTTTTTATCCCGTTTGACATAACAGTTTAACTCAAGTTAAACTGTATTTTCTTATCTTTTTCTGAAAAATTTTTTACCTTTTTTAAAAAGTCAACATAAATTTACTATTAAAACTTAAAATTTTCAACTCAAATTTATTTATCAAATGAACCTTTATTTCTAATGAAAATAACTGGATGACTCCAAAAACTCTTTAACTCTAATTAGAGTTCCAGACGCTCTTAAATAATAACCTCATTTATATATTAATAAATAAATAAATAAATAAGTGCTATTTCCAGATTCAGGTTCGAGAAAGAGGGAGACATTTATTAGAAAAAGTCCGCCACACGCTTTTAGGAATATGACTGATGACTCCTCAAGTTGATGTTCTCTCAATTAGTTGGATAATAATAAACACTGCACTTTCTTCGCTCCTTCAACGCTCTGGGGACTTCAACCACTTGGGCAACCGGGGACTTCAAGTTGATCTCAAGAAGGTTGATCCCACTTCTCAGACTGAACTGAAAAGTAGGACGATGATAACACCATTAGACCTTTTATATATATATATATATATATATATATATATATGTATGGGACTTCAAATTATACTTTTTTTTAATGTCTTACAATTTTATTCTTATTTTTATTTTCTAGAACATAGAGAATCGTTATAATCTTTTTATGTGAAGGGAACCATTATAATTTTTTTTTAGGAAAAGCACTTAATTAACATAAATTTTAATACCATTTTATCAACATAACATAATATTTACACTTCATCAATACGCTACAAAATAATTATAGTTAAAGGTCAATCTAATATGTTTTATCCAAATTGCCCATATTACTTAGCAAATCAATTATCATAGCATATATATTATTTTGGATATTCAACTAGAATATTTTTACTTTTCAATATGGATGAGTCATTATACTCTAGTGGATGTATGCTCTATTAGAATATATTGGATATTCTATTAAAAAATTTTAGTTTTTCAATATGGATGGCCAGATATCTCCGGCTCCGACTCACAAGTTTAATTTAAATTAATCACTTTAACTTTCGGAGCCGGTCATTGACATATTCTAATGGAGTATAATACATATTCTACTATAATATTTTCATTTTTCAACGTAGATGATGGAATGTCTCTAATTCTGACCGTCAGTTCTAGTTGTCAGTTTCGGTCGCCAGCATACTCTAGTAGTGCAAAATACATACTCCACTAGAAGATTTTGGATATTCTATTAGAATATTTTAAAATTTCAACATGGATGATCGAAAAGTCACCAGCTCTAACTGCCGGTCCCGATCGCTGGCATACTCTAGTAGAGTATGCTAGAAAGTATAATACATACTCTATTAAAATATTTTAGATATTCTACTAGAATATTTTAAGTTTTCAACATAAATGATCAAAAGTCTCCGGCTCCAACTGCCGGTACCAGTCACTGGCATACTCTAGTAGAGTATAATGTAAACTCTACTAGAATATTTTAAATATTCTACTAGAATATTTTGGACTTTCTACTAGAATATTTTTAATTTTCAACATGGATGACCGGATGTCTTCGGATGCAGCAACCGGAGACCGGTATCGGTGTCGAAATACTTTACTAGAGTATTGTCCATACTCTGGTAGAGTATAATACATACTCTACTAGAATATTTAAGTTTTCAACATTGATTACCCAATGTATCCCACTCCAGCCGCCGACACTGGTCACCGTAATACTCTAGTATCGGCACCAGAATACTCTACTAGAAATCAAAATATACAATAATCCCTGTTATAGTGAGAATAACTTGGTACTTATCTACTTCAATACAAGATCTCCATGGCCATGGCAGCAACACTTGCATTCTGATCCGTTGTCCTTTGACAAGATCTCCACAACCACAGCTGCAACACCATTCTGGCAATACGAAAATGATCTTGCCTCCCTGCTATTACAAACCGCAGCAACTGAGGCTGTCGGAGCAGGGAATGAAGTTGCTGATAGAGTAGGATAACGAACTTAATTCGACCTAAAACAATCTAATCATTTTTCCAAAAACACATCTAACTAATAGTTCAACTATAGTCTATTGCTCAATACCCGAAAATTATTAAATTAATTACTTTAAAGAATAGTTAGCAACTATTACCTAGATCCAGAAAGGCTTATAAACAAAATCAAATGAACAAAATAAACAGAAAAAAATAAACAAAAAAAAATCACATGTGATGAAACTTTGATATAATTTAACGTTCAACACCATCAGTGTTGCAACTAAAAAAAAATAAAAAATAAAAAAAATCCAACAGTGGGGTAAATGAGGCTAAAGAATAAAAAAACCAAATCAAGTAAATTAACATTTACTTCAATTTCTTCTAATTTAACAGGAAAACAAAAACAAAAACAAAACCAAGCAATTTGAGAGAAAAAGAGGGAGAGAGAGACACCAAAAATAATAATGATATAAAATATGCTAAAATATTTTTTATGCAGTAAATTTTTTATTTTTTATTTTTTATTTTTTAACAAGGGGCTCTATGAAAAATTAACCCTTGCACTTATGAACACATTTTGATTTGAAAACTTTTGCATTTTTCAAGAGTAGAAAACGTTTCCATATTTGCCGCTTGAGAGGTATTTTAGAACAAGGTACAAAATTAAATATTTACGAGTATTCGCATGAGTGGTAAATCTGTATTTAACTCCATCTCTACTTTGTACATATTTTTGAGCTAATTAATTTTTTTCATATTCATCATAAAACAAATTTACAAATTTTTATGGACTATAATATTTTTCCTTTTGTTATGAAACTTTGATTAAACTTAACGTTCAACACCATCAGTAGTGCAACTTCAAAATAAATAAATAAATAAATAAGACCATCAGTGGGTTAAATGAGGTTAAAGAAAAAAAAAACCAAATTCAATAAGTTAACATTTACTTCATTTGCTTCAAGTTTTACAAGCAAAACAAACCAAAACAAAAAACAAAAAACAAAAAACAAAACCAAGCAAACTAAACATAAGCAAACTAAACTTTTTATTAATGTATCATTTTTTAACTTAAAAGTTTGAGGTTGAAGTTATCAAATATCAATAAATATAATAGGTTGGTTCCAAAAAAAAAAAAAAAAAAAACCGTAACGTTTTAATGTTGATGGACAAATTCCCTTGGGTAATTGACAGTGAAATGCCCCATTGGCAGGAAGGACAATATTAAATGTATATATATATATATATATATATATTTGTAAATTAATCATGTCATGTTATTATTTAAGGACATCTTTGACACATTGTATTGTAATATAAAATATCGTATTGGATTGTATGACATTATATTGTTGTTATATAATATGATATTTGGTTTTACACCGTATAATAATATTATACTACACTATACAATGTTTATTTGTCACTATATTGTATTGTGTTAATAATTGAGCTTTAAAAAAATAAATTTAGGTCATGATCTTAAGATCGGCGTCGGATTTCAAAACATGGGCGGAGTTGTGTTTTGCGATTGATGTCGGGGTTGGGATTTGAAATCAAGGTCAGAACTAGGGTCGGGTTTCGGGATAAGGACTAGAGTTGGGTTTTAGGAAAGGGCTGGGGTTAGGGTCGAGTTTCAATATCGGGTTCTAGGTCAATTTCGGGATGGGAGTCACAGTACGGGTTTCAAGACGGTGGTTTGAGTACGGTTTCGGTTCCTGATTCAGGATTGATTGTGACAAAACCACAAGTATACAGTGTCAAGTTTTAGTATTAAAGTTGTAAGTAAGAATGTCGTCCTTAGAGATTGCAATCAAATTTTTACTAAGTACCGTAATTAAAATAATTCTAACTTTATTTAGACAATTCAATCAAAATAACAATAATAAAATAAAAAAAAATGAAAAACAATACTAACAAGATAATTTAGAAAGTAATTCGAGAAGAAATCAATATGAGAAAAGTCTAGAGGTTCAATTTCACTTAGTCGTCAACTATGTCTTTTCATGCCTATTTATTAATAATCAATTTTTCCTAGTTTACAAGCCAAAGAATCCTATAATATTCAACTCCTCTTTCGAGTGCTGAGTTAAAAAAATTCTTAAAATCTGATTTCGATATCCCTATAAAAACCTAGACTTAAAAACTCATTACAATCTATGACTTTTTTTAAACGACTTAAAAGGAATTATAGGCCTTCCGAACTTTACAAAATCTTAGGTTGTATTATCTCTTAATAATATTTAAAATTCCCTTTCCCAAGTACCGAATTCTTAATGTAAAATCATCTAACTCATGGCCAATAAATTAGAAGCATTAAGAATGAGATAACACAAATAAACTGAATGAAAAACCTCATAAAATAAATTAACATTCAAAACATAGTATCAAGTGTCAGCTACATCTCTCCTCTAGAAAAATATTACGTCATAACAAAATTTAAATAAATAGAAAACATATTCTGAAACATCGAAAGAAGAGAAAAAAAACTAGAATGCATAGTTGACTAAAGCTTCACCGTGTTTGGAATTCGCCGTCTTCTTCTCCATACCCTTGATTCTATATCTAAGATTGCTTCTCAAAAACACTGCCAAAAGATCCTTTTCTTGAGTCTCGAACACGTCCTTTTATAGGCTTTGGTAGAAAATAGGCAAGTTAGAGTACAAGGATTTTCAGGAATTAGAAACTGGCCAATTGGACGAGCATTCCATATTCTTCACTTTCCTACCTCGAAAGCTTCAGTATCCATCTTTTTAACAAAATAACAAAACGAGAAACACAAACACATAAAAATATCTAAAACTACCAAGTTACTAAGTCAAAGACCTTCAATAATTTGGTGCAAAACCAACTTATTAGGGATCACGTTTCAGGACCAAGGTCCGGATTGGGTTTTGACATCAGAGCCCAGTTAGGTTTTGTGGCAAGATCGAGAACATATTTCGAGGTTTTTTATGGGGTCGGTCCCTAAACCTGGCCTTTACCCTATTCTTGAAACCTGACCTTCACCCCGGTCTCGAAACCAGATCCCATTCTAGGTATCAAAACCATACCCCAACCTTCGTTCTGAAACCAAACCTCGACCTCGACGCCGCTACCGAAACTTAACCTAGTCGCCTGTGCTAAATCCTGACCCCAATCCTGGTACCAAATGTTGACCCCAATATTGAAAGTCGAATCAAACCACACTCTAGAACTCCGACCCCAACCCCTGTCCTTACTAACCCTAATCCTGATGCCGAATCCCATACCTGGTAATGAAACTCGACCTAATATCGACTCGACACTCTCGTTCCAAAACCTGACCTAAAACCCAATTTTGAAACCGTACCCCACCCCGACCATGGAACTTGATCCGAACTTCGGTTTTGATTTTTTTTCCCTATCGTATTAGATATCAACGTCGTATAGTATTAATTTTTGATTTCATATTAAATTATATAATATAAATATTGTCTGTTTTATTTTAAAAACTACAATATGAAGTGTTAGTACAGTGTACCAAATATGTCCAAATATTCATTTTAGTGGTTTACTGATGGAAAGGTTATTTTCGAAATGATTAAAGATCAACAAATCAATAGAGAAAACATTTCAAAAAAAATTTTAGCAAGACAAAAAAAAACTTTCAGATTTAGTTTAGCTCTCTTTGATTGATTGGTTGTGAGAAATTCATCATAGCCACCTGTAAGATAACAAAATGTTTTTTTTCTTATTTTTTTTTTATTTTTTATTTATTTTTAATGCAACTCTCAAAAGTTAGATCACGATAGTTCTATCATTTGAACCTGATTGAGATCTCCTTGCTTCCATTAGATGATGGTGGTTCTATCACTTCCACATGATTTAGATCATGGTTTTGGAATCATTTAACATGATTTTTTAAATTCATTTTAACGTGATTTTTAGTTGTATTAGTTAGTAGAATTATTGACAAATTTTAAAAGTTATTGGTAGAGTTTTGATTACTAAAGCATGCGTTTATAAAATTAATGTTAAAGCGATGCATAAAAAATTCTATCATAATATTTAATTATTTGTCATACACTGTTTAATTTAAATTCTTCGAATACAATCAATAACCTCGTAAAGTGGGTTTAATGAGTTGCCGTATCATAAATTTGCCAAATATTTTGAGTGTTATTTTTGTCATTTTAGACGTTTAGGGTTGTATGTAGACCCAATAAAGGTTCAAAGCATGATAGAAACCATGAAAAACCCATTTAACACGATTATTTGACGTTTGTTTGTCCGGTTGACACAAACTATTACTTTCATTAGACACGGTTCAAAAAAAAAAAAATAATAAAATAAAGAAATCTATTCAACACGGAAAACCAATTATCAGATTCATGTTTTAATGTTAAAAAAGAACAGTCGAAACTTGAAAAAAAATTATCTCAACACATGTCTTCTTGTTTTAACATATGGCCTTTTTTTTTTTTTTTTTTTTTTAAACTTTAATCCTTAGCACATCTTGCACTGCCACAGTAGCTCACAAAGAAAAAGAAGTATCTAATAGAAGCATTCTCCAAAATTTATTTCCTTTTAAGCCTCACATTACCTCATAATCGTATTTGAATTACATAACAATATGTTAATTTGTTGGATTATAAGATCAAATTATGATGGCTTAAACTGTACAAAATCAATATTGTTTCTTAAACCTTAGATACAATCAAGAGTTTTTTTTCTTTTCCATGGAAACCTGCAATATATTAAAAATATATGTGTGTATATCTATATATATATATAAATTTTGCAATTGTAAACCTCAATATCCACTAAATTAGCATACAATAGGTTTATTTCATAGTATATAGTTTGGAGCAATACAACTCATAGTCTCATACAAATTTGTTGAGTCAGGTGTAAAAGTAATGAATAGGAATCTAGTTAGTTACGAATTCAGTTAGGAATTAGAATCTGTTGTAACTGTTTGTTAATGTTTGTTACAGATTAGTTGTATAATCTATTCTGAATATAAGGCTTTGATTAATAGAGAAAGGCACTTTTGCCTCATTCCACATATTTCTTTCTCTCTCTAAACCCTCTCTTTCTCTTTCTATTTTCTCTGTTTTCTGTTCGTTTGACTGGTATCAGAGCATGAAGAAAGCCTTCAATGGCGTTCAATGGAAGCTTTAAAGGAAAAGCTCCAATGGTGGATTCTCGTGATAAAAGTTTTTGGTACCGTTACCTATAACTATTTTGTTTTACTAATATTGATGTCAAAGAACTCATAGTTTTAAATTTAAATTATTTATTTATTTATTTTCTTTTGTTTTAATTTTGTTTGTTTTTGTCTTATTGAGTTACTTTTAGATGTCTCATTGACAAGTCCTCATGAGTTTTCTAGTCCTTGACTGCCCATCCGCCTATAACATCATACTTGGTAGGCCATGGATCCATGCTATTAAGGCAGTACCGTCCACTTACCACTAGAGGATCAAATTTCCTACAAAAAGGGGAATAAGGGAGATAAGGGGAAGCCAAGAAGTTGTGCGAACATGTTACCTCTATTCGATGAAGCTAAAGAATAGTGAGAGCTTACAGCAATTAGCTACCAAAAAATCGAACGATAAGGCCCAATCAGACGTCGAACAGCTTGACGAGATCTAGATTGATCCAGCGAAGCCAGATTGAGTCATCAACATCGGCTCATTGCTCGATGATACAATTCATGGTAACTTGGTGAACTTTCTTCGAGACAACCAAGACTGTTTCGCCTGGTCATATAGCGACATGCTTGGCATCGACCCTGAGATAACCACACATCAACTTAACATCGATCCTAATCATAAGCCAGTGAAACAGAAAAGGTAGAAACTCGGTATCAAATGGAATCGTATAGTAAATAATGAAGTATGCAAGCTGATCGAATTAGGGTTCATGCGAGAAGTTTGTTACCCAGAATGGTTGGCGAACGTCGTTATCGTGAAGAAGAAGAATGGAAAATGGAGGGTCTACATTGACTTCACTGACCTGAACAAAGCTTGTCCTAAAGACAGCTTTCCATTACCTCATATCGACCGTCTAGTTGGCACAACTGCTTGGAACGAATTGCTCTCGTTCATGGACGCATTTTCTGAATATAACCAGATTCTCATGCATCCAGACAACCAAGAGAATACAACATTCAAAACAAAAATGGGGATTTATTGCTACAAGATAATGTCATTCGGGTTGAAGAACGCTGGAGCAATATACCAAAGGCTCGTCAATGCTATGTTCGCTAATCAACTTAGTATAACAATGGAAGTTTACATAGACGACATGCTGGTCAAATCACTAGAGGCCAAAGATCATATCGGACACCTGTCAGAATGCTTCTCAGTACTTTGGCAGTACAACATGCGTTTGAATCCCTCCAAATATTCTTTTGGCATCTCATCCAGGAAGTTCTTGGGCTACAATGTAACACAATGAGGAATCGAAGCCAATCCAGACTAGATAAGGGCGATCATGAATATGCCATCACCAGGAAACAAATGAGAGATTCAGAAACTAACAGGCCGGATTGCCTCATTAAATAGATTTATCTCACGCTCAACCGATAAGTGCCAGCCCTTCTTCAAATTACTCAAGGGAAATAAAAAGTTCGAGTGGAACGAACAATATTAGCAGGCGTTCGACGAACTTAAAAGGTATGTATTGATCCCTCCTATTTTGGTCAAACCTCTAACTGACGAGAGTTTGTTTCTGTATTTGACAGTTACAGAGGATGCATTCAGCGCTGTCCTGGTTAAAGATGTGAATGGCGAGCAGTCAGTTTATTACGTCAGCAAATCGTTGCTTGACGCTGAAACGAGATACCCAGTGGTTGAAAAGTTAGCCTTTGCCCTTGTCATTGCTGCACAGAAACTGAGACCTTATTTCCATTCCCATTCGATCTTCATGATTTCAATTTACACCCTGCGAGCCATTCTTCATAGTCCAATTTTTTCTGGATGCTTAACAAAGTGGGCGGTCGAATTAAGCGAATTTGACATCAAATACCGGGTCCGAACTAGCTTGATGTCACAGGTACTTGCTGACTTTATAGCTGAATTGACTCCTGAACCCCGAACAACAAACGATGAACTAGAAGATTGGTGGACACTTATGGTTGACGGAGCATCCAATGTCAAAGGTTCTGGTGTAGAAGTGTACTGCAGGTCCCTCGATGGCGAGGTTATTGAATAATCATTCTGCTTGGATTCAGTGCCTTCAACAATGAAGCTGAGTATGAAGCCTTAATTACTGGACTAAGGTTAGTGAAAACGTTGGGGGCTCGACACTTGAAAATTCATAGCGACTCGCAGCTCGTTGTAAACCAGGTACTCGGAGAGTACACAGTGAAGGATACGAGGATGGAGGCCTACCTAAGTGTCGTTCGATCACTTGTGAAGCACTTCGAAGAGTACACAATTCAGCAGATCTCGAGGGATTTGCATATTCAAGCGAACGCCCTGGAAAATTTTGGTTTTACATCATATCCAAACATATGATGAAATATTCCGATCGGGTTTATTGAAGAACCAAGCATCGACGTTGAAGCTACGAATGCTACAGAGGAAGTTGGAGAAGACTGGAGAATGCTCGTTATAGCTTATCTAAAGGAAGGTCGATTACCCGAAGACAAGCAGGAGGCCCGAAAAATTAGAACGAAAGCTGCATGATTTTCGATGATCAACAACATTTTATATCGATGTTCGTTTAGTGGCACGTACGCTCGTTGTCTTAACGAGAAAGAAGCTGCATATGTTTTGAAGGAGATCCATGAAGGCGAATGTGGGAATCATTCCGATGGAAGGTCTTTGTGCAATAAAATAAAGCGACAGGACTATTATTGGCCCACCATGCTCTGCGATAGCGAAGACGTCATTAGGCGGTGCGACAAGTACCAAAGGCACTCCCCATTATTCCATCAACCTACAGAACAATTATCGAGTATTGGATCTCTTTATCCTTTCACGAAGTACTCAATGGACATAATAGGGCCATTACTAAGAGCGAGCGGTCAACGCAAGTACCTGCTTATACTCACTAATTACTTCACAAAGTGGGTTGAAGCAAAAGGATATATGGATATTAAGGATTCAGATGTCGAAGGCTTCATATAGAAGAACATAATTTGCAGATTTGGCGTTCCTCAAGAGATCGTCACTGATAATGGATCCCAATTAATTTCTGACAACTTTAGAAAATTCTGTCAATGGTGTAAGATAGAAATTAGCTTCTCCACATCGAGGTACCCCCAAGGAAATGGACAAGCTAAGGTAACTAACAAGACGATAGTATATAACTTGAAGAAGAAACTCAAAGCTAGAAAAGGGAGATGGGTAGATGAACTACACAGAGTCCTATAGACATACAAGACAACACCATGAAGAGCTACCGGTGAGTCTCCATTTTTATTAACTTTCGGTGCCAAAGCGGTTGTCCCAGCAAAAATTGGCATCCCCATGCTTCAAAGGTTACTATCCTTCGAAAACGAATATCAGAATCAAGAGATGCTCATCGATAGTCTGGATGTTCTTGATGAAAAACGAGATCGAGTTCTGGTATGCATGGCGAACTATTAACAATCTATGGCGAAATATTACAACTCAAAAGTTCACCCACGAACTTTTAACGAAGGAGATCTCATGCTTCGAAAGGTTTTCCAGAACACTACCGAACCAAACGCTGGAAAGTTGGGAGCAAACTAGGAAGGCCCTTACAGGATCTCAAAAGGTATTCGTCCGAGTGTTTATCATCTTGAGACGAACGATGGAATCAAAGTGTTGCATAGCTAGAATTCCCATCACCTTCGCAAGTATTACTTGTAACTGTTTGTAATTTTACCAAGTCCTTGTAATTTCTTTTAACTTTATAAAGGCTAGATTCATTACAGTGAATGTTCGATGTAATATCGAACCTGTAAGTCTAAGCCTAAGACTATATTGTAATATTGAACTACGTTTAACTTGATCCCAATGTGGGTATGTAGGCAGTTCGTATACGCTTATACAGGTTTAGTCACACCAATCAGATAATTACATTATACTATTGAACTACGTTCGACTTGATCCAACGTGGGTAGTAGGCAGCTCGTATACGCTTATACGAGTCCAGTCACAAAAATCAAAAATCTCATTGTCGAATTGAATTATGTTCGACTTGATCCCAACGTGAGTACGTAGGCAGCTCGTATATGCTTGTACGAGTCCAATCACAAAAGTCAAAAATCTCATTGTCCAATTGAACTACGAATGACTTGATCCCTAAACATGGGTACGTAGGTAGCTCGTGATATATAAACGAGAGCAGCTACTATTTCAACTCAAAAACATGTTTTCAAATAAAAACGCGTGTTCATCACATTCACTACTGACTTGTCCTAAGTTTTATTGTGGATACATCTGTTCAATTTCTTTGTGTCAAGTGGCACACAGCCTTGATGAACATTGGCTCCAAATTGTTAATATTAAAAGGTCCAACGTCCGTTTCTTACAAACAACACAATCCATGATCGTGTGATAATTCTTCACGCATATATTGCAATACAATCAATGCTCAATTCATCATAAAACATTCGACATTTCACATCATCATACATAAAAATAGACATGGATAAAAATTCTAAGTTTTTGATTAATAAATAAATCATAATTGTCTACCATCCGACGTTAAAAAAAAAAAAAAAAAAAAAAAAAAAAAAAAAAAAAAAAAAAAACTACAACTACTAAATCAAGGAAGGGCGGCTACTATTAAGAAGGAGAGTGCGCGCTTCCCTTCACTGATAAGATGGTGCAAACGAAAAAGAGTCTGCATGATCATAAAAAAAAAACTACAACTACTAAATCATAAAATCTTCTATCGCATCTCGCGGTCTTCTGATGGATTGATAGGGGGCTCGACATCAGTGGATTCTTGCTCCTTTGATGTTGGCACAGCTACATCAGCAGGGGCGGATGATGAAACTCTAGCCTCAATGAGGAAATCCTTGTACATCTCAATCTCATCGTCAACATCAGCGTTGACAAGGAGTCCTTGTTTATACTCCTTTAACAAATCGTAGCGTGCTTTCAGAGTTGCCCTCTCGTACACGTCAACAATCTGAGCAACGACCGCAGAGTTGTCGGCCTCTAGAGTCGCGATTTTGGCTTGTACTTTGTTGTACCTCTCGACGATGGCTTTCATCATATATGTTCCCTCTTTCGCTGATTGAGTGACCTTTTGAAGTTCCGCTACGAACTTATCAGCACTTGCCTTGATGTCTTCGAACTTTCGTTTGATGTTGAGCAATTTCTCTCCATGCTCCCTGTCTTTACTTTCGAGCTCCTCAACAAGATTCTTTTGCTCAACAACCTTATTGGTTGCACGGAGAAGCAACCTCATAGCTCGCAAATTACTCTGTAGTACAAAGATATGGTTAGATAACCTTTACAAATGATCACCAAAGTTGAGATTCAAACACATCGGTTAAGAAGACATACCTTCAAATCATCCCATAAGAATTCGTCAACATGGTTTTGGATCCGAGCCTTATTAATAGTGTCGAGATCAATGTCAAATAACAACTGATGCATAATCCCGACATTAAGATCTCTATTTTGGAGGAGAGTTATCCCTGGTAGCAAATCTACCTCTATTTTTTGATCCTCTTGCACGGAGCCGGAACGCTCGACATCCATCTTTGAAGTAGAGGCCTTTGAGGTCTTCTTCCTTTTGGCTGGAACTTTCCTATTTGGTTTTTTGTCCACCTCCTTTTCTTGACAGAGGACTGAACAGGCATAGTAGGGGGTTCCGGAGAAGACTCAATAATAGGTAACAATGTGGGATCAGTCGCTCGACCCGCTTGAGCTACCTTCTCTACTTCGGCTGCCTTTGCAGCTTCTCTCTGTGCCTTCTTCCTCGCAAGTAACTCTATCGAAGAAGGAAATTCGACGTTCATCGTGTCCAAGGTGAACTCTGCGATCAAAGCCTCTTCATCAGAAAGCGGCTCGATGAATAGTGGAGCGCCAAAAAGTTTCCTCAATGCTCTTCTGATCACGAACGGCCAATCAACCCAGAAAAGAACTCGTTTAACTATGCCTGTTTGAATTTTGATAAAGTCCTTCCAAAGGCTCGACGCTCTGAGCCTTTTGGGAACGTTTATTTTGTCCCACTATCGGTTTGGTTGTGCCAGTAAATGTTCGAGCTTCTCCTCAAATAAGAAAGCTTTCGGAGGTGGCTTATTTAGTTCCTTGCCTGCAACACAAAATAACAAACTACATCAGAATTTCAACTACTGACATTTTGTTTAACCATCGATGTTTTTCGTTTGAAATTTATGAAGAACACCCCATAAAGGGTAAAAAGCATTGGCTAGTCCGTCCATCGATTTTTCGTTTACATGCATAAAGAATTAACGGTCCTACCAATATCGGTCGGTATTCTTCATCTCATTAACCACATGTTTCTTCCTCCTTGGATACATCGAGTATCGTCCATGGTCTTTCGAGTTTTCATGTGGGTAATAAATAGCAAGGATATCATCTACTGATAGCCCGACGCCCGCCTCATCCGCTAATACAATCAAACCTAAGAAAACTCCCATACCATTCAGCATCAGTTGAGGAATCGCAAGCTAGTAATGGTGCATGCTCTGGATAAGAAGAGAAGGAATTGGGAGCCGAAGTCCACACTCAAAATAAATCATGTACATACATATCCAGTCCTCCGATATGGTGTCTACTCGTTCATTTGGAAAGGGGAGGCGAAGTTAGACTTCGTTCAGAAAACCATATCGACCCCTAATATCCGACAGGTCTTCTTCTGTCAAAACAGAACAAGAGTTCAACGTTCGAAGAAAGGACTCAACACTTAAACGGTGAGGAGGTTTATTTAGTCAAGCTATCGGAAGAATCGATAAAACTCCAGCCCCTGATATTGTCACTGGTCGACACCTCTGTGATGCCTCGTTACTCATCCCAGCACCCTGTCGACTTTGAAAGAACTTATATTCGAATTTCGAACGATGAATAGTTGAAGCCATATTTTTGTCATCAGAGCTACTCTCATCCGAATCACTGCTCGTCCATTCTACGTCTACGTCCTCGATGATTTACTTCTCCTTATCCATGGGTTCACAAACCAAATTTTGGACGAAAGATGGAAGAATTTTGGATCTAAAAACCTCTATTTAGTCGAAAACTTATGAAGCTAAGAATGAACACGAAGAATAGTAAACCAAAAAACTCAAAGAAAAACCCAGAAAAACTCGTCAAATTCCCTCAACCAAATCACTAACCCAAAAGAAATGTAGAAAATTAATCAGAAAGATTCGGAAACAGAAAAGAAATGGACCTACCAAATCAAAATTACTCAAAACGGATAAGAAGAGAAGAAATCTTGCCTGAGATTCAAAGGTCTTGGGAAAACTCTCGAGACTCTGATTTTTCGAATACTCCAAGTGTAGAAATAAGGGAGGACTGAGGAATGCGAAACATTATATAGCCTCACAATACAACCGATGGTCCTGATTTCCTGATGATGCATGATCAGACGGCGTGAATCACGAAACTTTTTGCATTCCCGCTCAGTGATCTTACATCACAACGGTCCGAATTTCAGAAAAGGAGAAGTCATTGTTTCGAAACACCCAGTCTGTACATGCCACATGTATAAAGTGACTTTTCTTTCTGGGCTCGAGATTTTTAATCAAGTAATGTCAGTCCGTTCAGATTTCCCTAATCTGATGTATCAGAGATTGACACTACATTTTCGCTGATAATCAAATACTCTATCAAGAACCCATCGCTTGATAGAGTGGGGGGCTATTTGTTGGGGTTAGATTCTGGCTTCTCTGTACACCGTTAACCTTTGACTGTTCATTGAATGAACAACGAACTTTAGATTCAAATCTATTTGATATTTCCATATATTTGGATCGGATCTAATTTACGGTTGTAGTTTGTTTTATCATGGACAATGATCATTCGTATTCAAATGACATACCAATTTGCTCTAATACTAGCAGACGAACGTTCAAACCTCATATAAGCCTTGAACAACTTAATAATAATTGGGTCTCGTCAAGTATTCATTCCATCTTCGTCGTTCGCTTGTGATGAATAACATAAAGGCTAATTCTATTAACTGATGAGCCCACGATCGATGAAGACACTATTTCAGATCACTCTGATAACTGTCAAGCCCACGATTGATGATAACATCATATCAGTTCATTCTGATAACTACTAAACCCATGATCTATGATCATGTTCACCCCAATAACTGTCAAGTCCATATCATGACATGTGTCCCAAAAGATATTAAGCGAAAACTGCTCATCACGAATTACGGGTTCATACCCATTATTCTTTCTTTATAAATAGAAGAAGGCCCCCTTCAAACGGCGAACTTCTTTTTCTGATTCTATCTTACTATTACGCTGCCCAAATTCATTAGAGATTATAATCTACTGTATTTGAGAATAACCACATATAGTAAAGAAAACCACACTCACAGAGGACGTAGCACACATTTGACGAAACTCTCTAAATTTCGATATTGTTAATTCTCTTTTCATTTTTTTTATTCGACTATTTTGATATTATAATGCTTTATGGATTTCGTAAATGATTTCCAACTACCCAATCAATTGTTTATTTCATTCATTTCTACTAACTTCTATTAAAATTTGACGGTAGATTCTCAACATCTACAGTTTATGTGACAGAACAAGATATTGGGTTGAAAGTGGACATGGTAGTTTCTCGTTATTGCAAAGACCAGTTAATGAAGCCTATTAAATTTTGGAAGACATGGCCGATCATGATTATTGGGAAAATAATATTTTTCATAACAATTGAAATTTCTAATATTAAGAATTGATAGCATCTACTTCTACCATTGATGCACCAATTGAGACCATTGAAGATTGCCATCTTGAGGAGCCAACGCAAAGAGAGGAGCACTTGGAGTTGTTTCATAACAACAACTATTTAAGTGAAGTAGGGATACAAGACGTAGCCATATAAGAAGAAGTAGCCTCTAGTGCCCAACCGATTGTGACCATATTAATTATCCAAGATCATATCTAAGAAGTTCAAATGTGGCCAATATCTCCTCCACCTACATTAGTATCATTCATTTATGTTCCCCAAGCATATACATTGAAGCCTAGTCTTGTTGGAGCCACGTGTCAAATTCTACCATATCTTGCCAAACTTGAGGGCATCAACAATCAAGACCCGTATGTGATGCTATGTGACACGTATTATGGGAGAGCGCCATTTTTTGATGACCTCTTCTCTATAGTTAAGCCAACGACTATAAATCAAGCGCTTCTTGGGAGGCAACCCAAGCTTTCTACATCTTTTATCTTGCTTTATTTCAATTCCAGTAAATTTTAAATTCTTCGGATCTTTTTATCTTTCTTTTTTGTTTTTCTTCTCACGCTTTGAAGTCAAAGAGCCAACTCATGGAGCCAAGCACCAATGAGGGAAGCTTCCAATAGCTTTTCTTATTTTCATGATTGCTTACATATTGAGGACACTGCACATTTTAAATTTGGGGGTAGAAGTATAAAAAAATAAAAAATTAATTAATTAATTAAAAACTTTTTGAGTATTGATTATATTTGATTAACAAAGGCTGATGATAACGAATAGACTGAACTAATTATAGTTCTTGGAAAATGATGAATATTGTACTGTTTGTGTGCTTGATTCTTGTGTGAGTTTTGTCTTTCTTCGATTCTTTTAACACTTTGCAAATATAGCCTTGATCACTTAACTATTTTGCTTACTTTGAGAAAGCTTATGTGAATTAAGTAACTCCATTGATCTCATCGAACTCAAAAAATTGTTTGATTATCACTAAAGCGAAAAACACTTTACCAAGGACATGATTTAGGCCATCTTTAGATCATTTAAGCCTTTTAAGCCAACCTTTACATATACATATTCTTAGTCACCCCTTTGAGCCGAATGTTTACCTTTTATTTGTCACCCACATCTTTTAGCCAAGCTTTTTATTAATTTATAAACTTTCAGCCCTTTACCTTAAGCATATTGATCATTATAGGAATTATTTTGAGCTATGCTAAAGTTTGAAGGATGGGTGAAGTTGTGAAAAGCTTGTTTTGGTTAATTAAAAAAAAAAAAAAAGAGTGCTACACCTTGTTTAAAAATAAAAAAATTCAAGGTGTAGTAACCAAAAAAAAAAAAAAAAAAAAAAAAAAAGTGGATGACAAAGTAAGTTGAAATCAAGTTTGGGGTTGTTAATTGGGAGTGTTACAAAAACTCTACAAAGGTCCTAGAATGATTATGTGTTTATGGTGATTCGAGCCACATTATTATCCTTATCCTACCATTACCCTAGCCTAACATTACAAGCTTTAAAAAATCCTAATAATCATTGGTGATGTGTTTGTCTACATTAGTGGAGAATGGTAAGAAAAGTAAGTATATGGAGTTTGAAAATTTCTTCATCTAAAGATCAATCATAATTCACTTGTTTGCATAAAATAATCAGAGTTACGAGTGGCTGAGTGTAAAATGTTATATTCACACACACACACAAAGAATCCAAGGAAATGTAAGGCAAATATTTGAATTGAAAATTCTAAACTTTCACGATGTTTAGAGTTTTCCTTGAGCTATGAAATAGGTGAAATCTTTGAGCCATGTTGTATAAATCAAATTGAATTGACACTCACTCTTTTTCATTATTTTTCTCTTTCTTTTACTAGAGGACTAGCAAAATGTTAAATTTGGAGGTGTGATAACTCTGTAAAATAAAGTTATTTTAGCATTCTTAAACTTATATTTTTGTTATAATATTAATATTTTATCTTAATTTTCCTCCAAATTTATTATGTTTTCCAAGTGTGAGTTAATTATGTTAATAGGGTTAAAAGTAGCAAATTTCGAGCTAAAATGTGATAAAAAATAATTTAAAATATCAAAAGAAAATTCGGAGCCGACGTCAACCACTCGCGTGAGTATCCATATGCTCGCCACTCGCTTTTCTAGCCATCGAATTGCCTCAGAAGTGGCCCAGATTTGCGAGTGCCATCCACTTGCCTAGCCAAGGATGTCTACATCTATGTGTCAGCGCCCTCAGGCCGTGCCAGATCGGGTGCTTCGTATCCTACCTTGCATCTGTGCACTTGCATACTCTAGGGAACTCCAGCACGCCACGTGCCCAAGCTTCAGTGCTGTCCAGTTGCTTCCGCCACCTGTCTCTGTGGGGCCTAGGCCTGCTGTTGCACGTCAGCTACAGTACCAGAAAAAGAAGAGAAAATAAAACAAAAAAAAGGGAAAAACCTAGTAATTGAAGGCAGCCGATGAGGCCATAAAAAGGAGCCTGGGGCTCCGTGCAAGAGGTCATTGGCTTTTTGGAGCCGAAAACCGAAGAAGAAAAATAAGGAAAATTTTTTTTAATGGTTAGGTTTAGTTTTTTATAAAATTAAGGAGAAATTATCTTGAATTATCAAGAAGAGAGGGAAGAAAATTTAGGAGAAGGCTTTGGAGAACGATGACACCTTCAAATTAGGTCTTCTTGTTTTATTTTTTTATCTTTTTTATTTTTGTAGTTTGAGAATGATTATACCTTTATTTTGTATATTTCTATTTTTATTTATAAAGTAATTTTCTTGTTTTGGGATATGATATATCTAAAATATGATTATTTGAGTTTTTCTATTTTTAATTGGTTGATATTCTATTCGAATTCTATGTTAAAGTAATTAATCTGTGCTTAATGTTTGTGAATTTTTGACCAACTTTTATATGATTTGGTATTTGATATGAGACTAAGATGTAATAATTAAATAAGCCATTGTTTAATCTACCATGAGATTATCATAAACTAGAGATAGTTATGAAACTTGTGCAGCATTATGAATTTTCTGTTCTTAATGAATTGTGGTAGCTTAGAGTTTAAGACCGAGAGAATATAACAGGCTTATTGTGAAATAAATTGTTAATATTTGAGAAAGATTAATGATTATATTAGTGACATTCGTTGGAAACATAGGGAATATGCATTGATTAATTGGATTAGAGGATTTGAATATGATTAATCTGGTGAAATTGGAAAGCCTATATTTTGAGTATTTTGTCTTTTTATTTATTTTGTTATTTTTATTTAAAATCTCTTTTCGGTTATTCAAATAAAGTTGGAGTTAATATATATTCGGTAATTAGTAATGAAGTCTTTGTGGGAACGATATTTTTACTTATTACTTTATTACTTATTTACGATACTGTGAACTTACTATTTTCTAAACAGCCCTTATAACATTTTTCCTTTTGAATTATCAAAATGGAGCATCTGTATTTCCCGAATTTTGAAATAGTTACATTTTTGTCCCCCTCCCAATATTTTTTTTTTTTTTGGGAAAAACTCATGCGAAGATGACAAGGAAATTCGTTCTAAATTACAAAAATTCCTTCTAAATTATAGGCTTTGTAACGCTTTACTGCTCTGAACTTTAAAACATAACATCCAATCCCCCGAAATATGATTTGCTTACAAATTAAGTCTTTCTATATGAGTTTATTTACGTTTTTCTTTAATTTTTTTTATATTTCTTATAGTTTTAATTAGAGAACTTAGGTCCCCTTTGTTTTGTTTACTCCAACCATTTAGCTCTAATTGTATTTGTTTCTTTTTCTTCAAAAGTTAAACTCAATTTTACTATTCACATCTCAAACTCTAACTTAAAAACTCACTTTTTATTGTAACTTTTCAAGTTTAAAATTTTGTTATTTGAAGTCAAAATGAAATATTCTTTTAATTGCATAGAGTTTCGAGATGAACGAAATAATATTCATATTGATATTTTTTCCAAACACATTTCAAGTTTTTACACTTTATAACTCTAAAAAAAATCATTTTCAACTGAACACACAATTTCAAAACTCAACTCAACTGCAATTACAATAACCTTAATTCTCCAACTCATGCAGACCAACTGAACGGACTCTTAAAATACGCATTAGAATAGAGGATAAAGTAGTAATTATATATTTAATATCTCAATAACCATGCTTATTACTTTATGCTTGATACGTATAATTTTCATCCATCAAAGTAGCAAAGTAACTAAATTTATTAACAAAATGAGGATCCGGAGAACATATGTTATGTTTTGAAATTCCAAAGTATCCTATTACAAGACCAATAATTCATGGTGAATTTTTGAAATTAATCTTAGTTTTTTTGAAAAAAGAAATGGAGAAAAAAGTAAAGAAGTGATCAGAATAAAATTTCTCCTGATTTTAAATAACCTAATCCAAAAAAAAAAAAAAATCAAATAAATTGATGCCAATAGCACCGAAGAGCAAGACAGAGCAAAGACAATGTGGTGCAGAAAGCAGCATTGATCACTGCATCTGTAACCTGTCTACCCAACAAACCTGTGGATGAACACATGGGGGGCGCTCGTTTCGACTTTACTTTAAAGTGGAAAAAGAGTACTCCATTTGCTACTTTCATAAATTTAGTTTTGTTGTAGGTACTGGTGGGTGGGTGACCCCTCAGCCTGATCAGGAGTTGATTTTTCATTACTTTATTATTGTTATGGTAAGTTATTATCTTTAATATTTTTATTAAATTATCATTTTGTCTCCTTTTTTTTTTTTTTTTGTGGTCTACAAATTCTTTAAAAAAGTACAATTTAATCCTTTTTATTAATAAAAATTAAAAATTCAATAAAATAAATCACGTGTACGATACATACAATTGAGTCATATATATTTTTTTTAATTATAAGTATCATTGAATTATAAATTAGATGTGATTAATGTAATAATTTCTATTAAATTTTTAACGTATGTAAATAAAAAGAATTATTTTCCAGTTTTATACAAAATTTAGTAACCTTTTAACTTAAAAAAAAAAAAGATGGAAGACCAAATCAAAACTTTATAAAAACATTAAAGAACAGACAAGCAATTTATTATTATTATTATTATTATTATTATTATTATGATTAAGATCAAAAGAAAGAAACACTCGACACTGACTGGTTATATATGTCATAAGAAAGCTCCAAAAGCTAAATATATAAGGACAATAATTGAAGCTTTCATTGTCATGGAAGACCTTGAGGAGTGGACCCAAGTGAAGTCTTTGCATTTTGTTTTTATTTCATTTGTTTTCGCATCTCTTGGGTATTCTTTGCATGCTAAACTCTACTCTTCCAATGCTTATCTATCTTCCCATGCCTTTTAGATAACTACTTTCTTGTCTTGGATGCTTAACCTGCGTGTCTCTTTTGTGTCATTTCATTTGTGTCCTTATCCTTATATACATATATATATATATATATATATATATCATACACTTTCCACACAACCTAACTCAGCACTGTTAATATTGTATATGTTTATAATTAATAAACGGCAAAAACCTAAATTTATGATACTAATAAATAACATGCTTACTTGTTGTGAGTATTTTAACCTGAATTCACTCCCCAAAAGAATTATCACTTATTTCTAGTGTTAAGTATATTGTATTTCATTAAAATAACACAATTTAAAAAAAAAAAATTTAAGATAACAAATTCAAACTCTGTACCGTATTAATTATTAAATCAAATATGAAATTATCACGTTTGAATATAATTGTAATCACAAATAATATAATTTAGAATGCTAATCAATTAACCCTCAACCCCGGGGGTTTTTGTGAAATGCCACGAAAATCATGGGCACTCTTCGAGACTACAGCAAACGGTTTCGTAAGGACCAGACGTAAAATCACAACTCCGCCGAGAAAGAGATGCCATTTTGGTGGCTGCCAATCTTTTCTTTTTGGAAATATAGAAAGAGTCCCACTTCACTTGTCGGACTGATATATAATAATTAAGGACGTGATTTTTAATGCAACGTCAAATTTATATGTCAAAGCTAAATTTAGCATTAAAGATAGGAAATCACTTTATAACATTATGTTATTTTCTATCCTAAATTTCTCACAAAATACATAAAATAACGAATTTGACAGTTGATTGTTAGCTAACGCCTTTTGTTTTTTTATTTAATCATTGTAGTATTGTTATGTTTAAATTATTGAAATAATTCTGAATGCTTAATTATGATAATAAAAAATAGATTAAGCAATATTTTGTTATTTTCATATATTTTTGCAACTAAAACAACATTGATATTAACATGTACACATGTGATGAACTAAGCATAACATTTTCTTTGGTTAAAAAAAAAAAAAAAAAAAAAAAAAAAAAAGAGCTGATTGAAAGAGTCAATAAAGTTAGTGTGAAAAGATGGTAGCACTTTTTTTTTTTTTTTTTTAGAGAAAGAGGGAGAGGAAAAAAGATGGTCCCTCCATCCATTAATGGACCTATAAGTTGAAGTGGCGTTGATAGCGACATTTGCTTGGAGGTGTGGTTGAATTATTACAAGCGCTGGTAAGGTGGGGCAGGGATGCCATTATTGAATTTTTGTCTCGAAGTTACGGTGATGAGAGTACTAAGCCACATACAAATTAGTGGATGTAGTGGGTTTAATAATGATATTTTTCAAATCATTGACACTTTGGAGAAATATAGTTGCTTGATAGAATATTTAACTTCAAGATTTTTTTCATGCAAGAATATTTAATTTTAATAATACTGATCTGTTTGATATTATATTTTAAATTTATATTTTTTATCTTAATTTTTTTAAAAAAATTAATAAAAATTATGATTAATTTTTAAAAAATCTATCAATTTAAATTTAAAAATTTCAACTCAAATCGTTATATCAAACAGACAAGAATATTTTCCTACTTTAATAGCTAAAAGCAGGCATTTTTTTTTTTTTTGGGAGGGGGGAGGGTGTGGTAAAAAGTATCTTTGACGTTTTTATATATATATCTCTCTTCCCCCGTCCCTGATTTTTTGTATTATAGATGGACAATATTGTCTCCTTAACCAATCCATATGTAGCATCGTGAAGGAATCAAATGGGAATATTCAATCATTGAGATTAACTAAACTCCAGGAATCTAATGAGTATCAACGGGACTTGAGATATTTACAGCTTAATAAAAATTGAGTCTCAATTAATGTCCTCGTTTTTTGTTGCAACTTTTGTGTTTTCTCTTAGGATATCTGCTATTCTTATTTAACAATTCTATAGTTTATCTTAAAATATAGCTTTGTATCTTGGATATTTTTAATCTTGTCCAATTGAAATTTAAATTAACATAAGTTTATATCTTTTTTAGGACATCAATAACTGATTTGTGGTGAGAGGCACAACCCCAAGTTAAAAAAAAACAACAACTGATTTTGAATTTTGAATTGATAAACATGTATTTAAACATTAATAGACAAATGCACATTTGTACTTTAGTTTAAAAAAAATTTTCGATTTATAATTATTTATATACAATTTTTAATTTGTTATCAGTTTTATTGTAAAACAAAAAACAAAAAACATATTAAGTCGTGTTTGGCTACGTGTTTATCGATAAAGCTAAAGGGGTAAAATTCATCATTTGAAGATCACAATCAACTTTTTGACAAAGACAAAAATAATTTTGACATCAATTTAAAGTACAATATTTTAAACATAGTGTATAGTTTTATTTATTTATTTATTCTAATAAACTCAAAACATAAGATGTAAAGTAATAAAAAAAAGTTCAGAATTTATTTCTACAAAAGTTGTTGTCATTATTATTATTATTATAAGCCTTCAGGGCCGTGGTTACCAAATTAGATGAAGGAAAACTAGTACGCTGTTCCACCTGATTGTCTCTCTTGCAGGAACTTCAATGAATGTTTATTGATGAGTTTACAGAAAATGAAAGGACAAAGAGTGGGGCTTACATGCAAAAAAGAAGACTTGAATTGGATGATCAAGCTGGTGTTTCGTTGATTAAAACATTTAATTCCTTCGTTGTTGAAGCAGGGGGTTGTGAGAATTTAGACTTTTGGTGAGAAGGAATGCAGGAATTATATTGCAAAGGCAAGGCAATTAAGACTTGGAATTGGAGATGCTGAAGCTATTCATAGTTATTTTGTTCGGATGAAAAATAATATATTTTTTTTTCTTTTTGGTCATTTATCTTCCTTATAACCAGATATCTTAAGAGGAAAATTCTGGCATTTTGATAGGGAAAGAATGGATCTCATAATTCAAGAAAAAAGGTACGCTTTGCTATTTTAAGTTGGTTCGAGTAACTAATATGGTTCATGTTTAAGTTATTAAAACGTACGTACTGAGAAAACCTTTCATGCAGGACTAGAGAAATATTAGCATCTCCCAAATTGCTTCAAGCACATCGGATGTGGCTAGTGAATTGGGAACACAAAAGAGTCAGTATGGTAATTGATCATCATCACTGGAGTACACATATAAGTGATTGTGTCGCCCAAACTTCCGTTTAACTCCGGAAACAGGCACTTGTTTTCAAGTGTACCTGTAGAGGTTTGTTACCATTTATTCAAAATAGTAGATAAATGGGATAAATGGACTTAAGTTTTGTTATTTTTCCAATTTGTTTAGCAGGTAAGCAAACTTGTTATAGAAAGTAGACAAAAAGTGTCTACACTTGTGCTGCTACACCTGAATATGAAGTTAAACAACATCCTTTTGCATAGAGAATAATGAAACATACTTTGTATACGTGCAGTTCCTTTCGTCTACATAGTTGATCATAGTAGCAAGCTTTAATTTTATTCCTTTTAAGAACAGTCTTGTTTTGTATTTCATTTGAACAATATATATATATATGCATAAACATATTAAGCTTTAATCTAAGATAATTAATTGTCATATTTTATCCTTGTTGACTAAATCTCATTATTTTACTAGAGAAAAATTATGTGAAACTTTTCCATTCAGGATACAGTCCAAATAAGATAATTAACTACTATATTTTCCATGTTTGGATACATGATTTGGCATGATATAGATTTTTTTTTTTTTTTTTTTTTTTTAACATTGCAAGATACATAGACTAACTTTTAAGTTTTGAAGGGGTTTTTTTTTTTTTTTTTTTAATCTTAAATAACTATAAGAATTGCTGAAACTTGGGGAAAGAAACGAAATACATTTGCGAGACTTTAGGTTTTGATTGGGCTTGGACTTGGGCTTGGGCTTGATCCTAAATATTCTTTCTAAGCTATCGTGTTTTTTGAGTTAAATTAAAAAAAAAAAAAAAAAAAAATCGTGAAGCGTAATGTATCTAATTCAAATAGTACACCACCAAAATTGACACCTTACCTTCAATATGGAGCCCAAACAATCTGTATTTCAGCACCTATTACAAGTATATGATCATTTCACCCGTCAAGGTAAAAATCTAAATAATTACTTTCGATGCCGATGATAAATTATAAATCAATAAATAAATAAATAAAATACAACACGAATAAACAGCCTCCCTTGACCGTACATTTTTCTCTACGGTATTGAGTATCAAGCCAACCTGTATTCTGCGGGATTCTCGTTTGAAGTTACTTTGCGACCTATGGCCATCTTACCTGGACGACAAAAGCACCGCACACGGAGCGGATGCAAAGCAAAAAAGAACAGCTTGCGTTGGCTCTCTTTATCAGAAAATCGAGACCCTTAACTGAGTTAAATACTGCACAATCTGATCCGAGAGCTTCCAAATTACACTTCAGATAATTCAGTCCTTGATACTTGTCCCTCCAAAATCTGAAAATTCCTGATCTCAGGCTCGGGGAAAGGCAACAAACTGTAGGCAGACAGCTTGGCTTCATCGCTGAGACACCATCATGTCATCATTTCTCTCCAATTCATCGGGTCACAAGCCAACCTGGCTTTACCAGGATATCTCGCTTAAAGTTACGACCTGTTACCGAAGTGGACTCACCCTGACGACGAAAACACTGCAGAAGAAAGGATATATATTGGTCACAAAGGCTTAACTCCTAAAAGAATAACAATGAATATAATATTCGATCAACATTAAAAAGTAAAGATAGCCAAAGAAACACCGGATGCTTTTTAATGACATCATCCCATGTAGTTAGAAAAAAGTGCCTTGCTTTGATTCTATGATTTCTAGAGCATCAAACTGATCTTTATTTTCATACCTTAAAAAAGTCAAAATAGTGCTATATTCAAGGCCACCATCCGGGAGGAAAAATTAATCCTAGGAATATGCAAATACATTTCTTTCCTGTCTACCCTTTCAGGGAAACATTCGACATACAAGAAGGAATGCAACAAAAACTATATTAGACAAAAAAGAAGGTTACGATACATTAATGATACTAACCTTGTAACAGACTACGGAGTCATCTGGGTACATTGCGAAGAGTTTTGTTCCAAGGCGTGCATGACAAGAATCACAAAGGCTCTCATCATTGATCTGCACATGCCTTGATCTTTCCTCCAATCTTGCTAACCTTGCATCAGTGTCCAAAGCACGCGAAAGATTATGCACAATCTGAAAGAGATCAACACATGGCTCACTCTGGAGGAAAAGTAAAGTTAAAAGCACCAAAGAAAATGCAAGGAAAAAATTTCAGCAACCCATGGATATATTACTTTTATTGAAGGTCTGACGACAAGTAATGCTCAAAATATGAGAAAAACTTACCTGTCCTTGCCGATGGTGGTGAAGTCGAGCTCTTAACATTCTTAATAATGTTTCAGAGGCAAGTTGAAGGGGCATATCAGGGGACAATCTCTGCAAAATAAACAATAAAGTTTTGTTCAGATTTAAGGATAATTTCAGACGCCCATATAACAGAGGAGAGATAAGTCTGATACCTCCAAGACTTGTAAAGGATCTAGCGATTCTCCATGATTATGGAGAAGGCGAACAGCAGCCTTAAACATAGGCTCCTTACCATCTTGTGGATTCAAATACATGTCGAGTAACCTGAGATTATTGTCAGTTGGACATGAATGTGAGGGGGAACAAATAAAAATAAAAAGAAGACAAGGTAAATGTTGAAAAATCAGATCATATGCTAAAAGTTATTTCCTCCACATATGTGGTGCCTATGCATATGCATTTGCGAAAAGGAGAGGGGAAAAAAAAAAAAAAAAAACCCACTGCATATAGGCATCTGGTCTCCCGATCTCAGCACAATATTGTTCAGCCGCATCACTGTCTTCCAGCTTCCTGAAACACAAAGTAAATTAATCTTTCTTGATCTACGACAATGTACCATACCGATAATCATCCTTCTTCTTTTTTTTTCCGTTTCACTGATTATTAAATCAAATATAAAGGAGACAAAGACATGATGCCCTAAGAAAAGACCAGTACACAGAAAAGAAAAGGAAAGATGTCCTATATATTCGCTAATTCTTTTAATACTTCTCATTTCCGCTACAGATTCCAGGAAATATGATTCAATACCCCTTCAAATGCAACAAAGCAAACAATTTCGAGCAATATGTTTACAAGTCGGCTACAGTGAGCAATTAAAAATGTGATAAAACTTACACAGGGAAATGCATTAAACTTACAGGGCCAAAATTTGGAGCACCAACGTCTCTTGCCCTAGCTTTCTGTAAAGAATAGCCTGTTTGGTAAAGCCAGAATATGTCATTAGCAGTTTGCAGTAAGCAAGTGAACCTATGGCCTCAAAGTATCTATACCATCAGACGGTCCCGGTCAATATGAAGATATTGATGAAAAACATTGAGGCTTCCAAGACCCCAAGAGATTTAACTAGGCAAAGTGAATTTAAAAATATAAAAATAAATAAAAAAATAAAAAAAACACCAAGGCACCAAACAAGGTGATCAAAGAGTTATGACTAACCTTTTCCCACCACAGCTCTGATCCTTCAATCAAATCAAGAATCTCTTCTGCATCATACAAATCTGAAGACTGTAGAAAAATCTGCAGTCTTTCACGAACAGGAATTTGAAAAATCAAATTCGTTGCAGGATCAGAAGTTGTTCTTCCCTCCATCTTTCCAGTGCCAGGGTTTTGAGAGTTAGTTTCTTCTTCAAAGGCTTCAATCGTTGATTTGGCAAGTGAAAGAGCATATATTGTATGGAATCGACTGTCACTAAAATCTTGCCCTTCAATCAACCACTGAAGATACCTGCGAAGATAAATGAGCTCGGTTAAAAATTTATTCCATGAAGGTTCACAGCGGAAAAAAACTTATTTGTTTTTTTCTCAGTTTCTGTTTCATTTCTTTCCTTCCCTTTTGTTTTCGTTTAACCTTTGAAAAGACCTTTTTGAAAAATTAACATATGCACAAGGCAAATGCCCCATAAAACTCACAAGAAAAACTTTTCTGCTTCATTTTTTTAACACCAGAACATGATATTTATTTCCCAAAACAATGCGTGTTTACATTTCTGATCAATGGAAAGAAAGTGGGATGAGTGTTTCTGTTTCCTCCCATTCTGTTTACTCATAAAAATTAAGAATGCAATTCTAATTCCTAATAAGCACTCACTTCCCTTTTCCTCTTCTTTTCTTCCCAAAACCTTTCCCTTTTCCAATTACAATCTATTACAAACTAGTAAACATGCCCTAAATTCATTTCAAAACCCTTGATGCCCCAAGAAATCTTTGATCCGGATCCAATAAATTATTCGACTTCTGCAAATAAGAGATGCAAAATCAACTCGTTGTCCCCATTTTAGCCAAAAAAAAAAAAAAAAAAAAGTTGCCCCCTACAACACCAATCGCCAAACATAAGGCTATTCAGGATTGACAACCACAGTGGAAGAGCCTGGAATAAATAAACAGTTCCATTCACTGGCCAAACCACTACTTCACACAACATTTAAATAAAAAAAAAAAAAAAAGACCCATAAAGTGGTTTCAAAATATCACTTTTGACATTCAACTTCATGAATAAACAGAGATTAAAAGTCATGTTAAATCAAGTTTAAGAAAATAAAATGACCTCAACTCCAGGAAATGAGGCCACATAAGTGACACAACAATCTACCACCAACAAACTTCCTACATGCGTGTGAGTGTGTGTTTAAATATCTGGAATGGACATACCTTTGAAATATTTCTATCTTTGATGGATCTATAGCAGAAATAACTTCATCTGCAGTAAGAATTAAAAGCAAGAATATGAAGTAACAATGCACAAAATAGAAACCTTGAAACAAACCAATGATTCAAGAATGCCAAAATGATCTGTTTTTAAATTGGTAAAACACCAGGTCAATAGAAACGATTGAGACCCTAGAAATACCATTAGTGTTTTTTGAGGCTGATGACTTAAGGCTCCCTTCAAGGGGATGATCATGAAAATGCTTAGATTTCTCATTTGTGGTTGAATTTTTAGCTTCATTTAGTTATTACTTTTTCTGTAAAAAAATAATGTACAACCCGCCGAACCAACCCAACCCAACTTCAATTGGGTGGTTTGATTGTGTGGGTTAAATTTTTTTCTTTTTCCTTTTCCCAAAATTGGGTGGGTTGAAAAATCACAAAAACCACCAACCACCCGATGTTCACCCGTACAGAACACATCCAGAGTATTCAAAAAATTTGACAAATGCTCTTGATGGTTTATAGTCTCAGAAAACTCTCTCTCTCTCTCTCTCTCTCTCTCTCTCTCTCTCTCTCTTATTATTTTTTTTTTTTAACAAAAGTGAGGGAAGAAACAAAAGCAGATGCTGACAAAGATAACCAATTTTGAATCTCTTAACTTTGACTAAAGCATACTTTCCAATTATTACTAACAGATCCCAAACTTAGTTTTGAAAGGGATAGAGAAAAACAAAACAAAAAAAAAAAAAAAAAAACAAAAAAAAAAAAAAGAGGAAGAAGAAAAAAGAAGGATCCAATAGTTCAATAAAGCTCTAGGTCAATTTAAAAGCATATTTTTCTTTATGAAATTGTCACCTTCACATGTTTGCGTTTTCAAACAAAATGATACTAACTAAACAATTACTTAATGCTCACAAAAAAAAAAAAAAAAAAAGGAAAAACTTTGACATGTGCAATGAATTGTGAAACACCATTGGAAAATTTGGTTCACTTGTGCCCAACGCATGCAAGATCAAGAACAAGAATTAAAAAGGTCACAAAACATTTATTTAAAATAAAAAAATAAAAAATAAAAAAAGAAGAGGAAGAAGAAGAAGAAACAGTAGAGGAAAACCAGAGTTCTTGGAGTGCAAAATCTACCACCCAAGACATATGAAATTAAAATTTAGAAGGCACAAATCAGATTGTGATTGAAAAGAATGAGCAAAATAACCAAAAAATTTTTAGGTCATGAGTATCTTCGAATATGATGCCCACCTGGACGGAGCTGGATTGCTCTCTTTTCTGATGTTAAAATCTCAACTGCAAAAACTTGGTTGATATCTGCAATCTAATGAGACAAAACAAGCACCCAGTTAGCCCTTTAGTTTGTGAATCATAAAACCATCTCCTTGTCCCAGAATCATCAAATTGAAAGCTGAAACAGCAATAAACAGCCAAAAATAAAGCACAAGTTCACAATATGTACCCATCCAAGATGTTGGAGGACAAGCTCTTCATCAGACGACTCCTCGAGAATCTTGGATGCCTCAGCTGCAGCAGTCTCCTTCCCAGAAAGGATATGGGTGCTGGTATCCCGCAAATCATTTTCAAGAGCAGCATCTTTCCATAGACCGGAAGAATAATTTCTAGCCAGAATACGCCAAATGGAAAGTGCCTTTGAGCTCATTCCTCTACTTGCATATAGAAAAGCAAGTGTTCGTAAGTGTCCAGAGTCGTCTAACAGAGTTTCCAACTCCTCCTGCACC
Organism: Ficus hispida; assembly: GCA_025413025.1. Taxonomy (NCBI): domain Eukaryota; kingdom Viridiplantae; phylum Streptophyta; class Magnoliopsida; order Rosales; family Moraceae; genus Ficus; species Ficus hispida. The sequence continues at coordinate 18,372,584 of CM046366.1, read as the reverse complement.
GCCCATGTAAGTTGTACAGTCACCCTTCAAGCAGGCTCCAGATAATGGTCTCTGTTTTGCAATGCATTGGACTACTAAGATTCCCCAGTTTACCGACATCCTCTTTAAGTACATTTTGTTTGAGGCCTATAAGTTATAGCAATCTAGACCCCACAGCCAAACATAGACAAATATTTCCGAATCTGGAAAGTTGTTTTGTTTGATCATTATCTCAAAAAGTATCCATGTTCCTCACCCGTTGGTTGGAAACCTCACTCTCATTTTCTACAAACATTTTTTTTTTTAATATGGAGACAGACAACTTTAAGATGTTAGCAGGTGGACTGAACATAGTTTCATCACAAACCTCGATAGTACAGGAATACTATACTATAGCCCATTCTTTCTATAGAGCTTTAAAATGTGACTTTCTGTAGAACTCACCTTACTTTGTAATTCTATTGCTTTAGATTCCTATATAAATAGAACTGGAGTATAAAATCCTTTACAATTGGCATCGACAACCTAAACCTTTGTTTTATTTTTAAAATTTTTTGTTTACCTTACTGTGGGCTCACTAAACTCAAAATCTCGAAGCTTTTCTCTGGCTACAATATTTATCTCCAGATTTCTCTGGTCTACACAATTATTAGAGGAATTTCTGAGAACCCTTTTGCTCTGTTTCCTCTAATAGTACTGAGCTACCATTCCATATTGCATTCATTCCAAACTTTCTAGTACGCTTACCATTTATGTTTTCAATGAAAAAAAAAATGAATTCTTTAATATAAGATTCATGATACAGAACATCTAGAATAATTTATGGTTTAAAAGTGTCCAAATGCAAAAAGATTGCAAAATTAAAGGAACACAAACAACAGGGTAAAACAAAAGATAGCAAATAACATACCACAACACAAGAGTTTGCAGAAGATGCCAACTTCTCCATGTCATGAACACGATTTAAAGCTCTATAGAGGTACATCAGTAGTGTATCAACTCCCTCCTTAACCGAGGGAGTCAACTCCTTCTCGTGAGAGACCTCCAAATACCTACAGAATATATGGATGTTGTTTAGGTACTTGCAAAGAAAGAAAAGATGTGTCCATGACACTTCAAATCACCTGATCAATATTAAAACCAGGAGTCTTTTAACAAAATAAAGAAAAAGTCAACTAGTGAGTCATTAATCAGCAATGCATTATGCACTTAATAAAGCAAAGGAATGCAGTAGCTCCTTTTCTCAACAAAGAAGAGGAACTGCAGTAGCAATTATCAGAAAAGCAGACGATAAAACAAATAAGCATAAGATACGTAGGGACCTAATAATGGACTTGATAGCAGACTCCAATAAATCAGCTCGATTTGGTGGGTTCAAAAGAAAATCATCATCAACTTGAGTTTCCACGCCTGCTTTTCTTAGAAAAATAGCCCTTTGGATAGCCATTAATCCTTCATCTACAACATCTTCCAGAGGTGCAGGGGGAGGATGCAAACCCCAATATCGGTTTCTAGGAACCTTTAAAAAGTAAATAAGTATAAATATAAAAATATTACATTAATGCAAGTCCAAGAGCTATGACTAGGACTTTTAGAGGATGTCAGTAAAATTAAAACATCATAAGTCAGCACTTAATAGATACATGCCTAGTATATTTAACTGCATATTTTAGGAAATCATAAATATATATTAATAAATATGTATAGGCTTACTTCTCTTCCTGCTGCTTGAGCGCAGAACATGCATTTCTTAACAAGGATATTCTAATTAGATAACATTGAAGGGGCAAGAAAATAAATAAAAGACAGATTCGCTAAGTTGTTGCACTTCACATACATAAGAGAGAGAAGAGAGAGAGAGCAAAAATTGATAAAAGCCCTTAGCCCATCTTCTTCTAGAACCAAAATACCTTTTGATAAGAAACTTCCTTTCGTTGATGGTAAAATCAATATATTACTATTTCAAATGAAAATTTTTGGGACTGTCGGAGTTTAAAAGAAATAAGAGAAAAGAAAGTCAAGCCCTGTGATCAATTGTTCCAATAAATCAGCTGTCTATTTCTGCCTTACATTAATCTTGGCATCCACAACAAAGTGCAAAAAACATTCCAGAAATCCAACTAGACCAGCAGAATACTTAAATTTCCTTTAATTTTCAACTAAGAACTTTAAGAAGGTCTGAACAGCTATGATACTAATTTCACGTGTTTACATTATACAGAGAATGTTTAAAGGTTGCTTTTACTTTTTTTTTTTTTTTCTTTCTTCTTTTTCTTCAGTGAAAAATAGGAAAATGAATACTATAGTTGTCTTTAAAAAAATGAATACAATAGCATATAGATAGACATAAGAGTATATACCAGCAGTGACCATCTATTTGGATCTCGCATTACAAATGGAAATATTTCTGAAGGCTGCATCGTCTCAGACTGCAGAAAATGATCTACTGCTTCCTCAAAACGCAAGTCGAAGAGTAAAAAAAACCCCACTTGAGCATGTACAAAGGAGAGCATGTCCTTTGTCATTTCACCTTCACACTCAAGCTCTTCAACCAAGGATATGGCTTCCTTGAAGTTCTTTTTTCTCAAAAGGTCTTTTATCTGTTCCTCAGGAGTTAATTTCCGATAGCAAATAACCTAAAAATTCACAATATGACAAGCAATATTTAAAAACAAATAACAATAATTAGCAAAAATTGCAAGAAGACATTTGTGACTAAACAGCACCATTTCAGAGGCTCGAGAGGTAAAAGATTGGATAGAAATGTACAAGTCTACAAAAGCACAAGGTTTGCAGGAGCTAAAAGAGAGGACGAGGAGTCCTCACAAAAACAGAGTGCAAGTAACTAAACAACTGAAAAGAAACTTCTACTACAGACACTACACAAACGGACCCCAACTTCCAACTATGTTGGACAAAAACAAGTTGCTAAACTCTTTATCACGATGACAGAGAGTTACCCAAGATTTAACTCTATCCCATATAACATCACTATTTTCCTCAGTATCTTCGAAAATTCTCCTATTGCGTCCCATCCAGATTCACCCAAAAATTACTAAAACAGCTGTGCCCCACAAAACTAGGCTTTTGGTACTACAACCTGGAGGTAAAGAGTTCTCACAAAGTTGCTTACATTGAAGAGGAACAACCCACGAATATTAGACATAGAAGCAAACTAAGGTCTCCTAGAGAGAGACCAAGACATGGTTTTCCTTCACTCTTGTCACCCACTACCCATGTTCTTCCAAAAAATAAACACCTAGAATCGAAATACTAGGAGCAAAGGCCACAATACAGATACCAGAGTCACTGCCACGTTAGACTGAGTTTTCGAATACTAGAATGACAAGAAAGAAAGACTAGAGAAATCCGAAAAGAATAAATAAAACTAAATAAAATAATTTTCTTGGCCAGTGCCGAAGTAAAGAAAAATTGCTTTTCCAATATCATATTGAAATTCAAGATACTTAATCATTCCAATCAGCATAAAATGAAATGGAAAATTATAAAAAAAATCTCCCATCGCACATACTTAGTATTAGTTCTAGTCCCAGAAACCCATAGGCACTAAACACAAGACAATTATCTTTACAAACTGGAAAACAATTTCCATAAAAGGAATTTGATGAGCACAACGTGCCTGTGACTATCACACATATTCAGCAAAGTAGAAGCTGCTAGCTTATGAATGCATAATTGCAAGTCTGTTATGCTTTTAAGTGAAATTTGTTATAGAACAGAATGTATCAATGTTGGAATCACTTAAGACTGGATCAACGAAGGATACCACGAAGACCTGATCAAGACAGAAAATACGCCACACTTTTCCAATTGCATCTGGTTTCTCACCGTACTCCTTCTCTTTATTTAACCCACTTTAATTCTGTGATTTTCCAATGTAAGTACTCTTTCATCTCTCTCTACAGTTAGAGTCATTCAACTAATTGTTGCATCATATAAAGTAAAAACACAGTCAATCATTCAGATTAAGCTAAATATAATACATATGAAATTTTCCCCTTTTTATCTACTTTTCTAAATGTACGGTATGTATCATTCAGCCTGCGCCTAAGCTATAATTTTAGAATCAGTCAATCATAAAACAAACAATGCAGAGATGTAAACTGAAAAAAAATGCTCTCCAATTTACAAACCTTGGTAGGAGTAGTAACAACAAAGAGTTTCCCATTTCCATCTTCCTCATCAGCAACAATGCAAGGACCCCCGACAGCTTCACCACCAAAAGTAACCGTTTGAACACAAGTACCCGATTTCTTATGGTACAAATCCATCTTCCCATCCCTCACAACAGCGACATATAATGATACCTCCCCAATAGAATCCAGTCCCCGGCGGAAAACAATGCTCCCGGCAACAGGCTGCCCATGTTCATTAACTATAACCCCAACATTGTCCACCAACAAAAGCACATTCCAGTCTCTAGACAACAACTTAATCCTAGGGGGATTAGATATGTCTGGCAACGAAAATATCACACCGATTTGTCCGGTTAAACACGAAATCAAACTATATCCATCAGCCGTGCCGACAATTACGGAATCATTAAGCCATACCATTGACAGAATCCCATCAATGCACTGAATTTCCTTAAGAATCACATAAGAAACATTCAATCCATCGGAATCTTGGTCATTTTTACTGGCTCTAGTACTACCACCGGAAACAATCTCTATCAAAATCAATCTCTTAGCAACAACAACAGCAAAAGCATTACTACCTTCCTTATGCTGCTCTGGCTCCTTGATCTTCAATCCGTTTGTCCTAACTCCACCGCCCAATTTCTGCAAAAACCTCTGACTCGTCGAACTCGAAGACAACTCCGTCGAATTCGCAACATTTTCCGACGAATTCGAACCCTCCGCTTCGCGACTTCGCAACCGCCTCGTGAACACCGAAACCCCTTTCAAGAAGCTCAATCTCTTCAATGGCTGCGACAAAACCGAATCAACCAAGAACAAATACCCGCCCGACAGCACCAAAACCTTGGCGATTCCTGCAAACACCTGGACGGACTCCACGGGGCAGTCGCCGACGGAGACGGCTCGGAGAAGGGAGAGGTTGGGATCGGAAGCATCGGAATTGGCAGGGTTAGTGGAGAGTAAGAGGAGGGTTCCGGATTGGGTTCCGAGGTAAATTAGGGTTTGGGAATCGGAGACGGAGAAGAGAGCGAGGGATCGGAAGGGACCGAGAGTGGGCGAGTGATTGGAGAGGTCGGAGTGGGAGAGAGGTTCGAGGACGGTGCGAGTCCTCGAGTGAGGTTTCGCCATGGGAGAGAGAGAGAGAGAGTGAAGAAGACGGTAGTTGACGACGAGTTCAAGCTTCTTCCAAAGCTCCAACCAGTCAGTCTACCGTTTGTTTTTGCTTTTGAATTGTGGCCCTACTTTAAAAAAAAAAAAAAAAAAAATTGTTTGCTACGGGGCCTGTGAAAAAGACTTCACAGCTCACTGCAATGTAGAACGGGCGATTTCGAGGATTTTTTCTTCCAACATGTGAAAAATTATAATTAGTTTTTTTAAAATGATATAAAATATTTAGATTAAAATTAGTTATAAGTTTCATTTTTTTTAAGATAAAAAAATCAATCCTAAAATACAGTTTAGTTCAAAATAAACTTAAATGTCAAATGTAGACTTAATCTAAAATTTCAATTCAAACCGATATTACAAACACAAGCTTGATCTCGAGAATATGGGGGTGTTTGGTGAATGAGTTGAGTTTGAGTTGAGTTGAGATTTTTAAGTTTGAATATAATTTTTGTTGACTTTTTCAGAAAAGACAAAAAACTTTTTCAGAAAAAGACAAAAAAACATGATGAAAAAAGTACAGTTTAGTTTAAGTTGAGTGGTGATGCCAAACAAACCCGTATTTTAACTTCTTATAAGGTAACATGATACATCTTTTTAGAATTATCCACAGTCAATCAAGGAAGTAATATGGTAGATTACTTATCAAAATACCCTCCGATGACCGAACCAACACGCGTCACTGACGGTCTCCAATCATCGTGAAGCATTATGGTACAATACATTAGGTAATCTACCAATCTACTTTTGCTGATCAACAAGAATCTCCGATTGTTGTCTCTAGCCTCCGTTCGTCAGAAAGTATTTTGTTAGAATACTTTTGGAAATCTATCGAATCAAATTTTATATTTTACCAGATTATTTTGAGTAAAGCTAAGGGGATAATTAGGAGGGCTGCCACACAAATGAGGTGTGAATTGATATTTGCCACAATAAAAAAAAAAAAAACTCTTGTAAAAATTGTCATAGTGATGACATCTTTAGTATAATTAAAATTTTAAAAGTGAAAAACTAAAATATTTTTTTTTCTTTTTCCTTCACTTTCTCTTTCCTCTCACCATTTAAGTACTCTCTCTATCTCTCTCTCTTCTTCCATCCTCTCTCTCTCTCTCTTCCCTCTCTCTCCTCACTCTCTGATCTCCGACGCCAATCTATCGTCTCTTGCTCTCTCTAGTCACGACCAACTCACCTGAAAGAAGCCACACAGCTCATGGGAGAGAAGCCTGACGATCGGCTCACCAGAAAGAAGCCTGATGAATAACTCACTAGAAAGAAGCTTGCAATCGGAGCTGCCATCATGCTCCGTGCGCTCCTCCACCATGGAAGCGATTCCTTTTATAGAACAACTATAATTATTAGAAATTGATCCACCTTTTCCATTGATTAAGAGAGTATAAATAGTACAAACAGAATCAGAAATACAAACTAAATCTGGTAACTAAATCTATTCTAGGAATATTTAAAATTAGAAACTATCTAAAAATATCTAAATATAACATATTTACAATTTAGAAAATTAAATTTAATTAGAAATTTAAATTTAATCAGATTTAGAATCTAATTCTCCAATATGCCCCCGCAAGTTGGAGCTTCAGGAGGAGAGTCCAATCTTGAGTAGTAACTGATGAAAACATATGTGAGGTAGAGGCTTGGTGAGTGTATCTGCTAACTGATCCGCGGAAGCAACATGTGTAACACGAATATCACCATCCCGAACTTGTTCACGAATAAAGTGATAATCAAGTGCAACATGTTTCATACGTGAGTGAAACACTGGATTAGAGCATAGGTTAGTCGCGCCTACATTGTCGCAATAGATAACCGGTTTTTGAGTGGAAGAAAAACCGAGCTCACCAAGTAGATTGGATATCCATCGCAATTCAGCAGTAGTGGCAGCAACAGAATGATATTCAGCTTCAGTGGAGGAGCGAGCAACTGTGCATTGTTTCTTTGAACTCCAAAAAATAGGATTGCGACCAAGATAGATAATAAATGTACTGGTAGAAGTAAAGTCATCTTTGCTTCGGGTCCAGTCAGTATCAGAAAAGGCATGTAACTCATAAGAAGATCGACGATGTAGAATAATGGCATGATCAATAGTACCACATAAGTATCATAAGATGCGTTTTACCACATTCCAATGGTCACTAGTGGGTTGATGCCTGAACTAAGAAAGCTTATTGACCACATAAGCAATGTCCGGACGGGTCAAAGACAAGTACTGGAGGCTGTTGACAATGGTATGAAACTCAAAAAGATTAGAAAGTGCAATACCATAATGTAGAGACAAGGTAGGCGTGGTCGGCAATAGGGTGGAGATCGGACGGGCATCTGTCATCGATGTGCAAGCAAATAGGTCGGTGATGTTTTGCCACTGTGAAAGAAGCAGCCAAAGTGGATGAGAAATTACTTCTACGCCAAGGAAGTAAGTCAAGGCACCCAAGTCTTTGAGTGAAAATCGGCGGGAGAACAACGTGATGAAGCACTGAACGGCAGAACTATCATTGTCGGTGATGATAATATCATCAACATAGTCTAGAAGATAAATAGTAACTCCGACAGTATTGAGAATGAACAGGGATGTATCTGCAGTGGAGTTAAGAAAACCAGAAGTTAGGAGAAACTGTCTAAGCTCATTGTACCATGCTCGAGGAGCTTGCTTGAGCCCATAGATGGCTTTGTGCAACCGGCAGACATGATTAGGATGATCAGAATCTGTAAAGCCCTATGGTTGAACCATGAATACATTCTTTGTAAGAGTGCCTTGTAAAAAAGCATTGTTAATATCCAGTTGCTGGAGAGACCAGCTGTTGCTGGTGGCTAGAGAGAGAACCAGACGAACAGTGGTTGGCTTGACAACAGGGCTGAAGGTATCATGATAATCAATGCTAGGTCTCTGATGAAAACCCTTGGCAACCAACTGAGCTTTGTACCTGTCAATAGAACCATCAGCTAAACGTTTGATACGAAAAATCCACTTACAGCCCACAATGTTTTGAGCCGATTCTAGTGGAACCAAGTCCCAAGTGCCATTCCAAATAAGAGCATCAAACTCTTCAGACATCGCCTTGCACCATTTAGGATCTTTGATGGCCTGAGTTACAGAAGTCGGTTCAATTTCTTGAGCAAGTTGGGTGGATAGGGTAAGTTTGTTGATAGGTTTATGGTTGTTGTTATGGGAACGGGTTAAAATTGGGGATGTATGGGAGGTGTTTCGGTTGATGGGGGGTTCGGGTGCTGTGGGAGATGGTATGTCCATTGGGGGGTAGGTTTGAGGGGGACATGGGTGGCGATACTAGGTGCTAGGGCATGGGGTTTGGGTTTAGGTTTGGCGGCTCGGGTTGCTAGGTCACAGGTGGTGGTGTGAGCACAGGATGCTCAGGTGTAGAAGGCAAGGCAGGGGTCTGGCCGAGAAGATGATGTGGCTAAGTGTCATGGGACATAGGGTTCGTGGGTGAGGCTGGGTTCATGGAGGAGTGACCTGCAAATAAGGGAGTTGAAGATGTGGCGGTGATGGCCGAACCTGTGAGAAGGACTGGAAACCAAGAGGAAACAGTGGATTCATCAGGACGAGGGAGAGATGGATGTGAGGCAGACAAAGGGAAAATCGACTCAACAAAACGAACATGACAAGAGTGATAGACTTTGGTTGCTATTGGATCAAAAAGATGTATGGCTATTCCATGACCATTTTTGCTAAAAACGGTCGTGGTATATGGCTATTTCACGACAGTTTTATTGAAAACCATCGTGGAATAACCCTCTTTACCTCGTATTTGACACCAGTTTTGTCTATTTCACGATGATTAAAAAACCATCGTGGAATCCAAATAGATTCTACAGTTCTAGATACCATGATGGTTAGACAACGGTCGTGGAAAAATACGACAACTGTTAAAAACCGTCTTGATATCCTCTTTTTGTAATAGTATCCACGGGTGATTTGGAGGATTACCCTAGTACATCTAAGGATTATTATCCTATTTATAGTGACTTTAGGATTTTTGACATCTTATAAGATAAATTAAAGTTAACATATTATATATTTAAACTATCCCTAGTCGGCTAAAAAGGTAATTTGGTAGATTATCCAGAAGTCATTGGAATCTTGATAGCCAGCGTCAACCTTCAATTGCCGGATGGTGATCTACCAAATTAATTTTATTTTCAACATAAAATGGTCGCTCACCTTCAACTCCGATTGCCGGAGAATAAGCCAAATAGATGACCAAAGTAGTTTACCAAATAATTTTATATATTACGTTGAGTTATTTGTAAGATTCTATCAAATTATAAATATTCTACCGAATTATTTTGTTATTCGTTCATTTTTTTTAAAATTCTGCTGAATTTTTTTTATATCTACCAAATTTATGGTCATAATCCATAGAATATGAGAGCTTAACCATAATAATCTATGCATCTGTAAAATTAAGGAATTTCTTAAAAGATATAAAAAGATTAACAAAAAAAATAATAATAATAAACAATTCTCTTATCCAAAAAATAATTAAATTTTGCAGCATGAAGATAATTTTTTTTCTGTCCATTTCCATATATCCAGACCAAAAATCAGATAAGATTAACAAAAAATAAAAAATCAACTACATATTTGACTTCTACGGTAGAGTCAGGAATGCAAGATTGTAACACTGTTAAGTAGAATAAATATTCCCAAGATTAGTAAGGTTGTTACAGAGTCTTATAACCTTGGTCATGTTTATAACAACTTTAAAATAATAATAACAAAAAACCATGCTGCCAACATTTCAGCGTGGAGCCGTCGATTTTGTGCAACATTCATATTTGTAGGACACGTGCTCACATACAAGTACTCTGGCTCATTAGTTCGGGATTTGTAACGCCCCGCGCGTGCGGAGAGAGCCTCTTAGCTTAACATCTTGTCACTCAGCAACATGAACAATTTTTTTAAACTCCATGTGGCTTCCATCTCTTTCTCACGTAGGACTAGAGATATCCTTTGCAATTTTTAGACGTTTTCCAACTTTATGTGTGTATTTTGCGTGTTAATTTTCCTATTCATTATGTGTCATTTTGAGCATATAAATATATCATTTGCTCTCTTCAAGAAGAAAAGCAATTTACTTAGATTTACACATCTATATATTGATCCCATTAAAATTAAACCTCAAAATTAATACCCTGAATGGCTTTTCTAAAGCCATTTTCCAAAACAGATTTGTCAAGAGGTAAAAGTTTAAAGTGATAGAAAGAATATCAAACACCTTTCTTTTTCTTAATGGACGTTATATTTGCCTTCGTTTTCAAGGAAACATGTACGACACGGTAATTATTAAAGAGAAAGTTGATTATATATGTTGATGCTTCAATCTCACTAGTCAAACGTAATATTTATAATACGTACTCTTTAAATTTTTTTTTAAACAAAGATATGGGTTTCTAACTTTATATTTTGTAATAGAATAAATAAGAAATTATCACAAAATTATATCTATAATCATGATTATGGTATTGAAAATATTTCTTATTACTTCAAATTTTATTTTTCAAAAAATATATTTTATTTTTTATAATTCAAATTTCTTTAATGAGATTATATCCGTTAGAAATGTCCAAAAGCTCATCTTTCTCTATTAATCAAATGTGAGAAGTTGGTTATAACTCTCTTGTGGGATATATCCAAACGTTGGCCAGTAGTGCATGTTATGTGGCCGGCCACAACCATATATCCTACTGCAGCACATACAATACATCATCTTGAGGGCTTGAAATCAGTCGTATAACAATATTCTAGCTTCAACCGGCTTCCTATTAATTACCTAAGTGTCCTTTTATTCTTTTATTACGTTCGGAGTTATTTTTTAGTATCTTGTTGGTAATGCTTGACACACATTTATTGCTAAAATGAATTTAGACATCTTTTATTAGTGTATTATAAAATACTCTTTAGGTAAAGAAAAAAAAAAAAACAAAAATCCCTTCCTCAACCACAATGCCATGTTGGTTCCGAATAATCATATCCTTATGGGTCACTCAAAATAATTTAAAAATCCAACAATTTGTTACAACTACGTGATGGCAATGTAAAGGAACATATACCATTTTTTTTTTTTTTGGTAAATGAAAGGAACATATACTTCAATCTTACTTCACTGATCCGATTGAACCATACAATTATAGTTTGCTTATAAATCTTTGCAAGCAAAGAATCCAACGAGGGCATACTTAGAAAAGAGGGGTGGGAGAGGGGAGGAAAGCTTATTTATTTGTTCATTATTTTTTTGCCACAAAACTCCAATCTCGTTGGTGTGGATTTGGAAGTTTACGGTTAATAGGATTATGGGTGATCAAATAAATTTTCATGCAAATTGTGTCTTGAACCATGAGAAATTGGCCACGTGGCGTTTTCACAGTACACGGCTGACGACTGCCGGCTGCCCATTGCCAAACCCAACCGCCTCCAACCACCGTCAACCCTCACTTCAACTGCCCGCATCATGTCGGTCGGAGGTTTTATGTATGCCCCTAATTTTGACTAGAATAACGAAATTACCCTCCGGCCGAAAAAAGAAATAATAATAAATAAATAAATAAGGCTTGAATTTTGACCATTTCATCGTCCTGAGAAATTTGGTCCGAGTCTAGTATTGTGGGCTCTTTCCAAGGGCTGTGCTTAGACAAGATTTGAACGTTGAATGGTGTAATTAAAAATAAATAAATAAAAATGGAGGACTAGAATTTGGAAATGGCTTTGACTTAGTTCAACCCGCCACCTCTTTGTTCAAGATTACGAAACTACCCTTGCTCTCTTAGAGTTGTCTTTTGACATTTTGAAATGCCAAGATGGGTTTTATGGTAATATTCATATACTTGAAGACAATATGAGAAGTTAGTTATAGTTATCACTTCAACAAATCAAATGATGGAATCTTTGGATGGGTCCAGAAGCGTTAGCGTTTGGTAAACCTCTTTTGCAACGAAAGCCTGGAAGATATGATAAATCATAAGGAATGGGAAAGTTTGAAAAAAAAAAAAAAAAAAAAAAAACCCCCTCTTTATATTCTCACAAAATTCAAAATAATAATAATAGGACTTGAAATTCACAACAAGTAACTATCATTTACTTTCCAGAGCAACAACAAAATGGCTAATTTTTATCGCAAATCCCCATTAAGATTCCAAGTTAGGAAGACCCTCCTAATTAATTAACTTAAAGAGGCTAAAACAATATAAAGCATTGGTTTTTTTATTTATTTTATTTTATTTATTTTTAATAATTTGGAAGAGAAGATTTACAGTAAACTGCTATATTTTATCATTTTTAGTAAAGTTAAATGTGAGATTAATTTTAGGATAAGTTAATTGTGGAAAATTGATAAGCTGCAGTCATCACTATTTCTTTTATTGTGGAGAAATTCTAATAGTAAAGATTCACACGAAGTAACATATAAGGTATTCCATCAAAGTGTAGCGTATAAGATAAGCAAGTTGCCATTGTCACGAATAAAGTTTAAGGAAAATAATTTATGATTTGCTTTCTGCACGTTGATGATGAGTGTAAATTAGAAAGATTGCTTGCAAAAGTAAAATAAAGTAAATATATATATATATTATATATAACATGATTAAAAAACAAATATTTTTGTTGAACAAAAACAAAGCAAATATTTATGGAAAATTTTATAACATCATAGTATTGATGTATCAATGGTCAGAATAATTTGTAGGTGTCATGTTATCATAAATATTTGTACCTTAAACATTATCATATTGTTAAACAATTTTCTTTAAATATATATTACATATATTAACCGAGTCTGCAATAATGGTAACACGCACTTTCTGACTGTGGCATCAATCCTAGAACTGCAAACCCATTTGATTCATGAATTGTAAGTTAATGAATGATGAAATTCATTTATTTACCGTCCATTTAACCCAATGAAAAACCCTAAAAATGCAAAACGTTTTATCTGCTTCACAAACGTAACAAAATGACGTGTAACAAAAAGATTCCAACTTATCTCTTCCCAAAACACGTCCGAAATAGTCGTCTCGAACCCCGTTTAAAAAAAAAAAAAAAAAAGGTTACTTGGTCCTTTTGCACCGAACTTTCTCACTTTCCCACCTTCTCTCTCTCTCTCTCTCTCTCTTCCATTCCGAGTCTCAATCTCAAAAAAAAAAAAAAAAAAAAAAATAATAATAATAATAAATAAATAAATAAAAAATCTTCCTTCCTTGCCTACGTGCTCTCTCTCAAAGTTGAATTTGTTCTCTCTCTCTCTCTCTCTCTAGCCAATTTTCCTCTATATATATGGGTCATATTTTTCTCCTTATACAGATAGAGACGACAATATTGAGAGGAGGGGTTTTGTTAGAGGCCAGGTGACGGAGTCGTTTGTGTGCAAAAATTCTGCGTGCAAAAAAAAAAAATGGATCACAACAACACCAACAACGACGGAGAGAGATATTGGTCTGAGCAGATGGGTTCGCCGGTTCACAGCCAAGTGAGGAAGATAAAGGAAGAATCCGAGAAAATAGTTGATTGGTTGCCGGGAAAATCAGAGAGAAGACCAGGCTTTAGGGAGATAACACGCCAACATTCTCGCTCTCCTTTGGGAATTTCTCGGCGACCCATTTCTGTTCGGGACTAGTTGGGTTTTGGATTTGAATCCTTTATTTTAGTTGATTTAGGAGATAAAGAAAAAAGAAGATTAGTGGGAAGTTTATTAGGGCATATTTTGTAGCGGTGAAAACAGAGGCTTTTTTGTTGTTTTTTCTCTGCTTTACTGCCCTGTTTCTAATGTTTTGTATCTTTATATTTATGTAGTGTGTACATAATACCTTTTTTTTTTTTTTCCGGTTTTGTATATATGGAAATGAAAACAGAGTTTATTTATCTCTTTGCTGTTGATTCGTTTGTGTTCTTGATCTTCTCCTCCTGCTGTGTTGGTGTTTATCACAGAGAGAGAGAGAGAGAGAGAGAGAGAGAGAGTGGTTCTGTTTGTGGGAGAAAGCGAAACGCAAACCAAATGGAAATTATTGCTTTTAATTTTTGGCTAAAGAAAATTGCTTTGGAAATTACTTCAACATGTATCATTTTCATTTCTGTTGTCTAGAAAAGTATGAAAACCTCTGCTTTCTAATTGGATCTTAGAATGTTAATTGATTTAAATAATTCATTTTTTTTTTTTTTTGTGGCTGAAATCTGTATTTAAAACTTTCCTGAGGAAGTTATTTGGAAAGATTTGACTGATTCTTTGCAATAATCTCTTTGGTTGTGGATAAAGATTAAATGAGGATGCAGCTTATCATGACTTAGTTCATAAGGTCCTCTAGATTAGTAGAGTTTGTAAGAGATAGCCCTACTCGCATGAGACCGCAACTTGGGCATTTTCTTCCAGATAACGAAGAGAAGAGGAGTGAAAATGAGGTTTGAATAGTTGTTTGGCGACCTAAAGGGAAATGGAACGTTCAAACCATGAAAATTGAAAATTTTTGCTTCTTTACTTTGTCTCAAAAAACTTTATAATTTTTCTTTTTCACCCCACCATAAATAAAAAATTCACAGACAGTCTATACTTTGTCTCTATTAAAAATAATAAAATTCTCAGCTAGCCCCCAACTAAATTTAATTCTATCACAAAATTTTATAGTTTTTCTACTTTATCCTTATTAAAATTAAAAATTCTCACGTAGTCCCGCTAATTTAAAAAAAAAAAATTGGTGCACGTCCTTATTTAAATATATTTCTGGGTCCGCTCATATTTTTATTGACAATTTAGTTAAAATGAAAATACAACTCTCACTCGATCTATGTTATTTGAATTTTTCCAAAGTAAACATATGAAATAAATAGATTTTCTCTCTCTACGTTTCAAATGCCATAACATTTTCATTTTAATTAGGTTGGGATGGTTCTTCTTTTATGTGTTTAGAGTGAAAAGAGGAACAAATTCATCTTAAACCATATCTAAATTTGCATAGATATTGAGGTTTTGTAATATTTCTTAGAACTGTTTTCAAAATTTGTCAAACTAAATATTCAAATGCTCTCCTTTAATGTTTCTTTTGGACTATGAACATCCAAATACCATTTCAAATGATAGTTTAAACACTTTTATTCAAATATTTTCACTCAAATATTTTTGTTTAAAATGTTACCATTCACAGGGTTGTACCAAATGTACCCTTATTATCTCCCACTCATTTTTTTTTAGTCGGCCAACACATGGATATGATAAAGGACAGATTTTTACATACGACATCACTTTGACTCTTGGATGGATAGAAACAAAGAATCAAAATAGGACATTTTTGTCACCATATCACTACCACTGATGATTAGTTTCTTATCATCTCTTACTAAAATTATAAAGAAGACATAATAATAAATTATTGGATAAATTAAACTATGATTCTTATAATACTTTACCATCAGTATATTCAAACTGTAATATCTATTCCCTGCTCAATCAAACATTAATAATAATAAAAAAAAAAAAGAACACTATTAGTATGAGTAAGAGAAACTATACATGTTAGCATTAAAATGTGATCGTTGAGATATTAAATGACAATTATTTCACCTACTTATTCTAATGAAGATTTAAGTTCTTGTAATAATTTATTTTAAAAAACAGAAAATGAAAAATTTTAAGTTTTTATTTTTTGTTTTTTGTACTACTTGATTTCCTAGGACAAATTTCAATTTTGTTTCCTAAACTTTGGTGCTCTTGTAACTTTGCTTCCTAAACTTTGAAAACCGGTAGAAATACTTCATAAACTATAACATGTTCTCATTTTTTGTCCTTCTATCAGTTAAATGGATAGAATCACTAACATGACAATAACTAAATTGTAATTTAATAAGGACAAACTTTATTTTTCCTATCACGACACCTCACAACGGTAACTTCAGAGGTTCGACGGTTGGTACAACGACTATGGTAATGAGGAGAAAGGAGGGAGAGTGGGATCTGAGAAATTTATGAGAGTGATTGAGTGTAAAGAAAATGAAAGAGAAAGAAGAATGGTGTTTGGCTAAGAAAGAATCATTTCTTCATTATTGAGAATAGAGCTACACAAAAGCTTAAGTACAAGTATCGGAACTCTAACTAACTACTATAGTTAACCAATAGAGGTTTAAACATGTTTTACACTAACAAACTTCTAACAAATCTAACAAACTAATACAATTAACCTCCTTGATTTTATTCCTAACATCCCCCTCAAACTCATAGTAGAAAAACTTTCTACTTTGAGTTTGTGTTGCATGAGAGCAAACCAAGCACTTGAATTGGCCTTGGTCAACACATCTGCAACCTGATCAACAGTAGGAACATGAAGTACTTCAATCTATTTCTTTATAACCTTCTCTCTGACAAAATACAGATCAATTTCAATGTGCTTAATTCTAGCATGCAACACTGGATTAGTAGATATCAAAACAGTACTAAGATTGTCACACCAAATGTGTGATAGTCATCAGTCCCTATAAGGAAAATGGTAAACTGTGCATCCACATCGTTTGAGAATGGATATATGTGATGGTTCATAAGTAAATGATCACCACCTAATGGTATGAGGTATTTTGGGGTGAGTTCAATAGTAAAATCATACGGCATGGGCCCAAGTGGATAATATCATACCAAAGGGAGTCATGGGTAATTATAAATGACTAAGAAGGCCCAAGCTCGAGTCCATACAATGACTAAGAAGGAAGCAGATGACACATCTATTGTAGTTACAAGTATATACCTTTCTATTACTTCTTTTTCCCAACTTAGTGAGACTCAACTTTGATTGTTGATTGTTCTTGTTAGGTATTTTGAGTATTTTGGGTACATCTGCTAGAGTTCTCATAGATTTAGGAGCTACTAATTCCTTCATTAGTCATAGATTTACTAAAATTTTGGGTAGAGCACCCACCTAATTTAGCTTCTCATTTAGCGTCTCTATCGCAACAGTGTAGGTGTTGGAATCAAGTTGCATCTTGAAAGCTTGTCACATTAATTTGGCTAATCGGACTTTGTTTGTTGACTTAGTGGTTCTTGAAATACACGACTTCAACATTATCCTTGGCATGGATTGGCTCAGCCGACATCATGCCAACATCGATTGCCATAAGAAGGAAGTAACATTCAAACCCCCTAGCGAACCTAGTTTTAGCTTCATTAGAGAAAGGTCCAAGCTTCTTGCTCCAGTTATTTCTACAATGAAGCTCGAAAGATATTGAATAAGTATTGTACAGGGTATCTAGCTTCTATTGTAGATTTGCAAGGTGAAGAATTATCCTTGGACAAAATACCCATAGCACATGAGTATCAGATGTTTTCCCTGATGATTTGCCTGGACTACCTCCGGATAGAGAGATCGAGTTTGGGATCAACTTGATGCCTGGTACTGAAAAAATAAATTTAATCGTATTTAATTGCATTTCACGCTCCAAATGACTGGATTATTCGTAACTGTATATTTACATATAGACGTGTGATCAATTGACCCCTTTTGGTTTGTGATAGGATTTCATTATGTCTATGAGGCTATACATTGACTATTGAGAGCTAAACAAGAGTACAATGAAGAACAATATCCACTACTGCAAATTGAGGATTTATTCAATCAACTGCATGGTGCTAGTCACTTCTCCAAGATAGATTTACGGTTGGGTTACCATCATTTGATGATAAAAGGAAATGATGTCTTGAAGATGACATTTCGAACAAGGTATGGGCACCATGAGTTCTTAGTGATGCCTTTTGGATTGACCAATACACCAGCAACATTCATGGACCTAATGAGTAGAGTATTCAAAGAATACTTAGACCAATTGTTATCGTATTTATTGATGATATCTTGTGTATTCATGGTCTAAGGGAGATCATGAGCAACATTTGAGACTGGACTTAGATATCCTTTTGAGAAGCAATTGTTTGCTAAGTTCAAGAAGTGTGAGTTTTGGCTAGATCATATTCCTTTTTTAGGTCACTTATCTCAAAAGATATATAGCTGTTGATCCTTGCAAAGTTGAAGCTGTGCGGAGTTAGCCTACACCGAAGAATGTTGGGGAGGCACATAGCTTTCCCGTTTGGCTGTCTATTATTGTTGTTTAGTAAAATGATTCTCTCAGATTGCATCACCTATGATGCAACTGATAAGGAAAAGCATCAAGTTTCAATGGTCCACCGAATGCGATGAAAGTTTCCAAAAGTTGAAGCAATTTCTAACGACGCACCAATCTTAGCGATTCCTATCTGCGATGAAGGATTTTATAATTCATAGTGACATTTCTAAACAAGGTCTAGGATGTGTTTTAATGCAACATGGCAAAGTTATATCCTATGCCTCACGACAACTAAAGGATTTTGAGAAGAACTATCCTACACACAACCTCGAGCTAGCAGCTATGAAGTTTGGTCTCAAGATTTGGAGGCATTATCTATACAAAACTAAATGTGAAATATTCAGTGACCACAAGATCCTCAAGTATCTTTTCATGCAATAGGAGCTAAACATGGGACAACGTCGATGGCTAGAATTGATGAAAGACTATGATTGTTTCATTAACTATCATCTAGGAAAGGCGAATGTTGTTGCAGGTACCTTGAGTAGGAAGAGTTATGGAACTCTTGCTTCTCTGCAATCTATTTCTACTCCTTTAAAGTGGAGATTCAAAGGTTTCAACTAGAGATTGCATCTCAAAAGATTCAAGTTACCCTGCTATCATGACAATACAACCATCTATTCTAGAAAAGATCAAAGAAGCTCAGATGAACGATCCTATGGGTACTGGCATTGATACTATTTATAATAACCCGTGTCTCCTTCGGTATGATATTGTCTGTTTTGGATCTCGTGCCTCACGTTTTACTCTTGGGCTCATCCCAAAAGACATAATACCATTGAGAGGTGTCTCTTTACTTATGAACATCACATATACCATTTCAAGTGATGTTAGACTGTACAGCTTACCTATTCCTTATAGGGATTGATGATTGTCACAAAATGAGTGGTGTCTTGACAATGTTTACTTGAAGCTCTGAAAGTAAGGATTGTATCCTCGTAATCTGTGCAACTAGACTAGCTAAACTCCTATTTTCAGCTTTAGTAGAAGACCTTGAAACTGTGTGCTGCTTCTTGGAGGACCATGAAATCAGATTACCACCTAAGTAAACACAAAACCCAGAAGTTGATTTTCTGTCATCAAGATCAGAATCCCAATCAGCATCACAGTAACCAATTAGATTGAGACTTTCCTCTGAAACCCTGCTGAGATGCAAGCCAAACTCTAAGGTGCCTAAGAGATACCTCAAAATTCTCTTTACAGCCTTCCAGTGAACCTCAAGAGGGCTCCGCATAAATTGACAACTTTGTCAATAGAAAAGGCAATTTCAGGTCTAGTGATTGTGGCATATTGTAGAGCTCCAACAACACTCCAATATAACTGAGTGTTCTCAACTGGATCACTACCAGAGTTAACCAATTTATCTCCTGTTGTCATAGGAGAAGGTTCACTCTTGGCCAACTACATCTTTGTTTTGCACAAAAGATCAGTAATAATTTGGTTTGGGAGAGATGAAAACCTATTGAAGTTCTCTTGACCTGAATGGCCAAAAAGTAGTCCAAATCACCCAAATCTTTTAAGGCATATTGGTGGTTCAATTGATCAATGAAGGCTTGACTAACTAACTGTTGATTCCTGTAACCAAGATGTCATCACATAAACCAAGACAAAAATGGAAAATTCTTTTGTAATCTTGATAAAGGGAGATTGATGTGTGTTGATAGAAGTGAAACCTAGCTAAATCAGGGATGTGTACAGTTTCTCAAACCAAGCTCGAGGAGCTTGTTTGAGACCATAAAGAGACTTATGCAAATTATAGACCAAATGTGGAGGCTGAGGATCTATAAATCCTGCAGGTTATTCCATGTACACCTTTTCCTGCAAGTTGCCATTTAAGAAGGCATTTTTGACATCCAGCTGCCTAACCACCCAATTCCTACTAAGAGCAATAGTGAGAACCACTTTGATGGCTGTGGGTTTAATGACAGGGCTAAAAGTTTTTGTAAAGTCAAAACCAGCAACCTGATGAAAGCCCTTAGCAACTAATCTTGTTATATTTGTGAATAAAGCCATCTTGATTCTCTTTGACATGAACACCCATTTATACCTAATCACTTTCCTGTTAAGTGGAAGTGGAATAAGACTCCAGGTGTTGTTTTTTGATAAGAGCTAAAAACTCTTCAGACATTGCAGCCTTCCAATGCTCATGCTGCAAAGCTTTCTTCATAGTGGTAGGTTATTTGATAGACAAAAACACCTTAGGCTTGTGTATACCACTCTTCAACCTTGTAGTCATAGAGTGAGTGTTAGAAACCTGCACACTTAACAAAGTATTAGGGGGAAAAATAGGTTCACATTGATTAGAGTGAGAGACTACTGAAGAAAAATATTAGTCATTACTGGACAAAGGAGTAGCTAGATCAGTGGGATCTAGCTTGACGTGGGAAGTGGCTTGATTGGTGAACTCAAGCCTGACACAGGGACCTGGTGAAACTATTGGAGATTGAGAGGTAGGGACTAGCTGGATTTGACAAAAATGAGAGGGTATTTCCGAGACAGAAGACAGAGTATGTTGATTACATCACGAGAAATGAAGATTCTTCCATTACTGTCTAGACATTTGTAACCTTTAAGACTGATGCTGTAACCAAGAACCGTGCATGGTTTTGAATGCACATCCAAAACCATACTGTCTATTACAAGGCTTTGTATTGGGGTAGCAGCACATCCAAGATCTCTTAGTTGAGAGTAATCTGGTGATTTGTGAAATAACATCTCAAGAGGTGTTTTGTTTTGAAGGACAGGAGTAGGCAACCTGCTAATAAGGAAAATTGAGGCTCTAAAAGCTTCATCCCAAAACATAAATGGCATAGATGACTGAGCTAAAAGGGTCAACCCTTTTTCCATAATGTGTTTATGTTTTCTCTCAGCAGTCCCATTTTGCTCATGCGTGTGTGGGAAAGAATTTCTGTGCACAATTCCATTAGAAGTAAGATAATCAGTAAACACTCTATATTCTCCTCCCCAGTCAGTTTGAATGGCTTTCAGTTTGTATTCTAACTGTAACTGAACAAGTGCTTTAAAATTGAGAAACACTTGAAAAGCATCAGACTTTTGCCTGAGTAAGTAAAGCCAAGTAAATATAGAGTAGGAGTCTACACAATGAATATAGTATTTATAACCATTGTTAGAAGACACTGGGGAAGGACCCCATAAATCTAAATGTACAAGCTAAAGTGGTTCAGTATATTCTGTCTGAGATTTAGGAAACGGTAACTTGTGTATTTTACCTAAACAACAAGGTTGACAGACTGAAAAGGATTGTTTGTGTAAATGATTAAGATTGCAACGCTTAAGTACAGAAGACAACTTTTTCAAATCGATGGCCAAGCCTATTGTGCTAAATTCTATACAAGGAGTTGTATGAAGATACTTCTGATGATTTGGCTTTATTTGTCACTGTAGTTGTGAGAACAACATGGATTGGTGGAGCTTTGAGAGTAGAAAGCTTGAAACTTGAAGTTGTAGACTCCAAAGAAGAACTGGGAATACTGATTTGAGAGTTGTCAAAAACATATAGGCCTCTTTTAAGTGTTCCTTGCAACAGGACCTTGTTGGAGAATTGATCCTTGACAAATCAGAACTTTGGATGAAACTCAAATTATACATTATTGTCATTTGCAAACTTAGAGACAAACAATAATTTTTTTGTAATGTCAGGAACATGCAACAAGCGATTCAATTCTAAGAATTTAAAAGACTCAAAAGGGGATTGGAAACTGAATGATCAATATTTTTAATAAGTAATCCCTTTAGCATTACCCATATGCACATGCTCGTTGCCAAAATATTCTGACTTGTGCATTAGGTTATCAGCTTCAGCAGTGAGATGATTTGTAGCTCCAAAATCCGGATACCAGCTAGAGTCATGAATAGACTCAGGAGTAGCCAGCATTGCAGCCATTTGTTCACTTTGCAGATTCCCTTCATGATCAAAACGGTAAGAAACTGATTGCATTCCTTCATCTTCATACTGAAATTGATGAAAATGAGATTGAACTCGTTGTTGAAGTTGAGAAGGACCAACGAATGATCTATCAAAGTGATAGTAATATTGCAGAGCTTCATGACAAATGCAATTGCACACTTGGCAAACTGTTTTCCTATTGTTATAATCACGAACAAACTGACCAGAAGAAGAGCCAAAAGAACGACCTCCTCGTGGATTGAAACTATCACCACGATTACTGTAGTATGAGCCGAGTACCATGACCATGAATACTCCCTTGAGAAGAAAACCCTTTGAAATTACTCTGAGAGCCACTCGGATAAGACAAGTGACCAGAGTTGGAACCATTAAACCTCCTAGAATTAGCAGAACCAGGAGTTATAGCAAGATTGGCCATGTTCTGTACCTCTAAATCAACTGCCTTCGAGTTTTTTTCAATGTGAGCTTCTTGAGCAAGAGGCAAAGACTTTATCTCATCAACAGAATAATCATCAGTTCTGGTGTTAACCGAGACAATGAAATGTTCATATTTAGGAGAAAGACCATTAAGAATTGCACAAACATAATCTTTTTCTGAAATAATTTCACCAACCAGATTCAACATATCAACTAAGACCTAACTTTCAGCAAGAACTCATTTACAGACAAAGAAATCTTTTGAATGTTCTGAAGTTGATCTTTGTATTGCCAAACCTTAGCACGCATTTGTTCAGCAAAATAAACTTCAAGAATATTCCAAATTTGAGAAAAAGAATCACAATTGACAACTCATGAAAGAACTCCATCGGTCATCAAAGCAAGAAGCCAAGAAGCAATCAATTCATCCTGTTGTTCCCAATTAAGAAAATCAAGATTGATTTTTCCATTACGCTCATCAACACAAGTCAGAAATTGTTGAGGTCGAGCTTGTCCAAAAAGAAATTGTTGAAAACGAAAACCCCTAATTGTCGCTAGAACTTGCCTCCTCCGGATTATAAAATTGTGAGAATCCAATTTGAAGGAAATCGCGTGTGTGAAAGAAACATGGATGAAACGAGAAGTACTTGCAGAAGGTTCTCCCATGGCGGATTCCGTCATGAGCATTGGCTCTGATACCATGTAAAGAAACTCAGAGAGAAAAAAGAATGGTGTTTGGCTCAGAAAGAATCATTTCTTCATCACTGAGAATAGAGCTGCACAGAAGTTTTACATACAAGAATTGGAACTCTAACTAACTACTAGAGTTAACTAATATAGTGTTTACATGTGTATTTACACTAACAAACTTCTAACAAATCTAACAAATTAATTACAATTAACCTGCTTGATTACTGTTCCTAACACTGAGGAGATGAGTGAGGAAAACACCATCACGACACCTCACGACGGTGACTTTTAAGGTTCGACGGTGGTGGTAACTTCCTTGGTACAACGACTATGGCAAATGAGGAGAGAGAAAGGAAAGTGGGATATGAGAAAATTGATGAGAGTGACAGAGGGGATGAGAAAGGAAAACACCATGAGAAAGAAAAACATGCATTGAATTGATTTTTGTTACACACGGAAAACTCTTGCAAGAAATGTCAAACTTGACATAATAAATATTTATTTATTGATTTATTGTAAAACATCAATTATATATAATTATTGGTTGTTAACCTCATGTGGTTAACATGTTGGTAACCGACCAGTAACCAACGATGCCGGCATATAACCAATTCATTACTGACTGGTAACCATCGCCGCCAGCAGGTAACCCATTAGTTATCAATCAGTAACTAGTTGGTTATCTATCATTGGCAAGTAACCAATTGGGTAACCAGTTGAAAACTTCCGATTCCGTTGAATTTTTTGAGTTTCATTATCAGAATATTATTCAAAAAAACAAAACAAAACAAAATACAAGATTTTTATCACTGAAATATTTAAAAATTCAATAAAAAAATCATCAAAATTCCACAAAAATTATCAAAAAATTTTAGAATTTGAAACCATAAAATTTTTTCGACAAAATACATCATAAAACTGGAGCACAAGACACGCACATGGTGTGGCGTTCCTGCGTCAAAAATCTACCCAAGGACTGATTTTGTGGTATTTCTATAAAGTTCTAAAAAAATTCGGAAGGCCCAAACTCAGTGGGGGCACATCAGTTACCAAAAAATGGTATTAGTAAATAGTTACACACATATAGTTAGTTAATGTTATTTTAACGGGGGGCAAGTGACTTCACTGGCCCTATATGGGTCCGTCTTTGTGTATTGAAATATCTTCTTGTGAATAATAACTATAAGACAGAATGTTTATTACATATCTAAATGAATTGGCAATTAATAATTTAATGATTTATTGTCATGATTTGACTTTTATGTTTGGTTATGAGAATCATGCAACAAGTATGTATGATTAATGTTTCAATGAAATTGATTAGTTTTGTTAGACAACCTAAATCATAAATAAGTACAAAATGAAATTGCAATGTCATTTTAGTTATAAAAAAGTTTAGTCAGACGGCGTTGGAGAGCTCGGAGTAACGAGTGGCAGGTGGTAGATGATGGCGGCAGTAAGCAAATTGACGGTAAAAAGTAATTCTAATGTCAGAAAAAAAATCCCAAATTTCCCTTTAAAAAAAAAGCCCCCAATTTCTTACACAATTCTGATGTTGGCAATGGAGAGGGATTAAGAGGAGAGAGCTTCGTTGGGAGACACGGAGAGAAAAGACTAGCCCCAGTATTTGGAGAGGGACAAAGGGAGAAAATTTTTTGAGTAAAATAAAACTCGGTCTTCACATTTACTTGAGCGCACAAATACTGCGAAAACTAAAAGAGACCGCCTTTTCAACTTTTTTTTTTTTTTTTTTCCGAAGATTTTTAATGGCGGACGACTTTAAAAATACAAAGTAACGTCAGTTAAATGTAGAGCCGTTGTCATAAATAAGTTAATAACAACGGCCTTTTTAAAATCGATTATAAATATATATATATATAAATCGAAATACGAAACTTTATCCGTGTTTTTTTACATATGTAACAATGGTTTTTCAGAAAATCAATCTTAAAAATGACCGCCTAGTGTCTTCTAATATTATTTTTGTTGTAATGCTCTATGTTAGTTTTAAATTTGTTAAAAAAAGATTGAAAACAACATTATTGAACTTTATGCGCGCTTCAATGCATAATTTTATTTCTAATATTATATTTTGAAACTTGTAAAAGTGAATATTTATTATTTAAATAAATTAAAAATGAAATTAAATATTATATTAATTATATGAAAAAGTAACGACACTAACTCACAAGAAGCAATTGTTAAATTTGGTATCGTCAATACTTTATGGTAAATTCGTCACAAATTTAGCATATGGTAAATTTGATATTAAAGATAAACTCCACTGAAGAGAACTTTTTTCATGTAAATACCAAAATTTACTATTGACACAACAATTTAACATTGCATTGTAGAGGCTCTTAGCCCCAATCTCCTTTCTTGAATTTTCTTTTCTACTTAATTTTTTTTAGAATTTTTTAATTAATTAAAATTTAAACAGATTGTTGAGTATTACCTAACTTTTTTTTTTAAATCACTGGAATTAGTTTTTTTTTTCACCCTTTTAAAATCGACAGGTACTTTTTTTTTTTTTTTTTAAATAACAGTAGTAGGGGGTACTATAAAAAAATATTTTCACTAATTAAGGAATTGTCTTTTTTAAACCATTTAAAATCAACAAGTACTTTTTTCTAATAACAGTAGTAGGGGAGACTTTAGGCATTCATCTATGCAAAAATCCAGAATTTACCCCTAAAATTTAGCTGAAGATCACTATAACACCTATATATATATATATATATATATATTCTTTTCTTAATAAAAATGTAATCTTCTATTTTGAGATAATCTTAAAATAACCCATAGAACCGAATAAAACTTTTAAAATGTCAAAAACATCCTCAGCTATCAACATTTAATAATCATTTAAGCATTAATAATTTGGAAATAGGAATAAGAATTCAAACATGTTGTCCCCATTGTTTTATCTCTTTGATTGTCTCTCTACCATGTACTTAAATTTACAACCTCACTAAATAAAAACTAAATATTAAAAATATTTGAGTAATTCACTTAGGTGTCACAATTTAATTGAAAGGATCGTAAATGGATTAGAAAAACTAAAGCAACAAACAAGATATTTTGATTTAACTTTAAAGAAAATTTAGAGTATTTTGTTTCTAAGTAACGATGTAAATTCAAATCTTTTATCTAATTTTTGGTATTTCAAATAATCTCTATTCAATAATATTATGTCATTCAGTTTAAAAAAGTTTGAAATGTTTAATAATTGATTTTTTATATTTTAAAATTTAATTTTATTTAACGATGTATCAAAATTTAATTGATTGAATATTATTTAAGATATTAAAATTAAACAGAAGACGTGAATGCGTAAATGTATGTCTGGCATGGAAATACGCAAAGAGTTGGGGATATTAAATTTCTTGTTCTTCGCAATCATGTATTTATATTCTCAAAACGTCTCATTATCTTCGACGAGACATATAAGTCTCAATCTTCACACTATGGAGTCGAGTACATTAACTGTCATTCAACCTCTCTATAACAATTATCATCCTTAATTAATAAGTTTGGTCAATTGCTGTTAGATGGGTTAGTTTATCATATTTAGTTATTGGGATTAATCTATTCATGTTTTTAGGGACGGCGAAAGCGCTATCCATTCCTTGACTTTTTCTGCCGTTAACATAGATAATTAATTGATGTGCTTGAAGGATTCACCCTCCACTGATTTAATCTATTTTTAGATCAGATATAATTTTCTACTTTATAACAGACCATCTTTTGAAGGGAAAAAAAAAAAAGCCTTCAATCATCAAAGATTATTTATAATTAATGATCTCCAATACAAATGCTTCGTACACATTTGTTTACCTGGTCCTTTCCACGCCGCGTGGAGTCTCTTTGTTCAAACTAAAGCGGCAGAGAAATGTGAGAATGGCCAAACAGAAAGAACAAGAGACATAGAGACTATAACCAAATTTATTTTTGCTGAATCACTAAGCGAATTATTTAGCTCACATTTTATAATTTCTCTGTTACTGAAAGTTTATTATTTTTAGTTTTTGGTCTCTGACAAAAAAAATTTTCTATTTGAAGATTTTATTGGGAAAAAAAAAAAAACTACTTTTGTTGGACCTTTTCCATTTTTCGGTTCTGAATTTTTTGTGTTTCAATTTTAAAATTCTGTAAAAATATTTTGCGTTTCTTTTTTCCTCAACTTGAAATATTTTTGGTTTTGATTAAAAAAGTTTCTTATCCTTTAGGTCATAGATTAAAAGAAAGAAAGAAAAAAAAGTGTTAGTTAGATAAGAAGCTGATGTTTGCAGGCAGAGTGAACCTGGATAGAGGAAGCGACTAATAATACCATCGTATTGGAACAATATATAAACACCAAAGGAATTACATCACTAGGTGCGCATAGAAAAGAACAAACCCGACGAGTTCTTTCTAGTTTTTGTTTTTTTTTTGTTTTTTTCCCCCCAAATTAAAAAAAATGGCACAGCCCAACGTGGTGGAAATAGTAGAGATCTGCACGGTGGCTCCTCCTCTTCCAGCAGCCACTGGTCTATCTCCAAAGTCTCTTCCTCTCACTTTCTTCGACATATGTTGGACAAGATTACCACCCTCCGAACGCCTCTTCTTCTATGAATTCCCTTTTCATGATCACTCGCATTCTATTTCCAACACCACCTCATTCTTCCACTCCAACATCATTCCAACACTCAAACATTCCTTATCTCTCTCTCTCCAACATTTTCTTCCTCTTGTCGGAAACCTCACTTGGCCTTCCAGTTCCCTTAAGCCGGTCCTCGATTACACGCATGGTGACGCGGTTTCGTTCGTCATAGCCCAATCCATTGATACCCATTTCCATCGCCTTTCAAGCACTGACATACTTTGTAAAGCTACAGAAATTCATTATTTGGTGCCCAAATTGTCTGTATCCCAAGAAAGATCCGCAGTTTTAGCAATTCAAGTTACACTTTTCCAACAGTGGGTTTTCCATCGGCATCTCTAGCCATCAGCGGTCGTAGATGCAAAAGTTCACATCATTTTGAGACTATGGGCTCATGTGAGCAAATCATCATCACTTGAGGGGAGATCAGTCTCCAATTACCTTGCCATTGGAGCTAAAACCATCCTACGATCACAGAACCCTAATCAAGGACACCCTCGGCTTCGAAGAGATGTTCTCGAACCAGTGGCTAAACATAGAAGGCCCGATAACAGAAGTTTAATGCTACGGAACGTCCAATTCCACAAGATTCAATTCGAGGCACCTTCCGAATCCGCGAGAAAAAATAGAAAAGCTAAGGCGAGTGATCACGAGGATGAACATCAAGTCCTAGTTCATACATCGACGTTTACTCTAACATGTGCCTACACATGGGTTTGCTTAGTCAAGGCAGAAGGAACTAGCGACAACAAAATGATAGCTTTATCTTTGCCGTGACTGTAGGTCTCGGTTGGAGCCTCCTCTTCTTGGAAACTGTCTTGCAGGAAAGGTAGTGGTTGTAGAAAGAGATGTCCTTGTTGGAAAAGAAGGGTTTGTTTTTGCTGTAAATGCAATTAGTGAGGCTATAAAAAGTTTCGAAAATGGACTTGTCGACCTAACTGGAGTGGAGAAAATGGTTCCTGCTTTAGCTCGTAAGGAGACGAGGATTGTAGTGCCTAGGTTGTACTACACCGTTGCAGGGTCGTCCAGGTTTGAGGTTTACAAAACTGATTTTGGATGGGGACAGCCGAAAAAGGTAGATGCGGTTTCCATCGACAAAACAGGATCGATTTGTCTTTCAGACACTAGGGATGGGAATGGAATAGAAATCGGCTTGGTACTGAACCCAAATCACATGGAAGTTTTTGCTTCATTATTTGCCGAGGGTCTACAATCTCTTTAATATAGTCACAAAATGTTACGACACTCTGAGCTGCCTAAAGGCAAGGTAGATTTGTACTTTTGCTTTCTCTTTAATTTGGTAGTTTTATGAAATTATATGAATAAGTAAAGACCCCTCTCTGTCTTCTGATCTTGTTGGATAGAATTTCTGCATGCAAGATAAGCTTTCTATGATAAGTGCGAAAAGTTTTTTTTTCCTCTCCCCCATCGCTTTAGTCTAGCTTTGGATGTTTAACTATTTTATTTCTCATGGTTTAGTATCTTCTTGCATTTTGGAGTCTAATGTTGCATATAAATTCCAACACCTAATGTACTTGTAAAATCTAATAGCCAGGTTCCCTCAGTCATCATCGTCGACGTCACTTATGATGATGCTTATGGAAAAATAAATACACACACCCAAACACCACATTTGCGCAGCATCATGATGAAGAACTTGGAAATATAGGAGCTTACTATTTTTATGTTCAACTCATACAATGTTATAAGAATACCCTTTTAATTACAGTCTCTTGTGCAAGGAAAGACCCTTTGATTTTGATAGCATAATAATACATTGCAACAAGCATTGACTAAACTCAAATAAAATGTTTATACTCATCAACTCAAAATAAAAAATAGTTTTAGGATCTTATAATACAACTACTGAACTAGAATATTTTAGATCAGATAATAGAACTATCGAATTAAAATTTGGCATATATTAAAGTCAGTGAAATCACACTTTAACATGTACATACATAATTTATTTGGAGAAAAAATATACATATACGTGAATATATACAAGTATTATAGGGTTCAGATTCACGGATTATACATATTGAAAAATCTTCAATCCATAATCTAATCCGTAACTTTCGGATTGGAATTTTCTCAATATGTTCCCAATCCGTTATTCTTTCAACTTAATTCAATTTAACGGATTGGACTGGATTGAATGGAGTGAGTAGATTGGTGGATTTGGTAAACATTCCTTATCATGATATATTTACTGTATAGATCAGCTGATATACATTAGGTTGATGAATTGAAAATTAGCCGAACAGCTCACACACATTGCCCGTACAAGACATATAAGTAGCTGTCCAAATTGGTAGAAAATGGTGTTCTGAGAAAAAAAAGAAATTTTTTTTTTAATGAAACTGATAAATGAAATTAGGTGAATGAAGTTAACAAAATATCTGAAAAATAAGTTTCAAAATTTTTGCTCTTATAGATTTGTAACACAGCGAATATTAGGGTCAAAGAACATGTGATTTGAATGAAAAGCTATTTTTAATACTTAATTTAATAACTACAATTCTTGATGATAAATTTAGCAATTGTCAGTTGTCAAATATTGACAAATGAACGAGTGGGAAAAAAAAACAAACAAAAAGGAAATCGAAACTGATAAACAACATTGTCCTCGTTAGAAAAATAAAATAAAATAATAAAAAAATCTGTTGGATTTAATTAAAGGCATTATAAAATTAGGGTAAGGCTTTTATCCGCCATTGGATAGTATGTAGTGATGACTTGGACCTTATATCTGTCAGAACTTTGAAGAAAGGAAGCCCGTTTGCAGGTGAGTAGTGGGTCTGTTGGCCCCAAAAAATGAAAGGAATCCGGTGTGAATGGAAGAAATAAATCAAGGGAGTAGTTAGAGAAAGAAGATAGAAAATTTCATAAGGGCATAGAGGTAATTGCAATATCAAATTGTCCAAGGTTTATATTGCTTATTGGGTTTTCATAGAGTTCTAGTAAATGAGATAAATTCCATGCAATATTTAAGTAGGTACGGGGGACTTGTAGCGGTTGACTTTTGTTTTCATATAGTGGTAGTAAAGCAGACCAAAGTCATACACTATTGACTTGGGCATGAGTTAAAAAAAAAAAAAAAAAAGTGCGAAATGTAGCTAAGAGGTTGAAATCAAGTAGTCAAAGTTGATAGAAACTGCTTATCACTAATTTCATTGTAACGTTTATAAGTTTAGAATCAATAATTTATCATTGCTTATATTTTTTAGATTATTAAGATAAATCTATATGATATTGTACTAGTTATTTTAGCAACAAAATTAATTGGATTTTGTTTTTTTTTTTTTTATAAATAACGAAGGCAGTGTGAAAAAATAAGTTTCGATTTTTAAATGTCTATAGTAGTAGAAGAAAAACAAGTTCAATCTTCATTTCATACATAAAGGCATAATCAAGGTTGTTAGAGTTTTGTTAATCGGTTTAGTGATGTTTGCTGTGAATGATATTAAACAATAACAGAAAAATATAGTTGGTTTTTTCGTTATGTATAATTTGAAGGAAGCTTTTGCAGTTTACAGTAATACTCATAAAAGAGTAAATTAACATATTTTCTGTTCAAAACACCAGGTAAATAACAATAAGAAAGTGGAGTTATTCAAGTGACAATGAATTTGAACTTAGCTTTTACGTTTAAATTTAAAACAAGGTAGTTCAACTGACACAATGGTTATGTGAGGCCTATGTCAGACTGTTTCCTCAGCCTATAACCTGCCACAGTCAAATTTTTAATTGATTACCCCTTAACTTCGAATAACAATTGCAAATCATCCGTATCAATGACTTCGGTATCCCAAAACTCCAATTCCCTAAACAGACGGAAATGGCCCCGGCATGGAAGACCTTTCCATAAAATTATTCCCACTGGCCTTAAATTTGAAGGCCTTTGTGAGACGTGCAAATATTTTCCCAATCCCTTTGCCGGTCACGAGTTGTCCCATGGTCAACTAAAGCGGCAGAGAAAAAGTATTGGCAAAGTGAGATATACAGCAGACAACAATATCTTATTATTTTAATTTGCTTTAAGTTTTGCTAATCGATCTTCCACTCTCCATTTTTTTTTTTTTAAAGTTGTCTTGTTCTTTCTAGCTAGTTTTTTTCTGCTCCAAAGTTAATCAATTGCACAATCCAACGCGGTGGAAATAGTAGTGATCTGCACGGTAGCTCCTTCTCTTCCTGTAGCAACTGATCATCTATCTCCAAAGTCTCTTCCTCTCACTTTCTTCGACATATATATGTTGGACAAGATTACCACCCTCCGAACGCCTCTTCTTCTATGAATTCCCTTTTCATGATCACTCGCATTCTATTTCCAACACCACCTCATTCTTCCACTCCAACATCATTCCAACACTCAAACATTCCTTATCTCTCTCTCTCCAACACTTTCTTCCTCTTGTCGGAAACCTCACTTGGCCTTCCAGTTCCCTTAAGCCGGTCCTCGAGTACACTCATGGTGATGCGGTTTCGTTCATCATAGCCCAATCCATTGATACCGATTTCCATCGCCTTTCAAGCACTGACATACTTTGTAAAGCTACAGAAATTCATTCTTCTGTATCCCATGAAAGATCCGCCATTTTAGCAGTTCAAGTCACTCTTTTTCCCAACAGCGGGTTTTCCATCGGCATCTCTAGCCATCACGCGGTCGTAGATGGCAAAAGTTTCACATCATTCTTTAGACTTTGGGCTCAGGTGAGCAATTCATGTTCACTTGGAGAAGGAAAGTCTCCAAATACCTTGCCATTGGAGCTAAAACCATCTTACGATCACAGAACCCTAATCAAGGACACCCTCGGCTTCGAAGAGATGTTCTCGAACCAGTGGCCAACATAGAAGGACCATACAACAGAAGTTTAATGCTTACAGAGCGTCCAATTCCACAAGATTCAATTCGAGGCACCTTCCGAATCCCGCGAGAAAAAATAGAAAAGCTAGGGCGAGTGATCACTGAGGACGAACATCAAGTCCTAGTTCATACATCGACGTTTACTCTAACATGTGCCTACACATGGGTTTGCTTAGTCAAGGCAGAAGGAACTAGCGACAACAAAATGATAGCTTTATCCTTTGCCGTGGACTGTAGGTCTCGGTTGGAGCCTCCTCTTCCCGTGACATATTTTGGAAACTGTCTTGCAGGAAAGGTAGTGGTTGTAGAAAGAGATGTCCTTGTTGGAAAAGAAGGGTTTGTTTTGGCGGTAAATACAATTAGTGAGGCTATAAAGTCGAATGGAGAAAATGGTTCCCGCTTTGGCTCGTGAGGGGCCGAGGATTGTAGTGCCTACTACACCATGGCAGGGTCGTGTAGGTTTGAGGTTTACAAAACTGACTTTGGATGGGAACAGCCGAAAAAGGTGGATGTGGTTTCCATCGACAAAACAGGAGCCATATGCATGTCTTTCAGACACTAGAGAGGGGGACGGAATAGAAATTGGCTTGGTACTGAACCCAAATCATGTGGAAGTTTTTGCCTCATTGTTTGTTGAGGGTCTACAATCTCTTTGAAAGCCGCAAAATGCCACACTCCGATCAAAGTCTAGAGACTAGGTATCTCCCTGTACCCTTTTTTTTCTTTTTTCTTTTTAATATGGTAAGTTTAGGATGACATACGAATAAGTAAAGACTCCTTTCTCTGTCTTTTGATCTTGTTGGATTGAATTATTATTAGCAAGTGAAGATTTCTGTAAGTTCGAGAAGATGATTTCCTCTCTTCCCTTTGATATTTGGATGCTTTAATTTCTATTCTGTTGCTCTTCGTTTAGTTTCTTCTTGCATTTTGGCGACTAATGTTGAATATAAGATATCAAACACCTAAATGTGCTTTTAAGTTCTATTAGCCAGGTTTCCTCAATATCATCATTCTCAATACACAATATTAATCTATATTTATTCTACAAGATGTAAAATAAGCTGACAAAATAGTAATCTATAATCTCTATCTGTAATCTATATCTATGATCCATATATATTCTCATTGTAAAAAGATGTAATAAGCTAGCAAGAAGCAGTTGACTTGTCTACTTCTTCTTTTGTTCCGTTTCTTTTTGTGACTACTCTGTAACTAAATTCCCTGAGTCATTTCCTCTCAACTGGTGTGTTCTTCAGATTCTGTAGAAATTATATTTTCCCCCCGAACTTTAGATCTTGTCACAAAATGCCACCCGAACTTCAATTTGTAACATTCTTTCCCTTGAATTTTAGAAAAGTTTACGAATTTCCCTCTTCAATTAAGTTTTTAATAGAAAATGTACATCACACTCGTGTGAAGCATAAATTGCAGATGTTAAATGGGAAATACATAGTTACCCTTATAATTAGGTTAAAAGAGTAAATATTTACTACTTATTATCATTTTCTTCCATACCTCTTTCTTATAAGTAACTTCGTAATTTCACATTTAATAAGGATAGTGGATGGCAAGAGTGTTGTTTAATATGTAAACTCATAATAAGAAATTAATGAAATCCCAACACTTTTTCCTTTCTCCTTCTTCTCTAGTGGTTTTCCTTTTTCTCCTCCCTTTCTTCTGCTTCTCCAACGTGTTTTCCTATCTGTCATTGCTTCCTTATCTCTCTCACCACACTACGGTGTTATTGTTCGAACTTGGAAGAGATGAGACCCCAAGTTCACTAGATAATAGCTCATAAAATCCACTGAGCCAAACCCTCATGTGTCCAACCCTTTTCTTCTTCTTCTTCTTCTTCTTCTTTCTTTTTAATTGCTACCAGTTGACAAGCTCACACTACGTACATGCAGAACAAACAAACAAAGCAAAGTAAAAATTTTTTTTAAAAATTCAGTTGGCATTGATATGACCATCACGTGGTGTTGACGTAACAATTATATAGCTGCCACGTGGTGAATGGGGAAGGGCCATTCACTCTTTTAAAGAATGTTATAGATTCTGCGCAACTTAATTAAATGGAATGATGTCATTCCACTTAAACTTTCCTTGTTTTTAAAATATCAACAACTTTGAAGCCCTAAATACGTGCAGCCTCAATCATCCCCTTCTTCCTTCTTCTTTTAATCTTATTCTTCATTCTTTTAGTCGCCACTAGCACGTTCTGAAAGTGAAACCCACCGCCATTGCCAGCCTTCTTCTTCCGAGAAGGAGCAGCATCGACCGACAAAAACTAATGAAATTCATGCGGTTTTTGATTGGTCTTGACACTCCAATCGGTTGATGGCTGTTTTCGGTCTTTGAGAAACCGATTCCATCAGTCGGTCACCGGACCAACTAACTTAGTCGATGACCGACCGACAAAAAAATATTTACCTGGTCATTTCAGGATGTTGACATATTTTGTTGGGTTGCGGTTCGAGCAGTCATCGTGTATCGACAATTGTCGTCAACTGTTGTCGGCCCGTCTTGTTGATTGGCTTCTTGGAGAGCTGCATCATTCTAAGGTGCATTATCACACGATATATCATTCAAAAGCATCATTAGCTATTCTCTTAACTCATTCAGGTCTCCTAGGATTCTTTGGTGTTGTCAGCCAGTTCCCCAACTCGCCCTTCTATAAGGAGGTTGTTTTGGTTATCGGTCATCCCCCTTCTGCAGGCGTGGTGTTAGGGAAACCTTTCTGGTACTTTAGGCATCATAAATCATTATTTCGGTGTCGTTTAATCACAATTATTCTTCGCTGAGTATTGTTGGGTTTCTAGGGTTTGGACTTTTAGGCCCACCTTCTGGCACAAATTGCTAACGTTGAAAATTCGGCTAACAAAATGTATTTGGTGCCAAAATCCCTGAAAAACAATCACGAAAGCAAGTAAAGAATATCAGGAAAAAAAAAAATTACAAAGTAGATAATTAGAGATACATATAAGCCTACTATCTGAAGAATGCTTACATCCCCTATGATATTGGGATTTTCACAATGTTGAGTAATTGCATAGAGCCAAAATCTTTCAAGAGTCATATAGATTTCCGGAGGCTTAATCACTTATTTAGTCTTCTGAGAGATAACTCTTTATCATGTATGAATCAATTTAATGAATTTAAATAATATGTGAAGATAATCATGTATGAATCAATTCAATGAATTTAAATAATATGTGAAGATAATTCTACAAGTGCAGACCTCGGATACCTTGACCTTGTCTTCCGATATGAATTGATTCAAACTTCATATTTGTAAAGTGATCTCCGATATTTTTAAACATTCAAATTCATAAAAGTTAATCTTTCTCATTAGTGTGAAATAAGGCTCCCCTAATTACACTCATTGGGATGCCGAGAACATTAAATATAACTTCCATGATACAGGCGTTGCGATCTTAATCCCAGCTTCCTATCAACGCAATCTAAATTGGCAAAGCTGGGAAAGCAATTAGACGAAAGCGGGGCGAAGGGAATACTATTTTGTAAAACATCTGTGATTTAAGATTCACAGCAAGTTATGTTGCATCATTATGATGACAATCTAACTGTGAACATAATTAATGCTACTAGAATATAGTTCCGAAAGATTATATAGAGGGATTATGGATGCTAAAACCGATGTGGCCAAATAGGCATGGTAGTAACTAACACATCTAGGAATGCATGTGAGTGGGAGATGTTGGACTTTGAGTGTATGCATGGATGATCTAGTTGGGCACTGCTTGGCCCATATGACAGTATAATTTACTTAATTGTATTTTAATTAAATAAATGTCATTTTAATAAGGATCGCATCCCCCAATTACAGAGTGATTAAGGCACTTTTCTGATAAATGATTTTTTTTTTTTCTCTGTCACGTTTTCTAAGAAAGGGTTCTTCGGGAACATTAAATATTTTAATAACATTTACACACTGCAGCACAATGATCGTTATTGGTGATACCATAGGATGCCATAGGATTACTGCAGAGAGATTCTTTGATAGATGTTTACGTGGATCAGGTATGCACCGCGTTATGCTTTCATCAATTTATTTAATGATTTTCTTTTTTATTTTTTAATTGAATTGATGATTATCCTTGGAGAGCCAATCGACATAGTAGCTGATGCCTCACGTCTTTTTTTTTTTTTTTTTTTTTCAGGGTATTGATGTTTTTAACTAAGCGTTAAAAAAAAAAAAAAAAAACAAAGAAAGAAAGAAAGAAACTAAATGTCGCTGAGTTGCAAATGTTTGATGTTGCCAAAAAACATAACAAAGAATTATAATTTTTGAGGAAAAATTTGGTTCATTGTGCCTGGGAAACAAAAAAAAATGTTTAATTTTGAATTGGTTATTAAAAATGTGAAAATATACTAAGGCAAAAAAAAAAATGTGAGAATTCAAAACAACATTATATCAACCCCCTACTCTAAAAACCAATCCCAATCCCAAGCTTGGTCCTGAAATCCAATGCCAACCTCAATCCTAAAACCCCAAACCAAACCCAAACTCAATACTTAAATCCTATTCCAGACCAAATCCTGAAATCTACCCCAACCCCAGGCCCAAATCCGACCCTGACTCTGGTACCACCCCAACCTCTGTCTCAAAACCCATTTCTAACACCGACCTCCATCCCAAAATCTGACCCTATCCCCGGTGTTGAAACCAAACCCTTATTCCAAAATCCTACCCCAACCTCCATCCTTAAATCTTAACTTGATCCTCATACTAAAACTAAAATACGGTTCTCGTCTCGAAACCCAACCCCTATCCTAACCCCGTCATGATATCCAACACCGATCTGAGTGTCGAAACCTGTTCCAGGTCTCGGGTTAACCTCAACACCATCCCCAACCTGACCACGACCTTGTTTCCGGGCCAACTCCAACCTCGATTTTGACCAGACAGACCTCGTCTTCGATTAAGAATTAAATGAATTTTGATTTTTTTTTTTAAGAGAAAATTTCATTACACTTACTAAGAAGATAAAAAAAAAACACCGAACATAAACCCCCCCCCCCTCCCCCCTTTTTTTGAGGTAATAAATCTCTTATTACATGAGACAAAACCTTAAAAAAAAACGGATCCACTAGTGAAATCTGATGACGCTCAAAGGGAAAGACGTATACTTGAGGCCCGATAACAGGTATATACCTCGGTACACTGAAATCGAGCACATGTAAAACTCTTTTTAACAAAACCCCAATAGTTGATGGAATTTTTTGATCAATCGAGTGCTAAGACTCAGTAGCACAAGGACCACTACTAATTCCGCATAAAAATAACTCTAGCAGGACCAAAATATCGTCAAAACTTAGATCCGACAAATAAACAACTAATGCGGAAGATGAAGAAACCACCTCTATAATTAGAAATAACAAACAAAAATAAAAAACCCAAAGAAAATATGACGAAGATATCGTCATTATTACCTACAAACTGTAAAATAAAAATAAAAAAACCAATTACATAGAAAAAGTCATTGCCGATAAAATGAACCACATCAATGGAAGAAACTAGACTGCTGAAACCGAACTGCTATAAGACTACCCCGATACGTGACGAGCACTACCACCAACTGTAAGGAGTTACGATTTTAAAATAATTAAATTTTTGATACAGTATAATTTGACTTAAGATTACACGAAACAATGTATTAATATACAAATTCAATAATGTGCCTCTAAGTAAAACCTATCTCCCTTCCACAGGAAAAAAAAAAAAAAAAAAAGTACAAAGGATCTCTTTTATTCAGCAAAAAAAAAAAAAAAAAAAAAAAAAGATCTCCGGACAGTACATGTGTGATGAGTCAATTTTGTTGGTTTTAATCAGTGTACAAATTAGTCCTATGATTAGTACACAAAATGCACTTTTTTTTTATATGTATTATTATATAATTTTTAAATATTTGAGTTTTAATTATTCATTGTTATGATTTTTATTGAAAATATTTTAATTGAAAAATATCTAATTTTAGTCTAATTATTTTCCGATTTGAAAAAAATGTAAAAATCATATACAAAGAATCATGTAATTGAGCCACATGAGCCACCCAATTTAGTCACAAAAAGCAGCCCAAGTCGAGCATGGGGCCAGTGGCATCAGCTTGTTTCCGCGTCCTAGGGAGCGTGCATATCACGCTCGTGTGGTGACCAATCAACAGGCGAGTCTCATCCACTTCCATGCGCACGCCAGATTGCAACACCAGCCAGTGGCTCCTGCCTACGCCAGCCATCTGCCCCACTATCTCCGTGCACCCAATTCGTGTGTGCCATGTTTCTGGGCGTCTTCCAACCAGTTTGCTGCAGCCTTCATCCGCTCACTATGCGCCACATGGCTTTGTCATCATCTTATTCCAGTCCGAGATTGGCACGTGGCAGATTGTGTGCTGAAAATTTTCTCCTAATTTCATCATCAGTATATTCCATTTTTGTGCCTATTTGATATCAATGGAGTCCATATTTCTACCTCGATAAGTCAATTTAGTTTAGTTTCCTTTTCTCTTAGCATCTATTTTATTTTATTATTTTTATTTGTAATTTTTAGTTTCTCATTTTTTTTTTGTTTCCCTTTTAGGTGAGCCTTACAACTCTATAACTATCTAGCTTTGCTTCTTGTATTAGCTATTCAAGAATTATGAGATTTCAGTATTTAATATATTTCAGTTTATTTTCAATTCTTGTTTTCTTAGTTTTCTTATTAATATAAGGTGAGTAACACACATTTTTATGAGTAAGACACCGTTAGTGGAAGGTTAAGTCTTGATTGGATTTTATTTGTTTTTGTTCTTTTTTTTATTCTAATTTAATTTGTTTTTCAGCATTATATAAATTTGATTCATTTTATTCTCTTCTGCTTAGTGTTTATAATAACTTTTTCTGTAGTGACAGTAGTTCTAATTATTAATTTGACGCATTAAATCACTAGTGACAGGTGGTTTTCTTATTGTTTGTATATAAACATACCATACTGCATTTTATCATGGGATATTTTGTCGCTTTCGAATTACGTATAAGAATGGTTGTACTTGCTTTAACGAGAAGAGATTAATTTGATCAAATATTTTTTCTATTATTTATTCTTTCAAATCCATATTTTCCAACTGTATGTTGGGGATGTGAAATGTATAGTTGAGTTATAGAATTGAAATATTGAGTTTGAACAAAAGCATTTAAAATTCCTCACCTATCATTTCTTCATCTTATTTTTATTTATTTCATTTTATTATCAATAATTCCAAAAACATTTATCATATATTTTCTTTATTAGCTTATCTCTCCAAAGATAATATTTCATTAATATTTATTGATAGTTATTTTTTATCACCTTCTCGTGAGATCGCCCGTCCTCGTTGTACTACAGTTGATCGTTTTATCGAAACACAATTTGGGCACAGTCATCCCACTTGTTTTTTTTTTTTCCTTCTAAATGCAAATATGCTAAGCCTATGTGGAGTAAATGTACTCTAAATCCAAATGGCAAACCTCTAAAAAATTATATAGTAGACTTTCAGCACAAATAACTTGTTCGGATTGCGAAGTCAAATTCGACAATGTAACCCATACCTACCCTTCGTCTAATTTAGGCCCTAATTTTAAGAAGGCTTAAAAATTTATCAAAAAATAGTCTAAAATTTTGTTATTATTGTTGTATAAAATCTCGCAAGTGTACGAATCGCACAAGTAATAAAGTGATAAGTAAGGTTATCGATCCTAAAGGATTGTGTTTAATTTTAAGTTGATTACTAAAATTTATTAACACTAGGATTATTTGAATGACTAATTTAAAACTAACAAAAATCAAAATCAAAATAAATAAAGTAAACTAAAATAACCAAATAAAATGAAGGAATAAAAAGGCATAAGTAAGATTCCAGGGATTGATTTCACTCAATTATTCTTATGCTTATCCAATTTAGGAATTATTAATAAACTTCATCCAATTCATTAATCAATGGTTCTAATATAACCTTATTACCTTTCCTGAGTTTCAAATGAGATAGTATGCATATCTGTCTAAATTGATATATCTATTTAATTTGTTTACCTACATATTCATTAATCACATCCTTATATGATTATCAAAGTGTCCTCGGCTTCCCGAACTCAACAACAACTAAGATTGTATTTCTCAAACCGTTAAATGAATTAATCTCTTCCGAGCATTAAAATTCATAAATCAAATCAACTAATTCATTTTCCAACAAATTAGAAGTATTAAGCATATAAAAACATAATGGATTGAATAAAGACTTCATTAGAAATTAACCAAATTATTAAAATATAGTTCACGTAGAGCCACGTCAAATTCTAAAACGAACAA
Organism: Ficus hispida; assembly: GCA_025413025.1. Classification (NCBI taxonomy): domain Eukaryota; kingdom Viridiplantae; phylum Streptophyta; class Magnoliopsida; order Rosales; family Moraceae; genus Ficus; species Ficus hispida. The sequence goes on along the minus strand of CM046366.1, from coordinate 18,331,285 downwards.
ACAATGCAAAACTCATAAATAAAATTAAACATAAAATTAAGTAAATAAAGAATTCAAGCATCATCAAATTACAAAAATAAAAGAGATAGAATATGAGAAGAAAAATCTCATCCCACAATCCTTCGAGTTATTCCAAAAATTTCACCTGCTCATCTTTGCTCATTAAATATTATCTCCCTTGAAATTATTGAAAATAAAACCTAAAACTAAAAATAAAAACTAAATCCTAAATCCAAAAATGTTACACTACTATACATATATTTTTTTGGCTTTTTTTTTTTTTTTTTTTTTTTTTTTTTTTTTTTTTTTTTTCTGTTTCATTTTCTTCTCTTCTTTCTCTTCTGGGTTTTCGGCCCCGTTCCACGGCCTCTCCAACCCAGCTCGAAGAAAAGTCCTCTCTCCCCTGTTCCACGGCCCCTGTTCGTCTCTCCAACCCACTTCTTTTATTTTCCTTTCTTGCTTCTGGGCCAGGGGGACGCGTGGCACTCAAGTCTTGGCGAGAGAACGAGCTCACGTCAGTTTTGGTGGTATGCGAAACACGGGAATCGGCACATCTGCCATGGCCCTGACTAGGCTCTGTTGGAACGAGCCTCTGTCGGCGATTGTACCGCACGCTCGCTGTGGCGCAATCAGGGCTATTATTGACGGTTGTGATGGCGAGTCTATGGATATTTGTTCTTCCACGCGTGGGTTTCTTCTGGCCCCGCAATTCCATTTGAATTTTCAAAGCTTTTTTTTGCCGCCATTTCCCCAAAATTGATTCTAAATCCAATTTTTACCTAATTAAATTACACAAACGAGCAAAATTAATTATTCTGAGGGATAAAAATGACAAAATATTAAAATTACTATTATTATAAATAAAATAAAATTATATAAAATGAAATAAATCAAATTAAATTACTGTAATTAAAATTAACTAAATTAAATTAGAATAAATTAAAATGCTGAATAATATAATCAATTTAGATGTTTAAAAAAATAAACTCTATTTTATACAGTTATCAATCATCATATTCTAAAATTATATAATAGATAATATTTTTTCTTAATATTGTTTAGATATAGAGTTTATCTTTTTCAAATTTTCCCTTTCCTGTTTATCTATCAACTCCCTCTCTTTATTTTCTCTCCTCCGACCACATCTCTCTTTTCTCCCTCCGAAAATCTCCTCCTCCCGTTTTTGTCGTGGTTTTTCTTGCTCTGTCTCTATGCTGTAGCGAAGTGTTGACATCAAATCACAGTTGGTTTTTTTCGCAAAATCAAGACGGACGAGATTCTTCGATGAGATTGTCACGTGTAGATCCAACATTGGAGCTTCATTTTCTTGAGTGAGATACTAGCGTCGAAGTTCCATTTCCGACTCGTTCTCTTAACAAATTCATCAGCTTGTAATGGCTCACCATGATGTGTCCAACGCCATAACTCTAATCTATTCCATTGAAAAAGCACGTGGTTTTTATTTAGCATTATGTTCATCATTCTAGTATTCTCACGTTTGTCCATCGACAATATATATTAATCATGGTCTGAGGAGTGTTCCAAAGCAAACTACAAAAAAAATTTCAAATTCGCTCTTAAACTCACTTGATGTTCTATCAGCCGACATCAATTGTTGTTTCATTCTTTAAGGATTTACAAAGGAAAAAATAATGATGCAAATTATACAATTAAAAAATAACTAATTTGTAAATTTATACATTTTAAGTCTACAATTTTATCAAGTCAACGTAAGAAAAAAGAAGACACTCATATATTTAATTCTATCTCTAGAACTCAAATCCTAAAACAAATACACAATTCAAATTTTCAATACATCACATATACATATTAGCATTCCAAAATCTATGTCAAAACAAAATTAGCAATAATAAAAATAAATAAATAAATAAATAAAAGTTGAGCTCTAGAAACAATTATACAAAAATTGTCTTAAAATTATACAAGAACATACAATTAAGGTTCTAAACTTAAATTTTTTGTGGCATGGTATGAAAATAGAGAGCCTTTTATCAAAACATAACTTTAAACTATTATATCATACCAAAATCATATTTGAGTAATAAAAGTATAATAGTGTAATAAAATATGATGAAAAATTGATGTTTTAAAATTATGCCTACAAGTATTGTTTTTCCTTACCATCTCACATAGTTCCTCTAGAAACAATTAATATCCTCTAATAAAATTTTGGTTTAATTGCATAAGTATATGTTTTTGGTTTTAACTTTTTCTTATTCTGTTCTTTTATTTTAAGAAATGATTGTGGAATCGTTTGAAATTGAAAAATATGCTTCAATTTCATCATGTTTGCACTTTTTTTTTTTTTTAAACTTTGATGGTATGGGAATTCGAACTCTATACTTTTATTTAAAATAAGGTATATTATTATTGCTAAATTATACCTGCAACCACTATTTTTGCACTTTTTGAACAAAAAAATTAAAATAAAATTACGTTAAAATATTTTTTGTTTTCTTTTAAAGCATTAAGACCACCAAATTTACTTCAAAATTTTTTTTAATTCAATTTTTTTCTACTTGTGTACAGGGAAAAAAAATTTCCAAAATTACATTTGTGTAGAGTAAATATCACTCTCTTAGTTCTTGTTATTCAAATGTCTAAGAGGGTGTTTGGTTCACCAGTTTGAACTCAAATTTTTGAGTTCAAACTCAACTAAAGTTATTTGGAAATGGAGTTTAACTCTTACTCACCTTTGCACTGTTACACAATAAACCAAACTTAGTTTACTGTACAACAAATTCAAGGCAAACTGTCCTTGGTGTTATCTGTCACTGTTCCCCATCGCCCGATTTCTCCCTCCCTCCTCGCCCATCTGCTGCTTCCATGTTGCTTCGGTCTTTGATCCTCTGTCGCTGTGGAGCCTCTGTGTTCTGGGTATTGGAATCGAATATATTCGATTCCCTGTAACTTGCAGTTTAGAGTAGCAATTTCCCGATAATAGTATACATATGTAAGACCTATTCTTCAACCCTAAGTACGTCTCCATCTCTTCCCTTGTGTGGATTCTGGACTCTTGGCTGTTGTCGAGGCCGATAATCTGTCACATTTTCTAAATCCCAAACTCTTAATTTCATTTCTAGGGTTTCTCTGCTTTGGGCTTCTATTCGAATCCAGTTGGGGAACTTGTGACCCGCTGGGTCTGTTCAACGGACTCTTGGCTTAGGTACCATCGGTGGCACATGCAGCGCCGACTAGGGTCCGTGAGGCAAGCGCGAACAAAAGGTCTCATTACCTACTATTTCCGATTTCAGAAATCATCTTACCGAAGCATTGCTTCCTGTCCTGATCCACCATCATCCACTGTGTACTCCTCATTCGGCTCGAACTCGATAACCCTAGTATACTTTCTTAACCTTTTAGAAAAATGATTCATTGTCAAATGTTTTGAGTGTATGGAAGGCCGGGTTTTTGTGGATTTGTGCGAAATCTGCTTCGATACTTAAACTCGGAATCTACTTGATTTTGTGTTGATGTTGTATGATCAATTCGGTTTGTTATGTGTTTAATTTGAGTGTGGAGGTTGATACCGTATTTCTCTGTTGATTTAGTAAGTTTGAAACCTGGTATTTTGGTCTATTCCAACCTAAATTAGTTATTTGACATTTTTTTGGGTTATTTTATCATTATTCAAGCATTTTCTGTATTAATTGCAAAGTAATTCAGCTGGTGGATTGTGCATTAATCGTTTCTGAGATTGTTACTGCAAGTTTGGGTAAATTTTCTGAATCCTAAGACCTAAAACAGGTCTTGAGTGCTTTTTTGTGCAGTTTTTAGATTGTAAATGCATTTTTTTTATCAAGTAATGTGTTTAATAACCTAAAAAAGTCTTGGGTGTTTTTTTATGCATTTTTTAGATTGGTGATGCATTTTTTTTTTGTCAAGTTATAGTTTTATGACAAAAACAAGCCTTGAGTGGTTTTTTGTGCAGTTTTTAGAATGTTATGCATTTTTGGGTCAAGTAATGTGTTTTATGACCTAAAACAGGCTGTGGGTGGTTTTTTGTGCAGTTTTTAGATTGTTGATGCATTTTTGGGTAAGTAATGTGTTTATGACTTAAAACAGCCCATGGTGGTTTTTTTGTGCAGTTTTTAGGTTATTGATGCATTTTTGGGTCAAGTAATGTGTTCTATAACCTAAAACAGGCCGTGGGTGTTTTTTTGTGTAGTTTTTAGATTGTTGATATATTTTTGGGTCAAATATTTTGTTTTATGACCTATAACAGGCCGTGGGTGGTTTTTTGTGCAGTTTTTAGATTATTGATGCATTTTTGGGTCAAGTAATGTGTTTTATGACCTAAAACAGGTTGTGGAAGGTTTTTCATGCAGTTTTTAGATTATTGATGTACTTTTGGGTCAATAATGTGTTTTATGACCTATAACAGGCCGTGGGTGGTTTTTTGTGTAGTTTTTAGATTGTAAATACATGTTTGTTCAAGAAATCAGTTTTAAGACCTAAATCAGGTCTTAGGAGTTTTTTGTACATTTTTTAGATTGTAAATGCAGGTTTGGGTATACTTGGGCTGTTTTAATACCTGTTTTAGGTGTTGGGAGTTTTTTGTGGCATTTGGACATTGTTAAGGCAGGTTTGGGTCAATTAGGGATGTTTCATGACCTTGTTCAGATCTTGCCTATTTTTTTTGGCTTTTGTACATTGTGAAACCGTTTTTGGGTAATTCGGGGTGACTTGCAACCTTACTCCATCCTTGGATTTTGGTTTCAGGTTTTGGACCATTTTTTATGAATTTGTTGGTGCTTGTTTGCACTTTCCCATCCGTTTGGCTATGATGTAAAATGCCCATTATCATGGATTGTAATTTTATCTGACTGGTGCATCAATATTCTGATATATATTGTCAGGTACCGTTTTCATGCCATGGTAGCTGATATTGTATCGAGTCATTGACATGCTTCAGATGAAATATGTCAATCAATTTATACTGAGCCAACTTGTCTCCTTATTGTCACATTTAAAGTAGCTTTTCATATTTTGGTTTTCACTGTATTAAGGAAATGTCTCGCCGGGTGAGATGTACCTATGGGATAACGTGAAGGAAAAAAGATTCCTTGAAAAACTGGATGAGTTTTTGGCTTATAGTGACGCTAGTAGACAACAAGTCAAATTCTTGATCTAAAGGCCATTCAGTTTATCTCTGAATTCGGTGGAGTACCTGCTTACGGAGTCACATTAGATCAAAAAAAAAAAAAAACGAGGATGACAAAAATTTATAGGGGTTGGAAGGCGTTGCAAGTACGTACTGACCTAGGATATGATCCGTCTACTGATAGAGTTGTTTACTCGAATGATGTGTGGGAGAGCTTTATCCAAGTAATTGTATTGCCTAATATAAGCCATGCTTATTCTATTGCTTAACAACGTAACTAGTACACAAAGATGTTCATCATATTTTATTTGCAGGTTTTCGAGGAGTGCAACCATCTCCGTCACGAGGGGCTTTGCAACAAAGAATTGTATTATAATGTTTTCAAAAAAGTCATGCTGCAGGTGCATCGGGGTTTAGGTCAGTTCCGATGGGAGTGGTAGTGCTACATCCGTCGGCTTTGATTTCTCTATTGACAACTCTAGAACACATCCGGTTTTAGAGGAGGAAATAACTCTGACTAACGGTGGGAGGCAGGGTAACACAAGACGAGGTCCCGACAATGCAGGTCCGTCTCGATCTAGAGGAAGTGCTAGTAAGAGGAAACAAAGAGATGCAATGGACAAGATGACTTTCTTGGCAATGCAGGAAATCGTCAATCATTTCCAAAGTCGATCGCAATCAGACATAAGTAGCGACCAATCAAGCCAAAAGGATCACATGCTGGAGTGCATGAATATTATGAACGAGATGGGTATTCGAAAAAATCAGCGGACGATTACGTGGCACTACTTCGATACTCATATGCGGCTACATCGTACATTCTACTAGCTTTTCGATGACGATCAGATAGGCATTATTGACTTCGTTGTCAACTCTCAGCTGCCACTGGCTAATTGAGTTTCATGTTGTTGGATTTTTTTTTAACGTTATTTTTATTTAGCCATAACATTGACACTATTATTATTTTTTTTATATTGGATTCTAGGTACGTTATTTAGTAATTTTATGTTTAAACATTTGGCTAAATTGTTGGCTACGTGATTTTACTTTACATTATATCAGTCATTTCGTTGTTAATTTACGTTATGTTTTGTACCATTTGTGGATAATTAAATAATTATATAACGAATTTGAAACGATGGGGGATCAATATTAATTATAATGGTATTGTAAACTTGTTTTGGGGAAAATTGATCTATAACAGGTAAACAACTCAATTTAGCTCCGATCACGTCATTCTTAATATGAACGAGTCTGGTTCCACATCCGAACATGAAGAGGATGACCAAGACTCAGAAAACGACCAACGCAACAATGACGGTATGCTTGTGATGGCAGTTGTTACCGTGACTGCTAGTGGGTGTAAAAGACGATGAGCTCCATAACCAATGCATAATTCAAGCCTAACTGGTAGTCAGCGGGTGGCAGAGATATTAAATGACATGAAGAAATCATTCAAGATTTGATAAGAATGAAATCAGATACATTCAGAGCACTAAGTGACGTATTAGGTAGTAGAGAACTGTTAAGGCCAACACGTTACATGAATATCCATGAGCAGCTGTTCATTTTCTTATCGATTTATGCACAAGGTGCAACGAACAGGCACATATCGTATTTGTTCCAGCATTCTAGAGAGATAACTTCATGTTGTTTCTTCAAAGTGTTGACGGCTATTTGTGCTCTAAAAGACGAATTCATCAGACCACCCGACTATACAGAGGTTCAACCTATTATTACGGAGCATTCCTATAAACATAGGCCATGGTTTGATGTACATTATCGATATCTTCGCATAGTATAATAATATTTATGAATTACAAAAAATTTCCCATCCCTAAATTTTTTTTTCAACCCGTGTTATTAATGTTGGTAGCCATAATCAACATTTTACTTCTTCATGCAGGATTGTATTAACGCTATAGATGGAACACACATACCATGTGTGCCACAGAAGGAAAATTCTGAAGCTTGGATTAATAAAAAAGATGTATATTCACAGAATGTACTAGCCTCCTATTCGTTCGATATGAAATTTACATATATGTTTGTCGGTTACGAGGGCTCTTGTCATGATGCTAGAATGTTGGAAGAGGCAATAACATTTCATGGGTTCCCAATACCGACCTGATAAGATCGTTTTTCACATGATAGGACTATTTATAAATAAACCGTAATTACAAAATATTGGATTAGTGTTGATAATGTGATGTTTAATTTGTAGAAAAATTTTACTTGGCTGATTCGGGATATGCGAATAAGGATTGTTTTGTCCATTTCAATGGAGATGTATCATTTACCCAAATATTGAAATGTCGTGGCGGACTTGGCACCCAAGGGAAGTATTTAATTACACACACTCATCCTTGCAGAATTGCATTGAGCGGACTTTTGGTGTATGGAATGCCAGATTTAAAATACTAAAAGGCATCAACAATTATCCCATAGAAAAACAAGTCATGATTCCAGTGGCTTGTGCGATCGTTCATAATTTCATTAGGATGGTACAGGTTGGGGATCCTATTCTAGAAGAGTATTTGACAGATGGTGTGCCTGTAGTTGGAGATATTGATGTTAACGTGGATATTGAGTTGACCAACAAGGCCGATGATGCAGGTCTAAGTATTGGAAGCCAGCAAGATACATCGACACAAGACACAATGAATCAGAGGAGAGAAGTTTTGGCCGATGAAATGTGGGATAGATATCAACGATTTCCATGGTATAAATTCACTTGAAATTAAGCCTGTATTATATTTACAAAACTAGTAGCAATTGTCATTATTCTTGTTGTATGTTATGCCGATGTAAAAAATTTTGTAAAAATTTTGAGTAATTATGGTGTTGTTCAAATTTCATTTTAATTCATTTTGTTTTTCCTATTTTTCCATAACAGTACAATAGAATGTTATCCTCCGTTTTGTAAGTTAGTAATAATAATAAAATTTTAAGTTGGAGTTGGTTGATTCTGCAAAAACTATTTATAATTTTTTAAAACATATAAGAAAAAGACAAAAATTGAGATGCAAAATTGTAACTTGGAACCTAAGTTACAAACACACCTTTTATCAAGTTAAACTTTTTAACTCAAACTTTTTACATCCAAACACTCAACTCAAGTTAAACTTTTCAATTCAAATTTTTTACCAAATGCACAACTCAAATAGTAAACTCAACTTAACTCAACTTAAAAATTTTAACTCAAACTGTTTTGCCAAATGCAAGCTAAAACAATTGTGTATTTGTAAAATCAATTACGGAACATTCTAGTAATTAAATTTTTAGAATACCAAAACTGTCTTTCTTAATTTCTATTAAATATTGTTTTAAACATGTCTTAATAAAGAATTAAACTTAAAAATTAAAATGATCAAATAAAATGTTTCAATTAATATGAGATTTAAATAAAAAATAAAATAAATAAAATAAAAGGAAAGGAAAAAAAAAATCTGTTCGCATCAATCTTCATCAAATGCACCGTATTAGAATTCTTTACCCTCTACACTTCGTCAAATCTCTTTCTTCAAATACAACGGCAGAGAGAAAAGTTTCAGCAAACGGTTTTATTGACAAATGGGTGAATGGTCAGCAAAAAAGACAATTACGAAATTTCTTAATAAAGAATTAAACTTAAAAATTAAAATGATCAAATAAAATGTTTCAATTAATATGAGATTTAAATAAAAATTAAAATAAATAAATAAAAGGAAAGAAAAAAAAAAAAAAAAATCTGTTCGCATCAATCTTCATCAAATGCACCGTATTAGAATTCTTTACCCTCTACACTTCGTCAAATCTCTTTCTTCAAATAAAGCGGCAGAGAAAAAAGTTTCAGCAAACGGTTTTATTGACAAATGGGTGAATGGTCAGCAAACACTCGTCCAAACCGAGCTTATAACAAGGCGAAAAGAGCAAAAGACTTCACTGGTTAAAAAAAACACCCAAGTACTTGTTCTTTCTAGCTAGTTTTTTCTGCTCCAAAGTTAATCAATGGCACAACCCAACGCGGTGGAAATATTAGAGATCTGCACGGTGGCTCCTCCTCTTCCAGCAGCCACTGATCTATCTCCAAAGTCACTTCCTCTCACTTTCTTCGACATATGTTGGACAAGATTACCCCCCTCCGAACGCCTCTTCTTCTATGAATTTACTATTCATGATCACTCGCATTCTATTTCCAACACCACCTCATTCTTCCACTCCAACATCATTCCAACACTCAAACATTCCTTATCTATCACTCTCCAACACTTTCTTCCTCTTGTCGGAAACCTCACTTGGCCTTCCAGTTCCCTTAAGCCTGTCCTCGAGTACACTCATGGTGATGCGGTTTCGTTCATCATAGCCCAATCCATTGATACCGATTTCCATCGCCTTTCAAGCACTGACATACTTTGTAAAGCTACAGAAATTCATTCTTTGGTGCCCAACTTGTCTGTATCCGATGAAAGATCCGCCATTTTAGCAGTTCAAGTCACTCTTTTTCCCAACAACGGGTTTTCCATCGGCATCTCTAGCCATCACGCGGTCGTAGATGGCAAAAGTTTCACATCATTTTTTAGACTTTGGGCAAAGGTGAGCAAATCATGTTCACTTGGAGAGGGGAAGTCTCCAAATACCTTGCCATTGGAGCTAAAACCATCCTACGATCACAGAACCCTAATCAAGGACACCCTCGGCTTCGAAGAGATGTTCTCGAACCAGTGGCTAAACATAGAAGGACAATATAACAGAAGTTTAATGCCTACAGAACGTCCAATTCCACAAGATTCAACTCGAGGCACCTTCCAAATCCCGCGAGAAAAAATAGAAAAGCTAAGGCGAGTGATCACTGAGGATGAACATCAAGTCCTAGTTCATATATCGACGTTTTCTCTAACATGTGCCTACACATGGGTTTGCTTAGTCAAGGCAGAAGGAACTAGCGACAACAAAATGATAGCTTTATTCTTTGCCGTGGACTGTAGGTCTCGGTTGGAGCCTCCTCTTCCCGCGACATATTTTGGAAACTGTCTTGCAGGAAAGGTAGTGGTTGTAGAACGAGAAGTCCTTGTTGGAAAAGAAGGGTTTGTTTTTGCTGTAAATGCAATTAGTGAGGCTATAAAAAGTGTGGAAAATGGACTTGTCAACCTAACTGGAATGGAGAAAATGGTTCCTGCTTTAGCTCGTAAGGAGACGAGGATTGTAGTGCCTAGGTTGTACTACACCGTTGCAGGGTCGTCCAGGTTTGAGGTTTACAAGACTGATTTTGGATGGGGACAGCCGAAAAAGGTGGATGCGGTTTCCATCGACAAAACAGGATCGATTTGTCTTTCAGACACTAGGGATGGGAATGGAATAGAAATCGGCTTGGTACTGAACCCAAATCACATGGAAGTTTTTGCTTCATTATTTGCCGAGGGTCTACAATCTCTTTAATATAGTCACAAAATGTTACGACACTCTGAGCTGCCTAAAGGCAAGGTATTAGGTATCTCTTTGTACTTTTGCTTTCTCTTTAATTTGGTAGTTTTATGAAAATATATGAATAAGTAACTCTCTGTCTTCTGATCTTGTTGGATTGAATTTCTGTATGCAAGATAAGCTTTCTATGATAAGTGCGAAAAGTTTTTTTTCCCTCTCCCCGATCGCTTAAGTCTAGCTTTGGATGTTTAACTATTTTATTTCTCATGGTTTAGTATCTTCTTGCATTTTGGAGTCTAATGTTGCATATAAATTCCAACACCTAATATACTTGTAAAATCTAATAGCCAGGTTCCCTCAATCATCATCGTCGGCGTCACTTATGATGATGCTGATGGAAAAAAAAAAAAATACACACACCCAAACACCACATTTGCGCAGCATCATGATGAAGAACTTGGAAATATAGGAGCTTACTATTTTTAAGTTCAACTCATACAATGTTATAAGAATACCCTTTTAATTACAGTCTCTTGTGCAAGGAAACCTTTGATTTTGATAGCATAATAATACATTACAACAAGCATTGACTAAACTCCAATAAAATGTTTATACTCATCAACTTAAAATAAAAAATAGTTTTAGGATCTTATCCATAAAACACGCCCACTATATGGAATTAGTGGGCGTGTGTAGTTATTCCACATGATTGAATTAATTAATTAATTAATTTAAATAAAAAAGGAGATGTCAGTTATTTATCTATAATATTAAAAGAGGGTACATACGATGTATCTAAAAAGAATTGGTACATATGATGTATCTAAAAAGAATGGGTACATACGATATATCTAAAAAGGAAGAAGATATATTAATTCTTTTCACAGAGAAAAAAATATACATATTTTTTTAATGAGTTTTTCTCTTTCTTCACTGTTATGATTGAACGCAAAGTGAATCAAATTCAGTGTTGATCAACCAATTCAGAACGCCATCGTTTCCTGTTCATCGTGATCTGGAGAACGCTGAGAAAGAACCATTGATGTTTCGAAGGATTTGGAGCTCTCAAGAGATTGGTGTTTTCGAAAGACTTAGAGTACTCAAGAAGGTTCTTGAATGAGTTCAAAAATTTCGACCTAATCGGACAACGGTCAACTCTAAACTTTCTTCTTAATTATTTTGTTAAATTAATATAAGTATTGTCGCCGGAAAAATTTTGAAAAAATTTTTTATATGTGCGATTTGATCCGTACCATGATTCCGCAAATTTTTAAAAACTGGTTTTCGAAACCAACAACAGTTTCATGTAAATAACGTACTGAAACAAATCAACAGGGACAACAAAAAATCTGAAGCAGATACCAGGTGAGAGGAAATGGCCTAGTGGATTTAGTTACAAAAGTAACAACAGTTGCAAAAAGAAACGAAGCAAAAGAAGCAGGCATGTTAACCGCTTCTTGCCAGCTTATTGCGTCTATTTATATCTTATAGAGTACATATAGATCATAGATGTAGATATTATGAAAATATATTATAAAATTACTATTTCGTAATGAGAACGACGGTGTGAGGAAATCTGACTTATAGAATTTAGAAGCACATTTTGGTGTTTGATATTTTATATTCAACATTAGACTCCACAATGCAAGAAGAAACTAAACGAAGATCAACAGAATAGAGATTAAAGCATCCAAATATCAAAGGGAAGAGAGGAAATAATCTTTTCGCACTTACAGAAATCTTCACTTGCAAATAGTAATTCAATCCAACAAGATCAAAAGACAGAGAAGGAGTCTTTACTTATTCATATATCATCCTAAACTTACCACATTAAAAAGAAGGAAAAAAAAAAAAAAAAAAAGGGTACAGGGAGATACCTAGTCTCTAGACTTTGATCGGAGCGTGGCATTTTGCGGCTTTCAAAGAGATTGTAGACCCTCAGCAAACAATGAGGCAAGAACTTCCATATGAAGGGTTCAGTACCAAGCCAATTTCTATTCCGTCCCCCTCTACAGTGTCTGAAGAGATATGGCTCCTGTTTTGTTGATGGAAACTGCATCCACCTTTTTTGGCTGTCGAGCAAATGGCGACGGAGTTCGTCATGCTCATGGCCGGTGCCAGAGACACAAGCATCGGTTGGATCTTCTCGCGAGAACTTCGCGACTCTAGCACCATGAATCGCTGGCGGAGAAAGAGAGAAGGAAGAGAGATAGAGTCTGCGAGTGGGATGGAGCAGAGAGAGAGAGATGGATCTAGTTTTGTTGAAGAAAGAAGAAAAAAAAAAAAAAAAAAAAAAAGATAAAACTGTGATAGAGACTCATTGTATAGGATGGTCTCTATATTAGGGTGTACATAATAAACGTAGCACACCACATTATAAAAAGTAAGTGAAAAAGGGGGAAAAAAAGAAGAAAAAAAAAGAGAAAAAGCTAATGGGAAGAGAGAGAGGGGTAGGGGGTTCCGTCGGTGAATGAGGCACCGGGGAGGGGGGTGGGGTGGGGGGGCCGCCGTGCGGGCTGGGGCCAGGGGGCCGACCGGGAAGAGAGAGAGGAGAGAGAGAGGGGGTTTGGGGGGTTCCCATCGGGGGGGGAGGGGGAGCCGGCCGGGAAGAGAAGGGCTGGGGGCAGGGGGGCCGGCTGGGGAAGAGAGAGAGAGAGAGAGAGAGAGGAGAGAGAGAGGGGCGTGGGGGTTCCCGTCGGGGGCACCGGGGGAGGGGGGGCAGGCGGCCGACCGGGAAAAGAGAGAGGGGGTGGCCGGGGATGGGGTGGGGGTCGGCCGGGGGTGTGGTCGCCGGCGTCGGGTGATCACCGCTGTCGGGGGACAGGTTGCCGGCGACGGAGAAGATAAGGGTGGGAAAGTTTATATGAGATCAGGTGTATGGTAACTATGATACATCAATAATATATCAATCGTTTGATTAAATCTAACAGTTTAAAAAAGAGCTCTACCGGTAGTTATTGAAAGAGGTCTACCACAGTCTCTAAAAAAAAAAAACATTATGATTGAAAATAATGTAAGCTGTAGGGGTAAAAAGGAGAATTCATTATGCATTAAAAATGAAAAAAATCAAAATGGCAAAATTATCACCGATTAATTCAGACCGACAAAATTATAAATAGGTGTTTAGAAAGGGGCTCTTCCCTAATTTTTTTTTTTTTTTTTTCCCTGGCTTGCTTAAGAGGAAGTCGGGCTTTGATTACAAGGGTTTCATCAGCAAAAAGCCCAAAACTAACACCACCACCACCATCACTCACTCATCAGAGTCTGTCCGAAAGCTGAAAAAGAAAGAACGCGAAGTTCTCTACGCTCATTTCGTGAGGACTAAGGAGGAGGAGGATACATTTTAGCCCTGATTTTATAGAGCAGAGCTTCCATGGAGTTGGGAAATTCTTCTCTGGTTTCCAACAGCAAACAAATTTCGCTCTGCTTTAGCTCTTTTCAGAGACCAAATGAACACCCAAGTCTCTCTCTTCTTCTTCTTCCTCATTCAACGCCTTCGCTTTCACAGCCTCGGAGACGTTGTGCAGCTCTCAGAGCCTCTCTCAAAGAGGTCAATATTTCCACCGAAAAGGTTTCTCGAATTTCAGTTCTCAGTTCATAAACTGCTGAAAATTTTTCACTTTTTTTCGTATTATTGGTTAATGATAATTTATTTTGCGTTTTGTTTGTGTGTTCAGAGGGTTAAGAAGGTGTCTAGAGAACTGGAGTATTCGATTTTGACGGCTTTATCGCCATTAGACGGTCGATATTGGGGCAAAGTTAAGGACTTGGCTCCTTTTATGAGTGAGTATGCGCTTATCTACTATCGGGTTCTGGTGGAGGTACTTTTCTTTTCCACTTTTTTTTTAATTTTTTAATTTTTCATTTTATGTTCGTTGTGTTTGTGAATTGTTAAAACTTTTTTAAGAAAAATGAAAGAAGAAATGATCATTTGCTATTGTCTTGTTTATTCTTTTACGAATAAGAAAGAGCTGTGGAAATTAATTAATATTCCAATGTTCTAAGAGGAAGTATTTTGAGAAGCTATAATCTCATAAGCAACTTTCAATTCTGAAACCCGAAAGCATCTAGTTTAGTTTGATTTTCTGTTGCTTCTTGTGCTATGGTGCACCCAAATAAACAGCTTTTATTTGTTCTTTTTGTCTGAGTTAGCGGTTTGTCTGCTTCCAATTTTTGGGTTTCTTTGGGCTGTGCATTTGAATTCTGGGAGCTCTGTATTGCAGGTACAATGGTTGCTAAAGCTTTCACAGATTCCTGAAATTGAAGAGGTTCCGAGCTTTAGCGACGATGCTCGGTCTTTTTTGCAGGGCATTGTTGATGGATTTACTGTGGAAGATGCGTTGGCAATTAAGAATATTGAGAAAGTGACAAACCACGATGTAAAAGCAGTGGAATACTTCTTGAAACAGAAATGCGAGTCTCATCCCGAGACAGTCAAGGTTTGGGGTTGATTCATCGAATCTACTGATGCTGAAATAACTTGCTTCTTTGGACTGCCTCGTGATTATCTAACTATTAATTTTCTTATTGAAGGTGCTTGAATTTTTCCATTTCGCTTGCACGTCTGAGGATATCAATAATCTTGCACATGCACTGATGTTGAAGGATGCTCTGGACATTACCCTATATCCTGTTATTGATCGTTTGATTGAGGCAATATCTAACATGGCTGAGGACAAGGCTCATATTCCCATGCTTTCTCGAACCCATGGGCAGGTAAAAGATATTCCGTGCAAGCATTGAAATGATGAGTTACCTCCTAGTTGAACAAAGTTTTGTTAATGTCAAACCGTGAAAATTTTTTCGCAATTTGAGTTTGAAAAGTACCTTGAATGGAGTTACCTTTGGCAACGCTTGTTCTAAGGGCATTATCTTAGTTGCCCTGTTGTTGAAATAAAAAAGGAGCAACATTATCGAGATTTCTCCCTTTTTTTTTTTTTTTTGTTTTTTCTTCACTTGTTATTTATGCATTGTTGATTTGGCAATGCCTCTAGATGATTGACATTAGCCCCTTTCTTTCCTCACATGCAGCCTGCTTCACCGACCACTTTGGGAAAAGAAATGGCAATTTTTGCAGTCAGGTTAAGTAGAGAAAGGAGGGATATTTCCGAGGTTGAGATAATGGGGAAGTTTGCTGGTGCAGTTGGTAATTACAATGCCCACCTTGCTACATATCCTGGTACTGATTGGCCCCAGATTGCTGAGGAGTTTGTAACATCTCTTGGATTGACTTTCAATCCGTATGTTAGCCAGGTTTGTCCATTTAACTATGTATTATATAAAGTCCTAATAAAAAAAAACAAAGAGCTTTCATTGTGAGTTTATTTTTCATTCTAGAGCTGATAATAAAATGTATATTATTTTCATTTTGGAGTAGATTTATGGATTTGATTAGGAGCTAGTAAGGTTGGTAACTAACAAGAAATGCTTAGTACTTTTTTTTTTTTTTTTTTTGAATAATTCTCAGAAATTGTTCATGTGTGACCAGAATTCTGAAATAAGGTTGTGTAAATCTTATCATGGATTTGCAGTTTTAACATTGTACTGTTTGTGGTGATGCTCTGAAAATGGTAAATGAGATAGAGAAATGTAGGTTCTTTTATACAATGGACACTAAAGGGGGAAAAATTAAAGACAAAAGGCATCCTAATCATGCAATCTTAAAATTCTTTTATGTGGTCTATGATTTAGTTCGTTTGCTACTTTTGCAGATTGAGACTCATGACTATATGGCGAAACTGTTTCATGCAGTTTACCGATTCAACAATATATTGATTGATTTTGATAGAGATATATGGGGCTACATATCTTGGGGTTACTTTAAGCAGGTAAGCAATCTAATGGAAATTGTTGAAATATAAAACTATTGTTGGCCCACTTCCTAACAGCTTAAGCTTTAGGATGGATTAGTAAACTAATATGGTATCAAAGCAAGAGGTCCTAAATTTAGACCACTGCAATTCACTCTTTACCTTTTAATATTGTCATCACGTGTTGGGTGATTAATATGTTTTGAGCTTTGTCTTAAATATTTTTGTTAGACTTTTAAATTAATATTTGTTCACATGTTTGCCCATTGTTTTGCCTGCACATGAGGGGGAGTGTTGAAATATATAATTATTGTTGGCCCACTTCCTAACAACTTAACCTTTGGGGAGAATTAGTGAACTAATAGAAATGATTTTAAATTTGATAATTTGTGCCAAAAAGATTTATTGTGGAATAAAATCTTGAGCAGATAACTAAGGCTGGAGAGATTGGGTCTTCAACTATGCCTCACAAAGTGAACCCCATTGATTTTGAAAATAGTGAAGGTAATCTTGGTATTGCTAATGGGGTTCTATCTCACTTAAGCACAAAGTTGCCCATCTCACGATTTCAGGTAAAAACTTCTACAGTCTCCATTTTAATTCCCTTCTTCTCCTTTCCATTAGACACAACTGTTTATGCTCTAAGGTTTAACTTGTTGGCCCTTCGATATTTTTAGTTGAGGGTGATTTTGAGAATTAACCGATTCATTTTTGCTACAAAAAATTTGTTTTATACTTTATTTATTAAAATGTAGTAGAACTAACTACAAGTCACATCAAAGGCTGCAGTTACTGATTTGCTGGATTTGTTTTTGTAAGTAGCGGACCAGAGGTGATATAGTTTTAGTGTTACTATTTTTCTAGTTCTGTGTTGTAAATTTGTAATTGCAGCGCGACTTGACTGATTCAACTGTTCTGAGAAATATGGGTGTGGGATTGGGACACTCTCTTCTAGCCTATAGAAGTACGCTACAAGGAATTGGAAAACTTCAGGTGCGAATTGATTTTCAATGCTCAACTCCACTGTATGGTGTTGTAAACTTTTTTTTTTTTTTTTTTTTTTTTTTTTTTTAAATAGGAGTTTAGACTTGGTTTAGAGAATCTAAACTACACTTCGTAATGATGCGTTAAAGGAGACTTCAATAATAACTAAAAGTGAAAAAAGAAAGGGTTGAGCCCAAAAAAAAAATAAAATAAATAAGTGAAGAAAGACAGGACAGTCATCTATTTTTATATTATTTTCTCGTGTTTATTTAGGGATACAGAAGTGATGAGACTAGAGAAACTCATCTGTTCCAATATCATTTTACTTTGTTCATCTAGTACAGTGAAAGTAAACTAGAGGTCTGAATTCTTGAGGAAGCTCCAAAATCTAGTGACTTGTTATCATCTACCAAAATATTTGTTAATCTCTGACCGGTGTTTTTGGAAATTAGGTCAACAAAGCTCGCTTGAGTGAGGACTTAGACCAGTGTTGGGAGGTGCTTGCTGAACCAATACAAACCGTAAGTACATTTCATAAAGCTCATCTTTTGTGTTTACTTTAACCCCACCCCCCCAAACCCAAACACACACCCTCTCCTCCCCCCTCCCCGCCCCTGCATTTGTTTGATGGGTTGAGCCCATTTCATTTCCATTTCAGAATGAAAATTGTGTTCGGTATCAACGTTTTGGATACCAAAGCCCATTTGGAAATCAAATTGAGTACCCATTTCTTAAATTACCCTACACAATTTCTTCCCTTCCAAACCTGTTTTGCACAGTAATATTTTCAGATTCAAATGTTTCTCTTTTGTATTATATATGTTTTGCAATATTTTGTCTCTCTGTCATCAACGGTTTAACGTGCATTTGCTAAATAAAACCTTAACTTTTATATCTGTTCGGATTATGATCCAACCATCTTGTATCTCAAATAATCACATTGCAGTGTAGATTCCTCTACTCTTTTCTTGCTAAGATTTATCTATGAACCGTACTGATTTCATGTTCCACTGCCTTCCGAAATGGTTAAGAACCGTATCATCATGATACATGATCTTGTTTTCTTTACAAAAATGCAGATATGTGGAAGTGTTACCATTTCTTGAGAGTGTTACATTGTTCTGCATACTTGTACACAGGTTATGCGAAGATACGGTGTACCCGAGCCCTATGAGAAGCTAAAGGAACTGACTAGAGGAAGAGCAGTTACGAAAGAAAGTATCCAGGAATTTATAGAAGGTTTGGAATTACCTAAAGAAGCGAAGACGGAGCTATTGAAGTTGACACCACATAACTATGTTGGAGCGGCTGTTGAGTTGGCAATAACGTCTGGCCAAGCCGTGAAATTGGTGAATGGAAGGTGCTAGGAAACTGGATTTTGGATTATGTTTATATTTGCAACTCTAATTTGTATGTTATATCCATTGGGCTAAGCACTTGTACTTGTCCCGTGTTGTCCCGTGTTGTCCCGTGTGGTTAAAAGATGTATCAAATTTTGATTAAATTTATTCTCTTTTTTAATGGGGAGAAAGAAGTAGAGTGTATTTTCACACTAAATAATTGAAGTAAAATTTTTTGTAGAAATAGAAAATTTATTAAGTTTCAGTAATTTAATTTTATTCACTTTAAATATTTTAAAATCTTTCTATTTCCTTTATTTATAGTTTCATAAAAATGTTATTTACTATAATTCAAGTAAATTTATGAGGTTTAAAAATATTTAGAATAAATAACAGCAAATAGAAAATTTTATTAAGTGAAACTATTTGCCTAATTATTTACTTTAACAGGTTAGGTTATTTACCTGGTAAATTTATTATTTACTTTAAATTGTTTAAAGTCTTGACACGGCTTGAAAAAATAGGTGTTATATAAACGTAGGAAGAAGAAGGCAATTGGCATATTTTTAGGGAGGCATAAAAACTAGTACCATATGTTTTGGGAGTTGGAAAACAATTGCATTTTTTTTTTTTTAAGTAAAACAATTGCAAGTTCTATATGTATAAAAGAGTGGACATGCACTTTACAACTATTTTTGGTTTTCAAAAAGCTCAAGTTTTGGATACGTTTTGGGAGATTTTGGGCATAGGTAATCAAGGATCGGATTATACATATTAATGGTCATTTTGAAGTTCAATCTATAACTTTCGAATTGAGAAATTCTCAGAATTCGTTACAAATTTGTTAGACCCCAATCAAGGCTAATTCAGTCCATTAATATCGAATTTAGCGGATCAGAATCACATATTCATTCTAGCTTCTAGAAATTAAAATAAACACACTAAAGTAGTTCAACAAAAATACAATTTGTCCCAAAAATATCAAATTCAAGCTTCCATAATAAATCAAATTGTAGTGTTACAGTCCATTACAACAAAAAAATCAATTATGAACTCGAATAAAAGTTTTCATCACCTATCAATAATTACTTTAAATAAAAATTAAATATCTTATATATAAGATTTAATATGTTATATAATATCTACTCATCAATTACTGTATATAAAAGGCAAACCAAGAAAAAAAAAATCTTGCAGGAATCTAGCACATGAAGTCTTTGTAGTTGAGGAAAAAGAACCAAAATTTTTTTTTTTTGGAAACCAGTTGCCATAGATGCCCCCAAACAAACCCTAATTTCAACTACTTTTTGTCTTTTCTCTCAGTTTCATTATTTATATCTCAAACTCTAACTTAAAAACTCAACTTTTAAAAGTCCATAACTTTGTTATTTCAAGTCGAAATGAGATGTTTTTTTCTTTTTAAATTACATAGAATTTTTAAAGGCACGAAACAAGATGCATAATTTTTTTTCCAAATACGTTTCAAGTTTTTAGGCGAAACAAGATATAGTGTTTTAAAAATTGGTTGGAATATGTGTTTAGAATGGGGAACTTTGAAAAAGTTATGTGAATAGAAAACAATACAAAATTTTGAAATGTGTTCGTAAAAATATATATATATATATATATGTGAAATTGATATTATCTTATTCATATCGTTGTTACGAACATTTTAATATAAAAAACATCTCATTCCAATTTGAAATAAAAAAATTATGAATTTTTAAAGTCTAAATTTTTGAAAATAGAAAAAGAGAGTGAAAATTTAATAAATAATTGAGATTTTAAAATTTAGATGATATTTTGTGATCTCCAGATGACACTCCCAATGGGGTCTTATGTTTTTTAATTCTAAATAATTTATTTTTAACCAAACACATAATTCTAAAACTTAACAAAATATCAATCAAAATAATTTCAAAACTCTAACTTAAGTAGACCAATCAAACGACCTCTTTAGTTTTTTTTTTTTTCTTTAGTTGCTCATTTTTTATCATTTTCTCATTTTGCTATGTTTCCTTTTGGTTGATTACCTTATGCTTTCAGAATGCAAGATCCCTTTTCTTCTTTTTTTTTTTTAATTAATAAAATTCACTTATGAAAAATAAATATAAGTTTTATGGTTCAGATTCGTGAATTTCACGAATTGAGAAACCCTTCATCACGTAAACTTTTATGCTGCTAATAGATTTATTTTAGCCGTCACTCTGTCTACATGGCTAGCTGACAAATTTTAAAGCTTGTGGGTTTAAAAGGACTGAGAGTCCCCTCGAGAACTGTCAAAATCAATCCTTCCACATGTACATGTAAATTTACACTTTGAAATAAACAAATATAAATTTAAAAAGTTATGATAAATTATTTATATAGACCAAAATTTTTAAATTCGTATAATTTTAGTATATATATTTTTAATTTATATAATTTTAAATTATTAAAATATTATTATAATAATCTTTTTTATTATAATTTAGGTAGAATTTGTCAAAAAATAATGTTTATTAATAGATTTTATTTAAAAATTTATAGAAAAATTATTATAATAATAATTTAGGGTTATTCAAAATTATAAAAAAAATAGAGACCAAAATTATAAGAACTAAAAATTTATGGACTAATTTAACAGTTTATCTGAAAAGTTATTTGAAGAAAATCTAATAGTTATTGTACCTTTATAAATAAATATAAAATCTTACCTTCATTTACTTCTAATATCAAATAAGAAAATGAACGATCATTATCTTTCTTTTTTAAAAACACTTTTGAATTTACCTCAACAAAAGGAAAAAAAAAAAATGAAATTAAATAAATCCTCAATATTTGCATTTCCTTACACTTCCCTTCTTTGGATACTCTATTCATCCTTTCACCTTTCTATTCATCTAACCAAAGAGAAACCATAATAGAGAGAAGAAAAAAAAGATTAAAAGGAGGAAGAAAGAGGAAAATAGTATCTCTTTTTTTTTTTTTTTTGAAATACTAGTATATCTAAAAATGTTTTATGATAAAATTATATTTAAAAATTCTCATAAATGAATAATATAGCATAAATATGTTAATTATCTTAAATAATTTTGGCATAAATATGTTGTTTATTTACCGTATTTTCTCAAAAAAAAAAAAAAAAAAAAAAAAAGAAAGTAGTAGCAGCAGTAGTAGTGAGAGAAACCAAACCAACAGGCCTATAGCTCTAGTTGGAGATGGGCCTAAATATTGAAAAAGACCAAAGCCCAAACGGAGTCAGAAGGTGGTGAGAATTTGCCGAAAGGTCTTATAGAGCAGTACGTGAGTGACGAACACGGAAAACCTCTCAGGTCAAACATGTGTCGTTTATCAAAACGCCATTTGCTTTCCCAAATTTCCTTTGGCCCCAAGGCAAGAGTCACTATAAATACATACCCACTCTCTTCCACTGCTTTATTATTCCCTCTCTTCCGCTACTGGGTCCGTAACCGCAGGTAGAAAATCAAAAAAGGAGAGAAAAATATCTCCCGATTCTACACTAACCCAGCAGCAGAGAACAGAAAGAAAACAAAAAAAAAGAAAAATAAAATTTTCTCATCTGAATTTCCCCACCGATCAAGTTTCCGAAAGTTCAACATCTCGTGTCAGGTAATTCTCTTTTTCTTTTTCTTTCTCTCTTCTGATTTTAGGGCACTTAAAAATTTTATTTTTATTTTCTCATTTCTGCCGATAATAGAACAAATTAATCGAGTAATATTATTACTTTTTTTAATTATAGTTTTTCTGTTTGATTTGATGCGATTGGAACTGCAGAATGAATGTTAGGGTGTGAATGAAAAATCCAATTGATTAGAAATTTCGTTGTGTTGCAGTTGATTGGCATTCCATTTGTTGGTATTTTTTTTTTCGCACATTCAAACGGTTTTCGAGTCGGTTCTGTTTCAATCCGGTGGCCGTGGAGACGAGCTTCGGAGGCTCGGTTTCGAAGAACATGAGTGATAATGTCCGGAGTGAGCGAAGGGATAGCAGGCCTGC
The DNA here is from genome assembly GCA_025413025.1 of Ficus hispida. Taxonomy (NCBI): domain Eukaryota; kingdom Viridiplantae; phylum Streptophyta; class Magnoliopsida; order Rosales; family Moraceae; genus Ficus; species Ficus hispida. Next base: position 18,308,624 of record CM046366.1, on the reverse strand, counting down.
TAGGATCGCTTCTCACACTGCCCGTCAAGAGTGGGTTCCTAGAGGGTCGCCCACCGTAACCGTTGTGAACCTGCCTTCGAGCTCGAATTCAAACCGGATCGGCAATGGTGGAAAGGATTCTAATTCTAACCATGGCTCCACAGCCGCTCAGAGTCGTTACAGAGGGAATAGTAATGGTGCTGGTTCAAGGGGTCAAGTGAATCGGCCGACCTATCACAGGAGGGAGAGAGATGAGACTCAGGAGAGGAGTACAAACAAGGATGTGAGGGTTTCGAAAGATGCAAATTTGCCTCAGCTTGTGCAAGAGATTCAGGAAAAGCTGATGAAGGGGGCCGTTGAGTGTATGATTTGTTATGACATGGTTCGGAGATCCGCACCCATTTGGTCTTGTTCGAGCTGCTACTCAATTTTCCATCTGAATTGTATCAAGAAATGGGCACGAGCGCCCACCTCTGTTGATCTGTCTGTGGAGAAAAATCAAGGGTTTAATTGGCGGTGTCCTGGATGTCAATCTGTGCAGCTCACATCCTCGAAGGAGATTCTGTATATGTGCTTCTGTGGCAAGAGGCCTGATCCACCTTCCGACCTGTACTTGACTCCCCATTCGTGTGGGGAGCCTTGTGGTAAGCGGCTTGAGAGGGATTTTCTTGGTCCTGGAGAGACAGAGGAGGATCTTTGCCCTCATATTTGTGTGTTGCAGTGCCACCCAGGTCCGTGCCCACCTTGTAAAGCATTTGCCCCTCCTCGTAAATGCCCTTGTGGAAAGAAGACGATTACAACGAGATGCTCTGATCGAAAGTCTGTTCTTAGTTGTGGTCAAGTCTGTGATAAGGTTCTTGAATGTGGCCGTCATAGGTGTGAGCGGGTTTGCCACTTGGGTCCTTGTGACCAGTGTCAAGTTCAGGTTAATGCTTCCTGTTTTTGTAAGAAAAAGTTGGAGGTTGTTCTCTGCGGTGACATGACCGTGAAGGGAGAGGTGAAAGCGGAGGATGGGGTCTTTTCATGTGCTTCTCTTTGTGGGAAGAGGCTTAACTGCAATAATCATTTCTGCAGTGAAATTTGCCATCCAGGTTCCTGTGGAGAGTGCGAGTTGCTGCCGAGCAAGATCAAGACATGTCATTGTGGGAAAACAGTCTTGGAGGAAGAACGACAGAGTTGTTTAGATCCAATTCCTACCTGTTCAAAAATATGCAAGAAGCCCCTTCCTTGTTCGAAGCATTATTGCGAAGAGGTGTGCCATGCTGGTGATTGTCCCCCTTGTTTGGTTAAAGTCACACAAAAATGCCGCTGTTCATCAACTTCTCGATCTGTGGAATGCTATAGAACTACTTCAGATGAGACATTTACTTGTGATAAGACTTGTGGGCGTAAGAAGAGCTGTGGAAGGCACCGTTGTAATGAGCGGTGCTGTCCTCTCTCTAATTCAAGCAGCGCCTTCTTGGGGGATTGGGATCCACACTTTTGCTCCATTTCCTGTGGTAAGAAGCTAAGATGTGGCCAACATTCTTGTGAATCTCTTTGTCACAGTGGTCATTGCCCTCCTTGCCTCGAGACCATATTCACTGATTTAACTTGTGCATGTGGTAGAACTTCAATTCCTCCTCCATTGCCTTGTGGGACGCCAACCCCTTCTTGTCAACTCCCATGTTTGGTACCTCAGCCTTGTGGGCATTCATCTTCCCACAGCTGCCACTTTGGCGACTGCCCCCCTTGTTCCGTGCCTGTAGCAAAAGAGTGTATTTGCGGGCATGTGGTTCTTAGGAACATTCCTTGTGGGTCAAGGGACATTAGATGTAACAAGCTCTGTGGGAAGACTAGGCAATGCGGTATGCATGCCTGTGGAAGAACTTGTCACCCGGCTCCTTGTGATGCTCATTCAGGAACTGAACCAGGTTTAAGATCTTCATGTGGACAGACATGTGGTGCTCCCAGGAGAGATTGCAGGCATACATGCACTGCACCTTGTCACCCCTCCTCTCTTTGTCCCGATGTGCGGTGTGACTTCCCTGTGACAATCACTTGTTCTTGTGGCCGGATAACAGCAAGTGTTCCATGTGATGCGGGAGGCAACAATGGTGGGTTTAATGGTGATACTGTATATGAAGCTTCGGTCTTGCAGAAGTTACCGGTGCTACTTCAACCAGTAGAAGCGACTGGTAAGATACCACTTGGACAGAGGAAGCTTATGTGTGATGATGAATGCGCAAAGTTGGAGCGGAAACGGGTTCTTGCAGATGCTTTTGATATATCGACTCCAAACTTGGATGCTCTTCATTTTGGCGAGAGCTCTGCTCTTTCTGAGTTGCTGGTAGACCTCTATAGGCGTGACCCAAAATGGGTATTGTCCGTGGAGGAGAGATGCAAGTATCTAGTGCTTGGCCGGAGCAAAGGAACTACAAGTGGTCTTAAGGCCCATGTTTTCTGTCCAATGCTAAAGGATAAGAGAGATGCGGTCAGGGTAATTGCTGATAGGTGGAAGCTCACTGTAAGTGCTGCTGGCTGGGAGCCAAAGCGTTTCATTGTTGTTCACGTTACACCCAAGTCAAAAGCTCCGCCTCGTGTTCTTGGGGTCAAGGGCACCACCACCGTGAATGCACCCCATCATCCTGCATTTGATCCTTTGGTAGACATGGATCCCAGGCTTGTTGTTTCTTTTCTAGATCTGCCTAGAGATGCAGATATAAGTGCGTTGGTTCTGAGGTTTGGCGGGGAGTGTGAGCTCGTCTGGTTGAATGACAAGAATGCATTGGCTGTGTTTCATGATCCTGCTCGTGCAGCAACAGCCATGAGGAGGTTGGATCATGGATCGGTGTACCATGGGGCTGTTCTGGTTCAGCCAGCTGCTGGTGCCTCATCGTCCCCGGGAACCAATGCATGGGGAGGAACGGGAATGTCCAAGGGTAACCCATGGAAGAAAGCGGTGGTTCAGGAATCTGGCTGGAAAGAAGATTCTTGGGGTGGTGAAGAGTGGTCATCTGGTGGCTCCACCAATGTGCAGGCATCTGTTTGGAAGAAAGAAATGCCACTTGCTGCCACATTAAATCGATGGAGTGTTCTTGATCGTGAAACGGCTTTGAGTTCTTCATCTGCATCTGTTGGAGTCAAGGTTTTGGCGAAGGAGGCTGCAGGTGGGAGTGGCACCACGCCTTCGAATCTGGCATCTAGCACAAGTGTTCTGAATCCACCAGGGCAGCACACGGGAAACATTACCGAAACGGATGGTTCTGAAGTCGTAGATGATTGGGAGAAGGCTTATGATAACATAACGTGAGACTTTCCCCAACAAAAGAAAATTTTACTCAAGTTTGATGTTTTGAGATAATTTCTTTATGGTTCATGGACAAGGGTACGAGACATTTTACAGTCTGGTAATCCCCTTTGGTTCTTATTTCGGCTTCTTTTGCTGCAACAGGGCATAGATTTTTCTTTTTGTTTTGGATTTAAATATCATGCTGTTATCACATCTTCCACTTGACTGGTCGATGTTTTGTTGGTAATTTTTCTCAAATCAACAAGCCTGCTATAAGAATTGGCGTAAGACTGCGTCTGTACTTGCTGTTCTGCTGTGTGGAACAGCATTCTTTTGTAAATTTGAGCTTCGTTTATATATTTGCAACTTTTGGGAGGTCTCAAAATGATATATGATATATATATATATTTATATTTATATTTATATATGAATATATACATACACATCGTCTCCCTCTCTCTCTTTCTCTATATAAATATATATCTAGATATTTCTTTATCTCGCTGACCACTTCTTGCTGCCATTTACGAAGATATGCCTTTTGGATTGGGAGGGAGGGGACAAAGCAAATATATTTTTTGATTTTCTTATTTTTTTTTTAAATGTATAGATGATTAAATATTGTTATATCAACATTGCTCACATTACTGTTATATATTAGTCCATTTCATGGGCAGCTTTCGTCAGGTAAAGCAAGCTTCCTATTTTTTTTTTTTATTATTTTATTCTTAAGTAGTTGGAGAAAACAATCTATTTCCACCATGTTTATATGGTAGCGGCATGTATTTCAGCTTCTCTAAATCTAAAATGTCCTTGTGCAAAATAGCAGCATCTCAAATGCTTTTTTTATTTTTATTTTTATTTTATTTTTATTTTTTTCTGAACATATTACGTCAAAAAACAAAATTGGCAACCCACCAAAAATGTCAGCTTGACGTCGTCGAATTTCATATTATTAGATTACTCCTCTTTTAACACACTCATCCGAGGTAGGGTGGAGACACAGAGAGAGAAAGTCATTAAACAATAATAAGATTAAATAAAATAAAGCAAATCTTACCTTGGGTTTTGTTTTGTTTTTGTTTTTTTAAACTGTGAGGGATTCTAGTCTAGTGGTAGAAATTGATGTGTAATTACTCTCAATGACGGAATCAAGATTTTGATTGAGGGACATAAAAGAAAATTGTTTTGAACTCTCAAACATTCAATCTCAATATTATGTAATACAGTTTGCTGAATTTTTTCATACATGGTGTAAACTTTTTAGAAGTTATTTTTATTTTTTTTATCTATTATTCTCTTGGGAGTTCAATTTAGTTTAAAACAAAGAAAAAGTAGTACCTTTAAAGAGAAAAAAAATTCAATCTCAATATTATGTAATACAGTTTGCCGAATTTTTTCATACATGATGTAAACTTTTTAGAAGTTATTTTTATTTTTTATCTATTATTCTCTTGGGAGTTCAATTTAGTTTAAAAAAAAAAAAGAAAGAAAAAGTAGTACCTTTAAAGAGAAAAAAAAAGAGATTTTAATATGCATTACCGTTTTCTTGCGAGAGTGTTAACGTGCGTCCTTACATTTTCTTCGCTTGTTTAATAAAATACGAACATCGATATTGTTTCAAATGACCTCATAATAATACAAAAAAACTTTATTACAAATAGATTTCACCAATGAATTATGATGAAGAGCACAATGGGATAAAACGTGCGTTAAATTCCAACAACAAGAATCGAAGAAAGCATACCAATTATCGAACATACATACAACTATTTCAACAACATCACTATAATCGATAAAAAACTCCGATCGATAAAGATAAAGAGAATATAACAAGAAGATCATCACCATTATCACATAATTATGATAAGAGTTTATTAAGTCCCGAATATGTAAAGATCCAGGAAAGAAAATGTCGATATTTGTATTAAAAAAGAGGAACGTTCAAGGGCGGAGGGAGGCATGGCCGATGGGCTCCAAATCTGTGACATTTATAAAAATGATGGATGCAACTAAAAACAACCTATGTACTTGCAAGCTTTTCTCCTTCTCATCCAATCTCTAATTGACATGTGTCTCATTTTTTTTTGGGTAATTGAATCTAGCTTAGTTTGGTTTCTATAACTAGTTTAGTTTAGTTTGTAAAACCATAAAATTGGTAACTGTATTTCTATAATAACTATGTATTTCATTTGTAACTGGTTCTATGATTCTTTTTTTATTTGATTTCGTTTCAATAACTAAGGAGGTGTTTGGTGAAATAGTTTGAGTTGAGATTTTTAAATTTTAATAATAAATTTTTTTGAATTTTTAAAAAAGATAAAAAATTTAAAAAAAAACAAAAATTTTTTAAAAAAAAATAAAAAAAATTAAATTAAATAGTTTGAACTATCTAACCAAACTTCCACTTAAATTTCTTTTCCTTTACACGTGGTAAACCAAGAAAAAAAAAAAAAGAGACATGTACCATATTCAATTTGAAGTCTAAATGGCTGCTCTTCCAGCTTTGTGCTGGTCCCACTATTTTCTTTACACCACTAAATTTCTTTTTTCACCCCACTAATTTTTTTATACCAAAATTCCAGCCCAAATCCCAACCTCCAACCATTTTATTTTTTCATTTTTTTTCCGTCTTTTTCTCGTGTTTCCATGCGTCCCAAGCTGGCGCCAAAACCCATTTGTCAAATAATTGATATCAACATATCTTCTCAATCTCTCTCTCATGCCTTTCACTGTTTCATCTCTTCCCATTTCTTCGTATTTCTTCTCTCTCTCTTTTTCCAATTGATTTAAATATTTCATCATGTTTTTGTTTGGAGTTAGTTGAGATCGATTCAAATGTATATCATACTTTCATATTCAATGTGCTATTTTTTGTTTTTGTTTTTGTTTTGTTTTTTTCTCTCTTCGTTTTTCTTATTCATAAATGTTATTGAGTGAGTTAATTTTATGGGAATTTGTAGGTTTGGATTGATAACATTGGTTTGGATTTTGAATATTAATTTGATTTTGTTGGAGGTTTTTTTTTTTTGTTTTCTTTTTTTTACCATGAAGGATAGTGAAGTTAAACCTTTTTTGTAAAGATTTTTTTTTTTGGTCTCTACTGATAAAAGAAGGACACAGAAGAGGATTTTGTCTCTATAAGTATGGAGAAAATTGTTATTCTTTCATACTTAGAATATTGTATTCTTACATACTTAATTAAACTAGTATGTAATCTGTTCTTATAAAATTTTGTTCATATTATTATTACCTTATTAATCATTGTTTTGTTTTATTATAAAATTTTGTTCATATTATAATTACCTTACTAATCATTGTTTTAAAATTTAATGTTTTTATAACCATAAACATTTATTACACAACACAAAAAATATTCCAAAAAATTTATATTATATACACTTATTTTTTTGAATCGAAATATCTAAAAAATTCCTTTAACAGTAATATATACATACTCATATTTACTCATTTTTAACAATATCCTTCTGCAATATTCTCTTTTTACTCATATTTCAAATCTCGTTCCAAACATCCATCTAAGAATATTTCATATCATGTGACAGAAAACAAACTTCTAAACATGAAAGCATTTTTAATCAAATATATTTCCAAAGCTCTAATTTGAGGTGGTATTCTAAAATCAGGTGGTATTCTTAGAAGCCCCCGTTAATCGTGTTTTAGATTATTTAAGTTTTCTCCCAAGATAAAAGAAAGAAAGAAAGAAAAAAATAAAAAAATAAAAAGGACCGTAAATGAGTAAAAAATGACAGATTAGTAGTCGTTCTCAATCCAGCGTTTCCCTCCCTTCGCTTGCCGTCCCCTTCTCTCCATTTTCATTGCTTTCTTATTGTGAAGTCCGTCCGTAACGCTTTGGGAATTTCGTTTTCTTGGTCCAATACTTCTTTTTTCTTTTTAACATTTTTTTTCTCAGTTTCCATGATTCACACTTCCTTTTAGGATTTGGGTTTCATTGTTTTTTTCTTGTAGTTCTGAATGTTCATTCTCAGAAATGGATCCTCAGCTGAGTCCCATTGTCTTAACTCATCCATTCAAGGTAATCTTGTTTGTTCTTTGTCACTGTTAATGTTTATCAGTATATTTTGACTGTTGAGTGTTTTAATCCCTTTTTTTTTCGATTATTATTTTGCGGTTCTTTTTTAGCAGTTTTGCTTCTTCCTCTTTCAGTTCTTGTTTAGATTAACGAGGTGATCTGAGCTTGTGGGGTTATGACCCTTTTAGCCAAATTGTTAATCTCTGATTAATAATGCAATATCTGTATGAACCAGATCTTGAAGAATGCTGTTAAGTAACCAAATCATAGTTTTATAAATACATCCCTTATTTCCTTCTTGAATGTTCTTAAAGAGGAAAAAGAAAAAAAAGGAAAGAAAGGGCTTTAGTATCCTTTTGGTGAATGAGTTGAGTTTGAGTTGTGTTGAGATTTTTAAGTTTGAATAGTAATTTTTGTTGACTTTTTTGGAAAAGACAAAAGACTTTTTTAGAAAAAGATAAAAAACATGATAAAAAAAAGTACAGTTTAGTTTAAATTGAGTGTAAATGCCAAACAAAGTCTATTTATCTTAATACCTAATTCTTGAAGCGTTTATCTTTTACTGTTTGAATTATGAGTTGATTGCTGGTAATAGGAAATTTGTTTTCAACACTCTGCAAATCACAATGATTTTGACAATATAATTTGTTGCACTAATTAACACTTGATTACTAGTAACTAGGATAACTTATCTACTATTGCAGAGATTTTATTGTATGATTTTGAAAGAATTGGCAATTGTGTTAGATACAATCAATGTATATTTGTCTTCTTTGTTTGCTACAATGAATATGTGCCTTTAATATGTTGTCCAATATTGAAATGTTAGTTGACCACCACTATTGCTCTAAGGTCATTCCATTTATGAGCAGAGCAAGGGGCATCGCTAGGCCCCACCTTCACATAGAGGTAAGGGGTGGGCCCCACACTTGGGTGGCACCCACCCTCTATCTGTAGTGGAGTTGGGGCATCGTGAGCCTCTAGCTCCACATAGATATAAGATGTGGGCGAGTGGGCCCAGACGTGGGTGCGCTCCACCCTCTATATGTTGTGGAGCTGGGGAATTTCTGACACAACAGAAGCCTACACATGACTCACGAGCCCAAACTGATGTGTAGTGTGCCTTTTTATTTTCAACTAGATATTTAGATCTTCAATTTGATAATTTGTTTGTCTTCCATCATTGTAAATCTTTTTTTTTTTTACTCATTCAAATTGATTAGATGCAAGTGCTGCATTTGTGATTAACTTGTGATCGTAATGCAACAATGTACAGAGTGAGACTTGGAAGCATAGACTTCTTTTCTCATTTCAAAGCCTTGGAGTGCTTTACGGCCAATTAAGTGCTGCTCCTTTATATGTCTTTGGGACAGTTCCTCCAAAAGATTTTGTATCGGATGAGACTGCCTATGGCCTATTTTCTTTCATCTTTTGGACAATGAACATCATTTCCTTACTGAAGTATGCCCTTATAGTACTCAGGGCTGATGATGATGGAGAGGGTAATTGTCTTTATTCTGTGTAACCATGCGAATTACTCTGCCAGGATTAGTCTTGAATAATTATTTTCTTTCTTTAACACATTCTTGTAGGTGGTACTTTTGCTTTGTACTCAATCTTGTGCAGGCATGCTAAGGTAGGTCTGCTTCCAAATGATAGAAGCGCAAATGAAGTTATGAATTATGAGGCAGGAAGTCCTTTTAAGGTCAAGGTGGAATCAAGGGCTAGAAGGGCTATTGCAAAACATAAAAGTAGCCATTATCTGATGTTGTTCTTGGCTTTATTCGGTTCCTGCATGGCAATTGGTGATGGGGTTCTTACTCCTGCTCTTTCTGGTTAGGCAGTCATTTATTTGCAGCAGAAATAGGATCTCCTATGTTCAACTTCGACAATTTTTTCTTTTTCTGTTTCCTTCTCCAGTGTTATCGGCTTCATCAGGTTTTGGAAGATCCTTGTCTCATATTAAATGTAAGAGTTATTGGTAGATTGAATAAGTTATAAGGACGCTGTTAATCATCGCTTCCTCATTTGTCTTTTATTTTGTGGTTCCTACCAGTTTCATCTCGGGAAAGTGAAGATAAGAAAATATCCAAAGCGCTAAAAGAATGTGAGTACATCATCTGAGTCTAAAATTTAAGTTAATCTTCACAATAATTTTCTTTTCTCTCACTGTTTTCCTATGATGTTTAGTCTAATTGGTGATTGATGCGGTTTTGTCTGAATAAGCTATGTGCTTCTGGGTTGTATCATTCATATCCATTGTTAATCGTTTTCCTCACATCTATCAGAAATAGTCATTCGGGAAATTAAAAAAGTTGCCATCTGTTACAAATATATCTCAGCATTTATGTGAATAAGATTACATGCATTTTTTTTTTTTAAATTTATTGTCAGTTAATGTTAAGGATACTTTGAGTTTGGAAAAATTGATCGTGTCATCTGGTTGTTTTCTTCATAGCTTACTCCCTATGAGAAACTCGTAATTTCATTGTTGTTTTCCTTTTCCTTTTTAAGAAGTATGAAATATGTTAAAAAGGAGAAAAGAGGGGAAGAAAGATGGAGGAAGAAAGACGAAAGGTTCAGCAACCTAGGAAGCAGAAATATGCCAAAAAGATTAAATGACATTCCCCCAGTTATGAAAAATCACGGAAAAGGAAGTTTATAATCTCCTTAGTAGTAGAGACCTTGGACTCTATCCCTTGAAGTTTTCACATCCTCAGACTATTTTGAAAAGTACGAGTGTGTGGGAGTTTTAACCGTTATGCAGAGTCTGCATGTTCTGAAAAGTAAACCGTGCATAATTTTAATTTGACCTTGAACTTACTGAAGAATATATGCAACATATCAAGTTACCGCATTCATCTTGTAAACAGAACTTCTATATTTTGTCAGTTTCTTATATTTATGTATCGCTCTTGCAAAGTTTCCTCCTTTCTTATTCTTATTTTCGTTTTTTTTTTTATGGAAATGGTAACAGATGTACCAGTTCCTGTTGCATGTGCCATATTGGTTTGCCTTTTCATGCTGCAGCACTATGGCACTCACAAGATCGGGTTTATCTTCGCTCCGATTGTCATCATCTGGCTTTTATTTATTAGTGGAGTGGGTATATATAATATTTTTCACTGGAACCAACACATCTTTCGCGCAATGTCCCCTACTTACATGACAATTTTGTCATCAATACCCATGTTCATGTTTGGAGGTCATTAGGAAGCATCATTCTGTGTGTTGCAGGTATGTTTCCGTTATGGCCTAAGCTGGGATATCCGAATCTTCATTATTATTATTATTATTTATGTAAAAGAGTATGGTTTTTCTTTCAATTAAGTTTGTTTACATCATGAGATGCTGTAAATTTCACAGGATCGGAAGCAATGTTTGCAGGTCTAGGTCATTTCTCAAAGAAGTCTATCAAGGTATTTGATATGTAATGCTCCATTATAACGATTACATTTAAGAGTTATAAATAACTTATAGATGGTGTATTCTCATTGCAGATTACATTCATATGCTTAATTTATCCCGTTCTTGTTTTATGCTACGCCGGTCAGGCAGCATATATATAAAAAAATATGCATGTTGAAGATTTTAATCATCTCAGTGAATCTGTGCCTGGTATGTCTTGTATACTTCCTTAGAATCTGTTCAAAGAGGCTCCTGTGAATCTAACGCTTTAAAACATGGAAATAACAGGACATCTTCGCCATGTGTTTGTGACATTATCCCTACTTGCTTCAGCTGTAGGAAGCCAGGCAACCATAACAGCTAGTTTTTCTATCATTAACCAGTGCCTGGCGCTCGGTTGTTTCCCAAGGGTTAAAGTTATTCATACGTCAGATAAGATTCACGGCCAGGTCTATATTCCCGATATTAACTGGCTATTAATGGTGCTTTGCCTCAGTGTCACTATTGGTTTTCATGACATTATGAAAATTGGGAGCGTGACAGGTAATGTCTCTTAGCAATGTCTCTATTTGTGACAATATTCTAAGATTGCATTGCTTAGTGTTTTTTATTAAATTTTATTACCAATAAAAAACCGAGAGCATGTATTCAGTGAACTGTCCAGATGATATATTGTAATATATCTGCTTGGGTAAGTGGAATTGACGTAGTAGTCATGACATTATTGACAAATCTCTTTCTCTACTGAAATTCGTAAGGACTTCAGGGTTATGAACGATGTTGGTATTTTTGAAGTAGACTGCAGTTTCTTTTGTTCTAATTATATATGCTTAAAGCGAGTTTGGGTGATTGTAAGCAATTTTGTTGTCTATAGTGATTTCTAATAGACCTTGGCTGTTAAATCCCCTGCAGGTTTGGCTGTAGTCTCTGGAATGCTAGTAACTACATGTCATCAGCAAAAAGCCCAAAACTAACACCACCACCACCATCACTCACTCATCAGAGTCTGTCCGAAAGCTGAAAAAGAAAGACCGCGAAGTTCTCTACGCTCATCTCGTGAGGACTAAGGAGGAGGAGGATACATTTTAGCCCTGATTTTATAGAGCAGAGCTTCCATGGAGTTGGGAAATTCTTCTCTGGTTTCCAACAGCAAACAAATTTCGCTCTGCTTTATCTCTTTTCAGAGACCAAATGAACGCCCAAGTCTCTCTCTTCTTCTTCTTCCTCATTCAACGCCTTCGCTTTCACAGCCTCGGAGACGTTGTGCAGCTCTCGGAGCCTCTCTCAAAGAGATCAATATTTCCACCAAAAAGGTTTCTCGAATTTCAGTTCTCAGTTCATAAACTGCTGAAAATTTTTCACTTTTTTTCGTATTATGGTTGATGATAATTTATTTTGCGTTTTGTTTGTGTGTTCAGAGGGTTAAGAAGGTGTCTAGAGAACTGGAGTATTCGATTTTGACGGCTTTATCGCCATTAGACGGTCGATACTGGGGCAAAGTTAAGGACTTGGCTCCTTTTATGAGTGAGTATGCGCTTATCTACTATCGGGTTCTGGTGGAGGTACTTTTCTTTTCCACTTTTTTTTAAATTTTTAAATTTTTCATTTTATGTTCGTTGTGTTTGTGAATTGTTAAAACTTTTTGGAGAAAAATGAAAGAAGAAATGATCATTTGCTATTGTCTTGTTTATTCTTTTACGAATAAGAAAGAGCTGTGGAAATTAATTAATATTCCACGTAAGCAACTTTCAATTCTGAAACCCGAAAGCATCTAGTTTAGTTTGATTTTCTGTTTCTTCTTGTGCTATGGTGCACCCAAATAAACAGCTTTTATTTGTTCTTTTTGTCTGAGTTAGCGGTTTGTCTGCTTCCAATTTTTGGGTTTCTTTGGGCTGTGCATTTGAATTCTGGGAGCTCTGTATTGCAGGTACAATGGTTGCTAAAGCTTTCACAGATTCCTGAAATTGAAGAGGTTCCGAGCTTTAGCGACGATGCTCGGTCTTTTTTGCAGGGCATTGTTGATGGATTTACTGTGGAAGATGCGTTGGCAATTAAGAATATTGAGAAAGTGACAAACCACGATGCAAAAGCAGTGGAATACTTCTTGAAACAGAAATGCGAGTCTCATCCCGAGACAGTCAAGGTTTGGGGTTGATTCATCGAATCTACTGATGCTGAAATAACTTGCTTCTTTGGACTGCCTCGTGATTATCTAACTATTAACTTTCTTATTGAAGGTGCTTGAATTTTTCCATTTCGCTTGCATGTCTGAGGATATCAATAATCTTGCACATGCACTGATGTTGAAGGATGCTCTGGACATTACCCTATATCCTGTTATTGATCGTTTGATTGAGGCAATATCTAACATGGCTGAGGACAAGGCTCATATTCCCATGCTTTCTCGAACCCATGGGCAGGTAAAAGATATTCCGTGCAAGCATTGAAATGATGAGTTACCTCCTAGTTGAACAAAGTTTTGTTAATGTCAAACCGTGAAAATTTTTTCGCAATTTGAGTTTGAAAAGTACCTTAAATGGAGTTACCTTTGGCAACGCTTGTTCTAAGGGCATTATCTTAGTTGCCCTGTTGTTGAAATAAAAAAGGAGCAACATTATCGAGATTTCTCCCTTTTTTTTTTTTTTGTTTTTTCTTCACTTGTTATTTATGCATTGTTGATTTGGCAATGCCTCTAGATGATTGACATTAGCCCCTTTCTTTCCTCACATGCAGCCTGCTTCACCGACCACTTTGGGAAAAGAAATGGCAATTTTTGCAGTCAGGTTAAGTAGAGAAAGGAGGGATATTTCCGAGGTTGAGATAATGGGGAAGTTTGCTGGTGCAGTTGGTAATTACAATGCCCACCTTGCTACATATCCTGGTACTGATTGGCCCCAGATTGCTGAGGAGTTTGTAACATCTCTTGGATTGACTTTCAATCCGTATGTTAGCCAGGTTTGTCCATTTAACTATGTATTATATAAAGTCCTAAAAAAAAAAACAAAGAGCTTTCATTGTGAGTTTATTTTTCATTCTAGAGCTGATAATAAAATGTATATTATTTTCATTTTGGAGTAGATTTATGGATTTGATTAGGAGCTAGTAAGGTTGGTAACTAACAAGAAATGCTTAGTACATTTTTTTCTTTTTTTTTTTTGAATAATTCTCAGAAATTGTTCATGTGTGACCAGAATTCTGAAATAAGGTTGTGTAAATCTTATCATGGATTTGCAGTTTTAACATTGTACTGTTTGTGGAGATGCTCTGAAAATGGTAAATGAGATAGCGAAATGTAGGTTCTTTTATACAATGGACCCTAAAGGGAGAAAAATTATGGACAAAAGGCATCCTAATCATGCAATCTTAAAATTCTTTTATGTGGTCTATGATTTAGTTCGTTTGCTACTTTTGCAGATTGAGACTCATGACTATATGGCGAAACTGTTTCATGCAGTTTACCGATTCAACAATATATTGATTGATTTTGATAGAGATTGTAGAAAGTAGCCGATTGTATTAGTTAGGAAGTTATTAGAATAGATTTCAATTTCTAATTTTTTGTTTCAGTTTTCCTTAATTAGATTTTGTAATTTCCCGTTTCCTATTTTGATGGAATTCCTGATTTGTAGGGATTCTAGTTTCTTATTTCAGTGGACTGGTATGACAGCCACTTTTTTCTATATATTAGGATGTAAATTATTTGATTTTCAATTCAATACAATCAGAATTCTTTTCCCGAATTCCTTCATGGTATCAGAGCTTGGTCTCTGAACCCTAGACTATCTCTTTCCCCTCTTTCCATTGCCGAACTCTTATGACAAAATACGGCATGGCCTCACATTCATCTTCAGAAGTTACTTCCAGATCCGAGCCTAATCCTTCAGCCCCTATCACCCCCGACAATTCTACTCACCTTGTCACCCCTCATAAACTTCATGGCCATAATTTTCTTCAATGGTCACAATCTGTGTTTATGTACATCTGCGGTAGAGGAAAGGACGGACATCTCACAGGTGAAATTTCTGCACCAGCAACGACAGATTCCAGATTCCGAGCATGGAAAACTGATGATCACTTGGTCATGTCATGGTTAATAAATTCCATGACCACGGAAGTTGGAGAAAATTTTCTACTATTTCGGACAGCCAAGGAGATATGGGAGGCTGCACGCGAAACGTATTCCAGCACTGAAAATTCTTCAGAATTATTTGAGATTGAGACTAGATTATATGACTTACGGCAAGGAGAATTGAGTGTTACTCAATATTTCAACAATCTCACACGGTGTTGGCTGCAATTAGACATGTACGAGATTTATTCTTGGAAGTGTTCTGATGATTCTGCCTTGTATAGGAAAATTGTTGAACAAAAAAGGACCATCCGGTTTCTTCTTGGTCTCAATAAAGAGCTAGACGAAGTTAGGGGGAGAATCATGGGAATTAAACCTCTTCCAACTACTCGCGAGGCCTTTGCAGAAGTTCGTAGAGAGGAGAGCATGAAGAAACTGATGATTACAGACAATCACACCACACCCGCTGTTGAAGGGTCAGCCTTGTACACCCACAATTCCTCGCAGAACAATACTCCCCGAAAAGGACGACCATGGTGCGACCATTGTAAGAAACCTGGTCATGGCAAGGAAAATTGCTGGAAGATATACGGAAAACCTGCAGATTGGAAACCATCTAGTAGGCGAAATGACAGAGAGAATCGTGCACATGCAGCTGCCACAACCGACAACAATGCATAATTTAGTCCGTTCACCAAGGAGCAAATGGAGGCACTGCAGAAAATGATTGGACAGGTTTCAAGTTCCGGGCAAGCACCACCATCACCTGCTGAACAGCCTACCAGTTTTTTAGCACACCAAGGTATCCCATCCTATGCTCTAATTGTTCAAAATAGTGCATCAAAACCTTGGATAGTTGACTCGGGGGCCTCGGATCACATGACTGGAGACATCAACATATTCAGAAATTACAGTCCATGTTCTAGTCACTCTGCAGTCCGAATAGCTGATGGCTCATTCTCACCCGTAGCAGGAACCGGATAAGTCCAATTAACAAAGGATCTACGACTTTACTCTGTCCTTTATGTTCCTAAATTAGACTGCAATCTCCTCTCAATCAGCAAACTTACTTGTGACTTAAAATGTGTGACTAAATTCTATTCCAACTTTTGTGATTTTCAGGCAGTGGATTCGGGGAAGGTGATTGGCAGTGCTGAGATGCGTGGTGGCCTATATTTGCTCAAAGAAAGTAATCTCCTGGGTAGACAAGTTCATCCGTCAAGTTGTTTTTCTGAGTCTAGTTCAAATTCAGTTAAGAGTCAAGTCATGTTATGGCATTATCGCCTTGGTCATCCAAATTTTGCATACATTGAAAAGTTGTTTCCCCAATTATTTATTAATAAAAGCTCTAGTTTTTATCAATGTGAAGTTTGCCAGCTTGCAAAACATACCAGACATATTTATCCTAGTTCACAATACAAGCCTTCACAACCTTTTTCTGTAATTCACAGTGATATTTGGGGACCCTCACGAGTAAAAAATATAAATGGGGCTCGATGGTTTCTCTCATTCATAGATGATCATACAAGAACAACATGGACATTCCTTATGAAAGAAAAATCTGAAACAACCACCATATTCCAATCCTTTCATTCCATGATTTCTACTCAATTTCAAAGCCACATTAAAGTTCTTAAAACAGATAATGCCAAGGATTATTTCAATTCTATTCTTGGCCATTATCTTTCCAAGCATGGTATCATTCATATAAGCTCTTGTGTTGATACTCCTCAACAAAATGTGGTTGCTGAGAGAAAAAATAGACATTTACTTGAGGTAGCCCGTGCCATTATGTTCTCTAAGCATGTGCCTAAACATTTTTGGGGGGAAGCCATACTCACAGCCACATATCTCATCAATAGGATGCCTAGTCGAGTTCTAAAATTTCAAACTCCTCGTCATGTTCTCATACAAACCTATCCACATATCCGCTCTATTTCTTCTGACTTACCATTGAAGGTCTTTGGTTGTTCTTCCTTTGTTCACATCCACCAACAACACCGCACCAAACTTGATCCTAAGTCTCTCAAATGCATCTTCCTCGGTTACTCCTCTAACAAAAAAGGATACAAGTGTTACTCTCCAATCACTAGGAAAGTATACAACTCCATGGATGTTTCCTTTTTTGAAGACCAGTCTTACTTTCCCAATTCTGAAATTCAGGGGGAGAACTCGAGGGAATATCAGATTTGGGATGATCTTCTCCAAACTCCGGCCAATCCTTCTTTAGCCCCAAACTCTTTCACTTCACCTTTCACTCATCCGACTCCAATACCAGAACCTGAACCTGTCCCAACTTCGTCCTATGAACCTAAACTTGTCCCAACTCCGTCTCAACTTGACACTAATAGTCCTGAACTTCGTGTCTATACCAGAAGGAGAAGACCAACCGAGCACATAGAGGACACAATGCAGACCCGTGACTGTCAAGAACCAGAACCAAGTCCTCCTGCATCCGGCAATCACAATGGTATGGAACTCTTATCTCATGACTCTCTTGTGCCATTGGTTGATGACTCTAATCAGCCAATTGCCCACAGGAAAGGTATCCGAGGGTGTACAAGTCATCCCATCGAAAAGTATGTAGCTTATGGGAAGTTACAATCATCTTACAGGGCTTTTGTGTCTAATCTTGATAGTGTGCAGATTCCTAACTCTATTCAAGAGGCTCTAGAGGTTCCTGCATGGAAACAAGCGGTTGAGGAAGAAATCCGGGCTCTAGAAAGTAATGACACATGGACTCTTACCAAATTACCTCATGGGAAAAATCCTGTAGGCTGCAAGTGGATATTCACTGTTAAGTACAAAGTAGATGGAAGTGTTGAAATATTCAAAGCCAGACTTGTAGCAAAGGGCTTCACGCAGTCATATGGGATAGACTACCAGGAAACCTTTGCACCTGTTGCCAAGCTCAATACTGTTCGGGTTTTACTTTCTATTGCAGTGAATCAAGATTGGCCTCTATACCAACTTGATGTTAAAAATGCTTTCTTGAATGGGGACCTTGAAGAAGAAGTCTACATGACGATACCTCCTGGCTTGGAGAATAGTTCGAACAACAGGTTGGTATGTAAATTAAAAAAATCCTTATATGGCTTGAAACAATCTCCTCGTGCTTGGTTTGATAGGTTTGCCAAGACTGTGATTAGAAATGGATACAATCAGTGTTAAGCCGATCATACACTGTTTGTTAAAGCCAATTCTGTAGGCAAGATAGCCATTCTCATAGTATATGTAGATGATATCATCTTAACATGTGATGATTCGGAGGAAATTAGTAGACTCAAGAAGATGCTTGCAACAGAATTTGAGATCAAGGATCTCGGGACTCTCAGATACTTTCTGGGAATGGAGGTGGCTCGATCTAAGGAGGGAATTGTAATATCCCAAAGAAAGTACATCTTAGACTTGCTAAGAGAAACTGGCTTTCTTGGATGTAAACCTGCGGACACACATATGGATCCCAACAAAAAGCCAAACAGAAACGAAGAAGGTAATCCAGTTGACAAGGGAAGATATCAGAGACTTGTGGGCAAGCTAATCTATCTATCACACACAAGGCCTGATATTGCCTATTTAGTCAATGTAGTGAGCCAGCACATGAATAATCCGAGTGAGGTCCATTTGGAAGCAGTGAACAGAATTCTGAGATATTTGAAGATGACTCCTGGACATGGTCTGCTTTTCAAAAGATCTGGAAACCGTGAGGTTGTGATGTACACGGATGCTAGCTGGGCAGGAGAATTAACTGATAGAAGATCAACCACTGGTTACTGTTCATATGTTTGGGGAAATCTCGTCACTTGGAGGAGCAAGAAGCAAGCTGTTGTCTCTCGGAGTAGTGCAGAATCAGAGTATCGAGCTCTTGCACTAGGAATATGTGAAGGAATGTGGCTCCAAAGGCTATTAAGGGAACTTAAGGTTGAGACTAAGGACACAGTCAAGATGTTTTGTGACAGTCAAGCAGCTATTAGCATCGCCAAAAACCCTGTGCATCATGACAGAACAAAACACATTGAGATTGATCGACATTTCATCTCAGAGAAGGTCAACAACGGAATTGTGCAGCTAAACTATGTCTCAACAAAACTTCAGATTGCTGATATTCTGACCAAAGCTCTGCCCAGGATCAGCTTTGATGAATTGAACTCCAAGCTTGGTTTGTATAACATATACAACCCAGCTTGAGGGGGAGTGTAGAAAGTAACCGATTGTATTAGTTAGGAAGTTATTAGAATAGATTTCAGTTTCTAATTTTTTGTTTCAGTTTTCCTTAATTAGATTTTGTAATTTCCCGTTTCCTATTTTGATGGAATTCCTGATTTGCAGGGATTCTAGTTTCTTATTTCAGTGGACTAGTATGACAGCCACTTTTGTCTATATATTAGGATGTAAATTATTTGATTTTCAATTCAATACAATCAGAATTCTTTTCCCGAATTCCTTCAGAGATATATGGGGCTACATATCTTGGGGTTACTTTAAGCAGGTAAGCAATCTAATGGAAATTGTTGAAATATAAAACTATTGTTGGCCCACTTCCTAACAGCTTAAGCTTTAGGATGGATTAGTAAACTAACATGGTATCAAAGCAAGAGGTCCTAAATTTAGACCACTGCAATTCACTCTTTACCTTTTAATATTGTCATCACGTGTTGGGCGATTAATATATTTCGAGCTTTGTCTTAAATATTTTTGTTGGACTTTCAAATTAATATTTGTTCACACGTTTGCCCATTGTTTTGCCTGCACATGAGGGGGAGTGTTGAAATATATAACTATTGTTGGCCTACTTCCTAACAACTTAACCTTTGGGGAGAATTAGTGAACTAATAGAAATGATTTTAAATTTGATAATTTGTGCCAAAAAGATTTATTGTGGAATAAAATCTTGAGCAGATAACTAAGGCTGGAGAGATTGGGTCTTCAACTATGCCTCACAAAGTGAACCCCATTGATTTTGAAAATAGTGAAGGTAATCTTGGTATTGCTAATGGGGTTCTATCTCACTTAAGCACAAAGTTGCCCATCTCACGATTTCAGGTAAAAACTTCTACAGTCTCCATTTTAATTCCCTTCTTCTCCTTTCCATTAGACACAACTGTTTATGCTCTAAGGTTTAACTTGTTGGCCCTTCGATATTTTTAGTTGAGGGTGATTTTGAGAATTAACCGATTCATTTTTGCTACAAAAAATTTGTTTTATACTTTATATATTAAAATGTAGTAGAACTAACTACAAGTCACATCAAAGGCTGCAGTTGCTGATTTGCTGGATTTGTTTTTGTAAGTAGCGGACCAGAGGTGATATAGTTTTAGTGTTACTATTTTTCTAGTTCTGTGTTGTAAATTTTTAAGTGCAGCGCGACTTGACTGATTCAACTGTTCTGAGAAATATGGGTGTGGGATTGGGACACTCTCTTCTAGCCTATAAAAGTACGCTACAAGGAATTGGAAAACTTCAGGTGTGAATTGATTTTCAATGCTCAACTCCACTGTATGGTGTTGTAAACTTTTTTTTTTTTTTTTTTTTTTTAAATAGGAGTTTAGACTTGGTTTAGAGAATCTAAACTACACTTCGTAATGATGCGTTAAAGGAGACTTCAATAATAACTAAAAGTGAAAAAAGAAAGGGTTGAGCCCAAAAAAAAAATAAAATAAATAAGTGAAGAAAGACAGGACAGTCATCTATTTTTATATTATTTTCTTGTGTTTATTTAGGGATACAGAAGTGATGAGACTAGAGAAACTCATCTGTTCCAATATCATTTTACTATGTTCATCTAGTACAGTGAAAGTAAACTAGAGGTCTGAATTCTTGAGGAAGCTCCAAAATCTAGTGACTTGTTATCATCTACCAAAATATTTGTTAATCTCTGACCGGTGTTTTTGGAAATTAGGTCAACAAAGCTCGCTTGAGTGAGGACTTGGACCAGTGTTGGGAGGTGCTTGCTGAACCAATACAAACCGTAAGTACATTTCATAAAGCTCATCTTTTGTGTTTACTTTAACCCCACCCCCCCCAAACCCAAACACACACCCTCTCCTCCCCCCTCCCCGCCCCCTGCATTTGTTTGATGGGTTGAGCCCATTTCATTTCCATTTCAGAATGAAAATTGTGTTCGGTATCAACGTTTTGGATACCAAAGCCCATTTGGAAATCAAATTGAGTACCCATTTCTTAAATTACCCTACACAATTTCTTCCCTTCCAAACCTGTTTTGCACAGTAATATTTCAGATTCAAGTGTTTCTCTTTTGTATTATATATGTTTTGCAATATTTTGTCTCTCTGTCATCAACGGTTTAACGTGCATTTGCTAAATAAAACCTTAACTTTTATATCTGTTCGGATTATGATCCAACCATCTTGTATCTCAAATAATCACATTGCAGTGTAGATTCCTCTACTCTTTTCTTGCTAAGATTTATCTATGAACCGTACTGATTTCATGTTCCACTGCCTTCCGAAATGGTTAAGAACCGTATCATCATGATACATGATCTTGTTTTCTTTACAAAAATGCAGATATGTGGAAGTGTTACCATTTCTTGAGAGTGTTACATTGTTCTGCATACTTGTACACAGGTTATGCGAAGATACGGTGTACCCGAGCCCTATGAGAAGCTAAAGGAACTGACTAGAGGAAGAGCGGGTACGAAAGAAAGTATCCAGGAATTTATAGAAGGTTTGGAATTACCTAAAGAAGCGAAGACGGAGCTATTGAAGTTGACACCACATAGCTATGTTGGAGCGGTTGTTGAGTTGGCAAGAACGTCTGGCCAAGCCGTGAAATTGGTGAATGGAAGGTGCTAGGAAACTGGATTTTGGATTATGTTTATATTTGCAACTCTACTTTGTATGTTGTATCCATTGGGCTAAGCACTTCCACTTGTCCCGTGTTGTCCCGTGTGGTTAAAAGATGTATCAAATTTTGATTAAATTTATTCTCTTTTTTAATGGGGAGAAAGAAGTAGAGTGTATTTTCACAGTAAATAATTGAAGCAAAATTTTTTATAGAAATAGAAAATTTATTAAGTTTCAGTAATTTAATTTTATTTACTTTAAATATTTTAAAATCTTTCTATTTCCTTTATTTATAGTTTCATAAAAATGTTATTTACTATAATTCAAGTAAATTTATGAGGTTTTAAAAATATTTAGAATAAATAACAGCAAATAGAAAATTTTATTAAGTGAAACTATTTGCCTAATTATTTACTTTAACAGGTTAGGTTATTTACCTGGTAAATTTATTATTTACTTTAAATTGTTTAAAGTCTTGACACGGCTTGAAAAAATAGGTGTTATATAAACGTAGGAAGAAGAAGGCAATTGGCATATTTTTAGGGAGGCATAAAAACTAGTACCATATGTTTTGGTAGGTGGAAAATAATTGCATTTTTTTTTTTAAGTAAAACAATTGCAAGTTCTATATGTATAAAAGAGTGGACATGCTCTTTACAACTATTTTTGGTTTTCAAAAAGCTCAAGTTTTGGATACGTTTTGGGTGATTTTGGGCATAGGTAATCAAGGATTGGATTATACATATGAATGGTCATTTTGAAGTTCAATCTATAACTTTCGAATTCAGAAATTCTCAGAATCCGTTACAAATTTGTTAGACCCCAATAAAGGCTAATTCAGTCCATTAATATCGAATTTAGCGGATCAGAATCACATATTCATTCTAGCTTCTAGAAATTAAAATAAACACACTAAAGTAGTTCAACAAAAATACAATTTGTCCCAAAAATATCAAATTCAAGCTTCCATAATAAATCAAATTGTAGTGTTACAGTCCATTACAAGAAAAAATCAATTATGAACTCGAATAAAAGTTTTCATCACCTATCAATAATTACTTTAAATAAAAATTAAATATCTTATATATAAGATTTAATATGTTATATAATATCTACTCATCAATTACTGTATATAAAAGGCAAACCAAGAAAAAAAAAATATTGCAGGAATCTAGCACATGAAGACTTTGTTGCTGAAACAAACTATGAAGCGGCCAATGCTGTGCATCGTGTTACAGCTCAAAAAGAGATGTATATTGTTGTTTTGCAATCTTGGAAAAATTAGCACAGTTGGATATTCTGAGGAAGAGCAATTTTGCAGATGTGGTTTTGGAAGTATTTGAATTAGAATTTTGGAAATATATATTTGGTTTAAAAAACTATTTTGAATAAAATAAATGTTAAATCTTTAAATGTATTCGAAAAAAATATTAATATAGATCTTATTTCGTTGCTTTTGAAAATTCTATATGATTCAAAAAGAAAAAAAAATCCCATTAGGACTTTGAAATAACAAAATTATAGATTTTTAAAATTTGAGCTTATTGTGCATATTTGAAGATGTGAATAGTAAAAAGTTGCTTTTAGTTGAGGAAAAAGAACCAAAAATTTTTTTTTTGGAAACCAGTTGCCATAGGTGCCCCAAACAAACCCTAATTTCAACTACTTTTTGTCTTTTCTCTCAGTTTCACTATTTACATCTCCAACTCTAACTTAAAAACTCAACCTTTAAAAGTCCATGACTTTATTATTTCAAGTCGAAATGAGATGTTTTTTTCTGTCTAAATTACATAGAACTTTTAAAGGAACGAAACAAGATGCATTAATTTTTTTTTTCCAAATATGTTTCAAGTTTTTAGGGCTCATTTAGGGGAATATTTAGATATAATGTTTTAAAAAGGGTTGGAAATATGTGTTTAGAGGGGGGACTTTTGAAAAAGTTATATGATATAAAAAATAATATAAAATTTTGAAATGTGTTCGTAAAAAAATATATATATATATATGTGTGAAAGGGATATTGTCTTATTCATGTCGTTATTACGAGCATTTTGACATAAAAAAACATCTTATTCTAATTTGAAATGAAAAAATTATGAATTTTTAAAGTATAAGTTTTTGAAAATAGAAGAGAGCGAAAATTTAACATAGAGCTGAGATTTTAAAATCAAAATGATATTTTGCTATCTCCAGATGACACTCCAATAGGGTCTTATGTTTTATAATTCTAAATAATTTATTTTTAACCAAATACACAATTCTAAAACTCAACAGAATGTCAATCAAAATAATTTCAAAACTCTAACTTAAGTAGACCAATCAAACGACCTCTTTAGTATTTTTTTTCTTTAGTTGCTCATTTTTTTTTTTTTTATCATTTTTCTCATTTTGCTATGTTTCCTTTCGGTTGATGACCTTATGCTTTCAGAATGTAAGATCCCTTTTCTTCTTTTTTCTTTAATTAATAAATTTCACTTATGAAAAATGTATTTGAATTTGAGTTAAAATTTTTAAGTTTTAATAATAATTTTTGTTGATTTTTTCAAAAAAAAAAAAACAAAATATTTTTTTTTATAAAAATAAAAATTAAATTAAAAAATTTAAGTTTGAGTTGGTGAACTAAACTCACATTAAATATCAATTTTATGGTTCAGATTCGTGAATTTCACGAATCGAGAAACCCTTCATCACGTAAACTTTTATGCTGCTAATAGATTTATTATAGCCGTCATTCTGTCCACATGGCTGACTGACAAATTTTAAAGCTTGTGGGCCCACTCAAAGTGTAAAAGGACTGAGAGCCCCCTCGTGAACCGTCAAAATCAATCCTTCCATGTGTACATGTAAATTTACATTTTGAAATAAACAAATATAAATTTAAAAAGTTATGATAGATTTTTTTTTTTTTTGAATAAGAATCACTTTATTAAGCAAAAGCATCAATAAAAACAGCATTAGAGACTACATTGAGAGTCTCACTAATCCAAACATTAATACGATTAGAATTGAAACCAAATCTGACTAAAAGATGAGCAACGTGATTCGCACTTCGACAAATATGATGAATACCTGTACTCCGCAATTGGACACACAACTGATGAACATCCTCCAGAATCGGACCTTCCTAAAAAAGCTCCCGATTATCCACAACAGCTGAGACGACATTGATTGCGTCAGTTTCCACCTCAAGGTTAAAACACTCTATTTCCTTTGCAAATCTCAAACCTTCACGAAGAGCTATACATTCAGTCAAAAAAGGGGAAAAAAAGCCCTTCTACTGATTTTGCCACAACGCCTAAATAAAACCCCTTCTCATTACGGATAGCGGCACCTATACCAATGTGACCCGACCCCGGGAAGACTGAAGCATCGACATTTAACTTGAGATAACCCGGTTGAGGTGGCAACCAAACATCAGAGCCTATAGCTTGTGATTGGGTCGGAACCCTATTCAAAGCCTGCCATTCACCATAACTGGCAATACTCAAATCAAAAATAGCTTGTGGGTCTTCAACCCCTCCACCATGAACAACCTTATTCCTTTCGCTCCATAATTTCCAAGCTAACTAACACACTAGAGCAAAATCCTCCAGAGAAACTTCTGACTGTACAATTCGTAAGAAATCTGCAAATGGGAAAACCCTCCTATTCTCAATTACCTTCCAAAACCGAGAAATCTTCCACATCGCTTGCGATATCGGGCAATCGAGGATTGTGTGGGAAATGGATTCCATACCATCATTACATCTAGGGCAAACAACATCACATTCAATACCTCTATAGCTCAAGGAAACCATCGTGGGAAGAATATCATGGAAAGCACGCCATATAAACAACCGGGCTTTGCGAGGAATTGGTAAACTCCACATTTTTCTCTACCATAAAACATCCGAATTGACAACAGAAGAAGACCCACTACGCTTAGACTCCATAATAGCCCTATACCCAAAACGTACCTTATAGAGACCTTTGGAGTCAAAGTGCCAAGCCCATTTATCACCACTAATACCATTTCCTAGAGGGATACCCATAATAAGCTCTTGGTCAATCGGCCAAAGAGTATTCTCAATCTTACCCTTATCCCAGACACGGTTCCCTTCCACCATCAAATCAGCAACCTTCAAAAGTTCCCCTCCTACTGGCATCTTAGTTACCACACGAAAGGATGAAGGTCTCGGAAGCCATGGATCGCCAAAAACCCGAGTCGAAAGCCCATCCCCAATACGACGTCGAAGCCCAAGATTAATAACGTTTCGTCTTATTCAGATCTAAATTTTTAAATTTGTATAATTTTAATATATATAATTTTAATTTAAATAATTTTAAATTATTAAAATATTATTAGAATCATCTTTTTTTGTTATAATTTATGTATAATTCGTCAATAATTTAATCAAAAAGTAATATTTATTAACGAATTTTATTTAAAAATTAACAAAAAAAAATTATTATAATAATATTTTCATCATTTAGGGTCATTTGAATCATAAAAAAAATAGAGAGCAAAATTATAAGAACTTAAAATTTATGGACTAATTTAGCAGTTTATCTGAAAAGTTATTTGAAGAAAATCTAATAGTTATTGTACCTTTATAAATAAATATAAAATCTTACCTTCATTTACTTCTAGTATCAAATAAGAAAATGAACAATCATCATCTTTCTTTTCTAAAAACACCTTTGAATTTACCTTAACAAAAGGAAAAAAAAAATGAAATTAAATAAATCCTCAATATTTGCATTTCCTTACACTTCCCTTCTTTCGATACTCTCTTCATCCTTTTGCCTTTCTCTTCATCTGACCAAATAGGAACCATAATAGAGAGAAGAAAAAGATAAAAAGAAGGAAGAAAGAGGAAAATAGTATCTCTCTCTCTTTTTTTATTTTATTTTTTGAAATCCTAGTATATCTAAAAATGTTTTATGATAAAATTATCTTTAAAAATTCTCATAAATGAATAATATTATGTTAATTATCTAAAATAATTTTGGCATAAATATGTTGTTTATTTACCGTATTTTCTCAAAAAAAAAAAAAAAAAAAAAAAAAAGAAAGTAGTAGCAGCAGTAGACAATAGTAGTAGTGACAGAACCTAACCAACAGGCCTATAGATCTAGTTGGAGATGGGCCTCAATATTGAAAAAGCCCAAAGCCCAAACGGAGTTGTTGTGCGTATGGGGTTGAGTCAGAAAGGCGGTGAGAATTTGCCGAAAGGTCTTATAGAGCAGTACGTGAGTGACGAACACGGAAAAGCTCTCCGGTCAAACATGTGTCGTTTATCAAAACGCCACTTGCTTTCCCAAATTTCCTTTGGCCCCAACCCCAAGGCAAGAGTCACTATAAATACATACCCACTCTCTTCCACTGCTTTATTATTCCGTCTTTTCCGCTACTGGGTCCGTAACCGCAGGTAGTAAATCAAAAAAGAAGAGAAAAATATCTCCCGATTCTACACTAACCCAGCAGCAGAGAACAGAAAGAAAACAAAAAAAGAAAAATAAAATTTTCTCATCTGAATTTCCCCACCGATCAAGTTTCCGAAAGTTCAACATCTTGTGTCAGGTAATTCACTTTTTCTTTTTCTTTCTCTCTTCTGATTTTAGGGCACTTAAAATTTTATTTTTATTTTCTCATTTCTGCCGATAATAGAACAAATTAATCGAGTAATATTATTACTTTTTTTAATTATAGTTTTTCTGTTTGATTTGATGCGATTGGAACTGCAGAATGAATGTTAGGGTGTGAATGAAAAATCCAATTGATTAGAAATTTCGTTGTGTTGCAGTTGATTGGCATTCCATTTGTTGGTATTTTTTTTTCGCACATTCAAACGGTTTTCGAGTCGGTTCTGTTTCAATCCGGTGGCCGTGGAGACGAACTTCGGAGGCTCGGTTTCGAAGAACATGACTGAGCGAAGGGATAGCAGGCCTGCTAGGATCGCTTCTCACACTGCCCGTCAAGAGTGGGTTCCTAGAGGGTCGCCCACCGTAACCGTTGTGAACCTGCCTTCGAGCTCGAATTCAAACCCGATCGGCAATGGTGGAAAGGATTCTAATTCTAACCATGGCTCCACAGCCGCTCAGAGTCGTTACAGAGGGAATAGTAATTGTGCTGGTTCAAGGGGTCAAGTGAATCGGCCGACCAATCACAGCAGGGAGAGAGATGAGACTCAGGAGAGGAGTACAAACAAGGATGTGAGGGTTTCGAAAGATGCAAATTTGCCTCAGCTTGTGCAAGAGATTCAGGAAAAGCTGATGAAGGGGGCCGTTGAGTGTATGATTTGTTACGACATGGTTCGGAGATCCGCACCCATTTGGTCTTGTTCGAGCTGCTACTCAATTTTCCATCTGAATTGTATCAAGAAATGGGCACGAGCGCCCACCTCTGTTGATCTGTCTGTGGAGAAAAATCAGGGGTTTAATTGGCGGTGTCCTGGATGTCAATCTGTGCAGCTCACATCCTCGAAGGAGATTCTGTATATGTGCTTCTGTGGCAAGAGGCCTGACCCACCTTCCGACCTGTACTTGACTCCCCATTCGTGTGGGGAGCCTTGTGGTAAGCGGCTTGAGAGGGATTTTCTTGGTCCTGGAGAGACAGAGGAGGATCTTTGCCCTCATATTTGTGTGTTGCAGTGCCACCCAGGTCCGTGCCCACCTTGTAAAGCATTTGCCCCTCCTCGTAAATGCCCTTGTGGAAAGAAGACGATTACAACGAGATGCTCTGATCGAAAGTCTGTTCTTAGTTGTGGTCAAGTCTGTGATAAGGTTCTTGAATGTGGCCGTCATAGGTGTGAGCGGGTTTGCCACTTGGGTCCTTGTGACCAGTGTCAAGTTCAGGTTAATGCTTCCTGTTTTTGTAAGAAAAAGTTGGAGGTTGTTCTCTGCGGTGACATGACCGTGAAGGGAGAGGTGAAAGCGGAGGATGGGGTCTTTTCATGTGCTTCTCTTTGTGGGAAGAGGCTTAACTGCAATAATCATTTCTGCAGTGAAATTTGCCATCCAGGTTCCTGTGGAGAGTGCGAGTTGCTGCCGAGCAAGATCAAGACATGTCATTGTGGGAAAACAGTCTTGGAGGAAGAACGACAGAGTTGTTTAGATCCAATTCCTACCTGTTCAAAAATATGCAAGAAGCCCCTTCCTTGTTCGAAGCATTATTGCGAAGAGGTGTGCCATGCTGGTGATTGTCCCCCTTGTTTGGTTAAAGTCACACAAAAATGCCGCTGTTCATCAACTTCTCGATCTGTGGAATGCTATAGAACTACTTCAGATGAGACATTTACTTGTGATAAGACTTGTGGGCATAAGAAGAGCTGTGGAAGGCACCGTTGTAATGAGCGGTGCTGTCCTCTCTCTAATTCAAGCAGCGCCTTCTTGGGGGATTGGGATCCACACTTTTGCTCCATTTCCTGTGGTAAGAAGCTAAGATGTGGCCAACATTCTTGTGAATCTCTTTGTCACAGTGGTCATTGCCCTTCTTGCCTCGAGACCATATTCACTGATTTAACTTGTGCATGTGGTAGAACTTCAATACCTCCTCCATTGCCTTGTGGGACGCCAACCCCTTCTTGTCAACTCCCATGTTTGGTACCTCAGCCTTGTGGGCATTCATCTTCCCACAGCTGCCACTTTGGAGACTGCCCCCCTTGTTCCGTGCCTGTAGCAAAAGAGTGTATTTGCGGGCATGTGGTTCTTAGGAACATTCCTTGTGGGTCAAGGGACATTAGATGTAACAAGCTCTGTGGGAAGACTAGGCAATGCGGTATGCATGCCTGTGGAAGAACTTGTCACCCGGCTCCTTGTGATGCTCATTCAGGAACTGAACCAGGTTTAAGATCTTCATGTGGACAGACATGTGGTGCTCCCAGGAGAGATTGCAGGCATACATGCACTGTGCCTTGTCACCCCTCCTCTCTTTGTCCCGATGTGCGGTGTGACTTCCCTGTGACAATCACTTGTTCTTGTGGCCGGATAACAGCAAGTGTTCCATGTGATGCGGGAGGCAACAATGGTGGTTTTAATGGTGATACTGTATATGAAGCTTCGGTCTTGCAGAAGTTACCGGTGCTACTTCAACCAGTAGAAGCGACTGGTAAGATACCACTTGGACAGAGGAAGCTTATGTGTGATGATGAATGCGCAAAGTTGGAGCGGAAACGGGTTCTTGCAGATGCTTTTGATATATCGACTCCAAACTTGGATGCTCTTCATTTTGGCGAGAGCTCTGCTCTTTCTGAGTTGCTGGTAGACCTCTATAGGCGTGACCCAAAATGGGTATTGTCTGTGGAGGAGAGATGCAAGTATCTAGTGCTTGGCCGGAGCAAAGGAACTACAAGTGGTCTTAAGGCCCATGTTTTCTGTCCAATGCTAAAGGATAAGAGAGATGCGGTCAGGGTAATTGCTGATAGGTGGAAGCTCACTGTAAGTGCTGCTGGCTGGGAGCCAAAGCGTTTCATTGTTGTTCACGTTACACCCAAGTCAAAAGCTCCGCCTCGTGTTCTTGGGGTCAAGGGCACCACCACCGTGAATGCACCCCATCATCCTGCATTTGATCCTTTGGTAGACATGGATCCCAGGCTTGTTGTTTCTTTTCTAGATCTGCCTAGAGATGCAGATATAAGTGCGTTGGTTCTGAGGTTTGGCGGGGAGTGTGAGCTCGTCTGGTTGAATGACAAGAATGCATTGGCTGTGTTTCATGATCCTGCTCGTGCAGCAACAGCCATGAGGAGGTTGGATCATGGATCGGTGTACCATGGGGCTGTTCTGGTTCAGCCAGCTGCTGGTGCCTCATCGTTCCCGGGAACCAATGCATGGGGAGGAACGGGAATGTCCAAGGGTAACCCATGGAAGAAAGCGGTGGCTCAGGAATCTGGCTGGAAAGAAGATTCTTGGGGTGGTGAAGAGTGGTCATCTGGTGGCTCCACCAATGTGCAGACATCTGTTTGGAAGAAAGAAATGCCACTTGCTGCCACATTAAATCGATGGAGTGTTCTTGATCGTGAAACGGCTTTGAGTTCATCATCTGCATCTGTTGGAGTCAAGGTTTTGGCGAAGGAGGCTGCAGGTGGGAGTGGCACCACGCCTTCGAATTTGGCATCTAGCACAAGTGTTCTGAATCCACCAGGGCAGCACGCGGGAAACATTACCGAAACGGATGGTTCTGAAGTCGTAGATGATTGGGAGAAGGCTTATGATAACATTACGTGAGACTTTCCCCAACAAAAGAAAATTTTACTCAAGTTTGATGTTTTGAGATAATTTCTTTATGGTTCATGGACAAGGGTATGAGACATTTTACAGTCTGGTAATCCCCTTTGGTTCTTATTTCGGCTTCTTTTGCTGCAACAGGGCATAGATTTTTCTTTTTGTTTTGGATTTAAATATCATGTTGTTATCACATCTTCCACTTGACTGGTCGATGTTTTGTTGGTAATTTTTCTCAAATCAACAAGCCTGCTATAAGAATTGGCGTAAGACTGCGTCTGTACTTGCTGTTCTGCTGTGTGGAACAGCATTCTTTTGTAAATTTGAGCTTCGTTTATATATTTGCAACATTTGGGAGGTATCAAAATGATATATGATATATATATATATATTTATATTTATATATGAATATATACATACACCTCGTCTCTCTCTCTCTCTCTTTCTCTATATAAATATATATCTAGATATGTCTTTATCTCGCTGACCACTTCTTGCTGCCATTTACGAAGATATGCCTTTTGGATTGGGAGGGAGGGGACAAGGCAAATATATTTTTTGATTTTGTTAATTTTTTTTTTTTAAATGTATGGATGATTAAACATTGTTATATCAACATTGCTCACATTACTGTTATATATTAGTCCATTTCATGGGCAGCTTTCGTCAGGTAAAGCAAGCTTCCTTTTTTTATTATTATTATTATTATTTTATTTTTAAGTAATTGGAGAAAACAATCTATTTCCACCATGTTTATATAGTAGCGGCATGTATTTCAGCTTCTCTAAATCTAAAATGTCCTTGTGCAAATAGCAGCATCTCAAATGCTTTTTTTATTTTTATTTTTTATTTTATTTTTATTTTTTTCTGAACATATTACGACAAAAAACAAAATTGGCAACCCACCAAAAATGTCAGCTTGATGTCGTCGAATTTCATATTATTAGATTACTCCTCTTTTAACACACTCATCCGAGGTAGGGTGAAGACACAGAGAGAGAAAGTCATTAAACAATAATAAGATTAATGACTTACCTTGGGTTTTGTTTTGTTTTTGTTTTTTTAAACTGTGAGGGATTCTAGTCTAGTGGTAGAAATTGATGTGTAATTACTCTCAACGACGGAATCAAGATTTTGATTCAGGGACATAAAAGAAAATTGTTTTGAACTCTCAAACATTCAATCTCAATATTATGTACTACAGTTTGCTGATTTTCATACATGATGTAAACTTTTTAGAAGTTATTTTTATTTTTTATCTATTATTCTCTTGGGAGTTCAATTTAGTTTAAAACAAAGAAAAAGTAGTACCTTTAAAGAGAAAAAAAAAAATCAATCTCAATATTATGTAATACAGTTTGCCGAATTTTTTCATAGATGGTGTAAACTTTTTAGAAGTCATTTTTATTTTTTATCTATTATTCTCTTGGGAGTTCAATTTAGTTAAAAAAAAAAAAAGAAAAAGTAGTACCTTTAAAGAGAGGAAAAAAAAAAAAGAGATTTTAATACGCATTACCGTTTTCTTGCGAGAGTGTTAACGTGCGTCCTTACATTTTCTTCGCTTGTTTAATAAAATACGAACATCGATATTGTTTCAAATGACCCCATAATAATACAAAAAAACTTTATCCCGATTACAAATAGGTTTCACCAATGAATTATGATGAAACGCACAATGGGATATAACGTGCGTTAAATTCCAACAACAAGAATCGAAGAAAGCATACCAATTATCAACATACATACAACTATTTCAACAACATCACTATAATCGATAAAAAACTCCGATCGATAAAGATAAAGAGAATATAACAAGAAGATCATCACCATTATCACATAATTATGATAAGAGTTTATTAAGTCCCGAATATGCAAAGATCCAGGAAAGAAAATGTCGATATTTGTATTAAAAAAGAGGAACGTTCAAGGGCGGAGGGAGGCATGGCCGATGGGCTCCAAATCTGTGACATTTATAAAAATGATGGATGCAACTAAAAACAACCTATGTACTTGCTAGCTTTTCTCCTTCTCATCCAATCTCTAATTGACATGTGTCTCATTTTTTTTTGGGTAATTGAATCTAGCTTAGTTTGGTTTCTATAACTAGTTTAGTTTAGTTTGTAAAACCATAAAATTGATAACTGTATTTCTATAATAACTATGTACTTCATTTGTAACTGGTTCTATGATTCTTTTTTATTTGATTTCGTTTCAATAACTAAGTTTCTTTTCCTTTACACGTGGTAAACCAAGAAAAAAAAGAGACATGTACCACATTCAATTTGAAGTCTAAATGGCTTCTCTTCCAACTTTGTGCTGGTCACATTATTTTCTTTATACCACTAAATTTCTTTTTCACCCCCACTAATTTTTTTATACCAAAATTCCAGCCCAAATCCCAACCTCCAACCATTTTATTTTTTAACTTTTTTTTTCCCGTCTTTTTCTCCTGTTTCCAACCGTCCCAAGCTGGAGCCAAAACCCATTTGTCAAATAATTGATATCAACATCTCTTCTCAATCTCTCTCTGATGCCTTTCACTGTTTCATCTCTTCCCATTTCTTCGTATTTCTTCTCTCTCTCTTTTTCCAATTGATTTAAATATTTCATCATGTTTTTGTTTGGAGTTAGTTGAGATCGATTCAAACGTATATCATACTTTCATATTCAATATGCTATTTTTTGTTTTTGTTTTTGTTTTGTTTTTTTCTCTCTTCGTTTTTCTTATTCATAGATGTTATTGAGTGAGTTAATTTTATGGGAATTTGTAGATTTGGATTGATAACATTCGTTTGGATTTTGAATATTAATTTGATTTTTTTTTTTTACCATGAAGGATAGTGAAGTTAAACCTTTTTTTTAAAGATTTTTTTAAAAGATTTTTTTTTTTTTGGTCTATGTCTCTATAAGTATGTACTTAGAATATTGTATTCTTACATACTTAATTAACCTAGTACGTAATCTGTTCTTATAAAATTTTGTTCATATTATTATTACCTTATTAATCATTGTTTTGTTTTATTATAAAATTTTGTTCATATTATAATTACATTACTAATCATTGTTTTAAAATTTAATGTTTTTATAACCATAAACATTTATTACACAACATAAAAAATATTCCAAAAAATTTAATATTATATACACTTATTTTTTTGAATCGAAATATCTAAGAAATTCCTTTAACAGTAATATATACATACTCATATTTACTCATTTTTAACAATATCCTTATACAATATTCTCTTTTTATCAATATTCTTCACCATAATTACTCATTTTTAAATTAATTATATATATAGACTTAAACATATATTTACATATAAATAATTTTTACAAAAATTAATAAACTTATTAAATAATCCGGCACGTGCATTTGCACGTCACCTAGTAATATAAAAATTGAGGAAAGAAAAGGTCAATATTTGGTTTTAAAAAAATCATAAACATCCAGGGACAGGAGGAGGCATGGCCAGGGGAGGGGGCATATGTCCGTTAGATTTCAATACTTTCTTTTTACAGTGTTATCGGGTCTTGGGAAACTCTCAATTTTGAAAACTCAGATACTACCTTTAGTTTTTTCTCCATATGATAGAACGCTTTACATCTTTGTTCCTTGAAGTTATTTTAATATCTACATTTACACAATTTTCTTAAAAAAAAAAGATAACAATGGTAAAAAAAAACTTAAGATTGTACTTTTAGTTCAAACATTTGAGTTCTGAAAAAAAAAAAAAAAAAAATGGCTCTGTCACCGTGAACAACGAATTTATGTATAATAACATTTTATTGATGACATAATTCTATTAATATGATTAATAACCACTAAAAAGAAATTAGGATGTTTTAATTTCCACTTCTTAGTAGGAAAGTAAATATTATTATAATAACGGTATGAAAGCAACAAAAGAAAAAAGTTGAGTAAGGTGGCTGCCATGATCAATCACATGACGTGTGGGTGGCTTCCTGCTTGGAACCCGATCCCAAACGGAAACGCATATGATTTTGATTTCCATATCAATATTTTTAACTCTTTTGGAATCTTCATTTCCGTTGAAGTTTTTTTCGGCTTTTTCTTTAATCTGTTTTCTTTAAATATAAAATTTTATTTATTTTTTTGCATGGAATATAAAATTAATTTTATTATTTATATATTTTAATTTTGGTTTTTCATTTTAAAAACTTAAATTTAAAAATTCATAATTTTTTATTTAAAATCAAAATGAATTATTTTTTTTGAATTGTATAAAATAATAAGGAAACAACATCAACATTGTTTTTTTTTTTTTTTTTAAACATTTCAAGTTTTTAAACTATTAATTATGTTTGTCCATTTTCAACTAAAAATACATTTCTAAATAGTAATTCATTTTCAATTAAAACATTTTCAAATCTCGTTCCAAACATCCATCAAAGAATATTTCATATCATCTGACAGAAAACAAACTTCTAAACATGAAAGCATTTTTAATCAAATATATTTCCAAAGCTCTAATTTGAGGTGGTATTCTAAAATCAGGTGGTACTCTTAGAAGCCCCCCCCCCCGTTAATCATGTTTTAGATTATTTAAGTTTTCTCCCAAGATAAAAGAAAGAAAGAAAGAAAAAAATAAAAAATAAAAAAATAAAAAGGACCGTAAATGAGTAAAAAATGACAGTTTAGCCTTCAGAATCACACCAAGTAGTCGTTCTCAGTCCAGCGTTTCCCTCCCTTCGCTTGCCGTCCCCTTCTCTCCATTTTCATTGCTTTCTTATTGTGAAGTCCGTCCGTAACGCTTTGGGAATTTCGTTTTCTTGGTCCAATACTTCTTTTTTCTTTTTAATATTTTTTTTTCCTCAGTTTCCATGATTCACACTTCCTTTTAGGATTTGGGTTTTATTGTTTTTTTCTTGTAGTTCTGAATGTTCATTCTCAAAAATGGATCCTCAGCTGAGTCCCATTGTCTTCACTCATCCGTTCAAGGTAATCTTGTTTGTTCTTTGTCACTGTTAATGTTTATCAGTATATTTTGACTGTTGACTGTTTTAATCCTTTTTTTTTTTTTTTTCGATTATTATTTTGCGATTCTTTTTTAGCAGTTTTGCTTCTTCCTCTTTCAGTCTTGTTTAGATTAACGACGGTGTTATGATCCGAGCTTGTGGGGTTATGACCCTTTTAGCCAAATTGTTAATCTCTGATTAATAATGCAATATCTGTATGAACCAGATCTTGAAGAACGCTGTTAAGTAACCAAATCATAGTTTTATAAATACATCCCTTATTTCCTTCTTGAATGTTCTTAAAGAGGAAAAAGAAAAAAAAGGAAAGAAAGGGCTTTAGTATCCTTTTGGAGGAGCACTCTCTGGATATTTATTATGCAAGGTTAGAATGACATCTTGTACTAATAGGGTTATTTATTTACGTTGTAAGTCTATTTATCTTAATACCAAATTCTTGAAGCGTTTATCTTTTACGGTTTGAATTATGAGTTGATTGCTGGTAATAGGAAATTTGTTTCAACACTCTGCAAATCACAATGATTTTGACAATATAATTTGGTGCACTAATTAACACTTGATTACTAGTAACTAGGATAACTTATCTACTATTGCAGAGATTTTATTGTATGATTTTGAAAGAATTGGAAATTGTGTTAGATACAATCAATGTATATTTGTCTTCTATGTTTGCTACAATGAATATGTGCCTTTAATATGTTGTCCAATATTGAAATGTTAGTTGACCACCACTATTCCTCTAAGGTCATTCCATTTATGAGCAGAGCGAGGGGCATCGCTAGGCCCCAGCTTCGCATAGAGATAAGGGGTGGACCCCACACTTGGGTGGCACCCACCCTCTATCTGTAGTGGAGTTGGGGCATCGTGAGCCTCTAGCTCCACATAGATATAAGATGTGGGCGAGTGGGCCCCAGACGTGGATGCGCTTCACCCTCTATATGTTGTGGAGCTGGGGAATTTCTGACACAACAGAAACCTACACATGACCCGCGAGCCCAGACTGATGTGTAGTGTGCCTTTTTATTTTCAACTAGATATTTAGATCTTCAATTTGATAATTTGTTTGTCTTCCATCATTGTAAATCTTTTTTTTTTAACTCATTCAAATTGATTAGATGCAAGTGCTGCATTTGTGATTAACTTGTGATCGTAATGCAACAATGTACAGGGTGAGACTTGGAAGCATACACTTCTTTTCTCATTTCAAAGCCTTGGAGTGCTTTACGGCCAATTAAGTGCTGCTCCTTTATATGTCTTTGGGACAGTTCCTCCAAAAGATTTTGTATCGGATGAGACTGCCTATGGCCTATTTTCTTTCATCTTTTGGACAATTAACATCATTTCCTTACTGAAGTATGCCCTTATAGTACTCAGGGCTGATGATGATGGAGAGGGTAATTGTCTTTATTCTGTGTAACCATGCGAATTACTCTGCCAGGATTAGTCTTGAATAATTATTTTCTTTCTTTAACACATTCTTGTAGGTGGTACTTTTGCTTTGTACTCAATCTTGTGCAGGCATGCTAAGGTAGGTCTGCTTCCAAATGATAGAAGTGCAAATGAAGTTATGAATTATGAGGCAGGAAGTCCTTTTAAGGTCAAGGTGGAATCAAGGGCTAGAAGGGCTATTGCAAAACATAAAAGTAGCCATTATCTCATGTTGTTCTTGGCTTTATTCGGTTCCTGCATGGCAATTGGTGATGGGGTTCTTACTCCTGCTCTTTCTGGTTAGGCAGTCATTTATTTGCAGCAGAAATAGGATCTCCTATGTTCAACTTCGACAATTTTTTCTTTTTCTGTTTCCTTCTCCAGTGTTATCGGCTTCATCAGGTTTTGGAAGATCCTTGTCTCATATTAAATGTAAGAGTTATTGGTAGATTGAATAAGTTATAAGGATGCTGTTAATCATCGCTTCCTCATTTGTCTTTTATTTTGTGGTTCCTACCAGTTTCATCTCGGGAAAGTGAAGATAAGAAAATATCCAAAGCGCTAAAAGAATGTGAGTACATCATCTGAGTCTAAAATTTAAGTTAATCTTCACAATAATTTTCTTTTCTCTCACTGTTTTCCTATGATGTTTAGTCTAATTGGTGATTGATGCGGTTTTGTCTGCCTAAGCTATGTGCTTCTGGGTTGTATCATTCATATCCATTGTTAATCGTTTTCCTCACATCTATCAGAAATAGTCATTCGGGAAATTAAAAAAGTTGCCATCTGTTACAAATATATCTCAGCATTTATGTGAATAAGATTACATGCATTTTTTTTTTTTTAATTTATTGTCAGTTAATGTTAAGGATACTTTGAGTTTGGAAAAATTGATCGTGTCATCTGGTTGTTTTCTTCATAGATTACTCCCAATGAGAAACTCGTAATTTCATTGTTGTTTTCCTTTTCCTTTTTAAGAAGTCTGAAATATGTTAAAAAGGAGAAAAGAGGGGAAGAAAGATCGAGGAAGAAAGACGAAAGGTTCAGCAACCTAGCAAGCAGAAATATGCCAAAAAGATTAAATGACATTCCCCCAGTTATGAAAAATCACGGAAAAGGAAGTTTATAATCTCCTTAGTAGTAGAGACCTTGGACTCTATCCCTTGAAGTTTTCACATCCTCAGACTATTTTGAAAAGTACGAGTGTGTGGGAGTTTTAACCGTTATGCAGAGTCCGCATGTTCTGAAAAGTAAACTGTGCATAACTTTAATTTGAGCTTGAACTTACTGAAGAATATATGCAACATATCAAGTTACCGCATTCATCTTGTAAACAGAACTTCTATATTTTGTTAGTTTCTTATATTTATGTATCGCTCTTGCAAATTTTTCCTCCTTTCTTATTCTTATTTTCGTTTTTTTTTTTTTTTTTTTTTTTTTTTTTTTTTATGGAAATGGTAACAGATGTACCAGTTCCTGTTGCATGTGCCATATTGGTTTGCCTTTTCATGCTGCAGCACTATGGCACTCACAAGATCGGGTTTATCTTCGCTCCGATTGTCATCATCTGGCTTTTATTTATTAGTGGAGTGGGTATATATAATATTTTTCACTGGAACCAACACATCTTTCGCGCAATGTCCCCTACTTACATGTACAATTTTGTCATCAATACCCATGTTCATGGTTGGAGGTCATTAGGAAGCATCATTCTGTGTGTTGCAGGTATGTTTCCGTTATGGCCTAAGCTGGGATATCCGAATCTTCATTATTATTATTATTATTTATGTAAAAGAGTATGGTTTTTCTTTCAATTAAGTTTGTTTACATCATGAGATGCTGTAACTTTCACAGGATCGGAAGCAATGTTTGCAGGTCTAGGTCATTTCTCAAAGAAGTCTATCAAGGTATTTGATATGCAATGCTCCATTATAACGATTACATTTAAGAGTTATAAATAACTTATAGATGGTGTATTCTCATTGCAGATTACATTCATATGCTTAATTTATCCCGTTCTTGTTTTATGCTACGCCGGTCAGGCAGCATATATATCAAAAAATATGCATGTTGAAGATTTTAATCATCTCAGTGAATCTGTGCCTGGTATGTCTTGTATACTTCCTTAGAATCTGTTCAAAGAGGCTCCTGTGAATCTAACGCTTTAAAACATGGAAATGACAGGACATCTTCGCCATGTGTTTGTGGCATTATCCCTACTTGCTTCAGCTGTAGGAAGCCAGGCAACCATAACAGCTAGTTTTTCTATCATTAACCAGTGCCTGGCGCTCGGTTGTTTCCCAAGGGTTAAAGTTATTCATACGTCAGATAAGATTCACGGCCAGGTCTATATTCCCGATATTAACTGGCTATTAATGGTGCTTTGCCTCAGTGTCACTATTGGTTTTCATGACATTATGAAAATTGGGAGCGTGACAGGTAATGTCTCTTAGCAACGTCTCTATTTGTGACAATATTCTAAGATTGCATTGCTTAGTGTTTTTTATTAAATTTTATTACCAATAAAAAACCGAGAGCACGTATTCAGTGAACTGTCCAGATGATATATTGTAATATATCTGCTTGGTAAGTGGAATTGGCGTAGTAGTCATGACATTATTGACAAATCTCTTTCTCTACTGAAATTCGTAAGGACTTCAGGGTTATGAACGATGTTGGTATTTTTGAAGTAGACTGCAGTTTCTTTTGTTCTAATTATATATGCTTAAAGCGAGTTTGGGTGATTGTAAGCAATTTTGTTGTCTATGGTGATTTCTAATAGACCTTGGCTGTTAAATCCCCTGCAGGTTTGGCTGTAGTCTCTGGAATGCTAGTAACTACATGTCTAATGTCCCTTGTCATTGCTCTGTACTGGGAAAAGAATCTGCTTGAGTCTGTTTGCTTTCTTATATTTTTTGGCTTTGTCGAGGCCTTGTATGTGTCAGCATGTCTGTTGAGCATTCACAAGGGAGCTTGGTATTTGGTTGTCCTTTTTGTGCTGTCATTTACGGTGATGCTTGCTTGGCATTATGGAACTATGAAGAAATATGAGTTTGATTTACAAAACAAAGTGCCTACAGAATGGCTCACTGATTTTAGTCCAGGACTCGGAGTTTCCAGAGTACCCGGAATTGGCTTTATCTACACTGATATAGTTACGGGAATCCCAGCGTTCTTCTCGCACTTCATTACAAATCTCCCTGCATTTCATCAAGTGCTGATCTTTGTGTCCTTCAAGTCTCTGCCTGTGCCTTATGTTCATCCCAGTAGGAGGTATCTTATCGGTAGAGTTGGCCCCAGAGAGTATAAGATCTACCGCTGTGTTGTAAGATATGGTTACCGTGATCATATCAGAGACACGGATGATTTTGAGGAGCAGATTATTCGTTCAATTGGAGAATTCATTTCGCTGGAAGAAAATGATTTTGAATCCCTGACTTCACCAGAAGGAAGAATGATTGTTGTTGGAAAGCCATCAATAGAAGGAAATGCTTTGGTTCCTCTTGATGAAACACAGTTGCATCATGGGCCTGAAATCTTTCCAAATGACGAAAATCAAAGGAGTCCCCCAGGTGAGATTTCTGAGCGAGGTTGTCATCCTGTAAAGATAAAGAAGGTCCGGTTCATGTTGCCTCTGGAGAGTCCTAAAATGCGGGTCTCTGTTAGGGAGGAGCTACAAGAACTGATTGATGCAAGGGAGAGCGGCACAGCATATTTCTTGGGACAGTCTCATTTTGCAGTGCGCGACGGTTCGAACTTCCTCAAGCGGTTCCTGATCATGACTTATACTTTTTGCGATAAAAATTGCCGTGAACCTCCGGTGGCACTGAAGATCCCTCATGCTGCTCTTGTCGAGGTCGGTATGGTTTATACCATATAAACTGTTGAACTATGAACAGAGTTATGTAACAGCTTGTATAGGAGTGCATAAGAGAGAACAATATAAAAAAGTAACATATGTGACTGAAAGTACCACTTCATCTTCTAGTTTTCAGTCAAATATGTGGATTTTAGGGGAATAAACAAAAGTTATTAAAATGAAAAAAAAAAAAAAAACATGTTATTATCATATTCTATGGCCCAGAGTTTATTTATGACTGGATGCATCTTCGAAATATATATTTTTTTAGTTGTGTTGTAATGGAAATTTACTTTTTTTCCCCTCTTGTGCAAGAAAATAATCCTATCTTGATCACAATGATATGATTTTGATTTTTCCTGTATTATGATAAACATAGACATGATCATCAACCTTTTGTTATGTTCGATGAATAACCATCTTATGTTATGGTAGTCATTTATAATCCTACGTTTTCAGAAACATCTTAGTTGTGTTAGATTCATGTTCCACGAAATGCTGCGAGAACTCGGTAAGAACTGTCCCCAGTTTTAATGGATAGAAG
The DNA here is from genome assembly GCA_025413025.1 of Ficus hispida. NCBI lineage: Eukaryota > Viridiplantae > Streptophyta > Magnoliopsida > Rosales > Moraceae > Ficus > Ficus hispida. The sequence goes on along the minus strand of CM046366.1, from coordinate 18,267,007 downwards.
TAGATCTTGCTGTTTTCGAAGCCTGTTCGGGATGTCGGATTGAAGAGGGTGATCACATTTCAGATTCAGTTTACTGCAATATCTTCGTAAGGATGTCGGATGGAAGAGGGTGATCACATTTCAGATTCAGTTTACTGCAATATCTTCATAATGAAACCTACATAAATGATATAGCTATGAGAAAAATGAACCTTCAGTTGGTGCATTCGAATAAGTAGTAACACAAACTTTTGCGTTTTTATCTCGTCTTTATTTGTAATGTGGAATGTTTATGAATCCCGTTGCATTTTTCCTAAACCTGCAACGATCAGTTATTGCAAACTAAGAACAACTTTTCCTTTTGAACTCAAGGCTACGAAAATACCTGAGCTGGGAAAGTTAATGATACTAAAACTATTGTCGAAAGTCAACTTTTAAGGTTCGATAGGTCCCACTTGTAATAATTATTTCTTATTTACAGAAAAGCACATGGGAAACTTTTAAGGTTCGTTAGGTCCCAACTCATGATTACTTGAAGTTAATTGTTCGGAAGACAAGTTCATCTTAAGTCCAGCTTCGTTGCTATACCTATAAAACTTGGTCGTATTTTTAACCAAAAAAACCCTTAGTTACCAGGCACTAGTTTTTCATCATTTCAAAAGATGTTTCACATGCAACATATTTTCGCGGTTCATTCGAAATATATATATATATATATATATATATATATATTTTCATGGTGATGTCACCTTCACCTCCACGCTATCGCATCCGTTCCACTCCATCACTCCACCAAATCCAGCTAAGCGATGGGTTTCTTAATCGGGTTTCCAACAACACGTATATACAATGACGAGATTTTGCCCAATAAATACAAATTAATGTAATCTCAACCCTCAAACTACATGCAGGATCATACAGTTCATTTATAAGTTAACTTGACTAAGCTCAGGTTGGTATGATGGTAATTCAATTTTCAGTACTGTCATTATGCTCGATTCGTTAAGTGCGAGCATGCATATATTAAACTCATATATGCAATTTCAGCATTTCGGTAACATAGGCAATAAAAACATAATTCAAATGTAAACATAACATTCAGTTCATATGCAATATCAATCATTCATGAACATGTTTCAATCATCAACAAAACAAGATTCCATTTTGTTGGTGAGGTTGCTTACCTAAATTCTAAGTTAAGCGGCTTCAAACTATTTCACTCCTTTTATCCCCCAGCCAATACCACCTTCTTAATAAAATACTCTATCTAGAGTGGATCCTACTTAAATACCTCTTGGATTTCCATACATAATAAAAGTAATTTAAATATATCTAAAATCAGTCTCACGTTCATATTAAAGTTTTGTTCATATTAAAATTTTATGAGTATTTGAACTTTCATCGATTTCTTACTCATTATCATTGTGAAAATGTAACTTAGGGCAATGATCTTTATACTCTCTCCATTCTTTTCTCCCTAGATGATAGTCGAGCTTGTAGGTATATCATTTAAAAAAAAATACGAGGGACATCAACTCTAATCATAACTTTTGAGTACCAACTTATAATGCAACATATGAGTTTATCTCGTTTTTTTATTGATAAGTGTTTAAAGTATTGTTATATTAATTGATTGCATTTACTATTAAAATTTGGTAATTAAATTAGTATTCAAAAATTGACATTATATCTGATCTCTCTAGCATTATTCTTTCATAAAATCACATATTTTACGTTTTTTCAAAAGATCGCCTAGCCCAGTCCATGCAGATCATCTTTCCATACCTCAGCAACGGTAACATGCTCGATGTCAGGAGTAATAGCAGAGTTATCGGTTAGATTTAAGACATTAAGAATTGAATTAAATTATGGTTTATGCTTAATTATATTTAATAGTTTGGGAATTTGATTTGCTCCAACAGTTTCTGTATGGACGACAAAAAGATTCATGTTATAGAGTTTAAGAGAACTGTTTGAAACAATAATTTCTGACAGAATTTTGCCCTTTAATTTCAGAACTTCTAGATCTACATTTCACACTCTCTTTCTCAAAATTCATTGAATTCAAATTTCAAATACCCAAAACTTTCTTATTTCAAGTTGAAATAAGATATATATATTTTTTTAAATCTCACAGAATCATGAAAGTAACAAAATGAGAATTTTTTTTTTCAAACACATTGTAACTTTTTACACTATTCTATATCATAATTTATTTTTAATTCATACTTCAATCAAAGGTGATGGTTTGGTCCTTTTTTTTTTTTTTTTTTTTTTTATATAATATGATCATAAATTCCTATTTTCTTGACCAATACAGTTCTTTCTATCAAACTCTGTTAGAAATCTAACAGAATCTTGCTAAAATGATCGGTTGTTATAAAAAAAAAAAAAAACTAAATTGCCCTCTCTCTCTCCCTCCCTCCCTCTCCCCCTCTCCCCCTCTCTCTTTCTCTCTCTCTCTCTCTCTCTCTCTCTCAATCACCCGGCACGAACCTACTTTAGGGTTGCGCCGTCACCGCCGCAACCCCCTTCCCCACACCCACACCTACATAGTTGCACGCCCCACCCTTGGCACCCTCTTCCCACCCACCCCCTTCTCCTCCCCCATCCCCCTCCCTCCCTCTCGTCCCCTCCCTCTCGCAACCCCCTAGGACAAACCAGATCTGGGTTGCACTGTTATCGCCGCCACCCCCTATGACAACGTAGTGGCACCTCGCGCCCTCTCTCTTTCTCTCTCCTTCTCCCTCTCCCTCCCTCCTTCCCTCTTGCAAACCCCCATGGCATGAACCCAGATTGGAGTGCCCCCCCCCCCCCCCCCCTCCACTCCACCTAGTTGCGAGCGCCACCCCCACCCCCCCCCCCAAATCGAAACCCAAATTGGAATTGCCCGCTCGTCCATAGATCTGGGAAATGAGAAGAGAGAGAGAGAAGAGTGATTTTTATGATTTTTTTTAAAATTTTAATTAAATTAATTATTAGTAAATCACTAAAATGCCCTCTTATTTCGTTAGAAATTAACGGAATTTGACAAAAAGGATTATAGTGATCAACATTTAAAAGTTCAGGGTCATCTCAGCCCAAAAAAAAAAAAAAAAAAAGAGATCAAACTGTCATCTTTTAAAGATTAAGTGACTATCTGTGTTACTCTAAATATTATTAGCCTTTTATGAATATAGCTGGTTAGCTTTCATATGCTATTTATATAATATAATATTGGTAAGCCACTCGTCTCTTGCAATAATAAATATAGGACTACAATCTGAAAAATGTTGATAACAAGACTTTTGATCTGGTTGACCTTTAGTGGCGTGTGCAAGGCCATGGGGGGGGGGGGGGGGGGGGGGGGTGGTGGGGGGCGGGGTGGTCCGTAGTTATAAGCCTTTTAATTATTTCTTCATATTGATCTTGCTTTGGTTCATTTTCCTCAAACCTTCAGGTATATTATTGATAAAATGTATTCATACAATAAATTGAATAAATAAGAACGTATACTTTTGTTAGTTTCTGTCTTAAAAAAATAAATTTTAGGTCTTTTTCTCAAGTATATTTTTGTAAGGTCCATTGAATTATATTTATTTATTTTATGAATAACATACTCATATGTGAAATAAATACGTTGAATCTTTTATATCTCAGTGGCAATGCTTGTAGGGCTTAATTTTTGAAAGACCAATCTAATAACAATACTGAATTATTACAAAATTTTTACTAGCATACGAAATCATAAATTATAAAAGTCAACTTTCTTTGATTTCCTTTGATTATTGGTAGAATCGAAGTTAATGTTATCTTGTCTTAATCACAAGGAACAAAGCCGAGATGATATTAAATTTACTAATAAATGAAGACTAAAGGATCCAAAAACAATCAGGCGAATATGTCTATTGTCGAGGGTAAAATCTATAATTGAATCGAATCAAGTCGGGTTAGGGTCGATGGCTTTATTGTTGATCTAATTAAGCGTGTGTCGAGTTAACTGAACGTGTTAGCTGCTGATGAGCACTCAAGATGCACTCGCAAAGCAGTCAGTTATAATACAGATCGGGCGGTCGTATCCACAGAGATACGACAACAAAAACAATTAATATTAGTAGAGTTAAACGTTAAAAAGACAAGAAAATAAAATAATGAAAAGTGAAGATATTTTTGGAGGATTTTTGTGATAGAGAAAATAAACAAAATATGAAAAAGATAAAATTTAGGTAGAGAAAAATTCAATAATAAATTAGGTAAGGCATCATGAATCCTTCATATGCTTTATTCTCCAATTGGAATTTAATCTTCGATTTATGACTCAATTATACACTTCACATCCCAAACGAATAACTGGAAAATATGGAATTAAATATCAATAAAAATAATAAAAGTGTTTCGGTGGATTAAATCTTTATGTTGAAACCAATCGGATTTATCGTTATAAGTTATCCAAAATCAATAATGTACTCTTTTTAGCAAATTGTAGTAAAAGACAACTTATAAAATAAATTTTTATCAAAACAGAATGTGACAATATTACATAAACAAAACATGACTAAATTTTTATAAAAGATTGGTACAAAATAGTTTGAATAAAAAAATGAGCTGAAGAAATTCAATCTACTAAAATATATAAGATTTACAAACAAAAACAAAATCAAACTTAAATTGGATTATTTCACACATGAGATCATCCTTAGCTTCATCAAAATGTCTAACTTAGCTTACAATTCATCTCACAAAATTTTAAAAAGAAAATATAAGATGAAAATGCAAGGAGAATAAAATCACACTCCAAACTCAGCCAAAAAAATGGTGAGGAAAACGTTTTTATGCTTGCTGCACTGCCTTGCTTTTATAAGCCTCAATGTCCAGCATCTAAAGAGAGATTTTCGGCCAAAAAATCATGCTTTCAAGCTGGTAATCAAGAAGAGACTCGCGAAAAACCAGCTGGAGGAGATGGATGGCCTAGGCTGGAGCTGGCACAAGATTTGCGTGGCTCACCTGAGAACACGGCCCGAAACTCTCACGGGCTTGGAAGGTCTGGGTTGGAGCTAGCATCACGCATGCGGGCAAGGAGCTACAGTAATGAATGTGGTAGCTACACCTGCGGAAGAAAGGAAAGAAAAAGAAAAAAAAAAAAAAAACGAAAACGAAAAAGAAAAGGAAAAAAAAAGGAAAGAAAGAAAAATAAAATAAAAAAAAAAAAAAAAAATAAAATAAATAAAATAAAATTAAATGAAAATTAACCAGCTTATTGCTTGTCTCTAGCAATTCAAGCGAAACAAAAAAATAATGTTATGGTGAATAAGACCGAGTCAACCTCGCAAAGCTGTCAAAATACTTCAAGCAAAGTAGTAATGATAAATTAAAAGATGCTATCAGAGATTATTTCAGTCATACGTTAGAGGTGTGTGTGCGCTCCAAATCAAAACCATCTTCCCACAAATCAAAACACACTTAGCTTTGAAAATTCACCAAGTAAAAGTTTCAACTCCTACTATTACAAAAGTTGGCTTAGACAACGGAAAATACACGACGGTTTTACAAAAACCGTCCTCTAAAACTCAATTATACGATAGTTTTGGAAGACCATTGTGTAAACCTGTGATTATACGATTGTTTTTTATGATTTGTCAAAACGTCGTGTAATCTCTCAGTTTTTATAATCCTTACAACCCTTATTTTATCTTACAGAATAGTTCCACAGCTATGAAAACATTATAGAAACAAGCAATTATTGTTGCCTGAACCAGCCGAGTCATTATTAGCAGCAATGTTGAGGGGGGAGGAATACATTTTCCGCTTTAAAATTTTTTAATCTCTTTTTTTTTTTTTTAATGAAGACGTCTATATATATTGTTCAGTTTTCTGCTTTTAAAAATATTTCAAAAGGTATTATGGTCATTTTGTTTTATCACAACGTACAATAGAGGGGAAATACTGAAACTAAATTATCAAATCCGTAGGATTACCTTTTGGTTTTTTAAAATAATTGGATTTTTTTTTTAAAAGGTATATTTTCTAATTACATAGCTTCTTTTTTGTTTTTTGTTTTTTAAATAATGCTACTTCAATCATATAATTATGATGACATCCTATAATACATTTAATATATGTATACTCATCTAACCTTACAAGTAATGCTAGGTTAACAGAAAGAATCTTTTGGAATTACAAGCATACATTATAAAGGAATATAAGGGCCGTGTTCCAAAAAATCAAAGGGTAGCGTACTATATCACATGATAGTTTTCCCTTGAAAGGCTTTTAAATGGATTAATGCTTCCCAAACTATCTAACTTAGTGAGGACAAAATACATAAAGAGATAAGAAGGAAAGGAGGCCAAAAACAGATACAAATTAAAAAGAAAAAGGACTTTTTGTAGGGGCTTCTTCGGCAAAATTGGCCTTGAATTTTCAAAGAACTTGAGACGTAACCCTGATCTCTTTCTCTCTCATACTTTATAGATGAGATTAGAGTTAGGGAGGGGGAGAAAAAAAAAAAAAAAGCTTGATATTGAATCTGAGCACTTTTCGATGCTTTATATAAAGCAAATATCTATATCAAACTAACAAACTATATAGGAAGTTAAAGGAATCATCAAAGCCCTTCATTATTTATCTTTAGTACTAGCTTTCATTTGCTTCCGTCATGTATTTCCTTTCGAAGTTCACATAAATTTGGAACTCTCTCTTATTGATCTTTTAGCTAAGCCTTAAATCCTGCTAGTGCTTCGTTTTTCTAATTATTAGCTTGTATTGGGCTCAATATGTGGGCAAGGATAAGAGCTTTAAAGATCAAACGAGGTATATATACGTATATTTATTTGCTATGTTGTTGTATGTACTTCTTGTTAATTATAACATACATGTTCATATATTTTTTGTTTTTGTATATATTTCTTAAGTATAGTGTTCCGTTGGTCTATCAAATTATTTTTTGTTAAGGGGATTTCCATTAATTGTGAGTACATTCCTAGGACGTGATTGAAATGGATGAACATTATTATGTGAAAAGTACTGAGGTTATTTTTTTTTTTTTTTGGTGCTAAGGAAAGTATTTTAGTAGTTTATATTATCATGCATAGATCAACTTTAGCTAGATACACGATTGCAGCAGAGATCATAGAGAGAGAATAAAGTAAAAGTATTGCCCCAATGTTCTCTTTCTTAAAGCAAAGAAGTCTACGCTGTTTCATAACGGACTAAAATAAGATATATACCACAACACTACTACAGAAATCAGATTCCACGACGGTTAAAAACCGTCGTGGTAATACTTCAACGACGGTTTAAAAACCGTCGTGGAATCCACAGTCGTGGTAAATATATGGATTCCACGACGGTTTTAGAACCGTCGTGGTATCTCGGATTATACGGCGGTCTTAGGACCGTCGTGGTATCTCAAATTACACGACGGTCTTAGGACCGTCGTGGTATTCGTGATACCACGACGGTTTAAGAACCGTCATGGCGTCGATACAATAAAAAAACGATCCAAATAGAGATGATTTTCCAATTTTAGCCCATAGTACTCCAGTAATTTCTTTGTCTTAAACGCATCTTAATTTTCAGGAATAAGTCACTTCAACCGTCGTGGTAGCCGTGTTACCACGACGGTTCTTAAACAAAGAGGGAGAAAATGGAGTTGTTGAAAATTTGAGAGAGAATGGGGGAGGCAAGGCAAACAAAGAGGGAGAAAGTGGAGTTGCCGAAAATTTAAAAGAAAAAGTCGAAGGAGTTACCGAAAATTTGAGAGACAAAGTTGAGGGAGTTACCGAAAATTTGAGAGAGAATGGAGGATGTAAGGCAAACAAAGAGGGAGAAAGTGGAGTTGCCGAAAATTTGAGAGAGAAATTTGAGTAAATTACCGAAAATTTGAGAGAGAATGGAGGATGCGAGGCCAAAAATTCTGTTGTAAATGAAGGATGCAAGGCAAGCAAAGAGGGAGAGAGGGGAGAGATGTACCGAAAATTAGAGAGAGAAAGTGTATGAAATAAGATCTTTCATTTTTGAAATTTCGCAGAACGGATACCACGACGGTTTTTTTAAAAACCGTCGTGGTTTAAAAAGTTACCACGACGGTCAAAAAAGACCGTCGTGGTAGGTCCTCGGAAAGGACCAACCACGACGGTCTTTTGACCGTCGTGGAAGGATGTCAAAGAGGCACGAAGGCGCGCGCCCGCGGCATAGGCGCGCCCGCGGCCAAGCGCTCGGCCGCGGCCAGGCGCGCGCCGCGCGCTTGGGACCAACCACGACAGTCAAAAGACTGTCGTGGAACGCCTGCTCTTCCTGCCGAGCCAAGCGCGCGCCGCGGCCAGGCGCGCCGCGCGCTTGGGACCAACCACGACGGTCAAAAGACCGTCGTGGAAGGTCGAGATTACACGACGGTTTTTGTTAACCGTCGTGGAAGCAAGCCGCTTCCACGACGGTTATTTAAAACCGTCGTGCAAGCTTGCGCTTCCACGACGGTTTTCGGAAATGTTTTCCGCGCCGTGTTTTTGATTTTTTTCGACGACGGTTTTTAAAAAACGGTCGTTGAAGGACAGTCGTGGAAGCGCAATTTGTAGTAGTGCAATTAGTTTCTTAGACAACACGTCAGCGATCTTTATTCATTTTTCCAAACACTAGATATATATATATATATATTTTTTTTTACCGATATAGTTTTGAGAGTGAGAAGCTTAGCATGATAATGGAGGATTAGTGATCAGTGTCAATCTAATTAAGTAGGATGTGCTAATCTTTCATGATGTTAGCGGTTTCTTCTCCTCAATTTATTTAAAGAAAAAAATGGTTGCATTTATTTGCCAAAAGATGAATATTGATATCTTGTTTTTTTTTTTATTTGAAAATTTCCGGTTTTTCATTTATGCAATATTGGTAGATAGATATATTTCCCATAGAAGAAATATTGTTGTCTATATTCACCAACGTATAACAAACCATTTTAATGTTAATTGCATTGATATATATATACTCATGGTATAATTTTCCTTCAAAATTAACAGCAGTTGAGAAGGAAATGAGAGAAGTTCGCGAAAGCCTAAACGTAAACGAGGAATATTTGTGTGCATTAAGAACAAAATCCTACGCCGACTTCTTCAACAAAGCTCAATTACTGGTAAACCAGCATCAATCTTCTCCATCTTTTTGCCATCGGAAATTCTCCGAAACCCTACTTGAGCCAGGCCAAGAAGCCATACCCGGTATACTAGAATCCGCCTTCATTCTTTCTAAATTACCAGAACTTAAAACTCTTATGCTCGGATACTTCAACGTTAGCGCCGAGGCTTCAACCATATGCAGCCATCTTCTCAAAAGCATCAACCAGATTCAGTCCAATCATCGTTTCATCCGACAAGTGCTCGACGAAATTAATGATCACGATGATGGTCAGGAGTACTCTCTCGAGAGTGCCAAGCTGATCATCTCCAAGCTAACCAGCTTGTTCTTCATCGGAAGTACAAACCCTTTTTTGAATCCAAACAAGCACGATTTCAAGCTGATATGCGAAAAGTACTCCGCGGTGCTTCAGTGCCTGAAATTGATGAGAAAGAAAGTGGGAAAAAAGATCAAACTCATCAAATGCTTACAGAAGGCTTCTGGGATTTGCATAACAGCAGCTTGTGGCCTAGTAGCACTGGCAGCTATGGTTCTAGCAGCGCATACTCTCACCGCCCTTTTCGTGGGACCAGCGCTTTTTGGCTTCCCTTTCAAGCGCCTAATGAACAAACTCACCAATTTACCATTTTTAAGAAGCGGATTCCTCAGAAAAGTGGGGAATCAGTTGGACTTAGCAGCTAAGGGAACTTATATTCTGAACCGAGATTTTGACACGATGAGCAGGCTTGTGGCGAGTCTCAGCGACGCACTCGAACACAACAAGGAGATGATACAGTCCTGCTTGGAGAGGAGGGAGTACAGGTTTTGTTTGCATGTGGTGAAGGAGCTTAAGAAGGGTGATTTTGTGTTCAGAAAGCATATGGAGGAGTTAGAAGAGCATGTGTATTTGTGCCTTGTGACTATCAATAGGGCTAGAGTTTTGGTAATTAAGGAAATTATTACCACTACTACAGCTTGTGTAGAAGAACTATAGGATTTTAGCCCGTTCAATTATTTTTATGTGGAACATGGGCAATGTTTTTTTTTTTTTTCTCGGACTTAGTAGTGGTCGATTTAAACTATTCACCTAATAGAGTTAAATGAAGAATTATCATTATGTTATGTCTTAAACCACAAATGACCAAGATTTTAGTGCATACTATAATTATAGTTAATAAAGATCATTTTAATTAGGAGTTTAGCCACTAATTATGTATTCATTCATGACGTATGAAATACTATTAGTGAAGTTTCAAATTAACACAACAAAATTCAATAGAAGAATGTATGTAATTGAGAGACTAATCGGGGGCTAATTTAGATAATAAATAATAATAAAAAAAAGCCACTACAACTCCAACTTTCTCCCTAACGTTATTATTTTATAGGAAATAATAATAAAACAAAGAAATAGATAATACAATAAGAGACAATAAATAAGCAAAACTATATATTATTCTTCTAATTAATAATTGCTCTCTTACTTCTCTCTTTCTTTTCTATTCTACAGATGTTTTCTTTCGTTTCTATGTGTGTATCAAACTAGATAAATCAAGGCCTATTTTTAGAAGGAGCATAAGGCCATGTATTGATCAATCTCCATGATGTCAACTTTTTGACAATTTGGCAACCATTTAGCATGTGGTATATCAAATTATCAGCAACGTTCAATGAAAGCTAGCTAGTTGTTGCAAACTTTCTTTAAACAGACTTGATTGAAGGGTAACCACTTGAGTTGAAAGCTAGTAGGGTGGCATCCACTTACACAATCTTTCACTACACTCCCCTTTGGATGTCCATCTTATAAGAATATGCCTCGTTAAAACCTTAATAGGAAAAAACCATGTGGGAAAAAATCCTAGTGAAGGAAAAAGAGTAAAATGTTCTTATTATGCTTTTGAAAAACTGCTTTATTAAAAACCTTGTCAGGTAAAACCCAGTGGGAAAAAAACCTTAATTAAGGAAAAAGAGTGTAGTGTGTAATAATCTCCCCCTCATGTAAACATCATTAGTGCTGCTTTGACATTCATCAAAGATCTTCAATTCGGCACATTCCAATGCTATCCATCAATCTTTCAAATGTTGCAGTAGGATGTGCTTTGGTGAACATCATTGGTGCTGCTTTGACATTCATCAAATATCTTTAATTCTGCGTATTCCACTACTATGCATCAATCTTTCAAATGTTGTAGTAGAAGCGCTTTGGTGAAGAGATCTGCTAGATTCTCATATGAACGAATTTGTTGAACATTTATATCACCTTTCTTTTGTAGGTCATGTGTGAAGAAGAACTTTAGTGAGATATGCATTGTTCTATCAACTTTGATGTAGTCTCCTTTGATTTGAGCGATGCATGCTGTATTATCTTCATAGCTAGATATATTAGGGCTCCAATTGCACTCAAATATGGTACTTCAGGACGAAGAATTTCTTCATTATCTTCTTTAATTAGGATGAAAAGGATCCTTTTTCATATCAAGTGATTGCCCACCATTGAGGTACTCAATGGATGGGCTTTTTCCATATAGAAATGGTTAAGGATTTTTTCCATGTAGGTTACTTTATGGAAAAATATTTTATTTGACAAATGCTCGATTTGCAGACTGAGACAAAATTTTATTTTTCTAAGATCTTTTATCTCGAATTCTTTCTTTAAGTAAGCTATTATTTTAGCAAGCTCCTCAAAAGTCCCAATAATATTCAATTCATTAACATATACAGTAGTGATAGCAAATCCGAATTTCGATTGCTTAATAAAAATGCATGGACATATAGGATTATTTACAAACCTTTCCTTTAAAAGATATTCGCTAAGGCGATTATACCACATGCGTCTGGATTGGTTCAATTCATACAAATATCTTTGTAATTTGATAGAGCTCATTTATCGTTGTAATTTGATTGAGCTAAACAATGGCCTTCTTGCAAATATATTTCATGTATTCTGCTAATATATTATTTTCTCAAATGTGATCCTGTTATATTTTTTTTTCCCTAATTGCCTCCATTGAATAACTTTTATGAAATGTGTCCTTTCTTTTTTTTTTTTTTTCCTCCAAAAAGCCATCACGTTTATTATTCAAGTGTTTTGTCGAAAACACATGCTTTCTTTTTCTAATGATTTTTAGATTTAAATGTTTATCGTTAAAATATATTTTTTCCCTTTACAACAATCTATCTCAATTATAATAATAGTAGTAATATTCGCGTAATCCACTGAAATATTAGTTTAAAATCACATCTTGAACAACAAAGTAAATTTTTAAATTTGTTAATTTGTTTGGGAATAGTATAATGATAAAGTGAAGAGTTGACTTCTTTTATAAGCTTTTAGTTTATATGTAGACAAAATATTGCTTAACATAATGGGCCAGTCTTTTAAATACTAAGTTATTAAATTGTAGTTTGGATTTAGATTTAAAATAATTTACAAAAAAAAAGTATATTTTTAGAGTCCAATTTTAAAATATCTCCATTTTTTTTATAATATTACGTAAATGTCAATTAAAAAAAATTACTTGTAGTACCTATTTATCTCTTTTACTATATTTAACATCATTTTCCTTCATAATGATTCATATATTTTTTCTTATTTGTTCATCATTATTGTATATTTATCTTAATGACTAGTTCTCTATTATAGAGATGGTTTATTAGTGTAATTAAGGTGTTTTATAAACATATTTCTTAAGTATGATCTAGATTTCTTTGAAACCTATTTTTTAGTATGATTTATATTCTTAATGATAATTACTATATTATTATGATTTTTTGTTTAAATGTGTTATGCTTTTTTTTTTTTCTATATAGTATTATTATATCATTATGATGTCTTTTTCTTTATGATAATTACTATATCATTATGATCTTTTTTAAAGTTTTAACTTATTTCATATTTCTTCATAGTATCTATTTAATTTTTTTTGTATGTTCATTGTAAATTTTATTTTAATGACCAATTATTTATTATAATGATTTTTTCATGTATCATACAACTAACATCAGTTATGATCCTTTTTTCTTTATAATAAAGCAAGTAAAATGGTCTATTTTTCCTTTTATAAAAGATTTGTTTAGTTTTATAATTTTTTTAGAGGTTTTTTCTTTGGTTTATTAAACGATTCTTTATTTGTTTAGTTTCAATTCTTAATGAAAGAGTTATATGGCCTTTATAAGTATCAATTTAGATATTTATATAAATAAAAGAAAAAATGGACATTTTTTAAATGAAAAAATGGACATTTTTTAAATCACACTCTTAAATTTAGACATTTATGTAAATAATCATTTAGATTTTAGATCAAGGCATGGATTTAATAAAACTTTTTTTTTAATATAAAATCAAAATATTTTCCCAATAAAATATAGATAACTCTTAATTTATAGAGGGTCAAGACTAGTTTATAGTTTATACACATACCAATTTAAAAAAAAAAAAAAAAAAACCCACTATATAAAAATTTCACAAAAAGTTAAGCGGGGGCCATGTCCCCCAATCCCCCCCCTCCGCCATTGTTTATGCTAATCGTGTGTGTGTGTGTAAATATGTATATATGTATATATCGAATATGACCTTTGATATATCCAACTTTTATTTTTAACTTTTTAGAAAAGAATCCGAGGTCTTCCTCCTATCCTTTGAAATTTGTGCTTGAAACTTATGGTTGATTTTTGTGGTAACAAAGTGCAAAGTGGTGTGTGATACTTTGCTCAATGGAAGCCTTCTTTTTGTAAATGACTGTTTGCAGTCAGAGAAATAAAAATAATTCTCCATGTTCAAATTCTCGAAGTAAAAAACAAAAAAAAAAAACCCAAAAAAAAAAAAAAAACAATAACAATAAAACAAAACAAAAACACAAAAACCAAAAACAAAAACAAAAACAAAAACTGTGCGAAAAATAAGGGTCTTGCAATGGAAGCACGATTTAGAATTTTTAAATAGTTTTAGAAACTCTAACTTATGATGTTATATATAAAAAAAAATTTAATAAATCATGAACATATTGTTGGGATGTGTGCCCTTAAACAAATAAGATGTATTATTTTGCTGATTTAATTTGAGGAATTTTTTCAATATTATTTTTGTATGCATGTTTAGATGCTTTATAAAAATCGAAACCCTAGATTATTTAAATGTGACTTTAAATATAATGGGGGTGTTTAGTAACCGGATTTAACTCCAACTTAACTGTATTTTTTCATCTCAATTTTTGTCTTTTTCTGAAAAGTCAACAAAGTTTATAACTACTTTTTAAAAAGTCAACTCAACTTAAACTTAAAAATTTTAACTTAACTCATTCACCAAACATCCTCTATATATAAATATTATATACAGGAAGATAATATTTAAAGTAAAATAATATAAATCTGTCCATAATTAAAAATTAAAGTTGAGATCTTTAATTTAAAATTACTAGCACGGTTCATTACATTCTGAATGAAATGATCTTATCCGGATTGTTAATAATGAGATTATTGGAAAGAAAATGCTTTATATAATTTGATTATATAGGATTGGAGCACGATTAATTATGAATCTCTAATAATTTATATTGTCATATAGAGCATTCAAAATTAATCAATGATGGTCATATATGAATCAATCTTAATTATAAGTAATTAATAGACTCATATTTATTGTATCATATGTTTTGACATATCAAGTAATGACACAATGAATAGTGTCAAATTCTTGGTATATTGAAAATGTAATATAATAAATAGTCGGGAATATTAATATATAAGATGAAATCTATGAAGTCAGATGGACGGTTCCCATAATTATTGATTCGGGACTTGAATAATAATAGTGCTCAATTTATAGTTAGATCATAAATATATTATTCATTCGAGAATCAATGGTACTTAAGGAAAAAGATATAATTAAAGAGGTTAATAGAAAATACCTAGCTTAATTATGAATCGATTATAGAGGATTGATTTATATGTAGTGACTATATTAATGGGCAATTCAAATCCTTTGAACAGAATTAGTTTTATAATTTTAAGAGTGCAATTCCAAATTTTTAGTGGAATAATTTGGAATTAATAATTTTGATATTTTAATTAAGGTATTAATTAATTGTCAAAATTATTAGAGGTTAAAATTATAAAGTCCATAGTTGCTCTCAATGGCTCCATTGAATCATGTGAACATTATCTTATTTTGATTAATTTATTAATTTAAAATTGAGAATTCTATATTAATATTCACACAACAAATTAATTGGATTAATTTATATTTTAAATAATATGATTATTTAAAATAAATTGAAAATAATTTTAAATTAAAGATTATACGGTGTGTGGTAAGGACCACAGCGTAGTTGTGCACCACAAGGTGGTTCGCATTATATCAATAAAGTGTATGTGGAATTTTAAATTTTGACACATGTAGAAAACAAAAGATCACTTGTTTTTTTTTGAATAGTTCAAAATAAAATATTTTTTAATTTAAAAAAAAAAGGAACTTATTAGATGATGGGAGAGAGATTTTCTCTTTCCCATATCTATCAAACACGCCCACTCTAGGGAGGTAGTGGGCGTGTGTGTTTTTTCCACAATGGGAGAAGTGGATTAATTAGTTAATTAATTAATTAATTAAAAAAGGGATGTCAGTTATTTCTAATATTTAAATAGGGTACATACGATATATCTAAAACAAGAAAGGAAAGGGGATATACTAATTCCTTTTTTATAGAGAAAAAAGTACGTATCCTTTTTTTTTTTTTTTTCCAAAGTTTCTTCTCCTCTTCTCCTTCAATTTCTTTCATGAGTTGAGAATGTAAAGTGAATCAAAATTCAAGTGTGTGGTCAAATCCAAAATCAGAAACGCCCACTTGTTTTCTGTTCATCGTGACCAAGAGAACGCTGAGAAAGAATTATTGGTGTTTCTAAAAGATTTAGAGTTCTCGAGAAGGTTCTTGAAAGAGTTCAAGAATTTCGTCCTAATCGGACAACAGTTAATCTCTAAACTTTTTTTCTTAATTTATTTTTATTAAATTAATATAAGTATTGTCGCTGGATAAAATTTTGAAAATTTTTTTTATACGTGCGATTTGATCCATACCATGCTTTTACTATTTTTTTTAAAACCGATTTTCGAAACCAACACATACATACCTCTCGAAGATGGGAACAATATTTATGGCAAAGACGTCCTTGAGAACGGAATCAAGAAGATCCCCAACCAATTGGTCTTCTGTGCTATTCTCTTCCCACTGAGTCGATGTATATGTGGGCACATGTTCAGTGCTTCTTTAATTATTCAGGTATTTGTCTCCCCCTTCCAACTACAAGAGAACCCAGAATAATCAATTTCTTGAGATGAACAATTAATTATTCTCCCTAGCCTCTAATAGCCGTTATCTTATTCTCTTGTAATCTAACTAAAAATAGCACCCTAAATAATTTATTTATGGGTGAGAATGTAAGCCATAGCGTATATCTTTTCGAAAATAGTATTGCTAAGTTTCCTATTTAAATTAAATAATACCACTTGGGTCATTATATATTTTAAACAGTTTGCCATTATTCAAATATATTCTTTAGAATTAAGTAAATTAATTCAGCCAAAAATGTCAGGAAAATCCGGGTTATATGGACACAAGAAAGTACGTCTGGTTGGCCGGACCTGTGCCATCGGTTGACCAGACGTGTGCCACCGGTTGATCAAATGAGGCCTGATCGCACACAGTTATGAAGTGTTTACAATAACCAATTTTCATTCAGCCCAATCCCATATGCAAGAAATTAAGGAGCTAGCAAAGGGATCCAATGGACGTAGACAATCAATCTCTAACAATTTATAGCCTAACCAATTCTAATTATTAATTCCGATGCGACTCTACTAAATATCTAAAACTGCACTCTTGATTGTGCACCGTCTATTCACATAAGATCCAAATAATCTTCTCTATGACTAATCTGCATCGATGTAATAAGTTATTTATGATTTTGGCTTACGGCCAAATTCTCTTTTATTTTTCCATCATTTTTTTAACTTAACGTTCAATCGTCGCATTGTTAAACTAACCCTATTTATAAATCCATAGAACTAGAAATCATTCGGCCAACAAATGTCCTCATGATTGGATCTCATATGCTTGCCAAAACCTAAACAATCCTATAAAACGATAACATTATCTCTTCATTAAAATACTATGGATTCTATACCTAAAATTATTACGTTCCATAATTTACAAGTTATACCCAAACATAATTTATTGTAGTTTGAAAGAATACACCAAATTTTATAGAAACTCTAAACCTACTCTTTCCTCAAATTAGATTTGAAAACCAGATCTTAACGGCCGCCTCCGGCCGATTCGTTGTCAGAGAAGACGGAGTCGCCGCATCTCGTAATGACTGGATCATGACGGAGATCCAGACGGGGGCAATTCTAAAGCGACGTGATCGAGATGTTTCTCCATCGCGATAGAATCACCAGAACCCTTACGAGATTGCGAATGATCACATGTTACCGCCAGACAAGACTTTTGGGATTCTCGCCGTCAATAGTTCTCGTGACTGCGACAACAACGACAGAATTCGTTGTCTCTCCAAACGGTTGGAATTCTCACCTCGCGAAGAAATATTTCACTATCGTGACTTGCGATTATCTTCGTCCCCAAGCCGAGGAAGTCTGGCTATTTTCGTCGTCGATCATGGTAGACGACGAAGTGAATGGGAATGGCAATTCTGAGAAGGGGGAACTCAGTGGAGAGAGAGAGTGGAGAGAGAATGAAGAGAGAGAACAGTTTGGGTATGTTTTTTTGTCCTCATTAGTATGAAGTTTTTACATGTATGTGTTCCCATTAATCTTTACATGATTTTCTTACTTGTATTTTTCTAATTAAAAATAATAATAACTTGCGTTCCCAAGGCAGGTTGCTCCATTTGGAAGGAAAAAGAGGAAGACGTTCCAATGTTAGAGGAGCAGCACTATTCCCGGATATCAGTTTACAAATGACAAATATAATTATCACTTTTTTCAGAGCACCTGGTATATTTCTTTTAAGAAATTTTTGGTGTAGCTACACACATACATAAATGTATATATATATATATATATATATATACACATGTGGATTACTCTCCCGTCTAACAGAACGGCTGTCCGACAATACAATCTGTATAAGAGATCGATACAATTAGAAAAAAAAATACAGTACAACTTGTTAAAAAGAGAAAATAAGAACTAGAAAGAGATAAGAATAACTTTCCAATTTAATAATCCGGTAATGTTTGTACATTAAAATTCTCACATATATATATATATATAAGTACTTTTCAGAAAGCAATAATAAGACTAATAACAGATGATATACAACATCGAATCCTGTGTCTATCTATGTGTAAAGTTATGATATATATACATATATGTATATATATAGCTTCAAATGCTGATCGGATGGTCTTCTTCTCAAAGTGCGGTAGATATTGAACGAGCATTCAAATAGAACAAACACCAACGTACACAAAAAGGCCACATGACGCGTCGAATGGTCATTTTCATACGAGTAAATCAACAGTGGCTTCAACATTCTCTTCCTCTCCCTTGTGAAAAAAATTAAAAGAAAGAAAGGGCAGAGCACGTCATGAACAGTTTCCAATTTGGATTTATCGAGCCTGGGAAAAGTGACAAGGGAAAGACTAGCTAATTATTTTTATAAAATAAAAGGAGATTGATAGATCTCATAAAGTCGGTGAAATGAGACTGACAAAATAAGAGATAGTACTATTACTGATCAGTAATATATATGTCCACATAAAATATATATATATATATATGTGTGTACTAACAAAGTTACCCCATTGTTCGAGATAAATCCCCCATCGATATGTAACTTTCTTTGTATGCAAAAAGAGAGTAAAAGACAGGGAAGCTTAGCAGAAAGACCATTCCTCCCGACTCTAGTAGTGTTCTGCAGATCACAAAGTAACATTTATTTATCATCTTATTGATTACTCATTTTAATCAACTTAATTTGTTAATGCATGCATGGGTCACTTTCAAAAATGGATTAGTTATGTGTACAAATTTGGTGTTTTAGTGATGTGTAAGTTAGGTTTTTTAGTTGGCATTTATGGCAACAGATTCAAGAAATGGGTAAATTGTTAGATCTTTTCAGTTTTCAATATATTGAATCCTGAATTCAAGTTTCAAGGAACAGTTAAATCTAATGGTACACTACAACTGAAAATTTTTATGGTATGGTTGAAAATACAGTTTATTAAGAATAAACGTTTCTTTTTTAGAATTTGGAGATAAGTGATTCGAATTATACACTTCATAGTGATGTTAGATATAGAATTACCACTATTCTGTTTACAATCATATTTGAAGTAAATTTTCATGAATACTAGGTTTATTATGATGCAATTCTATTATTTAGAACCTTAAGTTTTCTATTTATACAGAACTAGTCCCCATGAATATATGTGTGTATATATATATATAAATCTATACTTTTTTTTTGCTGGAAATTTGGTCGCTCATTAGTTGGAGTACGCTTTATCTTTCAGGTAACAAAAGTTCAAAAAAGATGCTCAAAACTCTTACAAGGTGTGTTTCGAGGTTGTGATGTAATAATATCCATGTTATGTACAAATCTATACAAATGCATATAGCCGAGGGTTTTTTCTTTTTTTTTTTTTTTTTTTTTTTTTTCCGTTTTGCAGGTAATATTTAGGTGTGATAATATGGATTCTATGAGCTCTGATATTGAGAAACTGAAGGAAGATATGGAAGATGATAATGAGAATCATGACATCCTCAAAAGGCAAATCTCTAGCCATCCTTTATATGGGCTGTTGGTTGAATCCCACATTGATTGTTTGAAGGTCTCTCTCTCTCTTTCTTTAGGATTTGTAACTCAGATATTTCATTCTTGGTTAATACAAAACTTGCAGGATCGAACCTACAGCCTCCTCCAAAATCCCGTCCCACCCGAACCTCGCGGTGGATCTAGAACGGTCTTAGACCGGAGGAGTTGGTTCTTTGTTTTGAATTGCAAGTCACAAATGTTTTCTTTCTTGTTTAGGTTGGTGCGATTGATGAACTGGAAACAATGAATGAGAGTAGCTATATGAAGCAGAAAGAGAAGATGGCGAGTTTGGGCATGCTTAAACAATCAGATCTAGATCATTTCATGGTAAAATTTCAGTTTGTGTTTACTTGATAAAATTAATTGCTACTGATCTGACAGATATTTGGTTAACATGAGATAATTGCGTGAGTTTTAACGTGGAATATTCGTGTAAAGATCTATGTGGTCGTGGTCAAACCGAAAAGGAAAGTTATATAATGCATATATGTGTGTGTGTGTGTGTTTATTATATATGCTTCACCTGATCGTATGACAGATGGAGGATAAGTCATATTGAAAGGGACAAGACTAAGATCATGAAATCTGCATGGAAGTTTGCTCTTAGTGGTTAACAACTACTAATGCCCACTTTCACTTTGGTTTTTGGGGGTTTTTTTTTTTTTTTTTTGACGCTTTTTCTTTCTTTTTATTTTTTTTTTTTGTTGTTTTGTTTTGTTTTGTTTTAATATTGTTTATAAAATAAGAAAAAAAAATGTTTAGCTTGGAACTCGCGCCAATGTTTAGCTGGGAACTCGCGCCATATAATGTCCTCAAATTCTAATCTAATTCGAAAATCAATTGAAATAAAACTCAATTGTTTTAAGTAAAGAGGCCAATCACACATTTATACTTGTTATATTCATCAACTTGTAAAATGTAAGTTAAAAACATTAAAAAGAAAAATTAAAAATTAAAAAATTAAAAGAAAATTAACGCAAAGAATCTAATTGTGGATATCAAAAAGAGATCAAACTATATATAAGAAAAGAAACCCTAAAGGCTAAAACATATCAGATGGGTTCAGGGAAGGAAGAAAAGAAACATAAAATTTCAAATTTTTGGAACCAAAGTTCAAGCACATTCTATAATTTTCTTTATACTTTAATCTCCCAATTTGTGATAAGATTTCTTGGTGTGCTCTTTTTTTTTTTTTTTTAAGGACTTTGTGTTGTGACGTAGCTTGGTTATCTTTTGTGGTACTCTTCATTCTGCAGTACTAACAGCTATAAGAAATAATATATATACATATATGTGTATGAATATGTATATATATATATATATATGAGCAGGAAGCATACTGCTTTGCACTCGGGAAGCTGAAAGAAGCAATTGAAGAACCACAACAGAAATCAATGGCATTTATTAAGAGCATGCATTCTCAGCTCACTGAACTTGCGAGCTTCTCCCATCCTCCTGATTCTGCCAGCTCTCTTCTGGTCAGTTCATAAACTCGTACATATACCCTACTTTTTTGGATTAATTATTTCAAATTTGACCCGAAGAATATGAATTATCTAACTTTGCCCAACTTAAAATGGTACAAAACCCCCCCCTAAACTTATCAGTAGTTGCAACTTTGGTACTTCCATCATTGCAGCATCAACTTTAAAAAAAAAAAAAAATTTAATCACGTATAAGTATGTGCTACTTAGTGACTAATCACGTGACATATATGTGTTGTTAAAATCATTTAAAACATGATGTCTCAAGGCTAAAAGTACTGAAGTTGTAAGATACGATAAGCTGAGGACTAATTTTGCGTTTTAAGTTATAAGAAGCAAAATACGATAACATCTATTCTTCAAAGGCTAAATTTGAAATTGATCCTTTTTTTTCTAATGGAACCTATATATCCCTAAGGTAACTTTTTTCACAAAATTTTTTTTTTCCTGGAAAACTTTTTTCACAATTAGACACTTACAACACTCTCTCCTTCATAAATACCTATACATGTATATACTGCCATGCCAACTGTTATGCATGTTAATGTTGCATTTTCCAAATTTCAACACGTGAATTTAATATAAAACTCAATTTTAAAAAACTAAATATTCCATTCATTTAAATGTTACAACTAATTAACTTATCAGTTACCTGTTAATTAAATCTAAATCTCATAAAGACATGACAAAATTAATTGAAAAAAGCTGAATGATTTATCAGTAATCTGGAATAAATTTTACATAAGAAAGAACTTGGTGCATAATTTATTGAAAGAACTGCTGCAGGTTCTAGAAGTTTAATTATACGTTTATTTGAATCAATTCAAAAAACTGTACACTGCTTGATCATATGTAAAACTTATAGAAGACACTGAAATGTTACGCATAAGGAATTTCTTAAATTGGTCTGTTTGATTAAGAGGTTTGAATAGTAACTTTAAATTTTTATAAGAAAATATAGTGAAAAAAATATAAATTATTAGTCGTTTGAATCAATGATCCAAACAGGAGTTTATTAACATGTCGCTAATCAGTAGCACAGCTAGTGATTATTGCTATAGCACAGCCAAATCCACTAAACCACTTAGTTAGTCATGAGTAAATAATATCTAATTAACTTCTAACTTCAACAATTTATTTTTTTTGGTAATGGAATCAAGCCTTCGTATTACTTACCCCCCCACCCCAACCAAAAAAAAAAAAAAAAAAACTTGTAAATTGTATTTGAGAAGTTACCAGACTCATCAGTAACTTGTAAAATATACTAACCGTGTTTGAATTTTCTTTTTCTTGAGGTGACTTACTCTTATTATATTTACTTTTGAACAAAATACTCGTCAAATTATAAACCACAAGATCATTATAATTGCAATGACCTATTTAATGAATTCGCAAAACAATCCGAAGCACACAAATATGAGATAGATCCTATAATACGGAAGTGAAGTGGTATTTTATGTGTTTTCTCTCTTTTTGTGGAGTAGTTTTGCTTTTTAGGACAGACTTCATTGTAGTTTCTTTTTATTTTTGACTACATGTGAGATGTGTAGATAACGAGGGTACTAATAATTAAGGGTGCCGATCTAGTCGGATGTCTTGGTGTATCTACTAATTTTGTCTCTTTATTTATACTCATTCTTGTTTCTCAAAATTGAATTGTAGGTGAAAGCAAGAAATGAATGAGAAAGGCCACGATTTTGGATGCAAATTAATCAGTTTGGCATCGCTCAAGGCAACAAGAGAGAGAGTATATGCTGCAGAACATATTCCTAACACAGTGATGCAGGTTGACATTGATTACGGAAGTTTATTATCTACAAGAATATGTATCTTTTTCTTCTTCTTCTTCTTTTTTAAATCTTTCTTTCTTTTGGGTTTGAAGAGTTTGTAGGACTTGTGATCAATCTCTAAACATGTAGGAATTGGAATTTATGAAAAACTGGCTTTCTTTTCCGGCGGGAGAACAGAATATTCCATCTTTCATTAGCTGTTGCAGGATCTGGATTGCTTCCTTGCTAATATTGTATTGAAATGGAGGAACTCCATTTAGTATCAAAAATGGAGGAACTCAAAAGAGTGTTAAAATAGTTTTGTTTATCTGTCTGAAAGATCGTATCGTGAATCATGATATTCTCTTCTTTTTCTTTTTATTATCATTTATACTAATGACGCGTGGCACGTGCATTTGAAAAAAAATATATAAAAAAAAAAATAAGTAGGTGGTACTATTTGAAAATAGTAGCTACTTGAGAGAACTCTAGGAAAAAAAATGTTATTTGGGACTAATCATTTCAATACTGGTAAAAAATGAAAGAAAAAAGTGAAAAAATGGGTAAATCAAATAGAAAATTAATTATGAAATATTGCAAGAAAATAATAGATCAAAGAGCTTTATGGAAAAAAAAAAGGTTTAAATAGGAATTTATTGGATAAAATCCATTTTAACAGTGACAAGAAGACAAAAGAAATAAATTAAAATGAAAAATATTGTTACAAGATAGATGGAGGGTAGAAAAGGTTTGGCTTTTTATAATATAGTATAGTACAGATAGATATAGATATTGATAGCTTTACTTAGTTGAATGTAGCATTGAGTAATTTGAATATTTGATTCTAAATTTTTCAAAAAAACAAAAGCCTTCTTAATTTGTCAAGAAATATTGGTGGCTTTCCCTTTTAAGACTCGTTTTTATCCTTTGGACAACTCGTTTACGTTATTTTGGTTTTTTTTTTTTTTTTTTTCCTTTCTTTTTTAGTTGAGTTGCTCATCATTTACGTATCAATTTTCTTTCTAAAGTCAATGGTAATAGTTTAAGTGCGTTTCTTCAGTTTGTGTAGATAATGTCTCAAACTTTATCCTTTTAAGGTTTTTTTTGTTTTCCAACTTATTTTTCCACACATTAACTGGAGCGACGGACCTTTTTCTCCAAAGTAGTAAAAATAGTTTTAAAAAATTAATTAATTAACATACCCCACGTGAACATGCATAACTATTGCTTTTTAGTCAGCAGGAAGAGTAAATAATCTTCATGACAATATTTCTAAAACAAACAGATTCCGATTTAATTGGGTGCTGTGTAGAGTGTGATAGTTTAATTGTATCAGAAGAGAAATATAAATAAATAAAATAAATAAATAAACTAGATCAATTGCCACTAAAACTACGATCTAGAGCCAATTCATAAGGATCTAACCCACAAAACACAAGATAGTGCACTACATGTGAATACACCTCTTTTCCTCTTTTGGCAAAACAAACTAATTGATTTGCACATGTTTTAGGCATATCCACAGCAGAGAAAAATAAACAAAGACAACTCAAATAATATTTTATGAATTTTGTAAACAGAAAAGTTCACGAAATAATATATGGGCTATTCTTTTCTTCACCTAAACCCGCCAAAGTCCTTATTCCTAACTAATACTCTCAATATAAAATTAATAAAACACACACAATCAAGCATTAACGTACCCGGCGAGTGATGAAGTCAAAAATTATTATGAGAGAAGTTATATGTAAATTTATTATATATATATATATATATATATATAGACTAAAAATAAAAAAACGAAAGTTTGAGAAGAGGCATGGACGGGGTTACATGTAAATTTATAGAACAATATGTAGGCTAAACAAAAAAGGAAAAAAAAAAAAAAGAAAAAAAAAGAGAGAAAGTTGAGGGGGGACCACCCTGAGCATTCATTGGGTTTTTGTCCCTGCAAACAACATTTGCAGGCATAGCCTGACTTCCACGTTCATAAAAAGTCTTTTCACTGACGAAAAAAAATATTTTTTTTTTGTTAACACAAGCTTGCAAAGGGGACAGAAGAGCTTATAAACCCACTGATGGTCTTTTAACCATTCCAAATGGACCTTTTGGTATCTGAACATATACCAGCACACTCCGTAACCATCATCCACGGCGGCCTATCTCTTACTAGAAAAGCCTATTAGGTAGAACTCATGCAAAGCCATCATCCACAAATCCCGCCTTCTACCGAGTAGAAACCCTCCCTAAGTTGTCCCGTTCATAATGATCACAGAACCGTAACCCATACTATGTCTGATCCCATACTACATTTTCACCTGAATGCTTTGACTTGAACCTATGACGTGATAGACTAGCTCCGACACCAATTGTTAAAAACCTATTAGATAGAACTCATCTTTACAAAACCAACTTACAAGGAGTGAACCAAGGACTTATAAAACCCACAAATCATCTTATAATTATTTCATGTGGGGGTCTTTTGGTATGACAAAATAATATGTTTTGGTTGTAAATTAATCTTATATCATGCATTTCGCATACGGCAAAGCACTAATGTCATCCAAAAATGAGTTGGGTGGCATTATTAGATACCCATCATCTCAAACCTGAACCTCCATTCAAACATTTGCATCCACAAAAAAATGCAACAGCTCTTCATTATTTTATTGAAGTAAATGTCAGAGTATCTGAAAGAGAAGTTGGATTATTAACTGAAATATTCACAAAGTGAAGTTCCTTTCTCAAACTCGATCTTAAAAAGAAATTTCGGCTTAAATCCGTAACTACACAAAGGATGAACATGCCCTTTTCAGAGTGAGCCTTACATATTTGTTTTGTAAGTGATCAGTTAGAGACCATGCTCTCAGTCTCTTTGACAAAGCCATCTCCTGTCCAATCTTTGTCGGACCGCAAACCCTTCCGGATCGCTTTCCTCTGTTTGATTGCTTCTTGCTGTCTTCTTACCAAATCAGTGTGAGTGGTAAAATATTCAAGGGAAGCCCTAGAAAATAGCAAAAAACAGATAAAGAAAAAGCTAAATAATGAGCTTTGTTGTATGTCATAGAATTTGAAAATCTAAACAGAATTGTAAAGGAAAAAAAAAAACGTGCATACCCTCTAAAATCTTCGATTGATGAGAAACCGTGCGATCTCATAAAATCTTTCAGCTCGTCACATAGTTTCTTCACAAGACCGTAACCGTGCATCATAACCCCAGTACAGACCTACAAACAAAATTCAATGACCTCACACACTTTAGTATAACATTGCTAAATGTGAATGTATCACATCCTCAAATGTAAATAAGACAATACAACCTAGTGAAAAAAAACAAAAAAACCAAAAAAAAACCAAAAAAACAAAACAAAAACAAGCAAACAATAAAACAATAAAACAAGAGTTTTCTGGTAAGTTTCAACCAGTATTAGCACGCGTGTCTAATGAAGCCATTAATGCCACAAAAATAGCAATTATTTAGATTTTTCATCCTACCTGAACGGTATTTGCTCCGAGAAGAATAAATTCGGCCGCATCACCACCTGTCTCGACGCCACCAATGCCAGAGAGCGAGTAATCATTGTCATTAAATTCTGACTTCATCATCTTTGCAATGTTCATCACTTTCGCGAGTGCAATAGGATGGACTGCCTTGGAAGAATAGCCTCCAGGAGTTGAGTACCTGAAAGAAAATTTAAGCAGTTAAACTTTGCTAAGATGCAATATGAAAAACCATGATATGTTTTAAGAAAGTTTCAGCTTCAAACCCCTCCACACAAGGCTCAGGGCGTAAAGTGTTCAGATTGATTCCCATCACACTCATGATTGTGTTGATTGCGGCTATGCCCTCGCATCCCGAGCTCAGAGCCACCCTGGCTGGCTGTAGAAAAGAGGATGATTGACGACATTATTTATCAAATAATATCATTCTTAATTAATAAAAAAAAAAACGAAAATGCCAAGAAAATGTCTTTCTTCTGCTATTTGCATATGGACTCAAGAAATAGCCATGAACAAGTCATAAAAATAGGAATTAACATTGACCTCTGAACAATTCGATTAACCATAAGACCCTTCAATGTCGAAGTAGATTATAGCATTTTTACCATCTGGATTTTCCTCTAGAAAGAAGGTAAGCTTGGCCCTCAAAATGGTGAGAATTACTACAATTTCTTTTTTTTTTTTTTCGGCATAGGGATGGGTGTCTCCAAGAAAAAAATGAAAATCATATCCTTTATTTGTCATTTTAATAAAAAATTGCCAAGAGAAGCATCTCACAAGCCAGATTTTCAATCCAATTTTCATCCAGACAGCAACTCCAACACAAAATTATATCAATCTTACTGATGCAACAATAAAAAATTAGTATTAAGAAGCAATGCAATGATGTAGAACAAAGCTGCACATACACAATTTATGTGCAACAGTACACATGTAACTCAGGTTTGAAGTGCGACACAAAAATGTTACAATTTTTCTTTCTTTTTGTATTAGATAAAAGTTAAAATTTTGAATACATAAGTTAAAACTGCAAAAAGAAAAACAAGGGCAAAATTTACCTGCGTGATGTCTGTGATGTTAGGAGTCATCTTTGCCCAAACAGGAATTGTAGCTTTCGCATTAATCCAACCACAAACCTCTTCCAAAAGCGCACAATCCTGACCAACTGCGGCGCCCATCTTGCGCTCTGGCATGCCATGAGGGCAAGAAAAATTGATTTCGAATGCATCCTAAAGAGAACATATAATAAGGTTATACAACAAAATTCCCATGTTAAACAAACATAGTAAAAATTTAAGCAATACTCCAGCTTACAACTCCAGTTTGCTCCACTCGGTCGATAAGTTCCTCCCAGGCAGCTTTGTTGTATTCCTCCATAATTGAAGCTATGAGAATTCTACCTGGATATTCTTCCTTTAGTTGCTTGAATTCCTTCAGCATGGTTTCAAGAGGCCTATCACTAATTAGTTCTATGTTCTCCCACCCAATAATTTGTCCTTTTGGGGAGCCATTAGCACCAGCTCGTAACCGAGCATACCGGGGAGTGACATTAATAACTTTTGCTGCATCCAGGGACACCTATCAATATAATTAACAGGAATAAAAAATGGTAAAAAGGAAAACAGAGATCTGAAATCATGGCTTGGAATAACTCTTAAAAATGGTAAAAAAGAAAACAGAAATCTGACATTACGATTTGTTATCACCGAAAAATGACCAATGAGAACTTGAGAGGCTTTTTCAAATACGATCCATCCAAGATCGTTTTGTTACTTGTTCTGACAGATAACATAAGAACCAACTTTTAATCTTGAAGATTGTCAAGAGTGCATTTCAATTTGCAAATCTAAAATGTTATAAAGAGTTACTCTTTTTTTTTTTTTTTTTTGAAATTATCAACTTAATTGACCCTCTTGAGGAGAGATCAAGTTTCTCTAAATTCGTCCCTCCATTGACATTCCAAAATGAGTATCTTGGAAAAAGAAAAATGTCAGTGGTGATCACTGTAACATCATAATGTGCAAATTGTTCAGTCAAGAAATTCACCAACAATTTATCACCTGTTCTTCCCAGACTTCTTGATGATTCAGATTGAGATTTACCAAGATGGGTAAAAGTAAAAACAACAGGAGCATCAGTCAAAATTGGGGCCTCCATTAAACAGGTCAGTAAACTATTATGTGACATATGAAGATTCACTTTTTAAAACAGATCGCCCAACAAAAAGGTTCAACACTCAATTTATTTTTCTTATTTCTCACCAAGCAAACATCAGAACTAAAAAGAAAAAGAAAAAGGACTCACAGTTTTGGCAATCACAGCACCCCAACCCTCATCAAAGGCCCTCTTCATGACTGTATAGTTGGTCCCGGGTGGGCCCGACCCGATCACAAACGGGTTGGGCATGTGCAGTCCATTGACAGTCACACCAAGGTCAGGCTCTTTCTGGGTTGTCTCGGACGCCAAAACCCTGAACCCAACTCTGCTTGATCGAAGTAGAAAACAAGTTTTGGGACGAGTTTGGGCGAATTCAGTAACTGGGTTTCTGGTTTTGATCTGGATAAAGCCGAGAGACGCCATGAATGAACGCTTCTTGTTGTTTTGCCCTCTGTGAATCTGTAGCTGAAGAAGAAGAAGAAGTTAATAATTGAATCTGAGTTAAATTATTCAAACCAGGGGTGGGAGAACGTGGAATTAGAGGAATCGTTTGCGTCTTGTGCTATTGGATTGATATGGCAGGTCGACAAGATTCGAATAGTTTATTTTTTATTATTATAATTATTATCTGATTAATATTAGCATATTGCATGTTGGCAGACCCCTTTCGATGACTAGATAGACATTAGACAAAAATGACCAATAAAAAATAATAATAATAATATGTGGGGTAAGAATTTTTTGTGCAGTTGACAAATCTTTGTGGAACTTGGAAAAGTAACACGAGTCATGGGTCATGTTCTCTCCTGCTTAGTTAAGAAACTGCCGTGGACATTGACTTTAGGGTAGCTTTTTTTGCGAGGTTAATTATTGGATTGGTCATTGAACTATAGGTGACGTTTTAATCTACTTTCTGTTTTCTTTTTTATAATTGAAATAATCTTTAGGTTTAGTTTGAGACACTAATTTTAGATAGTAAAATATTATCTAGATTTTAAAATACTCAAATTTTTCTCTTTTATTTTTAAAAAATTTAAATTTTAAAAGTCTATAATTTTCTCATTTTAAATCGAAATAAGATGAATTTAATGTCAAAATACTCGTAACGACAAAATAAACAAGACAAGATCTATTTTATATATTTTTTCCCAAACGCATATCAAACTTTTGTATTATTTTTTATATCACATAATTTTTTTAAAAATTTTCCCTCTAAACACAAACATCATCTTCAAATGTCTCTCCAAATGGTCCTAAATTTTTTTTTAAAATGTACAAATTTTTTTTATTAGGATCCGTTAACTGCTATCAATGAATTGACTTAATTTCTTGATTGATCATTCAATTATTACATATGTGACTTTTAATCCCCATTATTATTTTTTTTTTCATGATAGCTGAAATATCATTTTGTTTTGAATTTACGAAGGTAATATCTGAATATAATGTTTTGGAGGTTGAGTTGAAAATGTGTTTTTGGAGAGAAAACTTTTGAAAAAATTATATGAAATAGAAAATAGTGCAAAATTTTGAAATGTGTTCGGAAAAAAAATATGTAAAATAGATATTGTCATGTTTAACTCATTGTTATGAGTATTTTTGACATAAAAATCATCTCATTCCGATTTGAATGAGAAAGTTACGGACTTTTAAAGTTTGATTTTTTTGAAAATAGTAAAGAGAGAAAGTTTGACATAATGTGAGATTTTGAAATGATGGTGCCCCAAACATGCCAGTTTGTGTTTGGTTCGCCGATTGGAGATGAAATTTTTAAGTTAGAGTTTGTTAACTTTTCAAAAGCAAGTTATAATTTTTGTTGACTTTTCAAAAAAAAAAAAAACAAAAACTAATATGAAAAAGTATATTTTGGTTGGAGTTAAACTTAAACACTAGCACAACTACTCAAACCATCCAACTCAAACTTTTTTTTGTCTTTTTTCTAAAAAGTTTTTGTCTTTTTCCCAAAAAGTTTTTTATCTTTTCTGAAAATTCAAAAAAATTTACTTTTGAAACTTAAAAATTCCAACTTAAACTACTTCACCAAACAAACCCAAAGGAAGCATTAACATTCATAAATGATACGAAATAAAAAAGCTTAAAAAATAAAAAGGATACAGAACTTTAAAAAAATTTGCACCGTCTCTCTTCTCTCTCCCACAAGGATGAAAATATTGATATTTTCGGAAATATCAGTATTTAAATTTTACGGAAATATCAATATCGATGAAAATTGATGTAAAATAAAAAAAAAATTCATACTAAAATACTAAACTTTTAATTAAAATATTATGAAACTCTAAAATAGTTAACAATACATAAAATTATATGAAATTCATAATTAAATACTATGTATATGATAAATTTGTATGGTAAGAATGGAACATAATAAAGTAAATATTGATAAAATTGACATTCACCAATTAAGTGAAATCATTGAAACGTAACATAATATAAGAACATTACACATTATTTTATAGTAAGAAAATATTAATATTAAAAGAGCTTTTAAAATGTTAGAAAGTATTTGCAATATCTTATTAATATAAACAACATTGATATCAAGATATGATATTTGAGTATTTATTTTATATAATTTTGAATATGTCATGTGTCTGTCAATCTCTACTATCTATTCATATATATATATATATATATATATATAATTGTATGTGAATTAAAAAAAATTATGAATTTTGTTATATTAAAAGAAAATAATAATAACAATATTATGATCGATTTTTTATGGATATTTTGTTGAAATTTCCATGATATTCTGTCATTTAATACTACATTTTTCACATAAATTGATATTTCTATACAAAATATAGAAATTTCCATAGAAATATCAGTGTAAATGTCGATTTTTCAATCGTTGCTCCCGCTAGATCCCCATGCCTTTTTCTCTCATATCTGTCTCTCAAATCTCAACACAATGCGATGACCTAGACAACCGTTGGCCTTGAGATGATCTTGATTTGTCACAAATAGTGGTGGAGGTAAGAGGGCCAAGAGCCCCCACTAAAAATTTTTGTTTTTTTTAATTTATCCCAAAATTTTGATAATTTTTACAATTCGTCCATGTTAAAAAATAAAAATTTCTCATATAATCCCTACTAAAATTAAAAATTCTCACATAACCCCAATAAAATTTATTTTATCTTGAAAAAAACTTTTTGATATATGCCCATACTAGAATATATTTCGAGCACCACCCTGATTGCAAAGGGGGCTAGCAATGGAGGGATCTATGGGGAGGGAGGGAGGGAGGGAGAAGGAGGGAGGGAGGGATGGAGAGGGAGATATTTTAATTTCTTTTTTTGAGTTTTTTTATTTTTAATTTTCAGCTAAAAAATGATTGAGGATCAAAATATCTCAAACATAGTAGTGTGGGGACCAACCACCAAGGTAATCCATTAGTGGCAGTTAATCAAATTCATTAAAAATAACTTTTTAATAACTACTTTAAGGGGGTGTTTGGTGTGTAAGTTTAAGTTAAAATTTTTAAGTTTAAATAGTAAATTAGGTTGATTTTTCAGAAAAGACAAAAAAACTTTTTGGGAAAAAGACAAAAATTTTTGAGGAAAAAGACAAAAAAAAATTTAAAAATGTTGGTTTAAGAGTTCAAAGTTATTTGAACTATGAAATCAATAATGAGAACCAAAATATTACAAACATATTAATTTAGAGACTATTCGAGCAATTTTCCTTTATTTTTATTTTTATTTTGTTAATTTGGGAGTGAAAAAATTTAAACTCTACATCTTTAAGTTAAGTAAGATGTAGTATTACCGCTAGACTATACATGCAATCACAACTTATCTTTATTTATTTTATGAGTTATGTTTTTTCATAAGATATTCATGAATTCTATTACAAGGTCTAAAATATACCTAATCATTAGGAAAATTGTAGCAAATAGCATATTTTAAAAATACATTTGAATTTTATAGGTCATGTTTTTAAAAGATGATAAATTATAACATGTATTTTTAGTAAATCCTTAAAATCCTTAGATTTCTAAAAAAATTTGGATTTACGGTTAATGTTTAACAACAAGTTTATGTGTATAGCTTCATATTAGAGAGAGAGAAGAGGAAGGATGAGGGGTTTTTTTTTTTTTTTTTAATGTTTTGAGATGATAAATTTGATTATATTATTTATTATTGTGTTTAAAATTTTATATTATAATTTATTACTACTTTATTGAAAATACAATTTTGCTCTTTCCTATTGATAAAATGTTATTTTTTTAACTATCAAATTTTTTAATAAAGTTGTAACTAAAGTTGATGGATCATTAGTGATGAACACAATCGTAATGTATATTTTACTCTAATCTAAATTGTTTATGCTCTTTTTATTTTAATGATTATTATCTTACTATTACATTTTTATTGAATAGAGCATATATTGAAATCCAGTGAATAAATTGGAAGAATATAATAAGAGAAAATTATAGAAACAGTCCCTAAGATGTACAAGGTCTTGATTTTTGTCCTCTCAATAGTAGTTTGGAATTTTGACCCTCGTATTTTTTTTTCCCCTTTAGAATTTTTGCCCTACGACACTGCTGCCATCCACTCTCTCTCTCTCTCTTTCTCCCTCTCCATACCGCTGTCCCTCTCCCTTTGTCCCTCATGCCGCCGCCCCCTCTCTCTCCTTCTCCTTCACTGCACCGACTAGATTATTGAGTATGGAGATCTTTATTTTGGAATGTGAAATTTGGCCTTATTTTCTAGTTAAGAATTTTAATTTGAATTATTATAATTATATATATATATATATTTTTTTTTGTATAAATATGTGTTAGGTGAATTGGTATTTGTAAAAGAAATTTGTGATAATGAGCATTGTTGAATGTAGGTATAATGTTTGAATTTTTAGTTTTGCAAATTAGCTATTAGAGAAATGCATGAATGTACGTATGCGTTTAGAATTTAAATCTTAAATTGCTATATAGAAAGAAAAAAGAATAAGAACACTAATCAAAGCTTGTTCAATCTGTTTGATAGCTGTTTTCAATTCATTTTATTTGACAGATGCAAGTTCCTATCACTTCCCATATTTCTTAAGCAAAAGTTGCATTCTTTTCATATTTTTCGATTGTTCCAAATTATCCTCTCACAGATTTTTCATATGTGATGTAACAAGCTATGAAGCGTTTAATGGGCCAAATGAATACTCAAAATAACTAATTCAACCGGGAACACCTTTTCCATTTCCACCACCACCTTCGCCATCAGCTGGGCCTGCTTGCTCGCCCTGCAGCTTCTCAAGCAGAATGTGCCTGCAACCAGAGTAGAAGCAACACCAGCCACTGAGATCAAAGATGAAACAGAACAAAAGAAAGAACCCAAGAAATTTGCTAACAAAAAAAAGTTCTCTTGTATTATGGATTTATATTTTGAAATTTGTTTGCAATTTGGTGTGTGAACAAAATATGATGCTACAATTAAGTGTTATCTTAGTGTAAGTTCTTTCTGTTCCTGGGTCCATGGGGAACTATGCGTGTCATGCCTACGGGACCCTAAGAGAGACAGATGTGTGTGCGAATATGAGGGTGCTGGCATGGCACGCATTTATGAAGTGAATCAAAGTTTGAATTTTAAATTATTTATTTATGTAAGCACTGGTCAAAAAATTATTCAAATGATGCGTAAGCAATAAATTAGGCACTGGTCTATAAGTATTGCATTTTAAAATTAATTAAAAAAGACCCTATCATAAAGGGTCTATGTATATTTTTATTAATAGATCAGACAAATGATCAAATAAAAAAAAAATTTGCTATTACCCGATTGTTAGTCGTATAGAAGGAATATTACAAACACTATGAGCGTGTACTAAGTCGAAAGAAATGTTTGAGCTTTGATTATTTATAAACTAATTAAATTCTACATAATGAAAAAGATTAATAATAATAAGAAAAGCAATAAGAATAAGGATAATGAAGAATATGTAAGCCATGATAATTCTTGAAATGAGAAAGAAAATATGAACAAATAAGTAAATAAGCATATAAAAAAATATAAATAGGTTAGACTCATAAATATTAAAAAAGTAATGAATAAATTAATTAGATATTAATTCGTAGAAGAATAAGTTATGGTCCAATAAATAGTCCATAGACTAAAATATCATTCAGTCATCATAATGTCCATTCTCCATATCGCTTGCATACAGTCCAGCTTGATCATAGTCAGGGATTAATAGTTCAGGTCCATTCATCCAGTTATTAATTTAAGAAAATGTCAAGTTCTTTTGTTCAATGAAATCCAAATAATATCCAATAGGGGTATTCAGTTAATATTCAATACAAATGTTTAAATAATATTCAATATGAATTATCCGAATCATAATAAGCTTTTCTAATTGAGTTCAAGATCACGAATACTATTTATATCAATTAATTAAGTATTAATTCACTTTCATGCTTAGAATTGATTGAATATAATTATTAGTAAAACTACTTAGAATGTTACCTATATATTTTATCTCCTCCAAAAGCATAACTTATAATAAATTTGTATGATCATTTAGATAATTAAATTGGTATTATAATGGTTGATTCATGTATGTATACATATATCTATAGATGAACGTTAGGCAAGTATAGCATATCAAATATGGCAAACATACATGGAACTTTACTTATTGCTTTTGATATTTGGATAGAATAAGATTCAAGCACGTATGCAAGTCCTAAAAAATTATAAGATTAATTTTAAAATTTTATTTGATAAATATTTAAATAAACGACATTTGAATAACTATATAAATCTCCAACAGCAATAAATAGGATTTCACTAATGTTTTTTTATTGTTAAGGTATTTAAATAAATTAACAGGTATATAGATATGTATATCATAGTATATGATATTAAATTTATTGTTCTATAAATATATCAACAAGATTAAGCTAACAACATAAAATAAAATACTTGGACCATAATATATTTGACCAACAAATTTTTTTAAAAAAGTCAATATAAATGCGGTACCTGAATCGATTGATGAGATCTACTGAGAAAATAAGAATGATGTTACAGGGATGGCCAGGAAAAGTAAGATTCTAACTTTTAGGAGTTTAGGCTAATTAAGCGAAGATGAATTGCCCATTACTATTATTATCTTAT
Organism: Ficus hispida; assembly: GCA_025413025.1. Classification (NCBI taxonomy): domain Eukaryota; kingdom Viridiplantae; phylum Streptophyta; class Magnoliopsida; order Rosales; family Moraceae; genus Ficus; species Ficus hispida. Next base: position 18,231,065 of record CM046366.1, on the reverse strand, counting down.
TTATAATTTTTTTTTAGATAGGATTAACGTTTATTGATCTTTTATTTTGCAGTGGATTCTTGATACGATATTCATTAACTTGTTAGCTCTCTTGTACGTAATGCGTTTTGGCTCTAAATTACCTATGGTTGCCTTTGGTTGCTTTTCTTGAACTTTCTTTCTTCTTATTAATGTTTTCTTCTATTTCTTGTTCTTATTCTTTGTGTGTCGTTATTGTTGTCTTTCGAATGAATGAGATTGAGCTTTATTTATAGGGTTGTTGCATAGTAATTTCATGATTTAAATAATGTCAGCTGCTTTACATTTAGTTATTGTTAAATCCTATAAATTGGTAGGTATGCTTTGAACATACTTTAGTTTTGTCATGTTCAAAAATTATTGATATTTGTTTATTGATTAATTCATTAGGAGAAGAATAAAATTACTTGAGTTGGCTCTAAATCTGCCACGTATGTGAACTTTTTTTTTTTTTTTTTGAAAAAAAAAATAGTATTGATGCATATCTTTCTTTTGTCTTTTTTGTTTCATCATCTTTCTCCTCTACTTTTAACATTTGTGGAAGAGACTTGTTTTTAATGCATGTACTGATGAAGCATTTGAGTTATTAGGCCTCAAGTTTAAATAATAGTATTATATATTATATTATTATTTTTGTAACCTAAAATCTATCTCCATAAATTTTTCTTATAAATGATTTTCTGAACGTACCCCCAAAACACTTTCTACTTGCAACTTTTGTAGATGTCTCTCCAGAAGAAACTAAACAAAAGAGTCACTGTCTAAAGAAGGTCCCGCTGCTGGAGTAAGTTTGTGTATCTTAGTGTAAGTTTATTTTGTCCACAAACTTTATCATTTTGTCGTACTTTTATATTTGTTTAGTATAAAAAGAACGTCAGCTCCTGTTGTCATATGTGATTTAGCAAATTAATATCACTTACCAGAGATAATGGAAGTCCTAACCAATTGCTGGTGTAACATTCTATTGTCATGAGAAATTTTTTTTTTTGGTCATTTTTCAATATTGCATATCATAGAGTTTAAGCTGACATTAGAAAAAGTGCTTGAAACATTTCCTATTCCTTACCGTTGTTATTTTTTTTTAACTCACACATTCCACGATTGTCTTTCATGATTGTTTCCGCTTTTCGTAAAAAAAAAAAAAAAAATCGTAGTATTTTTGGATTCCACCACCTTTTTTCACAGTTAGTCATAGAATCCTTAACATCAACACTACCCATCGACGTCATTTGGGAATATTTTACAACTGTTAAAAAACAAGATACCATGACCGTTTTGAAAACCGTGATGGTGTTTTAATAGCTGTTGTAACTTTCCACAACTGTTATACCTTTTTCTACTAGTGTGTTCTAATGGCCATGTACCGATATTGCCTTAATGCCAATTCTTTTATATGTGGAAAATTGGGAGAATGTTAGAAATTCTAACATTTTTTATTTTATGGTCCACATTAAGAGAGTTATAAATTTAGAATATGAATGGATGGTTAACAGAAAATGATAACTGCGCATAACCTATGGAATTGATGGTGGGATTGTGGAAATTATTATGAAAAAATCATTATGGTAACTGTTAAGTTACAAAACCTTTTACATTCATTCCCTAGTTTTTAATTTAAATGTTTCCCATTGAAGATTGGAAACATTATCATACATTCTTCAAATTTTTTATATTTAATTGATATGTTTATATTCATAATACTGCAACATGTAAGTTGCAGTTGATCTCCCACGTTGCACATATTTTTTTTCTTTTTTAAATAGTTTATAGGTTCTTTGTAATTAGTGAAAAATTTTATAGCTGCACTTACTTTTTTTAATTGATTTTTAAAAACTATAAAATCATATTTTAAATTTTAAGTTATTGTCGAAGATAGATTTTTTTTTTAAGTGTTCGTATTATATTTTCTCGGTTTTTTTTTTTTCATACATACATATTCGTTCAAAAAAATTAAAATTCTTTTACACATTTTTTGAAACTTTCATTGTAGGTATTATTTAAAGAAAAATCACACCTCTATCCCATTATCTTCATCCACTTCTCTTAACAACGTTTTCAACATTCTTTTCGTATTCATAATATTGCATGTGAACGTAAATAAATAAATGGTTACATTTATGTTCATATTTATAATCGAATCAAAATACAATCCAATAATATAAGACTAACATCAAGTTCATAACATTAATAAGAACATCTTCATAGACTCAAACGTCTGTTTACGTGTTTTTGCCTTTTGGTATATTCGTTTTCTAAGGTTTGGGTTTTTTTTTTGTTTTTTTTTTAAGTGGCTCCAGCGCTAGTAGATGGCAGGGCCGTGATCTTGTCCGCACTTGGGCAATGCCGTGGCCTTACTAGTATCCCAGTTGGGCCTTGGGCTCGTGTTTCCGCAGGGCCGTGGCGTTGCTGCCATGCTGGCGAAGGCCGTGGCTCTACTCCCGAGTGGGCAGGATGTCAAGTTCCCACCCCCAACCCCCGCCACAAAAATTAAAAATTAAAAAATTAAAAAAAAAAAAAATGTAATCCCCCCTCTGTCTCCTTTCCAAACCCTCACTCTCCACTCTGTTGCGGGAACAAATCACCGCCGTCAGCTATCACCGATGGGATCGCGACCGAATTGCAACTCTGGGATCGCCTCTACGACTGGGGCTATACCGGGAGGAGATTGCGATCGGACATGCCTCGTTGGTCCACTGTCGTATCCCGGTTGCGACCGCGATATCCCTTGCTCCATCGACGTCCAGCGTCGCTGCCCCTAGTTCGAGACTGCCAAGCTCCTCTTGGCGTTGTGATCGTGGCTCCGGAGATCTGATGAGCCTCCACCAAATTGTGGCAGTCGTGATTTGCTCGTCTTCGGTCGATCTTCATCATCGCCTCGCAGATCCAGGCCTCGGCTCCACGCGTTCTTCAACCGATCTCCTCCGTGTGCTTAGTAGATCTGCCACACCTCGCGCAAAGCCTCGCCGAAGATCCTCACGCGATTCTCTTTCTCGCCACCGCCCGCCGTTGCCACCTATCCTTGGTCTACGCCCCCGCCCCCGCCCCCGCCCCCGCCCCCTCCCCCTACTGCCTTTTTCGATAAATTTCATTGTTCAATTTATTATTGTTGATTTTTGTGATTTTGGTGGAATTTGTGTTTTTTTAAATCGGATAATGGAGTTCACTAGATCTCGTCGCGATGTCAAGACTCCGCCCGGACCGCCGAGCTCCTCCGCCGGTGAGCCTTGGCCGCTGGAGGTGGACGAGATCTCGCTGGTAGCAATCTTTTTTTTCTTTGCCTGATGTTGTGATGTGTTTTGGTATAATATTTCTTGTGGTTATATGTTTGGATTGTGGATTTGTTTATTTTCTTGTGGTTTGTGATACAATCTGGTATTGGTTGAATTATTTTGTGTTTCGATAATTAAATGTGGGTTTGTTTTAAATATTTTGGTGACGGAATCCGGAAAATCCAACTGCATCAAAAGTTTTTGGTCGGTAACCAGTTGGTTACTATAGGCAGCAGCGTTGGTTACCTTCCAATACTGATCCTGTCGACTGGTAACCTATTGGTGGTTACCGATCAGAAACCCATCGATGATCGATAATGGACTAGTAAGCTAGGTGGTTACTCATGGATACCTTTCTTGTAAGAATTTTTTTCTTGTGGGGTAAAAATCAACCCAAGACATTATAGATGTTGAGAATCTATTGTCAAATTTTAATTAGAATTAATTGATAAATAAATGAGCAAACAATAATTATTAGGGTCCTTAGATATCGTATATGAAAATTATAAAACAATCACAATCAGTAAAAGATGCAGATAAGTCAGAAAAAATGAAAGAAATAAAAGAATAACAATACCGATATTTAGAGAGGTTTATCGAAAGTGCGCTTCATCCTCTGAGTATGTATGTTTCACTGTGTAAGAATTTCTTTCGTACAAAGAATTTATAATTTCTGTGTATATTCTAGCAAAAAAACTATAGATGAATGGCTCAAATAATAATAATAATAATAAAAAGGGATCCCCTTCAAATGAGACCTCTTTTATATTTATAAAGGGAAAGTAGTGGTCATGAATTCATGAATAGTAGTGGACGATTCCCCACTATCCCAAGCATTCAGAACATGTGTAAGAACATGGGTGACGATGTCATGATTGATCGTGGGCTTGACAGTTATAAAGATTAATCTTTCTACGCACAATGCTTGCCAATATGAATACTGAACGACAAACCAGTCATTCACAAAGACCCAAAATTAGGCATCGTTCATCATTCATTTTGTTGGGCCAAACACTCATCCGATCCACACTTAGTGAATTGACGGGCCTTAAAGAAAATGAAACCAAATAGTCAAGTGCGATTATTCGTTGTTTGCCGCTCTACCAAGTTGAAATTGTTCGTTGGGCCGAGCCTAAATGTTTTAGAATACTTTGATCCATCGAGGACCGACGTTTGTCCTTCATTTATTAAGCGGTCACGATGATCCAGTTACAGTATTACGAGGAGACATAGTTTGATCTCAACGGACATGATTTTGTGAAATTTACCAAAAGGACCATCATCAAAGTAAATAATATATCTTTAAAATATTTAAATAAATAACGGTAAATAAAAAAAAATTAGAGGTAAATTTTCTATTTATTTAATAAACTTATTATTGATTAGAAAATTTTAGAAATCTGATATTTAATTCAAATATTTATTAAAAACTGTTATTTACCATCAGTTACTTTGATGTATTTGTTTCCAGGAATGCTCGTTTCAGCTGAGCTGATAGCGTGAAAAGAATCCGAGATAACAAATGTATCCTACATCGCTATTTGGTTCCAATCAAAATGAGATATTTGTCTCAAGTGGTGTATGCGGATGGACCACCAGATGTACTCCAAGACACAATTCTAACAGCTCGCTCGTTGACACATCATTAGGCCACTTCATAACATGCCAAAGCTGTCACCGGCCTCAATCTTAACAGCTGTTCCCCACTGTTGTCATTTTTAAAGGATTAACACTAATAATCAGATTCATGACGGAGTGCTATCGCCCTTTCTAAGAAAGGGGGTTATGATTATGATTTGTAGTAGTTTCTGTACTAAGAAATTAATTAGAAAAAATTTATGATAAAAAACTGTTATTTTTTTAATGCTGAATTAATTTCTAACTATCAAGAATTGATAAGATCTAGTTACAAATAATGTATCAAAACACATAAATATGACATTTAAGAACTAGTCTAAATAAGGGAGAGAGAAGTGAATAATAGTTTTTGAAAAAATAAATAATATTTTTTTTAACATTTAAAGTATTAAATAATAGATTTATGATTTATTTAGTCAGATTTATCAAATAAATAATTTATTTATGTTTTATAAATATATTCTTTACTAGATTTATTAGATAAATTATTCATTGAAGTATTGTAAATATAACATTTACTTAACAAATTTTTCACCTATTTAATAAATCTATTATTTATTATAAATATTTTAAAAACCTGTTATTTACTTTTATTATTTTTGTAAAATTATTATCTACTGTAATTTTCCATCTAAGGATTAAAAAAAAAAACTTAATTTACCAATAATGCGAAAATATGATTCCTAAAATAAAATTTTCGAATTAGAAAAGGTAAAAGCAAACATGCCAAGGCACAAAGGGAGGTGAATCATAAATTTTGAATTAAATAGAAAATTGCAAATGACATCATTGATGAGAAACGCCAAGTTGGGCCTTAACTGTGGGGAATGAAAGCGTAATGTGGTTCATGCACCTGGCAACTGAGGAAAGCCATTGATTTGGACGGATTTGCCTTCTTCTGAGAAACAAAGAAGAGAGAAGAAAGATGTCTTATTTTTTGCTGACTCATTTTTCCAACCACCACCACCACAATTGGAACAATTGAAAAATTAGAAGCTATTTCGAAGCATCCCAATTTCATGTCTCTTTTATGTTCTTACTTATAAATACTCACACCAAAAAGTTCCATCTGCAATGATTTCTCGCCCAATTATTCCTTTCCCACTATTAACATAGTTGGTAACAATATAATTATATTTTTTCATCTTAATTTTTAAAGTCAATAAAAATTATAATTTTTTTTTAAAAATTAAGTAACTACAACTTAAAAATTTTATCTCCTACTTACAAATCAAACGTAAGCTATGTTTTTGTACCACTCTGGTACTCATTTGTACTTCACTTTGTTTTGCATTTGACCTAAAAAAAAGTAATGTCCTGCAATATTTTTTTTAGAATTTGGAGAAAAAAAAAACTCGGCAAGATTTTATTTTTCAATTGCCTAATTTATATAAAAAATTGTTTTTGTTGTACATGTTTTTATTTTTTGTTTTTATTTTGATATGACTTTAATAAGATTTAAATTTAAAAAAAAAAAAAACACGCTCTGGATATGAAATTATACCATAAATAGATCCCTCCTTCTTTGAACTTAACAATAGAGAGATAACAATTCTAACACATTATCATGAGAAATGCCCCTTTTTCTTTGGGGAAGAATTACTAAACATCATAAAATGTAATATCATTGCAATGACAGGAAAATTCATTTGGTTAGTTAAAATTATAACAATAACTTGGTCACACACATCCTGTCATCTATCACTTCTTAAAAAAAATAAAACCAAAAAGAAAAAAGAGAGAGAGAAAAAAAAAAGAAGAAATCCTAGTTTTTTCTCTAATCAAAACAAAGATAGGTGGTCGAAAAATCCAATGAAACAATATTAAAACTAGTCTCATCAGACAAAACTCAGAATTATCAATCCCAATAACTCCATAATTCTCACAAAAAATGTAATTTTTAAGCCTGAATTTCAAAATGAGAATATGAGGATTTGAATTCTAATGATGAGGATAAAGGAGATCATTATGATCTTCTTCTTGAATGTCTTGTCATGGATTTATCCCGTAAGAAAAAAAATATATGTGCATTGCTTGGTGTGAATACCAAAAGAGAATGAAGGAGACCTCGGAAAAAAAAAAAAAAAAAAAAAGGATCATCCATGACCACTACAACTGTTGGTGTCCTCATCTTATTACTAGTGAGAATTTGTACCAATGTTTGGGTGGCATATCCAATTTTGAAAAATTGAAAAATTTTTGTAAAAAATGTTTGTCTTATCTTTTTCTATCATTCTTTTTTGAAAAAAAAAAAAAAAATCTCATTTTTAAACTTACTTTATACAACATCATTGTGAAAAAAAAAAAAAGAAACTTTTTGAAATATTATCACAATATGTTATTCTCAATATAATTTTCTTTTTATTCCAACCAACTTTTTTGTTTTAAAAAGAAAATTTTTTACATATCCAGATATCATTTCATTCTAAAAATAAAAATACTTCTTTTTAAAATTAAAAAAATTTCTTTTTGAAATTAGATATATTATCCAAACGTGTAAAACTGATTTACTGCACAAAACTACGGTAGCATTGGTATACTCTGGATGTTTACTAAGATGGGTCAATGACAAGCAACTTCAAGGAAGTTTGTTAAACTGTTGGCGTTCATATAGTTTTTCAGTATATATATATATATATATATATATATATATATATATTTATATTAATGAATATAGTTTTTCAGTTTGTAGTTTAGCAGATTGCAAGTGGAGAGTAGAGGATATGTGTGTGTGTGTGTGTGTGTGTATGATAAAAGCAGCAAGCCACTAAAAGATTCTCGAAAATATAATATAATATATATTATATTATTAAAAAAAATCGAAGCTTAGGAAGGAACAAAATTGGGAGCTAGGTAGTTCCCCACGGGAGCAGCCCACCAAGAAAAACAATCACGTTTTAAACGTATAGCCAATAGGATGATTTTATAGGGGAAATATTTTTTTCCGCAAAAAAAAAAAAAAATATATATATATATATATATATAAATAAAAAATAAATAAATGGGGGGAAACCATTAGCTTCAACTTACGGGCCAAACTGTACAACTTTGATTAATGCAGAGTAACCACGAGGCTCTTGCCGAACATACCAAAGTAAAGATGTTTACGCAAAATTCTAGCAGATCTGTCCAGAAAAAAGAATTTTCAAATACATTGAATTTAATTTGAATTGACCCCAAAAATTGACCACCAAGATCTAAATAGCACAAGCAATGTAGAAACCAAGGAAAACATATGTTACTCGCGACTTTCAACGAAACAACTACTGTTATGGAAGGAAAAGAAACATTTGTAACATGCAAAATGTTTTCGATTCCAATTGTGTGTGTAGATACTAAAATTTTGAAGGACACTCCAATTATACTACATATATATATATATATTTTTGGCAAGAAATTCCAATTGTATTTTAAGCGTGCATTGTTAAGGGTGGAAAAAAATAAAACGTGCTAACATGTTTAAAAAATTCTTGTTATATGACAATAAGTTAATACATCAAAATAAAATCTGGAATTTTGGGAATTGAGATATACAGTATAAGCCAGTTTATACAACAATCAAGTAAGACAGTTTTTTTTTTTTTTTTTTTTTTTTTTTTTTTTTTTTTTTTTTTTTTTTTTTTTTTTTTTCCGGTTAACGCACGAATATCGTCTTGCGTGCAGTGTATATATTTCAATAATCTTTTGTTCTGCATTTGTTAAAAATCATGTTGACCTCATCTTAAGCTGAAAGGTTTCTTTGGATTTCCAATTCCCAACACACTACAAATCTTGGTTGTTAAAAAGAAAAATGCTATATCATGTAATCAAATTTTCTCACTATTACTTCCAAACCAAATCGGAATCTGAAAAAAAGAAAATTAAAAATGAAGTAAATATAGAAGTGAAGCAAACAAATTTCAGGTCCCATTTAACCGATCAATTTGTGAAATCTCATCCGGATTCCTACTTGTACAAACATTTTCCTTTTCTGAATGCTAAAATTTGACTTCAGAAAGTGTTACCAGGAATCAAAAGACTATACAAAAAGAACAGAGTATTTGAATCCGTCCAGTATATACAAAAAGTCAAAAAAAATAAAATAAAATAAAAAAAATATTTAGAGGTTCCAAAACTTTCTGAGACTGAAAATTCACCAAACGGATCTGGAATCTCTACACAAGAACGGGTGACCCAGAAGCTGCAAAGCCGACCACCTCTTGCTGGACTCCTTCTGCAAGCAACACTCAACGAAGCTTCGAAACTCCTCCGAAACGCCGGCGGGCAGCGCCGGCGGCTCTCCGAAGCAGATCGCGCACATCAGCGTCGCCCAGTCCGGCCTCTGCCCCGCCGGCAGCAGCGGAAAATGGCCCAAATAGAGCTCCATTAGAGTCAGCCCCAAACTCCAGATATCCCCGGCGTAACCGTCGTAGTTTCCTCCGTAAGTCTCGGGATCGAACCTTTCCGGACTCATGTACGCGCAGGTCCCGACGTAGGAATTGCAGGCGTCCAAGGTCCGGCACATGATCTTGCTGACTCCGAAATCGGCGATCTTGATCTCCATGTGGCTGTTGACGAGGAGATTGGACGGCTTGATGTCGCGGTGGATGATCTTGTGGGAGTGGAGGTAGCTGAGGCCGTCGAGGACTTGTCTGGCGACGTAGGCGAGTTTTTTTTCGGAGAAAGTGCCTTGGGTCTTGAGGATGGTATCGAGAGTGCCGATGTCCATGTACTCCATGACGATGGCGATGTCGCCGGAAGGCTTCTCGAACATTCCGTGGCATCGGACGACGTGAGGGGAGTCGGTGCGCCGGAGGATGTCCATCTCGCGGAGGAGCTGCCGCCGGACGGTCGAGTCCGAGTCGCCGTGGATGAGCTTGAGTGCGTAAATTGAAGAGGTCCTCTTGTGCCGGACTTTGTAGACGGTTCCGCCGTTGCCGTGGCCGAGGACGTGGAGTTTCTCGAGGTCTGCGGCGGCGATGGCGGCGGAAGCGGAAGCGGAAGCAGAAGCAGAAGAGGGCCAATTGTGGTTGTTGTTGTTGTTGTTGTCGGACGTGGCGGCGGAGGGAGGGAGGGGGAGGGGAAAGCGAGGGCGGCGCTCGGGGAGTTCCGGCAAGGGAAGGCGGAGATTGAGCTGTCGGCGACCACGGACGAGGGCCATGAAAGGGAAAATGGTGGGTGGGTTGGGGTGATTTTTTTTTTTTTTTTTGAATTTTTTTGGGAGTGGGGGATTTTTGACAAGTTGAGTGGGTTATATATAAGAGAAGGATTTAAAGCACGTGGGGCAGCCGGCGAGAGGAGTTGGAGTATTTTTTTATTAAAAAAAAATAGGACAGTGGGAGTGGAAGGAAACTGGGAGGATAGGGGACGATTTTGGAGTGGACCCCACTCTTTTTTTAATTATTATTGTTATTATTTGGTTGTGTTTGCGTGGGGCGTGACGTTGGGTGTCCACTTCCTCTTTTGTTATTATCCGATTGAGCTTGTGACAAAATTACTTTACAAAATAAAAGAAAAAAGAAAAGGACTAAACGGCCAACCATAAGATTTTAAAATGATATGCGACAAAATCCAATGTTTGTTGTGGTTATTTTAATAAGAAAAGGATTGAGAAATTGAAGAAAAAAAAAAAAAGATTGAAATATTAGGGTCGAGCAACTTAAATGTCCCATTTTATTTTCTATTTCTAGGAACTTCACAATGATCACATGTGTTTTTGGGTTTCTGTTAAAAATCTTGATTTTAGTGAAATTTGCTCAAATTTAAAGTAAAGCCATTTTAAGTTTTTAACTATAAGATTGACTTGATTGATCAAATTTAGTGTTTTTATTTGATACGTTAAAAATGATGTTTTCATATATTTAAATTTGAAATTAAAAATCTATAACATTCTCAAAATAAAAAGAAAACGTGACATTTGAATATTGAAGAGGTTTAGCAATCTTATAGCAATCTTGACAATACTCTTGATATCTGTTTTTTTTTTATTAAATGTGAAATTATAAAATTACCTATAAGAAAGATGTATGACAGAAAAATAACAATCATCTATAAATATTTAAAATTTTAATTTAATTATAAGTGTTTCACATTTAATATCTGTAACTCATATTTCAAACGAGTCAATGTATATTTTTTTTGTCAAAAAATTTGAGAGAGAATATTTGCAAATTTTTTCAAAATTTAGAATGAAAGAGTATTATAAATTGAAATTTAAAGGATATTTTGAGATAATACCAAAAGTTTAGAGAGAAAAATATAATTCATCTTAAGAATTAACTAATTATTATAAATTGCAACTAAATGATGTGTCGGCCAACCGGATATAAGACATTTCTTGTATTTATATATATATATAAATATATATATAGAGAGTGTGTGTGTGTGTGAGTGTAACTTTGTATATAACTTGATTGAGTTTTCGAGCTGTAGCTTCCAACGGCTTTCCTAATCATCTCCCAAGTTGTATTTTTTGATTGTGACTTCTGACGGATAGAATGATGCGTCTCAAGAAACAGCGCACAGACGCACGCGAGCGCGCACACACACAGATATATATATATATATATATATATATAAAATGTATATATGCAAAGTGGTATACTATAAAGTCCAACTAGTCACTTAAAATTACAATGATATGGATGGATGGGTCGGGAAGGGTATGTGTTTTTGTTAGTTTCTTCTCTTTATCCAACTAGTTCTGATTCTCATTATTTTCTGTTAAGTCTTGTTTTAATTTGACTGTTAAAGTATGGTTTGATAATGATAGGATAGACTCCGAATGATTAACTGAGAGAAACGGTTATAAAGAACATGTCTGTTGATGGTCAGATCAGTCTGACCATACGGTCACTGCTAGGATAGATTGCTTTGCCTGCCGAGAAGGTGTACCTCGGGACTCTAAACGGGGAAACCCTCTGTTAGCCGACCACCCCTATGGTTCCCGGCTTTCTTTCCCCATCCATGGCGGGCACGGTTTCGTCTTCATGCCGAGCAGCCGAGAAGGCCGACCAGGTGATTAACTCCCCCCTGACTTCCGGCAGGGTGCAAGGGAAATCAGCTCCGGCACGTAGGGTCATCATTTCACGATTGCCTGCGCCGCCCTACCTACCACTGACACCGGTCGCATCGCCGCCTGCCATTACCTACCCTGACATTTGCAGTGACGGGACAGTTACCTACTACGCTGTATCATGTCAGGGCAGATAGCCCCAGCTGGTCAGACCCCCACTCAAGTTAACCTACGAGGGGTCTAGGTCCTAGGGGCCCGCGACGGCCGTCCCAGCCGGGTCAACCCAAACGCCCAATCCTGCAAAACACCTATAAATAGATAGGAAACTCCTGATTTTAGGTATGGTCATTCTTACCTTGCCAAAGCTCTGCCTCTCCCTTCGCTCATCAGTTATTCAACTGACTTAAGCATCGGAGTGCCCGCGGCAGACACCACACCGGTGTCCCCATCATTCCGAGGTGCTTCCCCTTTTGCAGGTGATCGACGGCGGAGCGACTGGCCGGACTCAACCCGACTACCCGACCATCTTGGGTGTTGTTGCTGGAACCATTTCTGGCATCAACATTTTGGCGCTAGAAGGAGGGCCCCTCGCTGCCTTTCCAGCATTGAACATCTTTGCACTTGTATTCACTTCCTACGCCATGGATGAGCATGGGAACCAAGAAGTCCAGGAACCCGACAACGCGATCCCTTCAAACTCTCGGGGCACCCGACAGACGCAGCGTCGTGGTGGAGCCAGAGTACAGCGGCGACCGACCCCAACTGAAATCCTGACCGGGAACGTCCAGGCGCTGACCCAAACCGTACAAGTACTCATGGAAGCCATCCGAGAATCTCATAACGTCCAACTGCCCCAGGCACAGGTGGAGGAGGCCGAGTCCACGCCGAGCAGGCCTCCCAGACCTGCTGGCAGGCGTCGCAACCCAGCACTCTCAGGTGACCGGGAGAGCGACCGGCCACACCAGGAGAGCCTTGATAGGCAACGGCGAGAGGGTGGCGAGCCCAGCAGGGTATGCTCTAGGAGTTGCCACACGCGGGAAACTCGCTCCGGATCAGCCGAGCAGCCGGGTCTGGCGAGAGACCATATTGACCAAGGCCTCGAAGACACCATTGCCGCCCAGGGACACACAACGTCCGTCTTCGACCGCTTGGGAAGCCCGGAGATTTACTGTCGCTTGGGTCGGGACCCCTCTGTGGAGCCCGTCCGAGAGGACGACCGTGAACAGAGCCGCCTGGATCACATCCAGCGGCAGGTTGACAGGTTAGTCGGCCAACAATATGGATTCGAGCCCATCGGGGCAGTCGACCCGCCGTTCACCGCGGATATCATGGAGACCCCCTACCCGGCCAGGTTCAAGATGCCAGCTGTGCCATCCTATGATGGGTCCACCGACGCAGACGAGCACCTCGAGAACTATCAGGCGCATATGTTGATACAGAGCACCAACGAGGCCGCCCTCTGCAAGTCTTTTTGCCTCACCCTGACCGGGGCAGCCCGGCAGTGATATCGGAGACTTCCTCCCGGCTCAATCAGTAGCTTCCGGCAGCTGTCGAATTTGTTCTCGGGTGCGTTCCTGGGCTCCAGAGCCAGAAAACTAGGGGCCTCTCACCTGTTCAGCATCAAACAGGGAGAGGGCGAAAGATTGAAGAAGTTCTTGGAGCGTTTCGATAAGGCCGTCGTGCAGGTTGAAGACTGCACCGATGACACCTTGATCCAAGCGTTCAGGGAAGGCATCAAGGACTCCCGCCTTGTCTGGACATTGGCTTACGATAGGCCGCCCAACTTCGCCCACCTGAGAAGCATCGCCTGGAGGCACGCGGAGGCCGATGAGTATGTCCGCGGGCGAGGGTTGGGTAACCGAGAACAACCGAGGTCCTCCGGGAGGAGGACGGAGAGGGGCACCGCCGACCGTGCCCGACCAGATAGGGGGAAAACGCCGAACAGAGAAAACCGCGCTGAAGTCCCTCTCGGCCCGAAGCCACCAATGCGGAAGTTCCGCCAATACACCCCACTGGTTACGACCATTGAGCATGTCCTGAGCCAGGTATCCGGCAAGGGACTGCTCCAGGACCCTCCGCCAATTAGGATTGAAGGCGCTCATAGAAATCAACACCGGTACTGCCACTTCCACAAGGATGTCGGTCATGACACAAGGAATTGCATCCAGCTCCAAGATCAGATCGAGTCGCTGATACGCGATGGTTATCTGCGGGAGTTCGTGGAAAGGATAATCATCCCAGCCGGTTCGAGCACGCGGCAAAATCCGGGTCTGAGCAACCGGGCGGGCGAGCGCGGTGAGGAGCACATCATCCACACGATCTTCGGCGGGACGGCTACCGGAGACACTGCCAGCAGCCGAAGGGCGTATGCTCGAGAGGCCAGGCGGCTGGCTCGTGGGGAGCACATAAACATGGCGGAGCATATCTCAAAAATATGCCGCTAGAGCAACACCCTGATTACCTTCACGGATGACGAAGCGGATCGGTTGCTCCACCCCCATAACGACGCGCTGGTCGGTGAAATCCGAGTAGCCGACAATGTCATACGACGCGTCCTTGTCGACAACGGGAGTTCCGCCGATGTGATGTTTATGGACACGTTCGTAAGATTAAAGATTGACGGAGCTCTCCTGACGCCCTCTCAGACACCACTTTACGGATTTGCCGGTGACTGTGTTCATGCAGCCGGCACCGTCCGCCTCCCTATCACGATCGGAGATGGTCCAGAGAGGGCGACTCGGATGGTGGAGTTTATCGTGGTGGATTGACCGTCGGTCTACAACGTCATCCTGGGACGCCCAACTCTCAATGCGCTAAAAGCGGTAGTCTCGACCTACCACCTGGCCACGAAATTCCCCGTCGGTGAGGGAGTCCGCATTTTCCGGGGAAACCAGGAGGGGGCACGGAAGTGTTACATGGAGGCTGTGAATAAGGTGTGTTGGACCCCCGCTCCGGTTGTGATGGCCACCATCGTTGCGGTCGACAAGGCCGACGTCTCCAATGAAGCGGTTGGGTGCCGAGGCGACCTCGACCCCCGACTTGCAGAGGAGGAGATCCGGGCTTACCCCGGTGAGGAGCTAGTCCAATTTGCGTTGGACCCCGAGTTCCCCGAGAAGACCGTGATGCTCGGTTCGAGGCTGGAACAGAGCACCCGGGAAGCGCTCGAGAACACGCTCTGGGAGCACAAGGATGTGTTTGCCTGGTCGCACGAGGACATGCCAGGGATCGACCCAACCGTGATGTGCCACCAGTTAAACGTCAATCCTCGGCACAAAACCGTGATTCAAAGGAGAAGAGCCTTCAACCCGGAGCGGTACGAGGCCATAAACGCGGAGGTGCAGAAACTGCTGGCGGCCAGGTTCATCCGAGAGGTAACCTATCCTGAGTGGTTGGCCAATGTAGTCCTGGTCAAGAAGGCTTTGGGGAAGTGGCGCGTATACATAGATTACACCAACTTAAACAAAGCGTGCCCAAATGATTGCTTCCCCCTCCCCAGAATAGACCAACTCGTCGACACGACCGCGGGACACGAGCTGCTAAGCTTCATGGATGCGTACTCAGGGTACAACCAGATACCCATGAGCAAAGCCGATCAGGCGAAGACGGCATTCACCACCGACCGAGGGCTGTACTGCTACCAGGTCATGCCGTTTGGCCTGAAGAATGCGGGGGCGACCTACCAGCGGCTGATGAACAAATGTTCGCCCCGCTGATAGGAAGATCCATGGAAGTGTACGTAGACGACATGCTGGTGAAGAGTCGGCTTGTCGGTGACCATGTTAAGGACCTCTAAGACTACTTCGCCATCCTGCGCCAGTATAGGATGAAGCTCAACCCAGCAAAGTGCGCGTTCGGGGTAGGGTCTGGGAAATTTCTTGGGTTCATGGTGAACCATCGGGGAATAGAGATCAACCCCGCTAAGGTGCAGGCCGTGTTGGACCTGCAACCTCCTCGGACGACCAAGGAAATCCAAAGGCTCGCGGGGATGATTGCGGCCCTCTCCCGGTTTGTATCCAAGTCGACGGATAAGTGCAACCCTTTCTTCCAGACGCTGAAGGCCAATGGTAAGCCTGCTTGGGACGACAGGTGCCAAGCTGCCTTCGTGGGTCTGAAAGAATACTTGGCAACTCCGCCGCTGCTGTCGAAGTCACTTCCGGGCGAAACGCTGTACCTTTACCTCGCTGTCTCGGATAAGGCCGTGAGCGTCGTCCTGGTCTGAGAAGAAGACAAGACCCAGCACCCGGTTTACTACAGCAGCAAGGCGTTCCAGGGAGCCGAGGAGAGGTATCCCCCCTGGAAAAGCTCGCATTGGCATTGGTTTTGTCGGCCCGCAAACTACGTCCTTATTTCTAAGGACATCCGATCCGCGTCCCAACCAGCTACCCGCTCCGCCAAGTCTTGCAAAATCCCGAGCTGTCGAGATGGATTGCGAAGTGGGCGATAGAGCTCGGAGAATTCGACATAGAGTACATCCCCCGAACCGCGATCAAGGCCCAGGCGTTGGCTGACTTCGTAGCTGAATTCACGGCGCCCCCCAAAGTTGCCCGGTCGTTCTCGGAAGACATAGAGGTCGTTCCAGCCGAGCAGTGCTCCGCAGCTCCCAATCCGAATGAAAGTTGGAAGCTGTTCGTAGACGGCTCTTCTTGCTCAGGGGGCTCCGGCGCGGGCCTCGTGCTAGTAAGCCCTGACAAGTACAAGACCAGTCAAGCATTGCGCTTCAATTTTAAAGCATCCAACAATGAAGCGGAGTACGAGGCCGTAATCGCCGGGCTCGAGCTAGCCAGAGAACTCGGGGTGCAGGACGTCGAAATATTCAGCGACTCTATACTGGTAGTCAACCAGATCATGGGGGAATTCCAAGCAAAGGAGGAGCGGATGGCAGACTATTTAAGGAAGGTGAAATCACTCCTTGCTCAATTCTCGAGCCATCGCTTGACGAGGATCCCGCACGCTGAGAACGTCGAGGCAGACGCCCTCGCCCGACTAGCCTCCGGAAGCGATCTTGAAGGCACCGTCTCCTTCCCAATCCTAAGACTTGACCGACCAAGCGCGAAACGGGAGGAGCAGGTTCTCTATGCCGAGAACACTCCGACCTGGATGGAGCCAATCATCCGGTTCCTAGCCGAGTCCGAACTTCCCGACAACCGAGAAGAAACCTGTAGAGTGAGGAACACCTCAGCCCGATACACGCTAATAAATGGGAAACTCTATCGCCGGGGACACTCCGCCCCATACCAGCGATGCGTGGGGCCGTCTGAGGCCGAATACATCATGAAGGAGATACACAGCGGGGTCTGTGGGAATCACTCGGGGGGAGAGCCTTGGCGTTCAAGTGCCTGCGACAAGGGTACTATTGGCCAACCATGGGTAAAGATGCAAGGGAGTTCTCCCGAAAGTGCCTGAAATGCCAGTAATTCGCTCACTCTATGAAGTCTCACCCCGAGAGGCTCACCTCGGTGGTGTGCGCATGGCCATTTGCCAAGTGGACCATCGATCTGATCGGGCCACTCCCTATGGCCCGATCGCAACTTCGATACTGTATCGTAGCAATCGATTACCTCACGAGGTGGATCGAAGTAGAACCCTTGGCTCAGCAGACTGAGGTGAAATGCACAAGCTTCCTATGGAAGAACATAATCTGCCGGTTTGGACTCCCCCACACTGTGGTCACGGACAACGGGAAGTAATTTGGAAACAAGTTCGACGCGCTCTGTGAGGAGTACGGGATCAAGAAGGTGTTCTCGTCTCCCGGGCATCCTCAGTCTAACGGGCAGGTGGAAGCGGCCAACAAGACTATCAAGGAGAATTTAAAGAAGAACCTCGAGAGGCACAAAGAGGCTTGGATTGACGAGTTACCTCGGGTACTTTGGGCATATCGTACCACTAGGCGCACGGCTACCGGGGAGACTCCCTTCGCCATGGCCTTCGAGGTGGAGGCTGTAATCCCGGTCGAGGTTGGGCTGCCAAGCTTCAGAACGGAGAACTACAACGAAGAAGCCAGCGCCGAACAAATGCTGCCTGAGCTCGACCTCGTGGAAGAGAAACGCGAACAAGCCCTGATTCAACGGCAGCTCGCAACCAGGTCGTAGCCAGGTACTATAACAAAAAATTCCGGCTATGGGTCTTCCGAGTAGGGGATTTGGTTATGAAGAGGGTGCTCGTCCAGGAGCCCGGGCTCGGGACATTTGGTCCAAAGTGGGACGGGCCATACCGGATCACGGAGGTAGTTCGGCCGGGAACTTATAGACTTGCCGATCATGAGAACAGGCAACTCGGCCACCCGTGGAATGCCGACCACCTGAAGTGCTTCTACCAATAGTTTTAATTTGTTTTGTTTTCTCTTAAGACTCAATTGAGATCATTTTTCTTATAAAGACCCGAATCTTTTCATAAATACTAATGTTTCATACAACAACTCCCGTGGTTCTCGGACCACGGAGTCAGGTCCCACGACAGGGCACTAACCAACAGGAGTGCTCGACCATGACCCAACATCTGCCTTTGCAGACAACTCCCGTGGTTCTCGGACCACGGAGTCAGATCTCACGACCGGGCACTAAACTCCCGTGGTTCTCGGACCACGGAGTCAGGTCCTACGACCGGACACTAACCAACAGGAGTGCCCGACCAGAACCCAACATCTGTCTTTGCAGACAACTCCCGTGGTTCTCGGACCATGGAGTCAGGTCCCACGACCTGGCACAAACCAACAGGAGTGCTCGACCAGGACCCAACATCTGCCTTTGCAGACACAACTCCTGTGGTTCTCGGACCACGGAGTCAGGTCCCACGACCGGGCACTAACCAGCAGGAGTGCCCGACCGGGCAGGACCCAACATCTGCCTTTGCATACACAACTCCCGTGGTTCTCGGACCACAGAGTGAGGTCCCACGACCGGGCACTAACCAACAGGAGTGCCCGACCAGGACCCAACATCTGCCTTTGTAGACACAACTCCCGTGGTTCTCGGACCACAAGCCAGGTCCCAACGAACTAACAAGAGTGCTCAGCTAAGACCGACCAGAAGCAAGGTTGGAATTGGGCGAATCATGCCCAAACCAACCAGGGGGGAAGGCGTACGAGGAAACACCCAAGAATTTGTCCATAGAAGCAAAAATAATCTTGTCATTTCGTATTAATCGTTAAAAGGAGGGGGGTACAAGTCGGGCACGCCCAAACCCAAAAAAAAAAAAAAGAAGTCAAAAATCAATCAGTCGAGTTGCCCGGGTAGGATGATATCGCCACCAGGCACGACTGGCTGAATTGCCTCGGGAAGTGCCGCATCCGCCTGCTCAGCAACAGCTTTCTGGGACTGATTGGGACCATCGAGGATAACGACATGTTGCTCGCGCTGCTCGGGAACTATAGCAGCGCCGGATACTTCGCCTTCCTCCGGTATATCCTCGACGGTGGTCTCCCCTAACTCCTCGGGAATGAACGACCAATTCACGTCGGTCAAGGTAGGGTTGGCCACCCGAAAACCTGCCTTCATATCCCTCATACCTTCCTGGTACTCGGTTACCAGGCGGGAATTGAAGTCCTCCGAGGCAAGGAAGTCCTCGACAGCCTGAGCCTTTGCCTCCTCGAGGGCCACGGGAAAGACAACCTCCAGGTGGCGGGCATGTTCGGCCCGCACAACGGCAAGCTCGCTCTGCAACCGCTGCAGAGTAGACTCCAGCCCTTGCGTTGCAGATTCCGCTATGATGGCGCTGTTCTCCGAAGCCCGAGCCTTCTCTTCTGCCGCTCGGGCCTTCTCCTCCGCTACCTTCGCTGCTGCTATCGCCGCATCCCTGGCCTCTTTCGCCTCCTTCTCGGCGTTCCGTGCGTTTTCGGCTCCCAACTCCGCCAGCTTGACCTCGTCTTGCGCCCGGATGGCAAACGCCCTAGCGGCAGAGTTCCCGGAGAAAGCTAGACATAACGCCTGCCAAGCTGAATGGTTAGGCGGCACGCAAAAAAAAAAAACCCTTTCCTCTATCAGCTTGGCGACACAATCTCCGGTAGCCTCCGCGGTGTCGGAACGCTTAGACGACTCCGCCACATCAACAGACAGCTCGTCAAAAAATTTTGAAACAAGAACCCTGTGAGCCGAAGAATCCTCTCGGCGAACACGGGATACAGGCGGAGGCAGTAACCTGTCTTCACGAGGGTGTGTGGAGTGAGAGTCAGGCCGCGAATCAGAGCGAGAGTCAGGCCGCGGGTCGGATCGGGAAGGCTGCCGCTCCTCGGGGCGGGAGGCCCGAGCCTCGGGCCCGCTCACCTTCAAGTTCAAGAGTCGTAAGCCGAAACGGCAGCATCAGAGTTTACAGCTGAAGCTCCACCGGCTACACAGGAATCGCCAGCATCACGAGCACCATCTGCAGCACTTAAGGCACCTGAGCAAGAGCAGGCTGCCTCTAAGAAATGGTCGGGCAGAAGGTTGGGGCTTGGAAGGCCATTTTTCAAAATCTAGGGGATGAGCCTTTAAGCGAGAAGAGGCATATGAAGCATCTGACTTCGCTTCCTCTTCTTCTCGTGTAGATGGCACTTCTTCTTGTATAGATGGCACCCCCCCTTGAGTCCACCCGGCAAAATCGTATAGACGAGACTACCCTAATGAATCTACCGCGGCAGGAGGCGGCCTGCCCTGTGCAGGCCCAGCCGAGGTCTCGGCCCTCCCCTTTCCTCGATCGCCCTTCTTCGCCATCTTCTGAAGGCGGGCGATCCTTTCCTCCTCTGTCGGCCGTTTTGTTCCACGCCTGTCAGCCATTGGTTCTGCAAGAAGGAAGGAACTAATTAGTCGCATGAGGAAGAAGCTCATCAATGCTCGGCTGGGCTCTGTCGCCGACCTTCTATCCGCAAACCCCTAGTGGGGTATAGACCGCGGATGACCCGGCCCAGGTCCTCGTCGGTAATTCTTGGACGCCAGGTTTCGGGGGACGGACCGCTGGTAGGTGGGGGTTGGACAGGTGTCTCAGCCATCGCCTCGGGAGCTCCATTCGTCCGAACGCAGTAGTGGACGGAGGGCTCGGGCAGGCAAGCGATAGTAATGCGCTCGGGGGCTCCGTGGGAGCTGCTCGGCTGATCGGCCGACGACGACGAGCCAACCCAACCAAATTTCCTTAGGCTACTCGGACGTAGCAGCCAGCTCTGGCTCCGTTCGGGCTCAGCCAGGTCATACAGTGATTCTACCATTGCTCGCTGCGCCTCAGGGATGTGTAGTGCCCGAGTCCACACGTAGCCCCTCCTAAAAACCAAGGGAACCCTCTCGGCGCGGAGCAGCTGATTCCGAGCAAGTTGTTCGTGCAGCCACCGGCCACCGGCAAAGAACCACAAATGCTTGAATTGTTTATCTGAATCCGGGCACATGCCGATGAGCGTCCCTTTGAACCCCTGAAAGTAGTAGAACCCCGTGGAGGAAGGCGCCGACTTCATTCGGTAGAGATTTTGGAAGGCCCGGAAGGGCATCACTGCCGCGTAATTTTTGGATCAAAGGACGTAGCAACTGACCAACACGCGGTAGGCGTTCACGTTCAGTTGCGCTGGAGCCACGTTCAGCCGTGTCAAAACCCGCCGCATGAACGGGTTGAGAGGTAATCGCAATCCTGCTCGGAAGTACTCAGCCAGCAGGGTGACGTACCCGGGCGGTGGTCGGGATGGCAGATCGTTCTCGCCCGGGGCCCTCAAGTCGACGTCTTCAGGGATCTGGAATTCTCGTCGAAGGGTAGCGAGGTACTTCAGGGTCACGGCAGAAGTGTAATAATTCGCCGAGTAAACGGGCAAACCTGCTGCCAAGCAGGTCATCTCTTGGTCTGATCGCAGTAAACCCGACAATCGTTGACGCGCATGGGCCGGCTGGCCGGCCGGTTCCAGGCTTGACACGGTTCCCCAGCCGGTCCCGAGCTCGTCGAGCTCTCAGACCCATCTCGACCCGACGTGCTAGTCTGGCCGGCTGATCTTTCTGAAGGGCCCCCCTTCTCGGTCGACGGGGCGCTTACCGAAGCAGATCGGGCGGTAGTGGCCTGGCCTAGTTCTTCGATAAACTGACTGTCCGAGCGGGTGCCGGGGCCCACCTGCAGAATCTCTTGCAGCCGAGCCGCCGCCTCCTGCCGCTGATTGGTCGGCGTAGTCGGTTCACTCGGGGAAAGGTCATCCGTAAACCAGGACAGGTTATTGGGTGTTGCCTCGGACGAACTGGACTCACGTGTTCCAGTGCTCAGGCCCGAGCCTGAGGTCCCCGTAACATCCGCGTCCCTCGACAGGGAAGGGTTCTCGGAATCTAACAGGTTACTTATAATAAAAAACAAAAGAAATTATACCTTCTCGAACGTTCTCCGCTTGTTTCCACAGCAAAACGTGTTGGTTGTTCTCGGCAGCTCTCGGCACTGAATTTCTCGCAAAAACATTGAATGCCTCGTTCCCCTCCCCCCTATTTATAGCTGGGGGCTCGAGGATCCGAATGGGCGCGACTCCTTGGGCGACACTTCGGTCTCCCGCCAATCCCGCCCTTGGTTTAAATTTCAAATTTCAAAGTTTAACCGTTGCCGCCTCACGTTCCCACCATGCGCGCCACGTGTCCCGTGACAGAGCGACACATGGCGAACAACGCCACGGATCCCCTCCACGTCAACATGATAGCTGGCAAACTTGTCCGATCACCTATAGTAGCCGAGAAGACATACAGCCGACAAGTAGCCGACCATAGCCGAACAGCCCTCAAGCCACGATTGCAAAGGCCGTATGTGGAGCACCCCTGACCGGCGACCGACCAGAGGTGCTCGGGGGCTTATGTTGATGGTTAGATCAGTCCGACCATACGGTCACCGCTAGGATAGATCATTTTGCCTGCCGAGAAGGTGTACCTTGGGACTCTGAACGGGGAAACCCTCTGCTAGCCGACCACCCCTATGGTTCTCGGCTTTCTTTCCCCATCCATGACGGGCACGGTTTCATCTTCATGCCGAGCAGCCGGGAAGGCCGACCAGGTGATTAACTCCCCCCTGACTTCCGGCAGCGCGCCAAGGGAAATCAGCTCCGGCACGTAGGGTCATCATTTCACGATTGCCTGCACCGCCCTACCTACCACTGACACCGGTCGCATCGCTGACTGCCACTACCTACCCTGACATTTGCAGTGACGGGACAGTTACCCACTATGCTGTATCATGTCAGGGCAGATAGCCCCAGCTGGTCAGACCCCCACTCAAGTTAACCTACGAGGGGTCTAGGTCCTAGGGGCCCGCGACGGCCGTCCCAGCCGGGTCAACCCAAACGCCCAATCCTGCAAAACACCTATAAATGGAGAGGAAACTCCTGATTTCAGGTATGGTCATTCTTACCTTGCCAAAGCTCTGCCTCTCCCTTCGCTCATCAGTTCTTCAACTGACTTAAGCATCGGAGTGCCCGCGGTAGACACCACACCGGTGTCCCCATCATTCTGAGGTGTTTCCCCTTTTGCAGGTGATCGATGGCGGAGCGACTGGCCGGACTCAACCCGACTACCCGACCATCTTGGGTGTTGTTGCCGGAACCATTTCTGGCATCAACAATGTCTTCTTACCATATCTAAAAAAATGAGTTTTTGTCTGTAGAACCGAAACCCTGAAAATGATAAAGTTATTTCAGATATTTTATTCATTAAAAAAAAAAAGACCTAAAATTGTCCTTTATTATATGAATGTAGCAGGCGGTTTCGCTAATGTCAATTTTTTTCATTAATTATTTGTCACTCAAAGATATAAAGAAAGTCCCTACATATGGACAACTCAACAGCTCCAGTATGATGTTATCTAAACGTCCTATTTTTTGGTTCTTCTCTCTTTAATTTGTTTTACTGCTGTGCACTGAAAAACTTATATATTTATTTTTTTGGTCCTTAGTTTTCTTTTTATTTCTTTTGCCCCATTTTTTTTTTCATTTTTATCATTTTAGTCCTTTTTTTATGTCTTGGTTTATTTTTTAACATTTTAGTTCTTTTATCTCTTTGGTCTTTTTTTCATGCCCTTTTTTTTTTTAATTTTTATTTTCAGGTATTTTGTTGATTTTTTTACTTATATTTTCCTATTTAGATAAATTTTCTCAAAAAAAGTTCACTATCAGTTTTCTTTTCCTTTTTTTTTTTTCTTCTTTTGCCCCAATTATTTTTTCATTTTTTAGTCCTTGTTTATTTATTGGTTTATTTTTAACATTTTTAGTCCCTTTATCTTTTTTATCTTTTTTTTTCTAGGGTTCTTTGTTTTTATTTTCACGTATTTTGTTGATTTTTTCTCCATTTTTTTACTTATATATATATATATTTTTTTTTTCTATTTAGATAACTTTTCTCAAAGAAAGCTCACAATCAGTTTTTTTTTTTTTTGGTTTTTTAGGCCTCTTTTTTTTTTTTTTTATAGATATATATTTTTTTATTTTTGGTCTATTTTTTACCATAGATTTTTTCATATTCAGATAAATTTTTTTGAATATGTCCAATCATGTATATCGCATATGCTTTTTAAACTAGTATATATATATATATAAAAATAAAAGAGAATCTTTTTAATGCATCATTGCATGTATAAGATATTCTGGATGTTCCAATCAAAAACTGTATTGGGGCCATTCTAATAAATAAGATAGAGGAAGCTTTGTTAGCATAAAGAGTTTTGCAACTTGTGATGTGGCCAATTGTAAGTTGAGTCTAGCTACTAGCTAACGACCAAGGATTTTAAAAATAAAAGAAACAAGAAAATAATTTGGGAAGCTTGGGGGAAAGAGATAAGGTTCTTGTTACTCCCAAGGGAAAAAAAAAATAGCCCACCAAGAAAGAAAACCACGTTTGAAGATTTGACATAGCAGGGCTTGCTGGCTTCTCAATTGTATAGGAAATGTTGGCCAATGCCCACCAATGCAACCATCGTGGAAGAGAGCCTTACATTTGACATAAGTGGGACCCAATTATAGGCATGCATAGTGACTCCAGGATATGCGACGCGAAGTTCATATATTGGGCATTCTGGTGGGAAACTACCAATTACAATATTTTCACTTTATGTGACGAAATAGGTTTTCTAACATAAATAATCGACACGAGATATTAATTTTTATGTGAAAAACCCTTCAAAATGAAGGAAAAATCACAGTATTAACTTTCATCATGCCAATAATAATTATTAATAGGCTTATTATAAAGTTCTCTAAATATAACTAAAGGCTCACAACTGTCATGAAATACAAAAATAATGGTCAAACAACAAGAAAGATTTCACAATACATGTGTGTATATTTGTGTGTATATATAAATATATATATATAGCTAGTTCTCATGTCGATATTTTGAAGAAATACCTTAGAGAGATCAAATTTAGAATTATAATAATAGAGGCGAAGAGCTCGTTGTAAGAAATCACTATATCAAATTAAAATAACAAGAAGTACTGTTTCACCACTCATTGTCTTGATCAAACCCAAAACCCGACCTTTTTCTCTCTCTCTCTCTTTCTTCCTCTCTGTTTGTCTTCTTGATAGCTGAAAACCAACTTTTCTTTTCTTCTTTTAGGACAAGCCACGTAACACCTTTATCTTTTTCAAATAATAATAATAATAATAATAATAATAATAATAAAGACAATTGGGCTTTATCCCCTTATTTGGTGCATCTGTGCGAGGCGGACAAACTGAACAATTCTCCCCCATCTGCCTTTGCATTGTGGGCTTCAAACCCGCTCTCTTCTTACAAACTTCAATTTTGTCCTTAGATAAGGAATTTTACCCTTAGATAATGATTTTGTCAACATATATGATCCATTATGGCTTGTATTGATTCTATTGATCTTCAATATAAAGTTGAATTCTTGATGTGGATGAAACTTTGATTGTCGTTGCACAGAATGTACTACTCTTGCTGTAAACCCAATTCTTCTAGAAGCTTTTTTTCATCCATAAAGCTTCCTTGTAAATTTCAATAATTATCAATAATGTACTTGGTTTCTGTACCAGATAAAACAACACATTTATGTAACTTGGATTATCAATAGACTGTTCCACGGCAATAGTCATCAAGAATCCCGAAGTGGACTTCTTAGAGTCAAATCACTAGCCATGTTTGTTAGGATTTGGTGCTTTTAAAGTATTTATGTTAGAGTTAATGCCCTAAAACGAAAATTTGTACATGAATTTTATAAATTTATTTGTTAATAAAAGATTATATATTTCTTTCATATTAGTTGTCCTGGATACTTTTGTTAGTATAGATTTGTAACAAGCAAATGACAATAAATATACAGAAAGATATAATATTAAAGTGATAATCTAAATTAAGAGTCTACAATCATAAAATAGAAGTGGACATTTTGACTTCAGTAAGATTGTTATGTTCATCTACTCCCACTATTGTGGAATAGTTTTATCTTTGACTATTGAAATAGGACATTCCAAGTAGAAATTAAATATTGATACAAATATGATGGGTTTATCGTATGTATTGGATCAAATCTAAATTGATATTGGTTTATGTAATAATCCTACGTAAGATAGATCAATTTACTTTGACGGATATCCATATAGACATGTTAATCTTGATTGAATATATTTTTTTCACAACTTAAAAACTATTGTAGAATATACCATAATGATGCAGTAATAAATTAAATTAAAACTTATATTCTTTATTTTTCCTACTCTCTCCCCCACACGCGACAACCTTCATCTTTCTTTCTCTCTTCCTCTCTCTCTGATGACTTTGTCATCAAGGATTGTATTGTCTTCGAAGATGGTGCCTTCGACGACCCTTATCTCCTTCCCCACGACGCCATCAACGAAAAACTAGCTTCGTCAAAGAATAACAACAACAAGAACAAGAAGAGAGAAGTTCTGATTACGGCCGAGAATTTGGTCTTGTACATGTGGAAGGAAGTCCAAGCCGAGATCCACATCACAAAGAAGGAGAAGCGGATGATCGTGGGGGAGTTGGAGTTTGGTCGGTGCTGAGAAGAGGAGGAAGGACTTTCTCCACTTAGCAATGTGATATAATATCTTCTGTTCAGATTGCGTCAGCTCTAGTGGCGAGGCATCGTTGCAGGTCTGATCGTGACCACCATCTCCATCGCAAGAGTTCTTCATCGATCTTCACAGATCATTCATCGCTGCAGGTCCATTTAGATCGCCGGATCGTGAGTGATCGTTGTCGATCTTGTGATGTGGGTGATCAGCTGCTGCTAGGGAAGAAGCTAGAAATATATTCTAGTGAGGGTATATACTAATTTTTTTTTTATCAAGATAAAATAAATCTTAATGGGGTTATTGTGATAATTTTTATTTTTAGTGGACTTATGTGAAAATTTTTAATTTTAATAATGACAAAGTAGTAAAATTATAAACATAAAATTAATTTTAGTAAGATTCATTTGAGAATTTTTATATTTTTAATATGGTAAAATAAGAACTATATAATAACTTTTTATTTTTAGTGGTGATAAATTATAAAAATTATAAAATTTTTAGGATAAATTTAAAATAACAAAAAATTCAGTGGGGTGATAGCCCTACTCGCACCACTTGCCTTTGCCTCTGGCCACTGTGATCCTTCATCTCCTCCGCCGGATCGGCAAGGGTGATTTCTTTTCATTTTCAAAAGTGTGTGTGTGTATATATATATATATTTTCCTGATTTTCGTATGGTGTGGATGATCTCAACTTTACTCACGGATAAACGGGCCTGTTTAATTATTCGTAGCCCATATTGCTAGTTCCCTATGTTTGACAGGGGTCACCAAAGTGGTGTATCCCGGAATGTGAGGAATAGACCAATTATAAAAACGGGTATCGGCAACCGCTCAGCCAAGTCACAAGTCACCACCACTCAACAATTAGTGTTTGATCACAATTTAATATAAGTTGAAACGGCAAAGTCGTTAATTCAGGGGACCAAAATTTGAAGTCGATGTAAAAAATTTATGAATCAACATGCATTTAAAATTGGAGTAATAAGCCTAAATGGTTTTAAACTATTGAAAAGTAACGATTTAATCCCTGTTTTTTTAATTTTGGTCGAGATAGCCCTAAATTTTCTATTTTTGGCTGAGATAGTCATTTCCGTCTAAGTCCGTTAAATTTCTAACGGAATGAGTTATGTACAATGCATGTGACCTAATTTGAGAAGGTATTTTAATAATTTAACAATAATTAATCTAATTTTTTTTAAATTTATCTATCCTTTCTCTCGCCCTCCCCCACCTCTCTTTCTCTCTCTCTTTCTCTCTCTCTCTCTCTCTCTCTCTCTATCTATCTATATCTTCCCCTCGAATCAAAAGCACAGATCGGGGATGGGGATCAAAAGCCCAGATTCGGCGAAGGGGGGGCTCTTCAATTTTGGGTTCTGTGTGTGTCGCGTGGGGGGGGGGGGGGGGGTGTGCGGGGGGTGCTCCATGCTCCCCAGCGGAGGCACACGAGAGGGGGGAGGGGCCTTCAGCTAGCAAAAAACGAGGGTGGAGCATTTCAACTCGCTGACAGAGGCACCGGGGGGGGTAATAAGGGTATTTTCATATTTTAATTGTTGATTTAACTCATATGATGGGTTATGTGACATTTTCTGTTAGAAATTTAATCGACATGGACGGAAATGACTATCTCAGCCAAAATAAGAGAGTTTAGATGTAACACCCCCTAGCCAGTTTAGCCTTAACTAAACTTAACAAGAACATGTCACTAACCCATACATTTATAAAATCTGCTATAACCCAGAAACATAGTAAAACCAAGATAGTTATATGATAATATATTAATAAAAATATTTACAGGCTCTTCATCACAGTTCAGTCAAAATATGAAGAGTTGGTAATACAACTATCACAGGTATTTAGCACTATCTCAAATCAAAACTTTTGCAGTGTAGCCCACAGAGTTCTTTGATAAGCATTTTTTATGAAACAACTTTAGCTTAGTATGTACATAGGGTTCCATGACATCAGGTTCTCAAAAGAGGTTCAGCCTGCCACTATGTTGCTTCCTCATTATTTTCTTCCTCACCTGTGCCATGAAACTTTAAAGTGAGCTAAAAGCCCAGTAAGCGGAACATAGTTAAATACAAAACCTTTAAAATACAATATGTATTTAAAATATAATTTTCAATGAATTTCGAATCTTCTTATAGCAAATAGAAATCCAATCAACATTTAAAACATTTCATGAAAAACCCTTGAGATATTACATAAAATTGGGCTTAAGCTACATATTCATTTCATTTCCTTTAAGTTTGGCCAAACACTTTAATTACTGTCATTGGGATCCCAAACGTTGGTATTAGTCATGTCCCTTTTGGGACCCATCCGTGGGTATCAGTCAGTCCCAATGACACCTTTATAGTAAGGTTACCACATTATGTAGTTATTCCCATCATTTCATAAGCCACATCTAGAATTTTTCAAACCTTTAAAATATTATAAACATGTCATAAAACCTTTCAATAAATTAGCTTTCATACTTGAAAATCATACTCTTTCCAATAAGGGGAAACATTCTATCCATAGTCTCATTTAAAATGTCAGACATTTGTCAAAAATATTAAAATACTATATCATATACTGTTTAAGTTTCTATAGTACAGTAAGTAGAATTCTTACTTACCTCTTTAAAGTTGAACTACTACAGAGAAATTGACTCCACCATTCGAGGAAGTTGATCGTGCTTGTTCTAAGGTCCATGATCAAGTCATTTTATATTTAAAGGTATCTTCAATCCATTAACAGTCATATAAAATAGAAATATGTGCATTATAGTATCACTAGTCAATGTTTTGGACCATTTAAGGTCCTTAAGGATAAGTTCTAAGCACAAACAAAATTTTACATAGTTGTTGTCCACAAATTCCAGCAACAGAACCTAACTTTTGAAAATTCACCAAAAATCTGTTTTACAACATTTTCATTTGAAATTTTGTGGAGAGCAAGATTCATATGTATACTTTAATCTCACAAAGTTTCAGCTTCAAATACCTAGTATAAACAGAGAAATGAACTCAGAATCCTATTGCCCTATTATAGAAATCTCAGTTTTATTAATCAAACATTTTCACAAACACCTTCTATACAGCTTCATAAAATACTTTAAAAACAGTCAAATCTCTTTTCTAATCAAATCTCAAATATTTTACATCTCAAATAATATATAACCATCAAGAATCTTGAATAAAATTAGAAATTACACATTTCGGAGAAAATCAAAGCACACTTTTTACATGAAGCATCTCAAGTAAATCAAATCAAACACAACTTAAAACCTCACATCTCTAGCATTAAAGATCTTCAAAATTCATTAAAAATCCTAATTATAACTGACCTTAGGTAGCTTATGAAATTTGGACCCCAAAACTGGTGACAAACTCCACTTTGGGCTCAACTAAATTGAAAGAAAATGATGTTTGTGTGGAAATCCGAAAATGAGTTTTGAGTTTTCTCTCTCTCTTGCTGCACACCTTTCTACCTTGCTTACAAATGGTTGGTAAGCAGCCCCAATTGTAGATAATCACAAAAAAAAAAAAAAAAAAAAAAAAAAACTTGTATAACAAGGTGTATACATTCACCGAACCTTGGATAGCAAGGTTTATCCAATTGGATAACCATCATACTTGAATAACGTGGCACTAAAGGATATAGTGGACAGCTAGCAAAACAATTCTTTAAAAATTACATAAAATGGCCAAAAGACTTTAAAATTATATTAGATCCTTAAAAATATATTTTCTTTGCAAATAAGGCCACAAAAATTTTTTAATAAACATCATTTGAAGTAAATTTTATAACTTTAAATTACCATTCTTATACAAACAATCTCATGGACCAAGCATATTGATCAGCTTCACTTCCGGCGGTTGTCAACCCTCCTCTACACAGTTACTTTAACAAAAGTGTATTAAACAAATTTTAGTAGCACATAAATTCTTGAAAAAAAAAACATTTCATATTAAATGATTAACGTTACTACTAATAAGATGCCAAACATAATAGTTGAACTTAGTCATTTTAAATTAATTTAAGCTCGGCGTTAGATTTCCTTCCCCCTTAACAAAATTTCGTCCTCGAAATTTGACATACCAAAGAGAGTCAGATACTTGGATCTCATTTCATCTTCTTTTTCCCATGTGATTTCTTACATTTTCTGACTTCTGCACAAAACTTTGACTAAAGAAATCCTCGTTGTCCTTAAAATATTTTCTTGACGATCTAAAATCTTCACTGGTTGTTGTTGATAAGTGAAATCCGGACTCAAATCCAATGTCTCATAGCTTAAAATATGTGACGGATCAGAAACGTACTTACGCAATATCGACACATGGAACACATTATGAACTCCTGACAGCACTGGTGGTAATGCTAATTCGTAAGCAAGTTTTCCAACCCTTTTTAAAATCTCAAACGGTCCAATAAACTTAGGGCTAAGCTTTCCCTTTTTACCAAATCTCATAATATCTTTCACAGGAGTTACCTTCAAAAAAACTAGATCATCAACTTCAAATTCTAGATCTCTCCGTCGTGTATCAGCATAACTCTTTTGTCGGCTCTGTGTAGTACACAATTTTTGTCTAATTTTTCTTATCTTACTTGCAACTTCTGCCGTTTGCCGAATTAAGTCAGGCCCCAATAACTTCCTTTCTCATACTTCATCCCAGTGAACCGGTGACCTACATTTTCTGCGATACAAAGTTTCATATGGTGTCATCCTAATGCTAGAATGATAGCTGTTATTGTAAGCAAACTCAATCAATGACAAATACTCATCCAAAGTCACCTGAAAATCCAATACACAAGCTCTAAGCATATCTTCCAATATTTGAATTGTTCTTTCTAATTAACCATCGGTCTGTGGATGAAATGCTGTACTAAACGCTAGTTGAGTCCCCATTGCCTTATGCAAACTCTTCTAGAAGATAGATGTAAACTTTGGATCTCGATAAGAAACTATTGAAACTGGAGTTCCATGAAGTCTAATGATTTCCTTGATATACAACCGAGCATATTGGTCTATACAAAAATTAGTCTTTACTTGTAAGAAGTGAGCAGATTTTGTGAGACGATCAACAATTACCCAAATTGAATTATATCCTTTCTGAGTTCTTGGCAAACCAGTAACAAAGTCCATCATGATATGTTCCCACTTCCATTCTGGTATCAACAATGGCTGTAATTTTCCAGCAGGTCTCTGATGTTCAATTTTGACTTGCTGACAAACCAGACAACGTTCCACAAACTGAGTGACATCTTTCTTCATTTTCGGCCACCAATAATGCATCCTCAAATCTCTATACATCTTTGTACTACCTGGATGTATCGAGTAAGGTGTGGCATGAGCCTCTGCCAAATTATCACGCTTTAACTCTTCCTCATTAGGTACACATATTCTCCCTCGGAAGTAAATCGTTCCATCATTAGCTAATCGAAAATCTCCACCATCTCTGAGTTTAACCTTTTCCTTCAAACGTAACAACTTCGGATCTGAATCCTGCTTTAACTTGATCTTGTCTATCAAACTTGGTTGCGAAATAAGCGATGACAAAATAGCTTGAGTTTCTTCTGTCATTACTTCCACTTCTAGCTTACATAAATCTGCCTGAATCTGCTTCTGACTTGTCAAAGATTTTCTACTCAAAGCATCTGCTACCACATTTGCTTTGCCCGGATGATAGTTGATGGAACAATCATAATCCTTGACTAATTCCAGCCATCGTCTTTGCTGCATATTCAATTCCTTTTGGGTGAATAAATACTTCAAACTCTTATGATCTGTAAATATTTCACACTTTCCATCATACAGATAATGCCTCCAAATCTTAAGGGTGAAAACAACTGCTGCTAATTCAAGATCATGTGTCAGAGAATTTTTCTCATAATCTTTCAACTGCCTAGAAGCGTAGGCTATAACTTTTCCATTTTGCATAAGCACACAACCTAACCTATTCTTTGAAGTATCACTGTAAACAGAAAAACGTTAGTTATAGAAGGTAGCGTAAGAACTGGAGCTGATATCAACCTTCTTTTCAATTTTTGAAAACTCTTCTTACAAGCTATTGACCATTCAAACTTTACATTTTTCCTTGTCAAAGCTGTCAAAGGAATGGTAATTTTGGAAAAACCTTCAATAAATCTTCTGTAATAACCAGCAAGACCAAAGAAACTTTGAACCTCTGAAATAGTATTAGGTCTTGGCCAAGTACTAACTGCCTCCACTTTGCTCGGATCCATATAAATCCCTTCCTTTGTCACAACGTGTCCAAGAAAGGCGAACTTCTCTAGCCAAAACTCACATTTCTTGAATTTAGCATACAACTGCTCCTCCTTCAAAATTTGCAATATTGTCTTTAAATGCTCACTATGCTCCTCATAGGTGGATGAATATACAGGATGTTGTCAATAAATACTATGATAAATTTGTCAAGAAAATCTTTAAACACCCGATTCATCAAGTCCATAAAGGCTGTTGGTGCATTAGTGAGTCCAAAGGGCATAACAAGAAATTCGTAGTGGCCATACCGTGTTCTAAAAGCTGTCTTCTGAGTATCAGTCTCCTTAACCCTTAACTGATGATATCCTGACCGTAAGTCAATATTAGAAAACATCGATGCTCCTCTGAACTGATCAAACAAATCATCAATACGTGGTAGAGGATATTTATTTTTCATAGTAACCTTATTCAGCTCTCTATATTTGATACAAAGTCGGAAACTTCCATCCTTTTTCTTAACAAACAAGACCGGTACACCCCACGATGAGAAACTAGGAAGAATAAAACCTTTATCTAGTAATTCCTGAAGTTGCACTTTTAACTCCTTCAATTCTGTTGGTGCCATCCTATATGGTACTTTAGATATAGGCGCTATTTTCGGAACCAAATCAATAACAAATTCAATCTCTCGACTAGGTGGCAGCCCTGGAAGGTCCTCTGGAAATACTTCTAGATATTCATGTACAACTGGCACATCTTCTGGTTTTAAACTTTGCTTAACTGTTATATCAACTACATAAACTAAATAACCTTTACAACCCTTATTGATCAGCTTTCGTGATTTCATCACCGAAATAATTGAGGAAGAAGTTTTCACACCAGTAAATTTAACTCGTTGCCTATCAACCAATTGGAAAACAACCACTTTCTTACGACAATCAATTGTTGCTCTATTTTTGGATAACTAATCCATCCCCAATACTACTTCAAAACTTTTAATATCCAATACAACCAAATCAGCAAACATCGTCCTCCCTTTTATCTCTATTGAGTAAGACTTTAATATCGTATTAGATTCCAACACTTCACCAGATGGAATAGACACACAATACTTTGTTGATAGCTTTTCTAGAATTTGTCCCAACTTCATAGCAAATGTGGGGGAAGCAAGTGAATGCGTCAAGCCAGAGTCAAATAAAACACTAGC
This sequence comes from Ficus hispida, assembly GCA_025413025.1. Classification (NCBI taxonomy): domain Eukaryota; kingdom Viridiplantae; phylum Streptophyta; class Magnoliopsida; order Rosales; family Moraceae; genus Ficus; species Ficus hispida. Next base: position 18,196,770 of record CM046366.1, on the reverse strand, counting down.
AATGATTCCATTAATAAAAATATTACCTGTAACAACAGAAGGATCCTCATCGGCATCCTTAGTAGTCATTGCAAATACTCGACCCTATATTCCTTTTTGTCCACTATGAGTAGTTGTTGTATTATTGCAATCCTTGGCCATGTGTCCAGGTTTTCCGCACTTAAAACACTTGTTGGAACCAATTCTGTACTCATCCCAATGATTCGTACCACAGTTATTACAAACTGGCTTTTCATACTTCGTTGAATCTATCTGATCATGCCTTGGTCGCTTCTGAATATTCTCTTGCTTCTGTTTTCCTTTATCTGTTATACCAGATTTCTAGTGACCAGCCTTAGAAGTGAAATTACTTCGTTTCAACTCGTTTTCCTTTTGTTCTCCAGCTAGAGCTCGCTCAGATATCATGGCCATCTCAACAACTTCAGCATACTCTTTAACTTTTGCTACTCGTACATCTCTATCAATGGCAGCTTTTAATCCCATCACAAAATGATCTACCTTTTATTTTTCATCATTAGCAACCAATGCAGCAAACCGAGATAGTACTTCAAATTTCACAACATAGTCACTAACAGACATGTTTCCTTGAACCAAGTGAACAAACTCTGAAATCTTCGCTTTTCTTATCTCCTCTGGAAAATACTTGCTGTAGAAGAGATCCTTAAAACCACTCCAAGTAAGATTTGCAGCTGTCGTTGTCAACTTAATAGAGTCCCACCAGTGTCTAGCATTATTTTCGAACAAACGAACTACAAACAGAATCCGATGCCTATCCTCTAACTCCATATATTCATATATGACTTCTAGATGCTTAATGCATTCTTCAACAGTTATAGCATCCATAGTACCTGAAAATTCCTTAGGATGTTGCTTTCGGAATGTTTCGTACAATGGTTCTTGATTTCCAACTCTTGAAGGAGGTGATGGTGGTGGTACATTTTGTTGCTCTCTTTGTTGAGTTACTAATTGCTAGAACTGTTGACTCTGTGTTTCCATATGTTGTCTAAATTGTTCCCTCTGCAACTGAGCTTGATGTGCAGCTTGTATGTGCATTTGTTCCGATTGTTGTTGAAACATATTTGCCATACCAGCGAAAAACTGAGTTATGTCTGGCATCTGTGGCTGAGTCGAATTCTCATGATGATCTTGCCGATCACCAATATCATTAATTCTTCTCTTTGGAGCCATTTAAACTTAAAGCCTCTGCTTAATTAATTTAAAATAATGGTTACTATTATAACATATAACTTTAACATAATTACTTTAAAAATAAATAAATAAATAAATAAATAAAGACATACCGGCTGGTTGATTCTTTGGTCTAATGACATGTCCCCATGTACATACTTAGTCTACAAAAACGTTTTAACTACTTTGGCTCTGATTCCAAAAACTGTAACACCCCCTAGCCAGTTTAACCTTAACTAAACTTAACAAGAACATGTCACTAATCCATACTTTTATAAAATCTGCTACAACCCAGAAACATAGTAAAACCAAGATAGTTATATGATAATATATTAATAAAAACATTTACGGACTCTTCATCACAGTTCAGTCAAAATATGAAGAGTTGGTAATACAACTATCCTAGGTATTTAGCATTATCTCAAATCAAAACTTTTGCAGTGTAGCCCACAGAGTTCTTTGGTAAGCATTTTTCATGAAACAACTTTAGCTTAGTATGTACATAGGTTCCATGACATCAGGTTCTTAAAAGAGTTTCAGCCCACCGCTATGTTGCTTCCTCATTATTTTCTTCCTCACCTGTGTCATGAAACTTTAAAGTGAGCTAAAAGCCCAGTAAACAGAACATAGTTAAATGCAAAACCTTTAAAATACAATATATATTTAAAATATATTTTTCAATGAATTTGAATCTTCTTATAGCAAATAGAAATCCAAATCAACATTTAAAACATTTCATGAAAAAACCTTAGGATATGGCATAAAATTGGGCTTAAGCTACAGATTCATTTCATTTCCTTTAAATTTGGCCAAACACTTTCATTACTGTCATTGGGATTCCAAACATTGATATCAGTCATGTCTCTTTCAGAACCCATCTGTGGGTATCAGTCAGTCCCAATGACACCTTTATAGTGGGGTTACCACATTCTGTAGTTATTCCCATCATTTCATAAGCCACATCTAGAAATTTTCAAACCTTTAAAGCATTATAAACATGTCATAAAACTTTCAATAAACCATACTTTCCTTTAGCTTTCATACTTGAAAATCATACTCTTTCCAATAAGGGGAAATATTCTATCCATAGTCTCATTTAAAATGTTAAACATTTGTCAAAAACATTAAAACACTATATCATATACTATTTAAGTTTTTATGGCACAGTAAGTAGAACTCCTACTTACCTCTTTAAAGTTGAATTACTGCAGAGAAATTGACTCCACCATTTCGAGGAAGTTGATCGTGCTTGTCCTAAGGTCCATGATCAAGTCATTTTACATTTAAAGGTATCTTCAATCCATTAACAGCCATATAAAATAGAAATACATGTATTATAGTATCACTAGTCAACGTTTTGAACCATTTCAGGTCCTTAAGGACAAGTTCTAAGCACAAACAAAATTTTACATAGTTGCTGTCCACAAATTCCAGCAACAAAACCTAACTTTTGAAAATTCACCAAAAATCCATTTTACAACATTTTCATCTAAAATTTTGTGGAGAGCAAGATTCATAGGTATACTTTAACCTCGCAAAGTTTCAGCTTCAAAAACAAAGTATAAACGGAGAAACGAAACTCAGAATCCTACTGCCCTGTTATAAAAATCTCAGTTTTATCAATCAAATATTTTCACAAACACCTTCTATACAACTTCATAAAAATACTTTAAAAATAGCCAAATCTCTTTTCTAATCAGATCTCAAATACTTTACATCTCAAATAACATATAACCATTAAGAATCTTGAATAAAATCGGAAATTACACATTTGGGAGAAAATCAAAGCACACTTTTTACATGAAGCATCTCAAGTAAATCAAATCAAACACAACTTAAAACCTCACATCTCTAGCTTTAAATAGTTTCAAAATTCATTAAAAATCCTAATTATAACTGATCTTAGGTAGCTTATGAAATTTGGACCCCAAAAATGGTGACAAACTCCACTTTGAGCTCAACTAGATTGAAAGAAAATGGTATTTGTGTGGAAATCCGAAAATGAGTTTACTCTCTCTCATTGCGCACCTTTCTACTTTGCTTACAAATGGTCGGTAAGCAGCCCCAATTGTAGATAATCACAAAAAAAAAAAAAAAAGAAAACTTGGATAACAAGGTGTATATATTCACCGAACCTTGGATAGCAAGGTTTATCAAATTGGATAGCCATTATGCTTGAATAACGTGGCACTAAAGGATATAGTACAACTAGCAAAACAATTCTTTTAAAATTATATAAAATGCCTAAAAGACTTTAAAATTATGCTAGATCCTTAAAAATATATTTTCTTTACAAATAAGTCCATAAAAAATTTTAATGAACATCATTTGAAGTAAATTTTATAACTTTAAATTATCATTCTTATACAAACAATCTCATGGACCAAGCACATCGATCAGCTTCACTTTCAGTGGTTGTCAACCCTCCTCTGCATAGTTACTTTAACAAAAATGTAGTTAAGCAAATTTCAGTAGCACATAAATTCTTGAAAAAAAAACATTTCATATTAAATGATTAACGTTACTACTAATAAGATGCTAAACATAATAGTTAAACTTAGTTATTTTAAATTAATTTAAGCTCGGCGTTACATTAGGGCTATCTCAACTAAAATTAAAAAAAGAATGATCAAATCATCACATCTTCAATAGTGTATGGATCATTTAGGTTAATATTACTCTTAAAATTGATGAGTCATAGGTAGATACCAGGTTATAATTACTGTACCAGGTAAAGATAAATATCAGTTTAGTGATGTCAAATCCAGCTGAGATTGCCATCTTATCACGAAGAGAAATCAATACAATGGGATTAATAACGATGGGAATTAGATTTTTGTTTTTTGTTGTTGGCTCAGAGAATTAGAGATCTTTTTATTAACGTGAAAGGTGGCGCCTTTTCATATCTTGAATAAATGCTGAGTATAAATTCTTTTATGTCCCAAAGGCCATTATTAGTAAATTGATTCCACGTTTATTAGACATTAGATTTCTCATCAAGATCGACCGAATATTTTCTCAATAAGCAAAAAGAAAAAGCCTTTTTTATCGTGCTGATCTATCAGTTGGTTTTAATGTTAATCAAAAAGCTAGGACATCAAAGAATATTATTATACTTATAAGTAGGATTTATTCCTTTTCCATTAGAATAATACTGTGCAATTTTGTTACTCTTCATATGTAGATCTTAATTTATAATTGTGTTGGCTTTGGTCTGCCTAAATATTTACTTTATTACCATTTCCAGTTTAGTTAGATTTTTCTTTTTTTTTTTTTTTTTTTTTTGGTCAGGTCTACCTTTTTAGGTGCGTTAGAAAACATCATTCATTGTATACAGTGACGGATTCAAAATTTTTCTTAATGGGGACACATAAGAGGATACAATTTTTATATTTAAAAAACAGATTTATATGTTTTCCTCTATGCATATAAGAGGAAATATTTTTTTTTTTATGTTTAAAAAACAATGACTTTATATAAATAAATAGTTTAATAGTTTTATTTAATTTTGATCAACATATTATAATTTTTATGTACAACTCTTATTTTTTGGAAGCATTCCAAAATTGGTTCTTGAACTTAATCTCAAATGTCAAAATTATGATGAAAAATGAGAGTTTTTAGCCTAGAATGTGCTATAAATTATTTTCATGTTTTTACTAAAATTAAGTTTCACTTTTATTTTTTTCACACCGATATTTTTTTTCTTTTACGATGAATACTCTTTACAATAAGTAAAAATTATACGGATCAATATTCTAAATATTGATGATTTTGAAGACAATACCTTTAAAAATAAAGAAATTAAAAAAACTAAAAAAATGTAGATAAAGAAATTGGGAGAATTAATAATAATCCAATGTAGTTATGGTACTAGAACTTAAAAGATAATATTAGTTTAGTTATGGTATTAAAACATAAAATATAATTCAATTATTAAGTTTGGGTATATATATATTTTAAAAACTTTTGAATGGAAGTACATTAAAACTAATAAACAAAATATGGGGGGCCTTTCTGAAATTTAAAAAAATTGAGGGGGGCATGTGCCCCCACTAGACCCCCCCTAATTTCGTGCCTAGTTGTATAATATACCCTAACGTGTGTGTGACTAACTCTTATATTCCATTCTAATATACATATATTTAGCAGTTCACAAATTCATTTTACCATATATCTATTCATTTTTTTATATCTAATTTTATCAATCATGTCACAATCTAACTCTCAAATTAATATATATTACAACACTACTATTAAAAAACGGTCGTGGAAAGTACGCCAAAAATATGACGCGAAACTGGGTTTTCGAAAACAGTTGTGGAAAATTCACAACAAAGTCCTACAAAACCGAATCATGCCCTCATTTTTTCACATCAACACTGTAGTTGCAGTAATCAAAATTAGATCAGAATGCTTCAAAAACAGTCACTATACCACAGTTAGACACCGTCACTACCATCTACCATCCATCAATCTTTCTTGTAAGTGATCACTAATATCTTTTTGTTGTTTTCTCTGTATTTAGACTTAAGATTTTAGGTTTTGTATATTTTAGTTCTGGTTTGGGGATCGCTTTGAGTTAATTGTGCAATTGGTGTTAATTTAAGTGAACACGTAAAATTATTTCCCCGGTATTTAGACTTAATTATGATTTTAGGTTTTGTATTTATAGTTTTGTATTTGGTTTTGAGTGAAGTGTGCAATGGGTGTTAAATTTGATATGTATTTTGAAATTTACTTTGACTTCTTAAACTTTGATATTTTGATTTAGGAGTTGCAAATCATGAATATGAAATAGACGTGGTTTGATAAATTGTTTCAAACATATGAGATGGTGTTGAAGAATTTTTGTAATTTACTAAAGCTTACATACAAGATGATAAGATTCCATGTCCTTGTAAAATTTATGGAAATCATAGATCTCATTTCATTGATGATGTTAGAGGGCATTTGCATGCATATGGTATTATTTATTCTTACTAAACATGGTATTTACATGGTGAAGATTTTTTCAATATTAAATATACATCGACGAGTAAATGTACATAGTCTATTGTTGAGGAAGATGTTAGTGATAATATGTTCGATATGATAAATGATTAATGATACCGAGACGCCCTTGTATGTCGGGTGTACAAAATATACAAAATTAGAGAAATTAGTTAAATTATAGAATATGAAACTATCGGGAAGGTGGACGAATTGTAGTTTCACGACTCTTTTAGAATTTTTAAAAGATGTTTTTCCGGATGATAACAAAGTGCCGTCTAGTATGTACGAAGCGAAAAAGTTGTCGAGCACTTTGGGAATGGAATATGAAAAGATACATACTTGTCCAAATGATTGCGTCCTATATCGGAAAGAATATGAAGATTCAGGGGGTGTTTGGTGAATGAGTTTAAGTTAAGATTTTTAAGTTGAGTTTGAGTTAAGTTAAGTTGAGTTTAAAAGTTGAGTGTTTGGTAAAAAGTTTTGAGTTGAAAAATTTAACTTGAGTTGAGTGTTTGGTAAAAAAGTTTAAGTTGAAAAGTTTAGTTTGAGTTAGGGCCCTATTTGGATGTAAAAAATTTGAGTTAAAAAGTTTAACTCAAAGTTAATATTCTATTGTAGGTTGTGAATGGAAAAATGAAAAAATGAAAAAAAACTAAAATAAAAACATACATGAACAACATACATCAAAGTTTTTACATTATTTTTTACATATAATACAACAAGAATTACGTAGTTGCTAAAGAAATAATCCTTATTTGCGTATCCAGAAGCGGCTACGTAAAATTTTCGACAGTTGATCTGTTTTAAACGGCTTAGATGCTCAATGCACATAAATTTTATTATGCATTCAAATATAATATTTATCACAAAAATTACATTTATTATAATATTTTTAAGATTTTTTAATCCTAAAACCTTCCCAATTCTCTCTCCATCGCTTCTCTCTCCTCTCCCTCTCTCTCTCTACAACCTTCCCAATTCTCTCCTATCTCCGCCCCCATCTCCATCACCGTCAGGCACACCATCACCGTGGCTGCCGCCACTACCTCTCTCTCTCCTCCTCATCTAGGCTTCGCAACGTTATCCCCATTAGTGATAATATGATAAGCTTGGCCACGGCTTCTCTAACTTCCGTTCCCTTTATGGCCAGAAGAACCCCCAACAGCAGCGGAGTCTTCAACCTGAGAAGCGCTTTCATCCCGCCAAATGGGCTCAGAAGAAATGGGCTCTCTTGTAGCGGCTTGAAGTGAAAGCTCGAGAGGAGAAATCATCAAATCGCCGTTCGCTGCGAGGCCACTGTTATTGAGAAAAAGGCCTCCGGCGAGAAGTTCGAGTACCAACATATAATGGAATAATGGGCAGAGAAGAGTAAACCCATTCCAATTCACTGTATAACGGTTCAAAATGAAGTTCAAGATGAACTTAAATGCCAAATGTAAAAAGTTAAGCTTGGACCTGAAAATTTGAGTCCGAACTTGCGAACCAAACACAGCCTTAGATGAATACCCGGTTTGTAACGAGTCAAGATGGAAGAAGGGTAAAATTCCATCGAATGATAGCAAAGGAGTGCCAGTAAAAGTGTTGTGGTATATTCCACCGGCTCCATGTTTGCGTTGTTTATTCCGTAATGCCGAGCATGCTAAGAATTTGACTTGGCACTATAATAAATGAGTTGACGATGGCAAGCTTACGCATCCAGTTGACGCACCACAATGGAAGACCTTTGATGACAATCATCCAGATTTTAATACAGAACCAAGGAATTTATGTCTCGATTTGTCGACGGACTGAATGAACCCATATAGTAATATGAGAAGTAGGCATAATACCTGACTAATCATACTTGTCAACTACAATCTCCCTCCAGAATTGTGCATGCAGGGGAAGTTTTGGATGCTGACTTTATTGATCTCAGGTCCTCAACAATCGGGGAATAACATTGACGTGTACTTGGCACCATTAATCGATTACCTAAAAAGCTTGTGGAAAAATGTGTTAGAAGTTAGAGATTTTCACCGTCAATATACATTCAATCTTCGTGCAATGTTGATTCGGTTAATTAACGACTTTCCTGCATTTGGCAACCTATTCGGTTATACGGTAAAGAGTTCTATAAGTTGTTCCATTTATATGAAGGAAATATCATCCATTCGATTGAAAAATGTTAAGAAAACCATTTACCTTGGTCACATGAGATTCTTTGCAAAAAATCATCTATACAGCAAACGAAAGAAGACTTTTGATGGTAATACCGAATAAAGAACCGCTCCTCGGATTTTGACTAGCGAAGATATATTTGAGATGGTTAAAGATGTGGAAGTAGTTTTGGAAAAGAGAAAACGGAAGGATCCAGTGGTTGATGGACCTTGGAAAAAGAAGTCAATCTTCTATGAATTTCCATATTGGAAGTCACTTTACGTTCGTCATTGCTTAGATGTTATGCATATTGAGAAAAATGTCTATGAATCAATAGTGGGTAGATTGCTTGACATTCTGAATAAAACTAAAGATGGTGTAAAGGCATAGTTGGATCTTTAAGAGATGAAGATTAGACCTAATTGGCTTCTCGAGAAAAGATCAAATGGCACTTACTTACCTCCAGTAATGAAAGCACATATTATCGAGACAAAAAATGAGAAAGCTTTGTGAATGGCTTGCTTTCGTGAAAATGCCAAGTGGGTATTCTTCCAACTTTAAAAGGTTGGTGTCGATGAAAGATTTGAGGCTCGATGGAAAGACAACACATGATTGTCATATCTTGATGTAACAATTATTACCTCTTGCATTGTGAGGAGTTTTAACAAAAGATGTGAGATATTCAATTACCAAGTTATGCTTATTTTCAAATTCAATATGCTCTAAGGTAATTGATCCACTTATGCTAGATTCGCTATAATCAGAATTGGTGATGACATTGTGCATGCTTGACAAGTATTTCCCATAATCCTTTTTTGATATACTGATCCATCTAACGGTGTACTTAGTTCAGGAAGTTAAGCTATATGTGAAGAACTGAAATAGGCCCGAGGGATGTATAGTAGAAAAATACATAGTGAAGGAATCGGTTGAATTTTGCTCGGAGTATTTGTCTAATATGGAACCAATAGGGTTGCCTCGTCGAAAGGACTATCCGTGGGTGTTCCTTTATCGGTAAATCAGGATGAATGGGAAAAAGCTTGTTTTTACATTTTGCACAATGCAAAGGAAGTGGAGCCTTTCATTAAGGTTCACATGAAGGAATTAAGAGCTGCAAATCTAAGAAAAAGAAGAAATGAGGAATGGTTTCAAGATGAGCACAACCGGACATTTCGAGAGTGGATAAGAATACACGTGCATATGAAGGTTGACGTTTCGTAATACTTAATAAAGCTAGCAAGAGGACCGTCATCGACAATCACAAGATATACATCGTACTTTGTCAATGGATACTCCTTCTACACTCGTAAAAAAGGATGAGAAGCATCCCGTCCAAAATAGTGGTATGACCCTTCGTGCCGAGTCTATACATATTTTCTCTGCAAAGGATAATAATCCGGTATATAGTTCTATGAATTACTTTGGATTCATTAAAGATATTTGGGAACTTGATTATTGCGGCTTAGGGATAGTACTCTTTAAATGCAAGTGGGCCAACAATAATAATGTTAAGATTGATAGTGATGGTGTGACAGTGGTGGATTTTAGGCGATCGGGATACAAAAATGATCTTTTCACTATGGCGTCGCAAGCGGTCCAAGTATTTTATACCACGGATCCCAACAATTTAGAGTTATCCTTAGTTGTTCCAATGAAGTCAAGAATAATCCGTGATGGCCAAGAATATGTTGAAGATTACACCGACATTCCATATTTCACAAAAAAATTACCGCCGGTAGAGGATATTGATAGTTTTGATGATGATATTTCATACTTATTTTGTTTAGATGTCGAATGGACACATGTTAAGGAACAAAAAAAAAAAAACACTTGACCGGGATGGTTTTTACGTTGTATATAATTTATAATTTGTATTAATCACGTTAATTATCCTCATTATATTACTTATATATAAACATTTATATATGATTTTGTGTGAATGAAACTGCGAACAAGAATTAATAATTGGTTGTTGTATGCATGACAAACATGATTGGCCGCCCATTGGATTTTAGTTAAACTCATTAATTTTCGAGAATTTTTTAAGAAAATATCATGACCCTTTTTTTGGAAAATGGTCGTGGATAATGGCTTACCACGATGGTTTTTGCCCTAAACCGTCATTGTATGGCTACATACCACGACGGTTTTTGGTAAAAATAGTCGTGGTATGTGGTGTAATTTTAAAATTTTTTTTCTTAATGTAGCGTGAATCCACCACTTATAAAAAAAACCCTCATTCCCTCCACATTATCACTCTTGCCTCTCCTGACTCTCCTTCGAAACCCATCTCCTCTGCCATGACACCTCTTTCCATTTTCTCCTACCTCACCTCCATTCTCTCTCGGGTCTCTCCCTTTCTCCGTCGCCTCCCATGTCTGATGGCCACGACTCCACTCGCGCCTCTCCCTCTCTCTTTCTCGCCTCCACTTGCCGCCGCGACTCCTCTCTTTAATCTCTTCCTCAAAACCCATCCTTTGCCGCCTACCCCGCTATGAAGGTGACCATACTCATGGCCGTGTACTTGGTGAGTCTCTCTCCCTCCCTCTCTCTTTCATGCACGACACATATTATGGAAGTTCATTTGGTTGATTGTAAAAGTGATTTTGGGTTGTTGTTTATTGTATTTGTGATTTTGGGTGATTGTTTTCATGAAAAAAGTTTTGAATCTGTTTGTGATATTTTTGCATATTGCATATTTGACAAAATACCCGTTTGATTAGATTGTGTGATTTTTTAAGTGTTATGCTGAGAATTAATTTTAGATTGATTTAAATTGTTTGGGTGAAGATTTGGTTTGGATTGTTATCCAGAAAAAAAAATGTTGATTTTATGATTTAAGCTTTTGCATATTACATGTTCGATAAAATGCTCATTTGATTAGATTGTATGATTTTTTTAAGTGTTATGCCAAGAATTAGTTTTAGATTGATTTAAATTGTTTGGGTAAGGATTTGGGTTGGATTGTTTTCTAGAAAAAAAAAAGTATTGATTTTGTGATTTATACTTTTGCATATGTTCGACAAAATGCCCATTTGATTAGATTGTGTGTTTTTTTATATAATTATGTTAAGATTTTGTTTAGATTGATTTACAATTACACAGGTATGATTTTGTGTGATTTGTTTTGACTGTTTAGGTGACATTATTGTATAATGATTTATTGTCGCATTTTGACCATTTTTTATGTGTTTGGGTGTGGAGTTGTTGTAGATTGATTGAAAATATCACAAGATAAGGAGGATATGTCAATGACTTCTCAAATTGAAAAACCACGACGAACAAATATACCTAGATTCAATCCCGACGAAGATGGTAAACGAATAGCGACTCTTATGAGACGAGTCCATCTTATTAGGAATAGGGGAGAAAGAGTTCAGGTTTCGTTCGACACTAAAGGGCAACCAATAAGGAAGGAGGGAGATGAACTATAGAGTTAGATTGGGGTGCTTACTCGAGAGCACATTCCCATATGGATAGCTAACTTTAGAAGTGCCGACTTAGCCCCAAGGAAAGAAAGAGTATGGGTGGAAGTCACAACTTCTTTCACTGTGGAACTTTCATTTAAAAACCAGCTCTAAAGTCATGCGCAGAGTCCGCAAAAAATTTTAGGTATGATATTTACTAAGCTTTTGTCAAGGATCATATTGATAAAGAAAGTGTTTGGGAACGACCACCCAAAAATGGTGAATAATTACCCCTCCATTACTCAGGATGATTAGGAGAGATTTATTACGTATCGATGTTCACCAGAATTTAAAAAACTATCAAAACAAAGAAGTGAGATAAGAAAGAAAAGTACATAAGGATCAACGGGAGGTCGAGATGGATATAAGAAACTTGATCAAAAACTCCTATGTGAATTACTTTGTTTGATGTTTTTATTGTATGTTGTACTTTGTATTTTTACCTTTATGTTTACTAACCATAATTAATAAACTACAGTTTGAGATGACGAGACAAAAGCAACCACGACATGGTTTGTGGCTGGACATGCACATCAAATCAAGATGAGAGTATAAGAATCCATCATTTAGGATTATTGGCGATATGATAGTAAGTATACGAATCCATGGTCTATGATATTCTTATTTATACAACCTTATTTATAGTTTCATGACATGTTTTCTAATTCTTACAGGGGGATTTCAGCGAACAATAGACACAAGAAAGTTTTGAATCTGTGAGGACTAATGATATATTGACCAAGTCATTAGGCAATGACGAACATTCGGGTCGGACCCGTGGTCAATCTAAGTTTATCAGGGAGTCACATTACTTCAACATTATGCAAAGTTCAATGGAAAATGCTGAAGTATCGGCAGTGAAACGGTAGCTTACTACGTTGGAAAGAATCATAAAGGAACTTTGTATGAAGCATGGTATTAACCTAGAGACCATGGCCAAGGAGAATACTGCACCAACTGTTGATCAACACAATAGGTTCAAGACTAATTGCACACAAAATGAAAAAGAACTTGAGCCATCGTATCCGTATCCTATGCCGAATGTAAGTAAGGAATGCCAGCTCTTTCTTGATGATACAATTAATGGTGGAGTTATGCTTGTTGAAATTGGCAGGGCGTACATGGACTGTGTTCCAACCGACATAGTCCATGAGACTCCTTTAGGTGAGGATAATGTTAGAGTGACAATTAACGTCCCGAAACTAAAACATGCACTCTTACCTATTCCGACCAACGAAGCAACAATTATTGAAAAAGCTATTGGTGGGTTTGTTGCTTGGCTGAAAAAATTAATTGTCATTGAAACTAGTCTGAGCCAGGCAAGTCGAGGTCCTAGTCACGTTCCCGACCAAGAAGTGGAGGGAAGCAAATGCATCCAAAAGAGAGCAGGAAAAAAGAAACTACAGTCACAACCGGAGGTATAACAACAAACTGCACAACAACAACTACCTCCTTTCAACTTTAGTGAAATTCCTTACGATTTGAGACCTTTGGCATTCTACGAGCAATGTTCCATGTGTGAAAATGGCCTGCCCGGCCCGATAGTCCATCAGTGGCAATAACATGCCTGTATATATTGAGTATGAAGATGTATACCATTTCAAGAAATCAATGCAAACAGTATAATGGTTTGCATCAGGTAATAGAAATATTCTTAAACAATACTTATTTTTCCTTGTTAATCTTATGTTGTTTTTTGTAATAAGTTTGACTAATTATTTTGTATTTATTTAATGGAATATTGTGAAAGAGAAGGTTTTGTTCAACGATTCGAGTTTATTTCTCCAATCCTTAGCTCACTAGTTCAATAGGAGATAGATCGCGATGTCTATCGTGGAGAGAGAGCCAATAATATTCTATGGATCTTAACAAATGAACTAAAAGGAAAGTTGTATCTCATGTCATATAACAGCGGCCAATATTGGATCTTGGTAATTATTGATCCGTGGGATGACTCGGTCATGTATTTTAATCCTATAGGAAACGAATCGAATGATGATTTCTACGACCTAATTAAGTTATAAGCATATTTTCACGTTTGAAATTATGATTTGACATTACATTATTCTTGTTTTAATTATTTTGAACTTTATTAAATTGTTAGGGCACTTAATAATTGAAAGATTTTGATGGGAAAAGGAGTACGAAAGTGACACAATTATGAAATGTTGATTGATACTGTTTGATATTTGCTACAAGAAGGTTATGTTGAATGCAGTTATTTTGTTTTAGTTTTTATGCGAGAAATAACCTTCACTTTCAATGGACTATTATTACTTCGAACTAGGGATTTTTATACCGATATTGACATGAGTTTAGTAAGGCAAGAGTTGGCTAATTTTGTAATGTGGTTCATCCAATATTGATAGAAGGTAATCTATAAGTTTTGTAATGTAGTGCATGTTTTTGTAATATTTATTATACATTGTGACATAAAATCAATTGAAGATTAACTATTATTTTAATATGGGCTAAGTAATGGATAACATACGGTATTTGGCACTCGTGGGAAATCGCATGAATTGTGTAATTTTTTTTGTTAATGGTCACATACCATGACCGTTTTCTGAAAAAATGGTCATGGAGGGTTAACCTACCATGACGGTTTTCTGGACAAACCGTCGTGGTAGATTAACCTATCAGACGGTTTTTCTGAAAAAACTGTCGTGGTATGTGACCATTCTACCTCTCATTTAGTGTCAGTTTTATCTATTTTACGACGGTTAAAAAATCATCGTTAAATCCAAATAGATTACACAGCCATAGATACTACGACGGTTAAAAAACCGTCATGGGAAAGATACCACGACGGTTAAAAACGGACGTGGTATCATTTGAAATGTCTAAAAACTATACAATCTATAGGAGTTTTCAATTATATTTTAGCTAAACTAATTAGTCAGTATTTTTTCTATTTCTTAATTGCAAATGGGGTTACTTTTATTGATAAGAAATATATTGAGACAAATAATAGATCATCAAACTGCAATGTCAAGAAAATACAGAAAATATCCTTATGTATTTATTTGTTTGTTTTTGAACTTGGAACTATACTATCTTATTTCATGTTTATAATACTATTTTTTTAATAGGTATAGCCACATATACATTATATTCAATGTTTTTCTTTTTTTAAATATTGGAGATATGGATTCAAATTCGTAGAATTAGATGTTAAATTATCGCCCTATAGTATATTTAGGTTCAAATGATTTTAGTGTGTTCATTAACTGCTCTCTTTTGTTTTCTTTTTTTTTTTTTGAAGGGAACTGTTCTCTTTTGCTAACATGCCTAATAGGTATAAATCACTAATTTTTTATGAATAATTATGTCACTGAAGGAAAAAAAAAAAAAAAAAAAAAACATGATAAGACCAAAATAATCGACTAAGCAGCACAAGAATCAGCTACCTTTTACCTTAAAAAAAGAAAAAAAAACCGAAAAAAGAAAACAAAACAAAAACAAGAGAATTAGCATTAAATATTATTTTCCTCCCACTTTATTCTTCAATTTATTAGGGATGCACAAAAATTAGCCCAAAAAGGCAAAAATAAAAAAAAAAGAAAAAAAAGAAAAAAAAACCACTAATTGGCATTTACTTATCGAAAACCGTCCTCTGGATACTTTTTGTCGCCACAAATATATCACTGTGCAGAAGTTCCGATTCCACAGGCCATAAACACAAGTAATAGAGACGGGCCTCTGTTGGTCCCGGGATGCTTAATTATAGCCTCAAATAAACACCCATTTCTCGTGCACACGCGCATTTAATTATTTTGTCTCCGAGGACACTACTACCTGTCAAGGAAAAAATTATTGGTTTTGGTCACTATTACTCGGGCCAATTTTTCTTTGCTTAAAAGCAACAACTAACGTCGGAGAGAGATTATAGCCGGGAAAATATGCAGGCTCTTGAAGAGAGAAGAAGAGGAAAAGAAGAAGAAGAATCCGAAGACGACGACGGAGATCAGTTTGAGGACGAGGACGAGATTAGAGCGTCGAGGCGGAAATGGTGGAGGAGGGCTCTTAGCTTGTTCAGGAGAAGGGAAACCGGTGAGGGCAGTACTCATCAGCGCTTTGGGAGAGACACTGTTACGAGTGAAAGCAGAGTCGCCACTTCGTTTTTGGATCGCCTTGTTATTCATCCTGATAACTGGTATGGTACCCCAATTATCTCTTTATCACTTTCTACATCTAATTTGTTGATTCACATTTTCTTTATCTTTGATTTTCAATTTCTCATATCTACTGTGTGTGAGTATTTTTTGTTGGTTCTTTTATTCCCCCCTCTTTTTAGCGCAATGATAGCAGTTTAACATGGAGTGAAATATAAAGGGTAAAACTATTGAGTCCTATTCTGATCTACTTTTTGTTATTTTAATTAATTTTTGATAGCTCGATTAATTGTTCAAGAAGTTACATTGTTCTTATTTATGTGGCTGTGTTCTTAGATTTAAATGACATGATAAATAAAGAGCGGGGAAATAACCGGTGATGATAGAGATAGCAAAATATGGGCAAACAGATTGTGTATTCATTGAAAAATGAAACTTTTTTTTTTTTTTTTCTGGGTTTCTTTATGGAGAAGTCAAAATTGGAAGGGTGAAATATTCAAAAAAAAAAAAAAAAGGAAAAGTGAAAATTTGGATGTGCACAAATCATGTAGAAACATATGCAAATGGGTGTCAACGACTTTCCCAATAAACAATGCGTTTGTGGAAATTGTTGAAATGTCATTCGAAACGTGTGATTAGTAACTGTAACTTAACCATATGCAATTAATTAATTAAACGGTTGATCTTTTCTCCCTTTGAAGTGCCTATAATTACCTGCTATATTAACGTGTTTGCTTGCATTCTAGGTTAGATTTGAGTTCTTGCATTAAAATTAAATATATGAACTCAACCATGTGTTTCGGGGAGAGAGGAAAAAAAATGTGATATGAATTTTAAAAAAAAAAATTAATTAATTAATTTGAAGGTATTGAATTGATAATTTTGGATCTAAAATAATAATACAAACATACTGAAAACGAGAGTAACAATTATTGCATGAGTTCAAATGCACAATACAAAAATTTTTTTTTTATTATACAAGTCTGAATTTGTTTATTAAAGAAAAAGAATTTGTCCTCTATTAAAAAAAAAATTCTGAAATGGTTCTACTTTTCCGAAAGAAAGTGAAAAAAGATAGAGATAATTAAAGTTCAGGCAAGTGCATTTACAAAAAAAAAAAAAAAAAGGTTCAGGCAAGGGCAAAAATGTCCTCTTACGTAAAAATGTCCACCCTCCCAAATACGTAAAAATGTCCTCTTACGTAAAAATGTCCACCCTCCTCAATACGTAAAAATGTCCTCTTACGTAAAATGTCCACCCAGAAATGGGAATATACCCAGGGCGTCGCTAAGCTCCCTCCGACATGCTTTTGGCGCCAATACATGCCACCAACAAATTTTTTTTTTTTTAATGATAAATTATTTGGCTGAAATTCTTATTCTTTGTGTACACTTAGAAAGAGTAAAGAGTGTGTTAATTGAGAAAGAAATATGTGAGTAAAAAGAAAAGAAATGGAAAATGGAAAGGGGAGAATGTGAAATGTGAAATGTGAGAGCAGGTGGTACGTGGCGTGGACTCATTTCATACTGATATGGGCGGTGTACTCATCATTCTTCACTCCTCTGGAGTTTGGGTTCTTCAGAGGCCTCCCGGAGGACCTCTTCCTCCTGGACATCGCCGGCCAATTCGCCTTCCTTGTCGACATCGTCGTTCGCTTCTTCGTTGCCTACCGTGACTTCCACTCCCACCGCATCGTCTACGACCGCAAACTCATCGCTCTCAGGCACCTCCCCCATTCTACTTCCATTTTTCTTTTTTCTTCTTTCCCTTCTCTTTGATCTTTTTCCTCTGCAATTTCAGATACTTGAAGTCTCGCTTCACCGTCGATTTGCTCGGTTGTCTTCCTTGGGATGCCATCTTCAAGGTACGCATTGTGAATTCTGATTATTGATTTCTTAGATTTTGGTTTCTCTACCTCGCTTAGAGCATCTCCTGCTCAATTATTGTGCCAATGGTAAATTTTTTTCATATGCTAAATTTTACGAAAAATTTATCACAAGGTATAGCCACTGTCAACATTTGATTCTCATTTTTTATTGATTGGTATCTTCACTTTATTGTGTGATATATCATTGCAGTATTTTTGTTTTCACATTCTTTAAATATTGAATGTTCGTTTTTGTGAATTCCAAAGCATAATAATTATGACAAAAAGTGTAACATTAGAAGTAACATTCGATATTGAAGTATAAAATAAGATAATGCTATTTGCATAGACAAATGCATTGGAAATGGTTTTAGATGGTGATTTTAATCCAGCTGTTGTATTTCAGGCTTCTCGGAGAAAAGAGCCAGTAAGGTACTTGTTATGTATAAGGCTAAGTAGAGCTGCCAGAGTCACGGAGTTTTTTGAGAAATTGGAAAAGGATATGCGCATGAATTACCTGTTTACGAGGATCACAAAGCTTTTCGTTGTCGAACTCTACTGCACGCATACGGCTGCGTGCATCTTTTATTATCTTGCTACCACTGTTTCTCCTTCTCAGGAAGGATACACATGGATAGGAAGTTTGAAGATGGGTGATTATAGCTATTCACACTTTCGAGATATTGATCTCTGGAAGCGTTACATAACCTCGCTCTACTTTTCCATTGTTACAATGGCAACAGTTGGTAAGCTTCTTTTGAATGTGTGTGAGATTGCATTTCACTACACCATTTTGTTTGTTTGTATCTTCAATAGATTGTTTAATATCACTTCTAGAGCTTACAACTAGATTATTACTAGCAAGGATCTAGGAATCTATTTTGGTCTTCTTGGTCTGTCACAACGGAGATGTGTTGAAAGATTATTATATCCATATCCATGATTGAGGAAAATGTTATATCTCAGCCATTCCTTTGTTGCAGTTTACGTCATAAAGTGCGAATGTTGGTGATCTGATGGCAGAAAAGAAAGAACTAATGCATGTTGAAATGTATACATAAAGGAATAGTGAGACTATGACTTGTACTCATGATTAACAATAGAGCATATGATCTTAGTAAGGTGAATGGCAGAACAGCTATCAGGCAAACCGCATAGTTTTATGCTTCTATAATGAGCATAGTTGGGACGAGGCACTTGTCATTTTTGTTGAATGCTCTGCGTTAACCTGTGTCTTTTTTAAATTAAATTATTGCAAGCAGAGAGTATCTAAATATTTTGAGCTAGTCTCTGATATGTTATATGCTGGAAATTCTAATGTCTTTCTATTCCTCGTTATCACGTTAGAAAATGAAGCACTTGATCCTTACAATTTTTGTTTTTTTTTGTTTTTTTTTTGTTTTTGTTTTTTGTGGTTCTATTCAAGTTGAGATAAACTGTTACATTCTTTTCCTTTGAATAAAATCTTTCTTTACGTTATAATGAAAATGTTCAGATACACTCTTGTATATTGACCATGCTGAGCTATCTTTTCCTTATTTCTACAGGGTATGGAGATGTACATGCTGTGAATGTCAGGGAAATGATATTCATAATGGTTTATGTTTCTCTGGACATGATTCTTGGTGCCTATTTACTTGGTAACATTGCAGCGCTAGTAGTAAAAGGCTCAAACACGGAAAAGTTTAGAGATAAGATGACTGAGCTTATCAAATTCATGAGTAAAAACAAACTTGACAAGAAAATAAGTAAGAAAATCAAAGACCATCTGCGATTACAATTTGACCGCAGCTATACTGAGGCTTCTGTGCTTAAGGATATTCCAGTGTCTATTAAAAACAAGGTATCTATGTTTCTATTTTATTATTATTTTTTTCCTTTTCTTACTTGATTGGGAGAGTGAAAATGGTAAGCACTATTTCTTACCTCATTCTATTTATAATGTTTTAGCAGTAAAACATTTTGGATTGTCAAAATATTGTTTCAGACGTTTAGAAAATGAAGACGGAAAACATGTATGTACTTAGGTTTAATCTATCTGGTATTGCGTTATATAAAAGTTCATTGTTGAACTTCTCATTTATATGGTATGTCCACCCGCAGTCATCCATGAAATCACTCGACGTAGCTCACATATTTGGACCTTTATACGAATAATATATTTTTATAAATAATTAAACCTCCCATATGGGGGAAGTTTGCTCTTTCATTCAATTTGTTATAAGGTTTTTGTTGCTGCCATTCTCATTCACGTATCTTTGTTAATTGACCTTTTCATTGACTTTTAGGTGAAAGAATGGTCCTATTAAACAGATTCCGTAGATTTATCCTTGTCTTTTCATTGGTTTTTTTTCAATGATTATTCAGTACTGTCATATTGGATCTCTGTATTAAAAAATTCTTGTTTCTTGTTGGCAGGTGTCACAGAACTTATATGAGTCGTATGTTAAAGAAGTACCTCTTTTCAAAGGCTGCTCTACTGGATTCATAAAACAAATTGTAAGCCATTTTTCACGTCTGTCAAAGTGGTTTTCAGATTTTCAAGGTTAAGCAATGATATCAGTTTTAATCTTGTAGACTTATGACTTATGTACAAGCTTGATCGTTTTGAGTACCTATTATCTGGATTAATATAGATTATAGTACATTTGTCCTTTCTTTATGTTATCTTTTTCAGAAACATCTTTTATGTATAATCTAAAATGAGTGCTTGTAACATGCAAGAACCTTAACTTCCTTTTGCTGAAACAAAACTTACTTAGCCTAATGGTTTCCCAGGCAATCAGTGTTCATGAAGAGTTTTTCCTTCCAGGAGAAGTGATCATAGAACAGGGGAATGTAGTAGATCAACTTTACATTGTATGCCACGGTGTGCTGGTATGTACTTTAATCTATCATCCTTCTTATGTGTTTGCACTTGCAACGCCTCTTCTTCTTCTTCTTCTTCTTCTTCTTCTTCTTCTTTCCTGAACAAGATGATATTATATGTGCTTGATGAAGCTACTTTGTTCCGAAGGCGTCGTTGTAGTAAATAAGGAAACTTTTATTTTTTACTAATGACACATCATAGATATCCTCTCCGCATGCCTTAATTTATTAGCAATTTTAGTCTAGAAAAGACGTTTGTTTTTGCTTGTTTGTTTTTCCTCCAAGTTAACACAACCGTGACCCCTTCTAGTTGGGGTTCGTAGTCATATCGTTAATATGTAACATAGTGGCTTATCTCACGTACGTTTATTCTCTATGTATGTCTAGCCATATGATTGAAATTCTCTTAAAAGAAAAGTTCGAAGACATGATTTCAATTGTAACTATGTTGTCACTAACAGATCATATGGTTAAATTAAATAGGTATGACCTATAAACTAGAAAAAAAAATGTCGAACTTTATCCACTGAAAATAAATTTGGTTGGTCTCAATCCATTGCAACATAATTTTTCTACAATCAAACGCTAGTACTGTTTACTGTCTAGAAATTTCGTTACTTCTCTGAATCTTATAGGCAATTGCTTATAACTTGTCATTGCTGCCACTGGAAATTCGTAGAGTTAATTGAAACCTACTCCAATTAGGTCAGAGGAAATATTCTGTAGCCTATAGTTGCATTCACCAGCTTTTTTTTTTTTTTTTTCCTTAAGGAAAAAAATAGAAGGCTTTGCTTAATGGTTACCATGGAATTCCCTATCTTATAGTTTGATTATGTATATAGGATGAGGTAGGAAAGGGTGAAGGTGATGAAACAGAAGAGTTCTGTACAAAGCTGCAAACTTATAGTTCATTTGGCGAGGTTTCTTTTCTTTGTAACACTCCTCAGCGTTATACGGTCGTGGTTCGTGAACTATGTAGAGTTTTGCGACTTGATAAAGGATCCTTTATGAATATCCTGAAAATACACTTTTTGGATGGGAGAAACATCCTGAACAACCTCCTTGAGGTAAATTATATTTCTTCCTCCATTTTTTCCCTGCGTCTGTTATGGTTGCAAACTGATGAGATTGATCACATAAGTCGCTTGCATACAAAAATAAGTAAAAGAACTCTTGTACTCTCTTTTTAGTTTCGTCTACTTGCTATTTCAAGTTTGACAAGTCACCGTTTTCGTACTTTTCTTAACTGGCAGGGAAGAGACTTGAGTATCCATAAGAAGCTTCTGGAATCAGACATCACACTCTACGTTGGAACTCATGAACTGGAATTGGCTACTAGGGTTAACTGTGCTGCCCACTCTGGAGACCTTTATCGAGTAAAACGCTTAATTGAAGCTGGAGCCAATCCAAACAATACAAATTACGATGGTAGATCTGCTTTGGTGAGGATTAAAGAATGCTAAGAAACACTTTTATCTCCTATGAGAACAGACTGTAACTTCTTAATTATGTTCATATGTGGATTCGTACATACAAGCAAATGAAAACAGACAAAAACATATGCATGTTTATAGCAAGATAAAATAGATGTTTTCTTTTCTCTTTTTCTAGCATATTGCTGCATCTAAAGGACACGAAGAAATCATTGATTTCCTTATTGAACGACGAGTTGACGTCAATATTTCAGGTGAGCTTCTAGAATAGTTAAATTTACGTATTGCTTGCTATTTTTCAAAGTGACTTTCAAAACAGTCATAGTGCTCTATCTAAGGAAATCTAGTAACAGATGTCGATTAAATCGTGTGCCAGATAAGTTTGGAAACACTCCGTTACTGGAAGCTATCAA
The DNA here is from genome assembly GCA_025413025.1 of Ficus hispida. NCBI lineage: Eukaryota > Viridiplantae > Streptophyta > Magnoliopsida > Rosales > Moraceae > Ficus > Ficus hispida. The sequence goes on along the minus strand of CM046366.1, from coordinate 18,174,288 downwards.
GAATGGTCATGATCGAGTAGTTTCATTGCTCACCAATGCTGGAGCTTCACTTATTATTGAGGATGATGGTAGTTTTCTTTGTGATGCCGTGGCGAGAAGGGATGTGAATCTTCTCAAAAGGATTTTGGATAAAGACATTAATCCAAACGCAAAGAATTATGATTACAGAACACCACTTCACATAGCTGCTGCAGAAGGGTTGTATGTTATGGCAGAATTGCTGTTAAACGCAGGAGCAAGTGTTTATTCAAAGGACAGGTAATGGTCCTAATCTTCATCTGCCTTGTCAGGAAAAAAAAAACGATGGCAGTAGTGTCGAGGTTAGTTTATATGCATGCATTTTTCTTAAAACTGCCATAGTTATCCTGGTCTTGTTAGACCAAGAATGACTACCCAAGAGGGGCTGAATTGGATTTTAAAATTTTCATAAACTTTTTCACATTATTGGAGAGTTCTCAACTAATCATAATTATGCCAAAAAACAGTATATATGTGTGTGTGTGTGTGTGTGTGTGTGTGTACATAAGTATATGCAAAGCAAGCAAATAGGCACAAAAACGGAGCATGAGAAGAATTGTGCAAACTCAATTTATGGTGGTTCGGCAAAATTGCCTACGGCCATTGTCGCCAAACACCACCACTTGACCTCTTCCACTATCCAATTTTCATTCGGCTCGATCTCACCAAATACAACCGGTGACTTTTTCACCCAAGAATCCCCACAACCTTTCACAAATTACCAATATCTTTAAGAAAATTCACAAACCTATAGCCACCAAATTCTCAAGGCTTGGCAACCTATAAACAGTGACTTTAACAAGGGGTCGGCAAGATTGGAGTAACAATGAAGATTGAGAAAGTTTGGCTCAAAAGATTCTCCTAATGATTTGATATCCAGTAACTCTAGGAGATGTAAGAGCACACATTAGATTCTACATAAGATGAAGTCCTGTACATTTGGTCTCCATTCTTCAACCAAGCTCTTGAGTTCTTAAATTTCGAGCTTTTAATCTTAAGGGCTTCTTGTGATCCTTCTCATCCATCTTGAGGTTCTATAAATATTTGATAATATTCAAACTTAACTCTCCCGAAGATTTATGATGAGAAATTATCAAATAATTTGTTATCATTAAAACAATACTGGTTTAGTCCATTGAAAGAACAGGGCCAACAATCCTGGTTGTCTGCCGGCTTCCTCTTTGTTGATGCTTATGAGTCTCCTTTCATTTTATGTGGTGCCAACCGCATGAGCCCCTGTTCGTGGGGCTGTCATGATGATCTATGACAACGGGAGTTGTCTAAAGCATTGTACCATGCTCCCCCGCAAAACCTCTTTGAACTTTACACTGGCTCAACTCGGAATAATGAAGAATATTCGTTTGAGCTGCATTAGACATCTAAAGAGAGGGTAGTTTTACCTGAACTTACCTGAATTTTAGCTACTGCATGCTTGCAGATGGGGAAACACTCCACTTGATGAAGCCCGTATAGGTGGAAACAAAAAGTTAATCAAACTACTTGAGCTTGCCAGATCGTCTCAATTGTTGGAGTTTTCAACGTCGTCTCAAGAATTCCGAGGTACTAACGTACGACCTCACTTGACATTATAAGCGTCCTTAAAATGAATAATCTTCTCGATTGAGCTCTGTACATTTTTTGTTCTAGTCAATATATATACTTGGTAGGCAAATACCATATTCCTTGAGAACCATCTGCTGTCTTGGAAGGAAAAGTTTTGAAGAAGAAATGTAGAACTATTTTGCCATTTCTTACTTGAGGAATTTATAGATAGCATCAGTAGGTCTTTAACTGTTTTCATCTTGGAAGATTTTCTATAAGTTTCTTCTCTTTCGCTCACGATTGGCTAATGTATACAATGCATAAATACACATGCAAAGAAACCACAGGCTGGTTGTACACCATCCCGTTAATCGTCATGGATACGATGGTATAGATTGGAAGTTTTTCTCGACTCTTTGCCTCCGAGACTCGGACCAATATTAGTGGTCAAGGCCAATAATCTTTCGAACTATTACAGAACTTCTTGAACAGAAATTGTTTCGAAAATTATGGCCATTTCTGTTCCGTGTTTGTTTCAATTATATGGTCCAAAATGTTTTCCTTTCATCTTATCCACACTAACTTTCATTGTTCTTCAGGGTGGCTTTATGAATTTTAGGCACGAGTATCTTCATGCATTGACAAAATTATTCTATTTTTCCAGTAAAAGATAATGCCGAACAGCGAAATGAGTAGCGCTCTTTTCAACCCATCTATGAGCTGCTCAGCAAAGCATTCAAGAGTGTATCCAGACAGCGGTATTGCAACTAAAATTGTCGAGCGGCTTTTATCCTTAAATGGTGGTCGCCTGTTGGAGTCCCCGGCATCAACGTGATTGAAGAAGCCACAAACAAATATGGTTTTCCACGACAAAATGAGTAGGTGCCTTAAAGTTATACGATGCAATAGTAGACTTAGCTATGGGATGGGAGGGCGGCTATTTACCGTCCGAATGTCAGACATTTTACTATTTGAAGTTGATAAGCCTTTCATAAGTGCTCTTGCTTATTTCCATTGATCTCCCAAATGAGTACAACTGGGGATATCTCTCTTATAAAAAAAAAGACACCGACAATTTTTCGATAATTATTCGTAGTAGCCATTCAATAGAATTTCGCAATAATACAAGAACTATGAGGCTTTTTTCATAATCTTACTCTTTTTAGGCAAAGATTTGAATATGGTAACCCAAAATTGAAGCTGGCAAGCTCATACTTATCGCATATATGTTTGTGTACGTACCTACGTATTGTAAATTTTGCATGATATATTTATGCATTTCTAACGTGATCGAGGCATGTCATGTAAAAATATCCTCTTCCCCCTCCCCCCCCCCTCCCTCCCTCCCTCCTCAGAAGGAAACAAGGAAAAAGTTGTACACACACCAATGAATGGCAACGGGGAAATTTATTGATAATATAGGTAAATAGTCTCTTTTTATTTTTTAAACAAATATATCAAGTTTTCTTAAATTACGAAAAATTACCATTTTTGATAGCCATTGACAATGTTCCTAAATATATATATAAAAAAAAAAAAAAAAATTGGTCTTCTAAAGTGTCAAAAAACTGTCTAATCCATCTAGATTTTCTACAAAATATATTTGTTGATGTCTTGTCTTGTTTGATACAATATAAAATGCACAAAACTCTACTTTAACGCTAACATATTATTTGAAGACCTTTAGTTCAAAAATCTTATAATTGGCAGGACGACAAAAAATTTTAAAGCCATTAAGTTGACTGCAAAAATTATTTCATTCTTATGTGTGTATTTATTTGAATTTAGACAGAGTGATTCGAATTTTTCACCTTCTAGTTGAATCAGATGTGAAATTACCATTTGGTGATTAAAAATATTCCTTCAAATTTTGTAAAACCCTTGTCCACGCTGATCACCCTACGAGTAAAATTCTTTTTGAAAAAACTTAAAATAAAAAAAAAAAACGTTAAACTCAGTTCTTTCATTTGTTAGATCTGCACCCTTATTCTACCATTAAAAATTCTCAATTTTTATATGTAAAAAAGAGCCGCAAAGATTCAAAATGATTAGCTTACCAATAGCTGCTACCTACTTGATAAATGCAAATATGCGTGCATATAATCAATTTTTAATCAAATTATTTTTTCGAAGTCATGTAATCAAATTTTCATGGTGCACGTATGCAATAAATTATTTTTCTTAACATACATAGCTAGAAAATGGGTGTCAAACGAAATTCTTCAACGAAGAAAAAAGTAGTTATTTGTTGCAAGTTAAGTAAATGAGAAATCACTTTTGATTTTTTTTTTTCTTTCTTTATTATTTTTTCTAGAAGAATGATGGCGGAGAATTAATTTATACATATTTTTTTACTCTTTTTTAAGAATAGAAAGGGGCAAATTAGTAATTCTAGCAAACAATATATATATATATATGTGGGAACTCAAGAACCAAATTGAGAGCGAAAAAAAGTTAGGATTTCTCATTGAATGCTTGATAAAAAATACATCAGAAAATAAGGTTTATATAGACTTATAGAAAACAATTAAAAGACCATTCTACCCTTAATATTATAAGACTATAATCTACTTTAACAATATGTATATATATAATATTGTATATATATGCGAATGAAAGAGAATAGCCGAGTTATGAAGCAATATGACAACTCAATATTGGCAAACCTTAACGATAAAGAGATCCATACACTCACCAACTGCCATATATATATATATATATATATATATATATATGCAAATAGCCGAAAATTGAGCTCCAAAGTCAAAAAGGGCAATGAAGAATGAAGACATTGCTTCATCTTAATACCCTTACTTGCCATGTATTCCAAGTTCATGTCTCACCGGCAACTTGTACAGGATTTTCTCGCCTTATCCCAAAACTTTCCTGGAAACTTTCTCAGTTATATATGCAGTACTATTAGTTCTACTTCTGAACATTTTCCTGGAAAATGCTTTCTTACCTGCATTATGTACAGAAAGAGCGGATCCGAAAGTGAAGGTGTGGGGAATGTCGACTGGCTCGAGACTTATGATGATGCATGGTTTCAAAGTTTCAATTCGTTAAGAAATGAAAGTAATGTCGATGATCAACACGATGACGTTGTGATGAGTTTCTCGGACCAGGCTTCATTCCCCACACTTTTTTTTTTCTCTCTGTCAGTCATTTCTATAAACACTGGGGGGATTTCCTGCATTATGCTAACATTTTCAGGTAGATATCTCTCTCTCTCTCTCTCTCTCTCTCTCTCCTCTTGAATGAAAATAACATTTGACAGAGAAGATTTCTCTTTCTCAATTTTCTTTTTACTACTTTTTTTAGTTTATAGAAGAATGCAGTACTTCTAGGTAGTCATCTTGGTAGCTTGCTACTTTCTAGGGATATATAAGTAAGATTTTCTACCTCTTCGATTCCTAATCCCCTGAAGAAGTTCTCTTCTCTTCACTTTTTTTCTTGTTCTTTAAAAAATTTTTCTTTTAATAAACTTTTTAGCTATTTGCTACTGTTGATATTTCATTTCTAACGTGCCAAGTTCTAATGGAACAGTATACGTCCATTTTTAAAGGAATAAGAACGGCAAAATACCTAAAACATGCCCGGATTTAGTTAAAATATCCTTCTTACCGTTCTTTCCATTCTTCTTGTGAGTAAGGCTACGATACAGCCCATTCTTTTGAGTGGAACCATGTAACCTAAGACAAGATAATGTTTTCTCTGCCTTTTTTGGGCAGATTCCTTATCTGCCCAAAGGGACAAAAAGGAAATTACATAAAAATTTAATATTTTTCGATTTCTAGTCTTTTTATTCGAACAACTTTCTTAATTATTTACTTTCAAAAAAAAAAACTTTTTTAATTATTTCATAAGATACATTTTTATCTAGTACGTTAGTTTTTGATTGAAAGGTTTTTTTTTTTTTTCTTCTTCTTCGTTTGGACGTTAGGTTCTATTTTAATCTTTTAGTTACTGGTTAAAAAGTATTTACTACTGAAGTGTGAAAGTTAACTTGAATTTAATTCAAGTGGGTCCCTTTTCTCTGGTGAAGATAAAGTGGGTAAAATTAAATTATTTTTTAAGTTAAAAAAGGATAAAATTAGAGTGAAATTCACAATTGTAAATAAATACGATATTTATCAAATTTGAATATGTAGCATTATGTATTAACAAAAATTATGATATGAATTAATAAAAATATAAATTGTGAAAACTGATTCTGGATTTAATTCACAAAATGGGCAGAAATTGATTAAGATGCTTCATCTTGACATAGAGCTAATTATGGATGGTGGCGATCAGCCGCCATCTATTGTTTCCGACTGCGTCAGCAGGGCACTCCAAGCTGAGTATCCTGTAGCCTAATCTAGGGCTGGCAAATCGTGTTCGCGGGCCGTGTTCGGGCCAGCCCGATTACGGCACGACACGATTAGCTTGAACACGAACACGACACGATTAATAAACGGGCCACGAACTCAAACACGAACACGACACGATTAATAAACGGGTAGCACGACACGACACGAAGCGCGCGGGCGCGCGCCTGGGCCGCGCGGGCGCGCGCCTGGCTCGGGCAGGAAGGAGGCAGCGTTCCACGACGGTCTTTTGACTGTCGTGGTTGGTCCCCAAGCGCGCGGGCGCGCGCCTGGGCCGCGCGGGCGCGCGCCTGGCTCCAGCAGGAAGGAGGCAGCGTTCCACGACGGTCTTTTGACTGTCGTGGTTGGTCCCCAAGCGCGCGGGCGCGCGCCTGGGCCGCGCGGGCGCGCGCCTGGCTCCAGCAGGAAGGAGGCAGCGTTCCACGACGGTCTTTTGACTGTCGTGGTTGGTCCCCAAGCGCGCGGGCGCGCGCCTGGGCCGCGCGGGCACGCTCCTACGCGCTTCTTTGACATCCTTTCACGACGGTCAAAAGACCGTCGTGGTTGGTCCTTCCCGAGGACCTACCACGACGGTCTTTTTTGACCGTCGTGGTAACTTTTTATACCACGACGGTTTTTAAAAAAACCGTCGTGATATCCGTTCTGCGAAATTTCAAAAATAATCCGAGAACCGTGCACGCTTGCATGTTGCCCAAATTTTCGTCCTACATATATAAAATCAAATGAAAGACCTGGATCGTTTTTTTATTGTATCGACGCCATGACGGTTCTTAAACCGTCGTGGTATCACGGATACCACCGTGGTATTACCACGACGGTCCTAAGACCGTCGTGTAATTTGAGATACCACGACGGTCCTAAAACTGCCGTATAATCCGAGATACCACGACGGTTCTAAAACCGTCGTGGAATCCATATATTTACCACGACTGTGGATTCCACGACGGTTTTTAAACCGTCGTTGAAGTATTACTACGACGGTTTTTAACCGTCGTGGAATCTGGTTTCTGTAGTAGTGTCACATATTATATTTGTTGATATGCAAGCATCTAAATTAGAATTGATATCCCATAACATTTTTCATGTAGGAAATGTCTATATAAGTTAACAAATGGAAAGATTTGTTATTTAGTAGAAAACAATATGAATCATGAAATACGTGGCATTCCGAAATCAGAGGGCCTTGTGAGAAAAGAATTACGAGGAACAATGGAAGCAACAATCAACATCCACTTTTTTTAATATAGTTAAGATAAAAACATTAGCTTTTGTATAATATATATATATATTATATATATATATATTTGAAAGGGTAGACATATAATTTATTGATACCCGATCAAAAAGACAAAAACAATAATTCTTATTTTTCTATTTATATTTCAATAATTTATACAAGTAATTTTTTGTTTATTATTAGCATTATTTTTCATTCCGTAGTGCCACCATAATACCATACTAGACTGACTTATTGATTACCAAACAGAGTAACATTCTTTTGGAGTTAAACATATTTTATAGTATTGTCAAATACTTAGTTGCTTTAAACAACAAGTAAAAGAATAAACTACAATAGTAATTCGAAGACAACAAGTAAAAAATACAGAAATGATGACAAGAATATTTAAATATTATTTATGAATTTTTTTTTCATGGTCAATAAGAATTTGGAAAGTTGAAGTTCAAATTTGAAAAATATAGTTTCAAAATGATGAGTAAGTTTTACTGTTTTACATCCTAATAAATTTATGTATTTGTTAACTATAAGATTACCCTAATATCCTAATTCAAATATATACACATAATTAGGTTTACTATTTTATATTATTAATTATTTTATATTATTAACTAGTTAACTCTAACTATAATTTGTTTACAATTTTATATTATTAACTAGTTAATTATAAGATTATTATTTTATATCAGAAGCAACATCTCCATAACTTCTGATTTATATTGTCTCAATAGTGGAAATTCTTCAATAGTTATTTTCTGGTCTTGTATCAAACACACAAATGGGCCTATACTTGTTATAAAAAGAGCTTTAGAATAGTTTGAAAATTCTAACATAAACGTGCTAAACGTGTTAATCGTGTTAGCCCGTTTCCGGCCCATTTATTTTCGTGTTAAACGTGTCGACCCAATTTCGACCCAATTATTAAACGTGCGGTTCAAACCCATTTATTACGTGTCGTTCTCGTGTCGTGTCACCGTGTCGTGTCCGGAATTGCCGGCCCTAGCCTAATCTAAGGTCGATTAGGCTAAGTATTGGGAAGTCAAGAAGAAAGAAAAAGCACAGAACAAATTAAACAAAATCAAGAGAGAGCTCTCTGATGAGTGAGTTTTACTCACAAATTAAGCACCACTTAAAGCTTGATATTTAGTTGGTTTTTAGGATTTTATTTGAGTTTTATTTGTATTTTTTTTGTTTTGTTTTCATGTTAGGAAATTATTCATATGAAGGTTTAGAGTGATTTGAAACAAGCTAGGAGTGGATTTTGAAGGAAATTTGGCTGAAGGCAGAACAACTAGCATTGAGGCGTCAATTTTGGGAGCCTAGGCGCTCAAAAGAGCATGTAATGTGACGACCCGACCTCTCAAGTTGTCACTTAAAACTTGCTTACTTGGTTTTTCATCTTATTTAAATCATTACTAGTTCATTTCTAGGTCTTCAAAATTTCAGAGAAATTTTTTTAAAAAAACTTTATTTACGGAAGAAGTGAGTCTTTAAGAATCTTAATAATTAGAATTAATTTTTAAATAAAATATACAAACATAACATTTCAAACTTAGTCATACCAGTATCTAATTAAGTCTTTTATATAAAAGTACAAAGAATTTTACAATTTCTGTGTATTTTCTAGCAAAACGACTATAGATGAAGGGGCTAAAATAAAAACGGGGATCCCCCCAAATGAGAGGGTCCTCTTCTATTTATAGAAGGAAAGTAGTGGCCTGAATTCATGGATAGTAGTGGACGGTTCCTCACTACCCCGAACAATTCGAAACATGTGTAATAACGTGGGTCACAATTCCACGATTGATCGCGAGCTTAGTAGTTATAGAGATTGATCTTTCTTCATGCGATATTTGCCAAATATAAATGCTGAGTAACGAACCAGTCATTCACAAAAACCTAGGATTAGGCATCGTTTATCATTCGTTTTGTTAGGCCAAATGCTCACCCGATCCACACTTGGCGAATTGATGGGCCTCAAAGAAAATGAGACTAAATGATCGAGTGCGGTCATTCGTCGTTCGCCGCTCTATCAAGTTGAAATCGTTCGTTGGACCGAGCCCAAATGTTTGAGAATACTTGATCCATCGAGGGCCATCGTTCGTCATTCTTTTATTAAGCGGTCGTGATGACCCAACTACGGTGTTATGGGGAGACAAAGTCTGACCCCAACAATGTCTCAGTTTAATATTTTAGAATACTCATTAAAGCGTGAAAATTAAGATTTTCTAACAATTTTCAAAATAATAAGGTTTATATGTAGTTTGTCAGGGGATTTGATATAAGAAAAGATAATATTATTGAATATTTTTTATACAAATTTTTTTAAGTATTTTTAAACTAAATTTTAATTACGTAATTAAAGTCTATAATAATTATCTTTTTATGCCATTTTGTTTGAGGGTGGTTTTTTTTTTTTTTTTTCCTTTTGTAATTAAAGAGTTTAAGCTTAATCTTATCTTAATATTAGGTGCCGTTTGGCATCCCAATTCAAACTGGGTTTTTCGAGTTCAATCCAAACTGAACCCGTTTGGAGTATTTAATCCAAACAGAACCTCCTTTAAACCATTGCACAGTAAACCCAACTTGGTTTACTGTGCACCCAGTCTCTCTTTCATAACTCAGAAAGAGAAAGAGAGAGAGAGCTGAACTCACAACCCATTCTCTCTCCCACCCACATGATCCGACACCCGCCTTCATCAACTCGCCCCCCCAGTATCTTCGCCATCGCCGAGGTCAGCCCCAGTGCCAAACACCGATCTAGCTGCTCTCCTTGCGTCTTCGCCATCGACCCAGACCCTTTTTCCCCAAACGACGAGTCCCCCGACACCACCCAGGAGCTAGATCTCGTCTCTCCCCCCCTCCCTCCCCCCCCCCCCCCCCCCCCGCCCCCCAACGACAGTCCCCCACCATATCCTGCCCTTCCTGCCGGACGACAATCTCCTCACGACCCAAGCACTAGATCTGGGCCTCGCCTTTCCTTCCTCCTTCTCCCTTTCCCCTTCACCGTTGTCGTCACCGCTCCCGCACCCCCTTCTCTGTCGCCTCCCTTTCCTCCCTCTCCCTCTCCCTCTCCCTTCGCCATCGTCCCCCCTCCCTCGCCTCCCCTTCCTCCCCCTCTCTGTCCCTTTCGCCGTTGCCTCCCCCCTCGCCTAACCAAAGTTTGCGAATCTGGGTCTCCCATTCCCCTGTGTCTTCACCACCACCAGCCCCCCTTCCCCCGGAGTTGACCAATCTAGGTCCCCCACCTTCCACTGCGTCTCTGCCGCCATCCACCCCCCCCTCCCCCGGGAGTTCGGCGATCGTCTTTTCAGAAATAAGGAGAAGAGAGAGAAGAAAGAGAAAGGATAATAGGAATTTTGTTTGTTTTTTTATATTTTTTGTTTTTAATTTTTGTTACATTAATTATTATTAGATTATTAAAATATTCTTGTAAATTAGGTCACATGTATTGTGCATAGCTCATTTTGTTAGAAATTTAATATATATGGACAAAATAGATCAAATTGTCACGTTTTTAAAGAGTTTAAGGTTAACACGGTAAAAAAAAAAAAAGGATTAAAATGTCAATTCTTAAATAGTTCAGAGATTATTTAAACCAATTAACATTTAAAGAATACTTTACTGGGCTATGAGAGAGGGGATGAAAAACATAAAGCAAATTTGGTTGGGTGTACAACAAACCAAGTTCCACCTAAGCCCATTTCATAATTTCATAACGATGGGGCAGGTTAGGGATCCCTTTCTTGAAGAGTATGCGGCAGATTGTATGCCTGTAGGTGGACTTGTCGATGGTACTGGCCCAAGTACAGGAACGCAGCAACATAAATCGAGGAGGGGTGCAATGAATCAGATGACTGGTGTTATTAATTGAGCGTATTCTAATTTTCCCATTTTTCTTCACTTAAAACTACAATAGAATGTTAAATAAAATAAAAATAATATTGTACACATTTTTTTAACATCCAAACAGGGCCATTGTTTTTTTTTTTTAAATAACATGGGAACGTCGACGTTAACGCAGATTACGTGTTGGATGACGTGGTAGATGATACTGGGCCTAGTACAGGAACGGAGCAATATGACTCGAGTACGGGTGTGATGAATCAGATGAGAGAAAGGATTGCGGATGCTTTGTGGGAACGATACCAATCATATCCATGGTATAAAGCCACATAAACGTAACCAACTATTCTCTAATTGCACCAGAGTCGGAATGTAATTGTTACTTTATTTTGATGATTCTTACATTACAAACAATGTATATTTTGTTGGGATATAATATTACAATAAAAGGAATTTTGCGACATCTTTTGCTGTCTCAAGTTGATTGATTTTATTAATTCGGCATATTGTCGTTTTTTTCAATTTTATTTACTAAAACATACGATAGAATGTTAAAAAAAATTAAAAAAATTTATTCCCCTCATTTTCTTAACATCCAAATAAGGCCCTTGTTTTTTTAATTTTCAATTCAACTTAAACTTTTTCACCAAACACTCAATTCAACTTAAACTTTTCAACTCAATCTTTTTACCAAACACTCAACTTTTAAACTCAACTTAACTTAACTCAAACTGAACTTAAAAATCTTAACTCAAACTTATGAACCAAACAGACCCTTATTATTTTTTTTCCACAACCAACTCAGATTCTTGACTGTTATTTCTTAGTAATGTTTGATATGTATATTATTTTATTCTTTGCACTCTATAATATTATTTTTTTACTTTCGTTCACCTAATGATCTCTTCTCTGCATGTTTTCTTTTATCGTGTTAAATTTTCTTTGTCATTCTTTTTTCTCATTATAAAATAATTTTTTTTAAATGTATCCTAACTCAAACTTTTTTTTTGATCATTTTAATTATTATTTTCTCATAACACTGCCCAATTAACTTTCTATGTGATTCATTAACTTCTCCCTAATTTCTTACTAAAATATTTTCTTCTTCATGTTTTTTGAACAACTATTTTCTCATAATATATGATAATTAATAATGTATTTAACAAATTAATTAAGCACGTGCGTCTTCAACTAGTTAATAAAAGTGCATCAAAAGTGTGTAAATAAAACTATCCAACTTTTATTTCAAAAAAAAAAAAAAACTATCTAACTTTAAGTTTATATTTGATAAATTAGTTAAAAATAAAAATTTTAAGTTAAAATTGATTGATCTTTAAAAACTAATTATAAATTTTATTGACTTTTTTAAAAAAAATAAAAATTAAAATAAAACAGTATAATTTAGTTTGGATTAAATTTAAATATAGCTAAAATACACAATACTTTTTGAACAAAAAAAGATTAAATAAATAATTTTTCTGTAATTTTTTTTAAAGTACAACAGGAAAGACAAAGGACGTGACAAAATAGGCGTCAGAGGTAGTTGGCTGATGATAGCATGAAAGATGAAGAAATTAATTGAAATAAATTAATAAAAACAAAAAGAAAAAAAAAATGATGTGCAGTGGCAGAAGTTCATTGCATTGCTTAGGCATTGGCATTCCCAGTCCGACATTCAGAAAAAACATCATCATCATCTCCGGCCATCAAAAAAAGTTGAAGCATCTTCTCAGACTCACTCACTCTTTCTCTCTTCATCATCAGAAAATGGAGGCCAACAACATCAGAGCAGTTGGCTTGGATTTCCTCACAAACAAGCCGTTTTCGCCTCCTTCATGGGCGACCCATCTCAGCCCAATTCCGTCTCGTGTCTTCTCTCTTGGCCATGTAACCCAATTCTTCTCCCTTTTTTTTTTTTTTTTTTTAAATCTTCTGGGTCATCCTCTGATTTTCTTGGAGAATTTCTCAAATGGGGGTGTTTTTTTTTTTTTTTTTGGATTCTTGTTTCAATGTTTTTTTTTTTTTTTTTTTTTTTTTTTTTTTTTTAAATCAGCTTCCAACTCCAATTCACAAGTGGAATCTCCCAAATTTGCCCAACAATACAGAAGTCTGGTTGAAGGTACCATTTGTGTTTCTTGTTTTGTTTCTAGTCTTCTCAATTGAATTTCGTAATCATATAGTCCAAATATTGATTCAATAATAGTGTTTTTTCAGTAATTTTAATCATATGTTTCAATAGTGTGTTTTATTGTGGGATGAGATCAAGTTATGCAGATGAAAGAAACAGCAGAATTTTTGTAGATACACATCATTATGTCTTCTATTTCTGGGAAAGGATCAAGTTTTGGCTTCCGTATGGGCGATTAGTGTGGAATAATGATAGAGACAGCAAATTTAATCCAAACTTTTGAGTACCAAATTTAGTTTTTGACATTTGAGTTATTATTTTTTAATTAATGTCTTTAAATAACTACTGCATTAACTAGAATTAAAAGATTGTGTATCTATTAATGAAAAATTGACAACTCATTGCTATGTAGGTTCAAAAGTTGGAATTAGAGTCCGTGTCCCTAGAATTTGATAACAAGCCCTTATAATGGTTTTTGCTGAATTGGAGTGAGCAACCTGTACTCCTCTGATTAGTTTTCATCTGCTTTCCTTCTTTGGGTCAAATTCCAGTTTAGTTCATCTATCTTCTTATAAATCTTGTATTACTGGGAAGATTTTTCTTACTCATTGTCCATTATTATGATTTTGACACTCTTTTGTTTTGTTGTTATAAATGCTTTACTAAATTTTTTCTTCACTTTTCTAGTTTATACTGACAGAACCATTTGCTGATATTTAGCGTGATGATCTTTCTGGAATGCAACTAAGTGGTAACAAAGTCAGGAAGCTGGAATTCTTGATGGCAGATGCCGTTGCACAAGGTGCTGACTGTATCATAACAATAGGAGGAATCCAAAGCAACCACTGCCGTGCAACTGCTGTGGCTGCGAGATACCTTAATCTTGACTGTTATCTTATACTACGCACCTCCAAGGTTGGTAATTTCTTTTCAGTTTTCTGATTTCCTTGCTTCATACAATGTTCAATTTATGTGTATTTTCTTTTCCTTCGACTTATTTAGTGGGTTCAGTACACTTTTTGTTTTGTTTCTTCTGGTGTGCTTAGGTACTTGTGGACCAAGATCCAGGATTGACGGGCAATCTCCTGGTTGAGCGGTTAGTTGGAGCTCATGTTGATCTTGTTTCTAAAGAAGAATATGCAAAAATTGGGAGTGTGGTTCGTCAATCTTTCCCTTACTTGTCTTAGGCTTCATGAGCCAATGCTTTGATTTGTCCACTATAACACACTGTTTATCTGCACTAATGTATCAATAACAGAATTGTGATATTTATGCATGTAAAAGACCTATTCGTTTGCATACCTTGTCAACGTTGTCATCTTTATAGCAATATGTTTGCGCCATGTCAATAGTTAGCACATTTATATGGACTGATTTCTTATTTCTAATCTAGGATTTAACTTCTTGTATTAAATCTCCTTCAGGCTCTTACTAATTACCTGAAAGAAAAGCTGCTAAATGAAGGGAGGAAGCCTTATGTCATTCCTGTCGGTGGATCAAATTCCTTAGGAACCTGGTTAGATTGTAATCGTCTTTTTGTTTAAGGCTTCATGAAAAATTGTTCTTTGGTCGATTTTAGGGTCCAAGCTTTCTGTCTTGTTACTATGTGCTTTATCTTCCTAAAATTTATTTGACTTTGTTGTTGGATGCAACAACTCACATGGCATTTCAGACAAAAATAATCTCCAAATTCCCATTTTTAAGTAGTTATTTTGATAGATTATGCTTTTTTTACGTCTGAAATTTGTTATTGACCTTCTAATTCTTCAAGAATATATCTCCAAAATGCTTTCAAATTACGTTCCAATTTTGGACAGGATGTTGAGCAGCCTTTTTTTTTTTTTTTTTTGAAACTTCAATGGAAACTTTGGAGAATATGACTATTTGCAACTTAAATGCTTTCTATTGTAGCAACATGGGAAAAATCACTTGAATTCTTTGTATGGGACCAATAGCTTAGATGGTAGATCTAATTTTCTACAAATTCTACTTATCAAACTCTGCTTCACTCCTTTTTTCGCATGTCAAATCATGTCATCTAGCCTAAGAAAAAGACAAAAAGAAACTTGTATCTACCTTAAAAAAAATTCCTTCATAGTATAATCTAACTCATAGTGTCATTTGCAAACTAACTTGACATTTTGATATCTTAAGCATTAGTTTGCAGGAAAAAAAAAATCATAGTAGATAAAATTGTTTTCGTAACGTCTTGGTTCTCCTTAAGAACCTGACAGAACATTCTCATGGGTTTTCTTTGTATATTTCTTTGCTTTATTATGAAGCCAAAAAGGAATAACTTATATAAAAATAATATGCTTGCTTTATTTTGAAGCTGAAAACAAGGAACTTAAAATTAAATACGTTCATTAATTATTTCTGTAGACAAAAAAACGATGAAATAAAGTATGAAAAGGACACTACAAATGTTTTTAGACATAAGAGCATGTCAGACGGTGACATAAGTGCAATGCGGAGGATTCTGGTTTAGTTTTTCTGTTGTTTCTCCATAATGATTCCAGGACTTCTGTTCTTTGTTTTCTCTAATATATATATATATATATATATATATATATGTGTGTGTCTACATATAAATGGTCATTATCCTGGACAGATGTGTTGTAGACCTGTATTTTGGTCTTGACTATCATCTGGAACGCCTAATGGTATGATAACATGTGATTGTTGTTTACCTTCTCCTTGGCGAGATTCTTAGTTCATGGTGAAGAAGTGAAATTTTCTGCAGGGGTTTATGCATATGAATACTTTTCTATACATGCACACATGCATCCATGTTCTTATTGATTAGTTCTATTTAACTTACATGCTTATTATTCTTTTGATTCACTTCTATCGTTCTTTTCATGTGATTTTTTACTATCCAGGGGATATATTGAAGCAATCCGAGAGATAGAGCAGCAACTTCAGACTGCCGAAGAAAGATTTGATGATATTGTTGTAGCATGTGGCAGGTTCTACTCTTAGTAATTCAAATCATTGAAATGTAAATGCGATTATTTATGCATGTTAGGTATCACTCAAAAACATTACTTTTACTTTAAATTACTTCAAATATCGACCATTAGGAACCTAAAGAAAACATTTACGTGTATGCAAGGGTTTGCCAAAATTCTTTAACGTATATAATGTTTGGATAAGTAAGAAGAAATGAAAAGATCTGGAAGTAGAGAATTTCATTGGTCGATATAGAATATAAAAAAAATTAGAATAAGGCTTTTGCTATTAGTTGGTAATTACTTAATTTAAGATCATGTTTCCCGTGCTTTATGCTCATGCTATTTTATTTTCCAGTGGTGGTACAATTGCTGGTCTCTCGTTAGGTTCATCACTGAGTTCTTTGAAGGCAAAAGTACGTGCCCTCTTTCTATTTTCCTTTTGTTTCTTCATCTGGTTCTTTCACTGTAATGTTACTCTGGTTCCTTGTGTCCTACAGGTTCATGCATTCTCTGTTTGTGATGACCCTGACTACTTCTATGATTTTGTCCAAGGCCTGCTGGATGGTCTTGAAGCCGGAGTTTCCGCGCGTGATATTGTTGAAATTCAAAATGTGAGTGATAATCTGTAGAATAGTTTAGAACTTTTCTCTAAACAAGGTCTACTCTGTTCTTGTTAAACATACTTCAAAGGTAATAATTGGATCTTCGCTTTGGATAGGCAAAAGGTCAAGGCTATGCAATTAACACGTCTGAGGAGCTTAAATTCGTAAAGGATATTGCTGCAGCCACAGGGGTTGTTCTTGACCCTGTTTACAGGTTTGTATCAATCATATGTTTGGCTTTTTGTTCGGCAACACTGGATATTTCTGTTTATCATTCCTCTGATTGCTTATTCCTCTTAGTGGGAAAGCTGCGTATGGACTGTTGAAGGACATGAGTGAGAATCCTAAGAAGTGGGAAGGGAGAAAGATCCTCTTCATACACACTGGTGGGCTGCTAGGGTTATATGACAAGGTTGATCAGATGGCTTCAATAGTGGGAAATTGGCATCGATTGGACGTCCATGAATCTGTTCCCCGAAAGTATGGTACTGGAAAAATGTTCTAGAGGAGCTAAAGAAAGACCGGAGAATGGTTGTACCATTTTCCATTTGAGTGTGGCCATCGATTTCTTTGAAGTGGATGCTAATTTATGCTCTCAAAGGAGACAACTTCTTGTTCATATTTATTGATAATAATAGACTTGTGCTTTTCATGTGTGTGTGTGTGTGTTTTTTTTTTTTGGGTGATGGTTAGGAGTTATGTGCGTTAGAGGTTAATATATTTGTTGCTTTTCTGCTTGCCTAATTCGAAACGAACCAAACGAGAACGAAGTCTAGATAAAACAAACAGAAAACTCTGGAAATCACCACGCATAAACTTTCATGAGCCATAGCCCTCAATGCACAAGAAGACACCAAGAAATCAGCAGCATAGTTGGGTTTGACAACGTCGGCAGGGCCGCAAAACTAAAACAGCACAACACTAACTTGTTGAAATCTAGGCTTTTGCAGCAACACTCAAAATTCTTGCACCGGCTTAGCCACCGACCAGGAAACAACTTCCGCCAAATGGAAAAGGAAACCTGAAGAAAGCACAATTCCTACAATCCCAAAAAAGACTTTTAAAACCATGGTGACATGGTGAAGTGAGCTGAAGAGAGGCCTGTACAAGCTATGAAATTGGTGGAAGCACACACTATGAACATGAGGAGCTCTGCACAAGAGGCAAAGGGAGTGCCAGTGGCAGACCCACTTGAGTTCGAATTTGACCAGCCACCCCACTGACTTTTTAGGTTATTTTAAAATAAGTTTTAAAAGATTGATGACCTTTTTTCCCCCCTATTTGGTATTGCCTACACTAATATAAAGTTTCTACATGTACAACTCCAATCCTCCATTGTACTTTAATCTCTCTTTTTTTCCTCAGTCCTGGCCACGGTTCCAAAACCTAACACCAGCCCCTAATCCCAGTCCTAAAACATGAAATATGAGCCTCGGCTTAGAATCTGATACCCAAGCTCTGACTCTGGTCTCAAATCCTGACCTCGACCCCGATCCGTATCTTGAAATCAATCCCTAACTCTAATCCTAAAACCAAAGCCTTAACCCTAGTCACAAAATGCAAGCCTCAACCACAGTCCCAAATCTCGACTGGGCCCCTAGCTCTAAACTCAACCCCAATTCCGATCTCAAAACTAGAGTCCTAACCCTGGTCTTGAATCCCGACCTTCACTCCGTTCCTAAAATCCGACCTGCCCCGAGTCTATAAAACCCGGTCCTAGTCCAAAATCCCAACTTCGGTTTTAAAAGTCGACCACAGCTTGGGTCACAAAACCCAATCTCATCCTCGGTCCCAAGTCCCAGCCTTAGACCTGGTCCCGAAACCTAACCTTGACCTTGGAATCCAAACTTAAGCCCCGAGCCACAAGTTATGAGCTCTAGCCTCGACTCCCAAAACTTGACCTTGGGATCCCTTCTAAAAACCCGTGCCTACCCCTGTCCTAAAACCCTTCCTCGACTTGATGTCGAAACCTTACCCAAACCCCTCACCTGTCCTCGCTCCCATTACTCAACCTTAGATCCAAAACCCGATTGTGACATGGTATTGAAACCTGAGCTAGAGCCAGACTGCAAAACCCAACCCCAACTTGGGCTTGAAAACTCGACTCTGTCCTTGAATATGGATCCTCACCCAAACTTTGATCCGGGACAAGTGTCCAAACTCTGGCTTTGGTATCAAATTAGATATATTTGAAGTATTTTATATGTTTGTTAATACGATCGTTTAGGTTAAATTATACAATACGATATAATACAAAGTTTTTTGTGGTATTAGGTATCACAATCTGTATTGTATTAATTATTAATATTGTAATAAATTATTTAATGTATAGATGTTGTCAAATATTATATTATCTTAAATAATACAATACGAAATACTAATATGGTGTATCAAACATGATCAACTGGTTGGGTAAAATGCAATTTGTGACAACACGATCAAATTGAAGTCATAACAAATCAAATATAGCATTACAATCATTATGTCACATGAACATCAATTATAAACTCAAAATAAATGGCTTTTTTTTTTTTTCAGTAAGAACTCAAAATAAATGTTCATCACTTAATAATACTACTTCATATGTTATTTAGGATTAATTACACTCCACCCCCCGGGCGGAATTTTAGACCTGCTCACAAAATATCCCCTAAACTTTAATTTGTAACATTATTTCCCCCTAAACTTTGAAAAAGTTTACGAATTTTCCCCATCAATTAAATTTTTGACCAAAAAAAGTACATCTAACACTCGTTGAAAGCATTAGTTGGGAGTTTTAAGTATAGAATTATGAAATGAAATACTTGACAACACTCTTGATACCGATTACCCTTATTAAATGTGAAATAACAAAATTACCAATAAAAGAGAGACATAAGAAAAAAAAAATGACAATAAGTCCTAAATATTTACTCTTTTAACTTAATTATAAGTGTTTCGCATTTAATATCTGCAACTCATAATTCAAACGAGTATTTAAAATTAATTGAGGGGAAAAATTCGTAAACTTTTCAAAAGTTCAGGGAAAAAGAATGTTACAAATAAAAATTCGGGGGCATTTTGTGACAATGCCTAAAATTCTATTAGAAATAATATAATCTGTCTTAATATTTATGAACTTATATAAATATTTAGGAATCATCTTTAATATGACAAAACGACCGTCACATTATTTCTCTTAGATAAGGAATGAGATTTTAGTGATTGTCACGTAATATTGATAATGAAGAAGGGGAATGTGAATATTTGTATCCACTTGATATTGATTTCTTGTCAAATAAAATGTTTATCAAATTTACTCAAATATCCTTAATAAATTTCCATATATCAATATTTTTTTTTAAATTATGTAAAAGGATATTTTAATAATAAAATTAATAAGATTAATATTATTAAGGTTAATAAACACCGTAAAAAAAAATGAAATTATTTGCTTTACATCACCTAATAAGCGTGTAAATACTAAAAAAAAAAAAAATCCTTATTTTTATTCCATTTCTTTGTTTTTTTAATCTTATTATCTTTCTCGTTACATTATTTTATTATTGTGTAAACACGTCCTTAGATTAGGAACCTCAAAACCTTAGTTCAGCAATCAAATTCAACGGATTGAACTGGTTTCACAAGGATAATCCAAACTATAATAAGAAAAAAACTTATTTAAAAACAAAAAAAAAAAAGGAAAAAAGAAAAAGGAAAGGAAAAAGAAGAGAGAGAGAGAGAAGGAAGCCATCTAGACTCAGTTGGAGAGTCCATGCCTTGGTAATTAAGCCAAGAATCGAAGTCTCTGACAATAAATTTCCGACGGCGAGCAAGCAAAGGTCCAAGAAAGAACCCTAGTTGTAAAGTTGAGGAGAATGGCGCTTCAATGGATGATTCTGACGTACGTGGTGGCAATTGAGGCCGCCTTGGCCATTCTCTTGACTCTTCCTTATCCAAAGCTCCTCAAGAACCGTCTCGTCTCTCTCGTCTCCTTAATTCTCCAACCTTGCTTTTTCGTCGTCCCTTTCACCGGCTTCCAGCTCCTTGGTTTCCCTCTCTCCTCTTCTCTGTTTGGCTTCCGAGAAAGTTTCGGATTTCGATGGATCTGGTTTTTAATTTTTTTCTTTTACGAGTGCAGATCTCTACTGGAAGAACGAGCATCGCTTGATGTGCACCTCTGACACCTGCACGGCTGCTGAGAGAGATCGCTATGAAAAATCTGTTAGTTTTCATGACATTTCTCGAATTTTCGTTTTCGTTTTGGTTCATATGTCTTATTATTCGGCAAAGTATTGAAAATTTTTAGCCAAATCTACTTGGATTATCAATTGTACAATTTGTTTTAATGAGCAAGGTATGAAATCGATCAGTAGAAATAGGTATGCAGAATAATAATAAAAAAAAAAAATAATAATAATTGAAACGCTGAAAGATCTTCTGAAACATTTTTACAAGAAAAGTCTATATAATTAAGCTTGATATATGTTCTGTCATTAATTAGGAAAATGTTGCCTGTGTGACATCTAATATTTGAGCTAGCTGACCAATTGGAAGACGCAAAATGCCAGTTTTTTAAACTAGAATATCCGTATTTCCGCCCATCGTGGAATCATTATTGAGTTGAATATTTGGAAGTTGGCCTAATAAGCGCCTTGGAGTTCCGTATATGGTAAACCATTGAACCTTGCTTTTTGGCCCAGTGTGCGATCCATCGTCAAGAAAATCGTCCAGAAGACATGGGTGATTCCTTATAGTTCAGTCCATTTTGTTACTTTTCTGATTTATTTTATGTTTCTTTTAGGTTTAAAGCAAAGATAATTTCATGCTTGTTGAGAAGTTGGTCGGAGACATTGTATGGTAGGGGAAGGTAATGTCTCCAAAGATAGTTAGGTGTTCCTATGTCATTTCTAGAATTAAACATCATGGTGGGTTGGCATTGGAAATATCAAGGTGAACAATTTGAAGGGGAAAAATTTGGGCCTGACTGTTCTGTTGGAAGAGATTTCTTTGTGGTGATGAATTGTGAAAAGAAAAGGCATCTGAGATAATGGTTGGAGTTCAAAAGCTGTTGGTATAATTTTTTGAAAAAGTCCATGGAAAATTCATTTCCATATATTTTATTCAATCTTTGGCTAATATTAGTAAGTTGTTTGAGGGCAATGGGCATGAAGTCAAGTTTTGCAAGCACCGTTTTACTAGTTTGTATTGTCTGTCTAGATGTCATGTAACTATTTCTTTACAATATTGAGCTGGAAGAATAATTTGCAATTTTATTCTTTTTTTCTTTATTTTCATGGGCTCCTTCTGTTGTTGTCCATTCCCTCTTTTTTAGTAACTTTTGTTTGTTATTAGAGAAAATAATGTGATCATATGTTCATTCTGTTATTCTCTTGCAACAAGCTTATACAGTGGTTGGAAGGTAATGAGTTCTTTTGCTTAGGTTTAGTAACTCGAAAGTACCTTCAAATAGTAATTTTAGAGGAAACTAAAGAGTGTTACATTTGGGTTTAGAGCTGGCCTTTGCTAAGGTTTTGGTAAAGTCCAAATTACCTTCAGTTAGTAATTTTAGAGGAAACTAAACAATGTCACATCTGGGATTAGAGCAGGCCTATGCTAAGGTTTAGTAACTCAAAATTACCTTCAAATTCAATTAGTAATTTTAGAGGAAACCAAACAGTGTTACATTTGGGATTCCGGCTGGCCCAAGGTGAATATAAAAAATGTAGGTTTGATTTTCCCAGAAGCGGTTCAATACAGAATATATTTTTAGTCCTGTAGAAACAGTACCAGGGCCTCAATGGGGGAGATGTAATGATGCAAGTGCATATTTGGCATGGGTTCGAAAGATCATGGATACTTAATAGTTATTCTTTCTTGTTTAATAAAACATTTTTGTCCTATTATAGAAAGTAATGTTCTTCATTGTTTTCTTCTCTTGCAACAATCTTATGCAGTGTTGAAATGTCTTTGTTACGAGTACTTATGCTTAGGTCAAGTACCTTCAGTTCCTAGTTTTAGGGGAAACCTCAGTAGTGTTACGTTTGACATTAGAGCCTACCCCATCCGTTGCCTATATGTGGCTCGGCGTATATTTGGCTGAACTCTGAACACAATAAGTGTAGGTTATGGATCTGCCCCCTTATGGTTAAATATTTGCTATACATTGGGTCCCCAAGCCAGAATGTCAGGGCTTCGATGGGGAGAGATGTAATGACTTAAGCGTCATATTTGGCATGAGTTCGGAAGACCATGGATATGTATTCTTTCCTGTGTTGTAAAAACTTGTATATTACTGTAAAAAATGATGTTTTCTTTGTTGTCTTCTCTTGCAAAAATCTCATGCAGTGTTTAGGTCTTGTCATTAGTACTTACGCATAGGTTAAGTACCTTAAATAAGAAGTTTTAGAGGAAAGCTCGGGTGTGTTACAGTTGGTATTAAAGCCGACCCAACTCATTGCCTATATATGGCTTGACATATTTTAGGCTGAGCAAAGTAAGTGTAGGTTATGGGTCTGCCTGGAAATGGTTAAGCATAGGTTATACTTTGAGTCCCCTAGCAAGAATACAATGCTTCAATCGGAGAGATTTAATGACACTAATATCATATTTAGCAAGATCATGGATGCTAAACCAAGGACTAGAAACGCAAAAGCTTCTTTCTCTAGCATTTGTTTGAGAAGGCCTAGCGTGTTAGATTTATTGCATACGCAAAGGTCTTCGATTCCATCTAAATTTTTAAATTCTAAAAGGAAAGTTTATTCTTTGTTTTTAGCATGTCACAGGATAAATTCCTATTATTTTCTTGAAAATAGAAGTGCCTTTCTAGCCTTTATTTCCATCTTGGTAGTCCTTTTAAGAAGCAGGGACATAGTGATCACTGTATTGCTGGCTATCTGTTATCTCTACTTTGTGTTTTAGGACCATAGGTTAGTGAAGAAACTTGGTATTGCTTGTGTGATTCTTCTGATTTATGAGTCTCTTTGGATTGGGAGATTTTAGGGTAGTAGTGTTAGTAAGAGATCTAAAACCGTTTGGTTGTGGCAATGCTTAGTCTTTGCTATTCTTTTGGTTCTCTGGTTGAGTAGTAGCTCATGACAAGACCAGTTTTGGACTATGGATTTTTTACTACGAATTTAAACTAAATTCTTTTCTAGAGCATACAGTTCACACTGTCTTCTTTTTAAATGGGTTTTGATGGAATCGGCAAATATATAGGTTGTTTGGTGTTTGTTTTCCACTGTATGTTTTTTGGTTTGGCACGTACAGGCGGTGCTATTTGAGAGTAGTGGTTTTTGTTGTTAATAAATTACACATATCCACCCTCTTTCTCTTTTACAATTATGTTCACATGGATGCACCTTCTCTCTCTCTCTCTCTCTCTCTCTCTCTCTCTCTCTCTCTCTCTCTCTCTTTTCAATGAAGAGGAAAAAGTAAATTGTGAAACACTTGAGCTCTCAGGTTCAGTTTTTTTCCTTAATTAATTTCTTCGAATCTAACCCTCGAATCATGTCATCGATTTACATTCATAATGTGAAAGTGGAAGGCCTATACTTTTTATGTTAGATTTCTTATATACATTTTTCTTTCTGTTTTTCTTTTGGGCTGTGGCAAAAGATTTGATGAGGTCATTTTGAGAGTTCTTTAATTGCCTCATTCCTTTAGTCCATTCTATCACTAACAGTGAAAAAACAAGATACATATATGCGCATAACATATATCACCGTGAATGTGTGTGTACATTTGTAGGCTTGTACTTTTATAGATTATAAATATTATAATTCTTACCGTGGATGGTATACCGTGCAGATCTACAAAGCTCAAAGGAATGTAATTCTCTGTGCTGCTGCTGTTCTTCTGTATTGGTACGTTCGCAGGCCTTGAAACTTTGGGCGTGTTTGGTAATATTTTTGCATTGTATTTGTACTATGAACAAAGAGTGAAGTGAAAAGTATTGTTTAGGGGAATCTTCACTTAATAACGGTAGATGTCAGTGATATAAGAAAAGGTCCTAGTAGCAGTCTATTGTTGATGGGAAATGAATGCCTTACTAAGTCTCAAGATTTACTTGCAGGTCCCTTTATCGCATATGCAAATTCTACAAGGATATCCAAAGTTTGGAGGAAGTGGAGAAGCGGTACAAGGATAAGTAGATTTGCTCGCTCATACACAATTTTACATAAATCAGATGTTATTAAGCCGTGTTTTGGATAGGTTATTCTCTGTAGAGTGGCATTTTATGAACTTTTCTACAATGTATTTCGTAATTTTTCCAGTATAAACCTGCCTTTTTAATTTTTGTTGCATGATTTACCGGTTGCTCGTTGAATTGTGTTCTGTGTAAACTGTGATACAAACTGATTAGACCTGGCCCATAACTATAGTTGCTATTAAAACACTCACGGATTTTAAAAAATGGACCTTTTCTTTTTATTATTAACATGTTACATTCAGTCGAATCTCTTTTGAAATATGCTAAAGTTAAGCATGAAGTTTATCTCGACCTGTGGATATGTGGCATGGGACTGATGCATCATGATATTTTGCTGTCAGATTCGATATCCTGGTTGGTCTATATCTTTAGGACCAGGAATTTAGTACGTTCAAATATGCATCTTGTGGTTGGGTAAGGCAGGGCTGGGTTTGGGAGGGTGCGGTTCGTTCTTTCGTTGTATCTATCTATACTTGAATGAATTTATCTTGTTAGTAGGGAAAATCTGGGTTTCACATTTTACTGGTTTCTTGAACCATAGCATGCTTGTAAGCATCACTTTTCTTTTCTTCTTTGATACAAGCCTCTTTTGAGGTTCGTTTTCCATGGACGGTGTCAAAAGTCCAAAGGTGGGCAATGATGAGAAGGGGGTTTGTGTTAGGAGGCAAAGGTGGGTTTTGATGAGTGAGCGTGTCTCGTGGGACAGAAAGGAGAAATGTTAAAAGTTACCTCCAAGGAACAAAGCACCATATTTCTCTTTTGGGAAAGAGAGACAATTTTTACTTGGTTTTTGTTTTATTTCAATTTTTTTCCCCATTATTTTGAGTACAATTGAATGTATAAAAAATTCATAATTATGATAAAACTACAAGAATCATAACCACTAAATATTTAGTACAATGTCAGTAACAAAAAATCAATGGGTGAGGGTTGTCTTTCAACACATTGTATGAGGACTAAATTAATAATTCAAGGTTTGATTATTTATCAAATTGTAAGTTTCAGAAAGCACATATGATTTAGAAATTTTAGTCAACTAGAAGCTAGCATTCAAGTTACAAATAAATTAAATAGAAAAAGAATTGATTGCAAAGAAACAAAATGAAAATTAAATATGACAAAAGAGATAATTATAAGTAACAGAACTATTCCTATACAATTTGAAACACATTATCATTTAATCACAACCATAATAATTAATGGTAATCATTGAAATTATGAGTCATAATGACAATTACTAGTAGTAACAATTATCATTACTAACAATGAGTTTTGAGCTGAAAACTCTAAACTATTTCGATAACTTTGAGGACACACAATATCTAATGGGTAAGTGCTACAAAAGAAAGCATCGTAAAGTAGTGCTACATTTGAAATAAAAATTTTTAGAAGAGATATTATTGAAATTAAAAAGAAGGAAATTCGGCGTAGGCATTTTACTGAGGGCATATTTGGTAATGTACATCTGTGGTAGCCACGAAATCTGATATAGTATTATTAAAAATGAAAGTATTGTAATACAGTGCGAAACTTGAAATTACATTGTCAGAAGTGTTATTAATGTAACAGGTTAATAAAAAAAAACTTATTATAAATAAATTTAACAATAATAGCCAAAGACGTTTGCTTGAGCACATTAATGATTAATCCTGTCTCACCTTTCCACAAAAGTTCACCCTACTCAGCCTCAAGAAATTGAACATTAATCAACAACAATAAAATGGGTTACTCATATGACTGTCTAATTAAAAGTCATTACCTTAAAAAAATGTCTTTTACTTTTTTTTTTTTTTTTTTTCAAAGTTTGAAACAGTGCATATAAAGAAACTACTACCATATTCTAGTACTTTAAATTAAACTCAACAAGGAGATTTAAAAAAAAAAAAAAGGAAATAACATTCATTAAAGAAAGGAATTTTTTTAATTCATCAATTATCAGACTATTAAGTTTTTTATATCGTCATTTAAAAATTTAATAAATAAGCCAAAAAATCATTATGAAAACTGGAAAATTAAATTCTCCCCATAAAGAAATGAAGGAAGAAAATCATTAATACCTAGAATTAAGGAAACCAATAATAATAATAATTACAATAAAGAACCAAAGTTATCATACTAATTTAAATAACGATTATTCATAAAAATTTCCCTTGAATTCGAGAAATTGTAAAAATTTTCCGATTTCAAAACTTGATATACGTGCCCCCAACATTGAAGCAGTAATAATTTTCCCCTATCATTAGTTTTTTTTTTTTTTTTTTTTATGGAAAAGCTCATGTGACGTGTACATGACAAAAAAATTAAAGACATTTTAGTAAAAAAAAATAAGGGATTAAAGTTTTAATATATGAGCCTTTTTCAGATCTAATATTTTTCTTTTTGTTTTTAATGTACGAGTTTATTTATTTTTTTAATTGTTATTACTTAAATTGATTATACTTTTAATTAAAGAGACTAAAATACACATTAATGTAGACAGGTAAAATAGTACTTATGTATTTAATATCTCAATAACCATTTGTTAGTGGAACAAAGATTAGGGGGAGTGGATATTACCTTTTGAAATTCGAGAGATAAAGTGTTACAATTGCTACTGTTCAATGAAAACTTTTGTAATTGATCTTAAAAATAATTATCACGAACAAGGAGAAGTTATGCCATGATAAAGAACCATAAGATTCTCATTATAATAATGAACCAAGAGTTGTGATAGTGATAAGAAAAATGAGAATGAATGTTACATTATTAATGGTATCTCTATTACCTCAAAAGTGAGCCCCAATGTATCTATTATATGTACTTTGGTTACCTCCAATTTATAAGTTAAAATTCTTAAAAACATTCCTTTTTAGGCTTTAGAAGATTAGAGGATTTTCAATATAATGTTAAGTTGTTATACCAACAGTAAATTTTAATACTTAGACCCCCAAAAAAAAAAAAACATTGCGATAGAGTGTAATATTTGATGTTAATCTGTTCTATGCCAAATATTGTGATAAATTTGTCACAAAATATAGACATTATCGAATTTAAAATTTGATTTTTTTTAATTATTATTTTCACTTTTCAATTTTATTATTCCGAAATTTTAGTTTTAAATTATTGAGATACTAAAATTTCAATTTTACGAGTTTCAAAACATAACAAATTACAACAAAAAGTAAATATAAGGTTAGATATATCATCGCATATTAGAGCAAAAATCAAGATGTTATTATTTTTGCACTATTTTTTAATAAATATAATATTGATGTAGACAAATTTATTCGAGTTGGTCTTATTTGATAATATACAATTATATATATGTAATATATATATATATATATATATATATAGGGATGAGTTTTCAATGGTTACTCTTTTTTTATAACCATCGATAGTTATAGACAAAATTATAAAAAAAAGTGCATGTATTAATTATATTTGATAAATGACATTTTAAATGTTAATTTAAAACCAACAAAAATTATAAGCCTAAATCATATTAAAGACCTAACTTATGAATGATAATATAGGGGTTAAAAAATGCAATTGTAGGAGTTCGAGTTTAAGACCTCCTGCTGTGATGCCATAGTTTATCAATTTATTCTAAAAGCTTAAACTAGGAAGTGAACTAATAACAGTTTTATATATCAACATAATCAACATTCTATGTACATTTTTTTAGACTATGTATATTAGGTGATGAATATAATTGATAAAATTGTAGTAGCCTATTGACATTAGAGATCAAAAGTGAGAAAACAAAATTTTTTTAAATACGAAAATCTTTTATTTTGATGGCAACAACTAGAAACTATATATTACGTTTAGAAAGTAAAACTTTTTCTATCTGGATTTTTAGCACAAATCTCGACTTATGAACTTCGAATTAAATAAAACTCATTCTGCACTTGGGCTGGGGCTCCGTTCGATGTGAATTTGAATTGCTATTTTAGATTTTTATAACTATTTTACCCCCAATTTTAGTCCATAATTCCCTTTCTTCTTATTTTTAGTAATTAACCCATGCAAATGACAAAATTAATTGGTTAGATGGATAAATTAAATAAAATTCTGAAGAACATAACTCAAAAAAAAAAAAAAAAAAAAAAGGAATATAACTCCATTTCATAGAGTTATCATATGTCCACTTCTCCTCTTGTAAGTTTGTCATTTTTGGATTGTGATGAACCGCCATCCCATAAGCTAGGTAGGAAAAGCTGTATGCACGGGGGATCTGTGTTATGGATATGAGTTAAGAGTACAACGTGTAGCTATCATCATTTTGCTTTCGTTTTTTTTCCTTCTTCAAGTTTTTTTTTTTTTTTTTTTTTTTAATCACATTCCCGTCTTCTCAGCTTCGCATCTGAATCCTAGAAATTGTAACTTTGAAACTTATAACACATGGGCTTATTCTCTCATTTGCGTTTGCATTGCATTCACCCCTCTTTTGATTGGCCATTGTTGGATATATTTGCAATTTCTCTTACAATGATGGCCTATATTCGGCATTTGAATTGTCTCCCTGGTAGGATTGGCACATGCTAAGTATTTGCACTCCCTAGCTTCTCGTTATGATTGGCCACTGTTGGGCATTTACTTCTTGGATTGGCTAAGTTTGACATTTAGATCTTCCTCTCTTTTTTATGGCGTATGACGGGCTTTCACATTAATATGGACCCACACGTGAAATATTAGAAAATTGACAAACTTCCGATGCTTCCTATAGCTAGTCTTTTGGCTTGTAGGGTTACATAAAACGTTCTTTATCAGTTTTGTTTCGTTAATATTTGTATCTTCTTGGTTCTTTAATAAGCCAAACAAAAATAACCTTTTTGTAATTAGAAAACGTGAGAGGAGAAATGCATTCACCAAATCATATGCTTGCCAAAGTCAAGAAGTGTTACAAACTTGCAGCGAAAAGTGCTATGAATAAGCCAAAGAACCCGTTGGACATATGTCAAAGAATTTACTATAAAATTTTATTATTTATTGGTTCCCTAGCTAGCTTTCATACGCTCTTATGGTGACAAAGCTGTACATGCACTAGCTAAATAGGCTTTTTTTTTTCTTTTTTTTTTTTTTCTTAGGGGAAGATTGTTTTTGAGAGGATGATCATATCTTATAATTATTCTATATATATGTCCATTCTTTTAAATGAAATAATGACTTTGCTTGTAGCTAGCCTTTACGTACCTTCACGAAAAAAAAAAAAAAAAAGCTTTCATATATGTCTCTTAAATTTATGGAACAGCCAGACGTATATCTCGGAATGATGTGATGTATTATGCCCTATACACTTGAATATAATGCTATAGATTTCTGTAACGGTGATCCTCAATTAGTATGTGCAAGAGAAAATAATGGTGAAGAGTCGTAAGCTCTTTTGTGGTTTGATGCTCATCTTGATATTCTCCGTTTTCATTCAACATTCAGGTCAGTACGTTTACAGGAAATTTTAATTTTCTTCTTTGGCTAATTACATAATTATACTCCTTAGTTTTTCTTATTTTTCGATTTATCGATCTCTTTATTTTTAGAAACTATAAAGGTACTCTTTGAAATTGAAAAACTTGTTTCAATTTCATTGCCCGCACATTTTGTGGGGGGCAAAAAAAAAAAAAAAAAAAGTCTACTTCACGATATTTTCCCATTTTTTTTCTTTGGTTTTTTTGTATATTTTGATTGACAGATACAAAAATTGTTCATCTGAAGGATCAGAAAAAATGCCGATTTCCAGGGACTTGCAGTATCAGATGCAAGGCAAGGTATCCAAATTCATTTAGAGGGGTATGCAAAAAAGTCTACTTCGGTGATGAGTGCTTCTGTTTCCTACCAGACCAGTACTCAATATTCACGTATTACGTTCAGTTGGCGTTCAGACAATACATTCCACACTCTACAAGGCTATTCATACATGTTATAATAAGTTTATTTTAAAGTCTTATGAAAACATTTCTGTTTTTTTCTACTCTAATTGGTAAGGATTGAAAGATATATTTAATAACTTTCAGAATTGTGAAGAATTTTTTTTTCTGCAACCGGAAATTCTTCAACATGAGCTTTTGGTAAGATATAATTGCTAGACTAGTGAATACTGCTGGGTTACTTTCTCTGTTGGTTATCATCTGAATATTCCAGTTTCTTTTTGCTTGGAAAACAAAACTAGGAAAAATATATATTTGAAATTTGGAGTTGTTTTACCTTTTTTTTTTTTTTTTTTTTTTTGAGGAAAATTGTTTTCCCTTGTTATGTAGAGTGAGTGGATTCCTGATATCAAGAGAAATTTAGCATATATATCTAAACCAAATTGATACTTTTTAAGCAATTTGTTAGGCCCTAACAGACGAACTTTCTCAATTTGTCTACACATTTGTAAGCTTGTGAATAGTAGTCCGTTCACTCGTGTAAATGAATTTGCAATTGTCAACATAAGGTAAAATAATCACAATCGAAAATATTAAATGCGCCACCATCTCCGGCCAATCATGGCCATAGTCAGTTTTCGCGCCCTTCGTCAATCGTTGTAACTAATTTCAGTAAGTACCAAAAATTTAGAAATTTCCGTTTGGTGTATTCATAGAAAATTTGCAAAAATATATGTGATTTTCTGAATTAGTCTCTTTTTCCTTTTAATTTAATAAAAGTCAGTAGAGTTTCTTATTGCAAGGAGAAGACTTGTATTTTGAGGGTTTTCTTTTACCTTTTATTTGTCCCCCCCCCCCCCCCTGATAAAACTTTGGTTTCTATGAGACGGGAATGTGTGGAAGGAGGACGTGAGACATGGGCATTAGTATAATGTTGTAAGCAAAGGAATTGCCAAATAACATATAGAAGCTGTCAAATGTTCGTGTTAATTCCTCTGAGAAGAGACGTAGAAATAGTAGAAACATTTATGGATACGTGACCACCGGTTGGCAATACCGTGAGTGTTCTCGGATCGAAGCTCTTTTCTCTTGAATCTTTGATTTTGTTGCTGTGAATGATAAATCCTTTTCTGTTTGATGAGTTCTTGCTGTCAGCTCTCCATCTGCTTGGTTACAGAGAAAATGCAGGAAAATGTTTTGAATCTGTTTTAAACTTCTGGTGTCATGAGATTTGGAGATTTTCAGTGGATCAGAATCGGATTTTGTCTTGAATGTAAGGTTTTCCTTACTTTGACTAAATTTTTGTACTTTGCAATTTCTTGGCTATTACTTCTGAAGACTAAATTTAACTCATTGTCGTAGTTTTAGTTTGTTGGTCCTGTTTTCTTGCAAGAAATCTGGGAAAATAGAAATCTTGAACTAGGGAGCCTTTTGAGATCTCGAGCAAAGATCGGAATCAAATTTTGTTTGAATGTAAGGTTTTCTTACTTTCTTGGACTAAATTTTTATACTTTGCAATTTTCTTGGTTGTTCTGTACTTCTGATCATTAAATTTAACTCATTGTCGTAAATTTGGTTTGTTAGTAGTCTTGTTTTCTTGTAAGAAATCTGGAAAAATAGAAATCTTGAACTGAGCCTTTTGAAATCTTGAGTAAAGATCAAGGAAACTCCCTTGGTTCGATTAGGAATGAAAAAGAGGTATGATTTTTTTTATTCTTATTTCATGTAGAATAAGTTCTCCTAGTTAATATTTCTATCACAAATTGAGAAATTTTTTGTTCTTATTTTTATTTTGGTTTGTTCCTTGTCAAGTGGAAAGTCGTGAAGCTAAATGCACAAATAAGAAGTCCACACATGCTTATAGGCATTATAAAAGCATTTTTATCTTGTTTTTGCTATGAAGCCAAATTTGACGACATTTTTCTCTTCAATGTCGTAAAATAGGTTTTTCTATGACATTTCAAAGCAAAATATCGTCGAAAAGCTTTTTAACGACATTTTAAGAAAAACATCGTGAATTTTGTGTCGTTAAAGCCTTTTTTGTTGTAGCACTGGATGTGATTGTTTAGCATGGTCAAAACCCTAAATTGGATTTTTTTTTAAATCTAGGGTGCTGAGTACACTAGCTTAAAGGTGGGATTTCATTAGTCCCCCCCCCCCAATTCATATTGAATTATAAGTATCACTGAGCACTCTATCACGTTTAGAATCCATTGGTCTCCCCCTCTCCACAAAACTCTTGATTTCACAGTTTACTTTCAGTCTAACTGACTCGTTCTAAGCCTTTAGGCTTGCTTTTGGTTCAACTGACATACTCGGAGTAACTACTCTCCTTCAGTCCTATGAACTTACTCCGCTAAGGTTGAGAGCTATCTGGATACAGAGGCGAAGGGAGGGGGTACAAGTTGGGGCTGTAGCCCCAACTCAAATTTTTTGTTCTTTTAATTTTATCTCAAAATTTTTTTAATTTTTACAATTTGCCCCCACTGAAATTTTTTTTAACTTTGTCTCAAAATATTCTGCTTCAATAATATCTGCTAATATTAATTCTATTCCCTTGCTTAATGGCACAAATTTCAAGAATTAGAAAGAGAACATTATGATTGTTCTCGGTTGCATGAATCTTGACCTTGCACTTCCGGAAGAACGGCCTGCACCTCTCAATGACAAAAGTTCCACTGATGACAAGGTGAATATAAAGATGTGGGACCGTTCTAATTGCATGAGTCTTATGATCATGAAACATTTCATTTCAGAAACATTTAGGGGATCCATGTCTAAAGAGAATAATGCTATAAAGTTCCTTGAGGAAATAGAACAATGTTTTACAAAAAACGAAAAGGCTAAAACAAGTACCATGTTGGCTAACCTTATTTCAATGAAGTATAAAGGAAAATGAAACATAAGAGAGTACATCATGGAGATGTCTCATATCGCTTCCAAACTAAAGGCACTAAAGTTAGAGCTGTTTAAAGACTTACTGTTGCATTTAGTTTTGATTTATGTTCCTGCACAATACAGTCAATTTAAAGTGAGTTATAATACGCAAAAGGACAAATGGACTCTTAATGAGCTCATATCCCATTGTATACAAGAAGAGAAAAGACTAAAGCAAGAAAGAATTGAAATTGCTAACTTAGCATCTACCTCTAAGGACAAGAAAAGGAAAAGAGGAAAAGAAACTACAGCTGGGACATCACAATATAAGGTGCAAAAGAAACAGGATGAGGAGTTTGCCTATTACTTTTGCGAGAAAGCTGGACATAAGATCAAGAAAGAATATCCCAAGTATGATAAGTGGTGTGCAAAAAAAGGCATGCTTCTCACTTTGGTTTGTTCTGAAGTTAATTAGCTTTTCCACCTAGACACACTTAGTGAATAGATTTTGGTTCTACTACTCATATAAGTGTGTCTATGCAGGGTTGTCCGTGAAGCCGACAACCAAGTGATGTTGAAAGATTTAAGTATTTGGGCGATGGCAAAATAGTTGCAGTAATTTTTAAATTATGACAAAATTCAATCCACACTTTTTTTTTTTTTTTTTTACGCAACCTACCCTCTTATTATCTTATATAAATACAAATAGCGTAAACCCTAACATAAAAGAGAGAAAAAAATATTATAAAGAGAGAGAAAATAATGTTATATAAAAATTAATCATTGTATATAATAAATACATAAGATCTTGAATTATGATTAAAAAAATTTCAATTTCATTCCGCTACGCTATTATGAAAATCAACAACCAACGGTTTGCCCATGGTTACGAGTATTTATAGACAACTGAATACGTAAGCGTTTCCTTTGTTTAATTTCCCTTTTGCCCCTGCTATTGAATAATAACACGCTATGCCCATCTTTTCTCATGTGTATGTATATTTCCACTTTCACGTCCTTACAATTATAATAATCCGTTACCATTTGGTCTTACTGGTGTATCTATAACTCTATATCTATATATATATATATATATATATATATATATATATAAAGCACAATTGTTTTTACTGTGTAAAACATTTTCATCGAAAACGAATGTTTTGTATTTGCTTTTTAGTCCTTCAATTTTCTTTTTTTTTTTCAATTTTATTTTGACCCAATTTTCTTTTTTACAATTTCATCTTTTTTCTGTGTTGGTCAATTTTTTTTCAATTTAATCCTTTTATCTTTTTTTTTTTTTGTATTTCTTTTCATGCCTCTCTCTCTCTCTCTTTTTTTTTTTTTAGGTCTTTTGTTTCTTTTTTCTTTTTTTTTTTTTCAATTTTTCAATTTTTTTAATTTTGTAGATAAAATTTTTCAAATACATCTAACATGCCTATAGCACATGTTTAAGATTAGTATGTTTATTGGGTCTGCATGCCAATTATATATCTATTTATATATGTATACAAATTATTTTAAGATTTGAAAATCTAAATTTATATCCACAAAATTTAAGGAAAAAAATCCAAGAGAGAATAAAAGTAAAGTCCAATAATAATATATTCAGTACACAACACTTTCAACAACCTAGATTAAATGGACTAATTAGACATATAGCCAAATTATAAACTTAACTGTAAATAACATATATATATATATATATTCATTAATTAATTAATCTGATTCATACATTAGCATTAATTCTATCAATTGTTACCGTGAACAATGTATTTCTACTTCTAATACTATCAGAAATCGACTACACAATCAAAGGGGGGAGGTCAATTAATAAATGATACTTTTCTTGTTACAATCAAGAATAACATCCTAAATTTTTTTTTTTTGTTTTTTTGCAGTAATTAGCTCTCCCTAAGGGGACTTTTGATGCCGTCGTTCGTGGGACATTAGAATTCTTCTCATGACGAAATGAAAAACAAACAAATAAACAAGCCCTAATTGTAGTATACACTTGTAGTAATCTTACGCTACCTCTATAGAGTTAGAGTTGGAATCCCTCACACCTAACTTAAAAAACAAAAAAAAAAAAAAAACAAAACAAAGCAAGACAAAAAAAAAAAAAAAAAACACACAAAAACACAAAAACAAAAACAAAAGAACAAACAAACGTACAAAGAGATCGCAAAAATTACAGTTTTTGACTGATTGGTATTTCAAATGTGCCATAAAAGAGTAACGTCTTTCCTCAGCTTGTCTCCTTTGAGGAAAGTTAGTACGGAACGTGTGACACATTTGCGAGCACGGATATATGTCGTATTCAAATTTCAGACAAACGAAAATAAAAAATAATATTATATATATATATATATATATATTAGATCTGCCCTACGGTTCCAAACGCACTTGCGTCATTGCACACTCATTAAATATATAGTCTGGTCATGATCCATTTCCCTTTGATGTAATACAAACACAAACTAGACTTGATAATGGGCTGTTTCCCCAAGTTTTCCGATTCCGATATTTTGAAGGTTTTGTAATATGGGTAGATATAATAATATATTCAAAATGACACTTGTATTGAAATGTTGTAACAATAATATGAGATAACTAATAAATTTCTGAACAATAATATGAGATAACTTATTAAGTCTCAGTTAGGACTCATTTTATTTGTGGATTTTCAAGTACTTGATTTTTTTCCCTCATGTAGTTAATTAATTACACGTTTTTTTTTTTTTTTTGCCATAATCAATTTCATCCCGAAGCTGAATATTATGTCAAGTTTCAGCTAGTTTTGGCTTCTCTGTAAATCTTAAAGGATCAACTGCGTCCTGAATTTTAGGTTAATTTACACTTATCACATGAATCTTAAAAACTCTTATTTTAATTACTGAAATTTGATCCTACTACTTACTATAATTTCCAATAAAAACATATGAAAAAAACGGGTAATTAATCACACTTAATCCTTTCTATTACATGACCTCACTTAATCCTCTCTCTATTTTTTTTTTCTTAAAAAAGAAAACCAAGGCATTAGAATTTCACAAAGTAAATTAAGAACTTTTAAAACTGAAGAGACAAATGGTTGTAGTTGCACGCATAGACTAGTAGGAGTAATACCACACTTAACTAAAGGTGTAGAGTTCAAATTCCCCTCCTCAAATTAAAAAAATAAAACAACAACAACAAAAAAGAGGCAAATGAGTTAATCGGGTGAGAACGATGTACTATATAATCTTACTTTTTTAACTGTCTACATACACGCAGTAACAAAAAATAACTACATATAAGTGGTATGAATAATAGTCGACGGTAAAAAATCAATTTGGTTCCACAAATAGTGAAAGCAATGTATTAAGAGCTTGCAATTAAAAAGAATTATTAGCTTGAATATGATGTGGTTGCTTGCACGCCGTTATTAATTACGTGCATAAACAAAACTACATTAAGATTTCCAAGAACAAAAAAAAAAAAAAAAAAAAAAAAAACAGCTATATATGTGTGTGTCTATGAGTGGATATGTATATATCTGGGCTAAGCGTATCTTCACCGTAAGCTCAAAACGATCTTTGAAGACTCTTGAAATCTACCGACTCAATACATTCCAACTGAGGCCTGTAAGGATTCAAAATTTTCAAAAGGTCGGTCGCTTTCTCCTTTGTCTCCTCACCACAACCTATCTGGATGATCAGCAACAGCTTCTGAAAAGCACCAACTTGAAGAGCCTCTACAAGAACTGATCTTCCTTCATCATCATCATCATCTTGCTCGGTTACATTCTTACAAAGCTTCCAAATCGCCGAAACAGAAAACCCGGTAGCCGCAGCCGAAACTCTCAACAGCTTCTTCACCAAAACGGGTACGGTAAGAGCATGTGCAAAAGCCTTTTTTCTTCCTTTCTCGCATCCACAAATTCCGTCCATCACCCCCAATGCGCCCTCGCTGATCGCCCCATTTTCCGAGTCGACGATAATTTCGAGGATCAAAGACACCAATCCCATCTCAAGAAATGCTGATTTGATCTTCTCGGAGGAAGGATAATCAGTTGATGAAACTAGATAGAAGATTAACTTAAGTGAGGCTTTTGTAATCTTTGGACAAATTTGCTTTCTGACCAATTCAAAGAGTGTAAAATCAACTCCTTCAACATTTGCTAGCGTTTCCAATAGATTGTGATCACCACAAGAAAGAAGCTCCTCCAACACCATCGCAGAATTCCGCTTCGCCGAAAGATCAATATGTTCGAGAAACGAAACCATTCGACTTACAGAAACCTCCGATCCCAAGCAGTTCTTCGCTTCTTCCCCGAACGGAAACATCCAAATCAACGTGGACAATATTTCTTCACATCCAAGACCGTCAGACACATCGGCCGCAAAAGACCTGAAAGCATTGGCTAGCACATCAGCCGCTCCGTTCGCCACGACACAACGTCGGTTCCGCTCGCTCTCTGCTCCCCAATTCTGGATTTTCTTGACCGATTCCAGGCATCCAAACAGGTCCTTTCGCCTCGCCGCAGCCTCGACGCTACACAGGATCTCCGAGACCTCGACCGGCATGACCGGGATTCTGGGAGTCGGGATACGCTGCACGCCGTTGTTCTGATTCTCGGTGCCCCATTCTTGGATCATCTTTCTGAGCGAATGGTTGGGAATTTGATCGAAGCTTCGGAGAATCTGGTTGGTCACCGGGCAGGTGAAGTTTCCGGCCTCGAGCCACTTCTCGATGCTTTCTCGGTCATAGGTTATGCCTGAAGAAAGCGTGACCGGATCTTTCATCAAGTCTAATGAGATTGGGCACAAAAAATGGTTTGGAATCTCTACGTCGATAATTTTCTCGAGACCCTTTTTCTTGTGGGCATTAGTTTTTCTCCTCCTCCAACCTAAAACCATTGTTTTTTCTTTTTGTCCTTTGCTTTTTCTTTTTGTTCTTCGTTTGGGTTGGAAAAATACTAAGGAGATTATATGTGTGTGTGTATATATATGTATGTAATGTAACTGTTTGTCGTGGG
Organism: Ficus hispida; assembly: GCA_025413025.1. Taxonomy (NCBI): domain Eukaryota; kingdom Viridiplantae; phylum Streptophyta; class Magnoliopsida; order Rosales; family Moraceae; genus Ficus; species Ficus hispida. The sequence goes on along the minus strand of CM046366.1, from coordinate 18,135,654 downwards.
TTTTGGGAGAGATGAAGTTCGTAGGTTTGGAAAAAAAAGGTGTTCAAAGGCGAGACCTGGGAAAAAGAGAAGAAAGCATTCAATGGTAAGCGTTCAAATTGGGAGGGGGAGATAAGAAGAGAAAGAGAAGGGAGTGTTTGGTAAATAAAAAAATAATAGGGAGGGGAAGGATTTTGAATATTGACCGTTGAAGGTTTAAAAGACTTTAAAATCTAACCGTCAAAGGTGGAAGTGGTAAAAGTAAGCTCTTGAATGGTTTTGGGTTAGGAATTTTTTGTGGAGGGTAAGCTGGCCGGGTTTCCGGTGTTTTGACGCGTTCATTAAAATAATTTCTGATACGTTTGTTTAATGATAATTGGCTTTTGTTTAGCGCGGATGAAGGATTTAATACGCTATGTATCAACTACGGAAAGGACCGGCGTTTCACTCGTCTATTTAAGGAATCATTTTTTTATTCCTTTTTGTCAACACGACTCGTCATAGAATTTTAAGTCGAATCAATTAATTTTCTTTTTTGCATAAATATAATAACAGGTCCCTCTAGACTTACGTGCTCTCATGTTCAAAAACCAAAAGATTTTCTTTTAAATTAGTGAATTTCATGTCAGTATTGCAGAGAAAAGAAAAGGGAAAAAAAATAAAATATTCAAGTAGGATTAGATATATAAAAGTTTAACAAAACTTCTAGCCGGATTTCAAAGTCCCCTTTTTCCATATATATATTTTTTAATTTTACAAAATGCCAATTTACAAATTTGTGAACACAAATTTTGAGCCTTATCTTTATTAGATTTAAAAAAAAAAAAATTCGTTTAGCTTCTCTCCTCTTTCATGTTCCCTTTATCTTTCTATCTTTTATTTCTTTTATTATTATTATTATTATTATTATTTTACAAATTTCTCTCTTTTTATCTATTCTTAACAATCTCGTTCATACTTTCTCTCTCCTCTATCTTTTTGTTCTTATTTGATAAGTTTTATATTATGACTCTGTAGAAATCAACTTATTTGATTTACGAGGTTCTAAATGCGTCTATTTATCGAAATATGTTCATGAATTTTGTGAGAAACTATACTTGATCGGTTTTAATTAAGATTTGGGGAGGGAGGGGCTCTACGGTAAATATTCTTGTCGCAAAAACCGATCTCGCAAGGGAGGGCGAGGTGAAGGGAGAGCCATCTTACGGTTCTACAATCGAGGGGGCTCGGTTTCCTTGTTGGGACAGCTATGATAGCTAGAGAGAGACCAACCGATTGCTTTTCAATGATCCTGAGTCATTGTTTTCTATATTCGCCAGATAGGGTTGCATTTTGGTGTGTCTTTTTTCAGTTAAGTTTCTAATAACAGAGATGATTCCCCCACTTTCCGGATTTATTTGTTGTCTGCTAGATCAATCTTTTGGTGGAATATTTGTTTAATTTTCGCTAGATTTGATTCTATGCGAAATGGATAGTGACTCTAATAGTACATGGTCCTGCCCTTGATCGATCAGAGACTTTCATCAATTGTGGGGATTTTGTTAAAAAAAAAAACATTACTAGGGTGTTTGGTGTAGTAGTTTAAGTTGAGATTTTTAAGTTTGAATAGTAATTTTTGTTGACTTTTTCAAAAAAAGACAAAAAAATTTTTCAGAAAAAGACAAAAAAAAAAAAAATACAGTTCAACTTAAATTGAAAGGGTGTGCCAAACACCCCTGACATGTTCTCAATCTTAACGTATTAAGATATTTTCTTGTTATTGGACCTCATTAGAATTTACTAGTGTTATCGGACTTCATGAAGGATTATGTATTACGGAGTTATTTGTACTCTTCGTTATTTTTGTATCTTTCTTTATTTTAAGTTGAATAATTTATTTGTGAAAATAATTTCCAAGATGAAACATTTATCTGCCAAGTAATTCCCTCGTAATTAATTGTAAATATACTATTTGCTTAAACTATTTTAAAATATGTTATTTGCTTGTTTTAAGTTTCAAAATATATTCCTTTAGCTCTTTCTCCGCTTTTTTTTTTTTTTTTTTTTTTTCTTTTGTCACATGATTGGATGGCCTTAGCTTGGGGCGATGACCATTTTATGAGTTATGACCATGTTCTAATGAGAAGCACATTATTGCCGGCATATGTACGAATATCGAGTTCATAGTACGATCCCCATTAAGCTGCAGGGATGTTCTAGAACGAAATTTCCTCGCAACTTCCCATCGTTTCACCAATAACTTTGGAAAACAATTTTTGTTTTTGTTTTTGGTGAACGAAACATCTTCTTCTTCTTCTTCTTCTTCTTCTTCTTCTTCTTCTTCTTGGTTTGGGGGGGGGGGGGGGGGGGGGGGGGGGGGGTGGGGGGTGAATGGAGCGTATTCCTAGTTTCCTACAAAAATTATCAATGGTAACATTGTATTTGATTTTGCGTTTCCATTGAATAGTAAGATGTTGTAATCTTATTTTATTTCATGTGTAATAGAATTTTTTTAATTTAAAGGAGTTTGGCTCTCCAGTTTAAGTCAAGTTAAACTGTATTTTTTTTTATCTTTTTCTAAAAAATTTTTTTGTTTTTTTTTAAAAGTCAATAAAAATTATTATTCAAATTTAAAAATTTCAACTCAACTCATTTACCAAATACCCTCTTAGTTTATTATCGACATCTTACATTATTTTCATGCTCAATAATACTCATTTTGTTTTAATATTTTTGATTGTACTGTACAAAAAATATACTGTTCATGTTAGTTACTAAAAATAAATATATGAATTAGCAATATACAAAGGTTTTTATTTTCTAATGATAATATTGTAATATACGTAGGTAATCCAAGGAAAAAAAAAAACTTAAAAAGACCTATGCACGTGCCACTTAATACATATACATATATTTATATGTGAGCGTACAAAATGACATTGAAAGAAACTTCCTACAAACAATTTGTTATAGCCTGTGACCTTCTCAGTTTGTCATTTGATTTTTCTTTTTGGCAATATGGGACGTTTGGATTTCTTAGACAAATTGCCTTTTTTTTTTTTCTTTTTTTTTTCCCCCCTTTCCAATTTTCATGCACCCGATTAGCTTTGCCACCAGTAAACATTGAAATATGCAATTCTAACACGTGATAAGTTCCGTCGTGATTAAACTGCCTCTCTCTATCTTGTAAGCAAAATTTTAATGCTTCTATTTCCTATTTCATATCCAAACAAAAAGGCATTGACAAAATAAGATCAAACTGCTCCCACATGACCAGAGCCTTGTTCACTGTTAGGGCCTGCTTCGGGGTTTTTTAAATATTTGTTTGAAAATGTGTGTTTTTATTGAATTATGAATTAGAAATGAACTAAGATATAAAAAATAGTATAAAAATTTAAAATATATTCAGAAAAAAATATACAAAATAGATCTTGTTTCGTTCATATCATTGTTGTAAGTATTTTGACACAATAGTCATCTTATTTCTATTTAAAATTAGAAGTTATAAACTTTTAAAATTTAAGTTTTTTGAAACTATAAGAGAGAGTATGCATTGTAAATTTAGAGTTTTTGAGTTAAGAAGACAAAACACTATCAAAACCTCAAACCGGCCCTTAATTTATTCAAAAGAATCATTTCGATTGCATACCTAACTTAATATTAATTACACAACTGACTCCAAAAATTAAACAATTTGAATTCCCTAATCCCAAATTTAAAAAAAGGACATTTAGTAAAATTTCTTCACCTAACCAAAAAAATAAACAAATAAATAAAACAGGGGCTCTTCTATGGTATGGAGGAATTAAGTGTGACATTTAGTTAACAAATCAAGCTCTATCTCCCTTAACCACAACTAGTGTTTGCTAGTGGAAAGGGTGGGTTTTTAACGCTCCATACATGTCACCATTCACCATCATTCATGTCATACCCCTTTACCCACACACTTGTAGTTAGTTTGGGGTTTTAATTTAACTTTTAATTAAGCTGAATTTTTTTTGTTGGATTTTTTTTTTTTGTTTTTTTTTTTTTTGAAAAGTCAACAAAAATTATAATTAGTTCTTGAAGAATCAATCAGCTTCAACTTAAAAATTTTAATATCAACCGGCAATTAAAACGGAAGCTTAGCTTCAATTTTAGGAAGACTTTGGTTGTCTCCACCATCGCCGAGTCTTTGCAGTATGGAGTTTTTCCAGATGCAGTTCAAGCTTAGTTAGTAGTCTAGCCTCCTAAGCAATCTATACCTCGGATTCTATTTTTAAGTAGTGTAAAATGTCTGTTTTTTTTTTAATCTCATTTTTATTTTTATATCTAAAATAAAACTATTTGTAAAACATTATCAAAAGGACTTTTAATTGTATATTTTGAACTTTTCTATCCCTTATAAGCATCGATAATCTATGGTTTATACATGAACGTACACTAAAACATAAAATTTTAAGAAACAATTGTATATGGGTGATTAATTTTTTGTATGGATAAAATGACAGAAAGAAAAAAGTAAACTTTTTAAACATAAAATAGAGAAAAAGTTTATTGGGAGCGAAAGCCTCCACTTAATTATGAGTGATTAATTTTTTGTATGGATAAAATGAGAGAAAAAAAAAAAAGTAAACTTTTTAAACATGAAATAGAGAAAAAGTTTATTAGGAGCGGAAGTCTCCACTTAATTATGGATGGCTCCACCCCTGTTTATAAGTTAAATTTTAGTTTTATAAATTATCATAATTTTTTTTTCATGCCGTGTTTAATTTTTCGTACGAAAAATATCTTTTGGAGCTCTAGAAATATACATGCATTTTTGTTTTTATTTTATTTTATTTTATTTTTATTTTTTATTTTGCTAGTGCTCTAGAAATGTCATTTACAAATAATCACAACTTTTAAGACTTTTTTCTCTCTTTCTCTTTCTTGTGTGCTAAGGTTTCCTCCGTTCGTATTTCTCCCTTGGGATCAGAATCCGGCGCCGCCTGTTGATTGGTCACCAAACTACTGGTACTAGAGAAGATGCTTTGGACTCCAAGATGATGATTTTCGTGAAAGGGATGGCTTCATGATCGGAGGGGATGCATTTTGATCTCTTTGGTCGTATTTGTTAGCTTGTCATTAGAGATATTATTCATAGTATCCGCCTATTTGGGGTTTTTCTCCTTTTTGTTATAGTTATTTGTTTAAAATAAATACGATATTATTTCTGTCTTGTGTTTTATTGGTATATTATTGTGTATATTTTATAATAATAGAAGTGGTCTCTCCACACTCTTATGTTATTTATGTGTCTGATTTGCTAGAATTAATTTTATGTGGTGTTATGAGAGATATTTTTGCTATGGGTCTCTTAGTCTTGATCGATTGGAATTTTCAATCTATTGTAATAGTATTGTTAGAAAAGTCATATGTGTACTCAATGATTGATGTTCCTATTGTTAGATTTCAGTGCACGTTTTATCCCCTTATGTGTTTTATTAGAATTTATTGGGGGAACCGATTTGTATTTGGGATTAAATTTTCTTGTGTTATGAAGTCATTTAAAGTATTGATGTTTATATTTTATTAATATGAAATACAATTATTCTAAAAAAAAAAAATGAAATGTCATGTACTCATGTGGTCATGAAGTGTGTAAAAATCGTTTTTCCTGATATGTCAAGGTGCAATTTTGCCATTCTGTCTTCACGTTCCAATGTGAGCCATTTGATGTTGCAAACTTCACACTTCATATGTATTTGGTCTAACATTTTGAGCCAATTATAATCACATACAAGAGGAGAAATAGAACACCAGATTAGACCCGTGGACAGAGGAGATTCAAAGATTTCAAAAAGTTCCCAAGAACCACAAAAAAGAAAGCCACTCAGATGTAGCCACGTTGACACATAATGAACGACACCAAATATATATTCACAAAATAGTATTTTTGCCTTTCTTGTGTCCACCACATCCACATCCACAAACACAATCTAAAGAATCTACAACTTGCTATGAAATTGTTGAATTGAACACGTACGAACTTTAAGTGGGCCCCAAATCGCTATCCTAGAAATCTCCCGAGATGCTCACGCTATCAATTTCACTTTGTTCCTCTCTGTTTAATGCAAAAAAAAAAAAAAAAAAAAAAAAAAAAAAAAAAAAAAAAAAATCTTGGACCGTTGACCTACAATTTTACTAAACCGCCCCTTTATATTTAATTTCTCTGAAATCGTATAAGTTGATTGAATTGAATACAAATCCTCACTTGTTGTGTTTAATAAAAAGAGTTTTCTTTTGCATTAGACTGAAATATAATCAAAATTTTAATATCAATTATATATGAAGAATAACGAGAAAAGTCTATAAGCTAACATGTGCACGAGCAAGAGACATGTACATGTTTTATAGAAAATTGTTTCAATACAACCTATAAGAAAGTTGTTAGACGTGATTAAATGTAACGAATTACAGATTCCAATGTAGTTAATACAAAAAAAAAAAGGTGTTTTTCCTTTTTTTTTTGGTCGATTGCATATACTTTCCGCGAAGAAAAATAGAAAAATTAAAAATGAATTAGAGTGGGTGCTATTTTAATAAAATTTATAAGTTTTATGTTATAAATTATATATATAATATAATATTAGAAACATCAATTATCAATTTATGTTAATGTAGTAGTTAAAGGCATAATCTAACGATAATATTATACCTGTCTTCACCTAAATATATAAAGTTAAAATCCTCAAATCCTAAATTAAAAAACAAATTATGTAAATGTAAATTGTTATATTTTTATTAATAAATAACTATAACAAGATGATATGATAATTTTTTTAAATATGTACTAACAAAATAGACAACTTAAATTCTAAAGATATTACCATTTAGCGAAAAAATTGAGATTAAGAATTGCATACTAACATTTTTCGTTTTTCATTTATAAAGATATAAAAATTGAATAAGTCTGTGATAACGTCTCATTTATATACAATATCAATAGAGTTCATTTTTAAACCGTTACGATGTAATTAAATGACTGAAATGTTGTTTGTTCATTATAATTATTATGCACATTACCTCGTAGTATTATATACTAAAAAAATAAAAAATATATAAATTAAAAAATTTCAAGGAAAAGAAAAAAAAAAAAAATTGGTTGGCGACCGTCCATCGGCATACTCCCCATGCTAGTGACGAGAACCCCCCACCCTCGATGCCGATGAAGATTCACTCCCTCCCCCCTATGCTAGTGACGAGGGCTTCCCCTCCCCGATGCTGACGAAGACCCCAACCTCCCCTAAGCAGATTTGCGCCCCCCGCTGACGTCAATGAAGCAACCGCGCCCCCCCCTCCCCCCCCTCCACATTCCTCGCTGGCCATATCCGACCACCCTACAACGCAACCCCCCCCCCCCCTCCCCCTTCAGCAATGACGAGGCCTTCCCCTCTCAAGGCCCATGACCCTAGGCTACGGACCACCTACCCACGATCCCGACGATCCCAGACGACAACATGCGACCGACCCTGTGACGCCCCCAGCCTGCCTATGTCGAGCTATCGGTGAGGAGCTCCCCCCCCCCTCCCCAAGCCTTTCATCGGTCAGATCTGGTTTTGTTTTTTTAATTTCTTTTTTTATTATTTATTTAATTTATTAATTGGTCTATAATACTATGAGATAATATACATGATAGTTATTATGCATAAATAATATCTTAACAATTTAATTATATCGTAACGATTTAAAAATAAGCTTTATAGATAACGTATATAAATGAAATTTTATAACAAATTTATCTGTTAAAAATATATAAAATTTTCAACAAAAAGAATATAAATAAATTCAAGTCAGAGAAAGGGCGATGAGTCCGCACACCAAACACCATTCCAAAGCGTTAAAAGGAGAGAGACATTTTTCTTACACCAACCCCATTTCCTTCTCTCTCTAACTCGAAAAGCCTCTCTCTCTCTCTCTCTCTCTCTCTCTCACTCTCTCTCTTTCTAGGGTTTCTTTCTGTTCCTTTTCTCGCTCTCGCCAAAGGTACAGTTTGTAAAAATCGATCTGTTAAATTTATTGTTTTGTTCGGATTTTGTTTTGGAGGTTCGATTTTTTCATGCAATTGTTTTTGTATAGTTTTCGTTTTTTGTTTGACATTTTTTTTTCGTGGGTTTTGCAGAGCTGAACATGGAGGCGGCTGCGGCGACGACCCTTGTGCAATCTCCGTTCAGCACCTGTGTGATTTCGAATTCTACTTCTAGATCGGTTAAAGTAACTGCTAACCGTACCAGTTTTCTGAGTTTTGGTAGCAATTTTGGCCTCCCAGTCAAGGTAATTTTGATTCGTTTTGATTTTCTATTTGTTCTTAATTGAATTTTATATGTTAACATTTATGTGTGTATTTAATAATATCTCTGAATTTGTAACGAGTTTTTGGTATTGGTGTAAGGATTTCATATGATAAGCTTGAATTTGTCGTTTGCAATTTTATTTGTGAGATTGGAGTTTTATAGTTAAGAATATTATATTTTTCCAAGTTTGTGATGTTTCTCATTATCCGGGTTTGCGCATACGTGTATGGCAGCACAAATCTTCAATTTCTAGATCAAAGCTGGGTCACAAAAGAAGTTTTTCCGGAAGTAGGAGGTTTCCATTGGTTAGAGCATCGTCATCTTCGGATTCGGGAGGTTTGGAGGCTCCCATTGCTCCGTTGCAGTTGGAGTCTCCGATCGGGCAGTTTTTGTCTCAAATCTTGATAAGTCATCCGCACCTTGTGCCTGCTGCGGTCGAGAAGCAGCTTGAACAGCTCCAAACTGACCGTGACGCTGAGAAAAGCGAGGAGCCTTCCGCTACAGGAACCGACTTGGTTTTGTACAGGTTTGTTGCTAATTTTGCAGTTTACTAAAGCAGGAAAAAAAAAGGTATATATATATATATAGGATTGAACAAGTAGAGGCCACCAATATAGCCTGTGTGATTATGTTTCTAGAAATAATACTAGTACCTGGTTTCAGGTGCTATTAGAAGGATTTTTGTTTTCGCAAATTTTCTGTCTTAAATGATAACAGGAATCAAGCTGAAAGCATATATTTTTTCGTTTTTTAGTTTCCTAAATCATGCTTGATTTATAAAGATGCTTCTGCAAATTGTGTTGGGAAAATCCTGTAGTAGGCTAGGTTTTTTTTTTTTTGTGTTATAATTGTGGTTTTCGTTTTAATTATGGTTTTCTCTGGAAAGAAACCCAATTTGGGCCCCAGTTTCTTGTGTTCATATGCGTTAAACTGTAGGATTTCTATTTGTCTCTTCACTTCACCCTCTCGTATGTTTGGCAGTTTTCATTCCTAGCACTATATCGGCGATAGAGATTGTTACTTTTGACGTTAGATATCTGTATCAGGCGATGGACATGCAATTTAGTGGGGCATCTAGTTTATTTTCGTGTTAAAAATATTAGATTGATGAATTAGAGCGTTGAACCTCCAAGCTTTTTTTGTTTTTTTGTTTTCACTTGTAGGAGAATCGCTGAGGTGAAGGCTAATGAAAGGAGAAAGGCTTTGGAAGAAATTTTGTATGCATTGGTTGTGCAGAAATTCATGGACGCCGATGTTTCTTTGGTACCTTCCATTGCTCCTCCCTCTGCTTCAGATCCTTCTGGCCGTGTCGACTCATGGCCAAGTCAAGATGAAAAGCTTGAGCGGCTTCACTCACCAGAAGCATATGAGATGATCCAGAATCATTTAGCTCTCATCTTGGGAAACCGGTTGGGTGACACAACTTCTGTAGCACAGATAAGCAAACTTCGGGTTGGGCAGGTTTATGCCGCATCTGTGATGTATGGGTACTTCCTGAAGCGGGTTGACCAAAGATTTCAACTTGAGAAGACGATGAAGGTCCTTCCAAATACATTGGATGGTGAAGATATAATTGGTCAGCCAACTGTGGGAGAGGACACTAGACCTGGTGGTGCAGTGTCCTTCCAAGCACCTTCCCATCCTGAAGTTTCTTCCTGGGCCGGGGGCATCAGTCCCGGGGGTTTTGGTCATGGTCTGAAGGCTTCTCGCCTACGAACCTATGTCATGTCCTTCGATGGGGAGACGCTTCAGAGATATGCGACCATAAGATCCAAGGAGGCGGTTAGCATCATCGAAAAGCACACCGAGGCACTGTTTGGAAGACCAGAGATTGTCATTACGCCTCAGGGGACTGTTGATTCTTCAAAAGATGAGCTCATCAAGATTAGCTTTGCGGGGCTGAAGAGGCTTGTTTTGGAAGCTGTAACATTCGGTTCTTTCCTTTGGGATGTGGAGAGCTACGTGGATGCCAGGTATCATTTTGTGCTGAATTGACCTTGTACGCTTAAACTACTGCCATATCAAACTTTGCAGGTAAACCTAACCAACTTATATGAGAAGTGAGATAGATGAGTATAAAATTAGTGATGATACCAAGTCATCTGGTGGAAATCATTGTGTAAATAGAGAGTTGATGTATAATTTCTATTATGGATTTAATAAAAACTAAGTTTGGAATATTTTTTATACTTTTTGTTAAGTTATGTTCATTCTTGCTTTATGTTGCTGAGTATACAGTTTTTGCTAAAAATTTGCCGTTGCTGAATGCTTGAGATCTTAAAATTCGAAAGTGGACTAGTGGAAATGGTCCCTTATTTTAATTTTTATGTTCTAGGGTTCAATTACTTGGCTTAGTATTAGATTTGGTACAATTTATACACCGACAGAACATACAACGCTTGGTGGGGACAAGTTTATTTATGTCCGGGTAAGGGGGGGACTCGTTTTATGCACTCTAATGGTAAACGCATTGCTAGTTTATCTTGGTGGTGGTTCAATTATTCTTTCTAAACAGCTGTTTTAGATTGCGCCTCCTTTCAAACATCAATGGTGCGTTCGCATGCATAGCATAATGTTAATTCTCCATTAGACTTCACCTTGAGGTGTAGACTTAAAATTCCCTACCCCAAATGCAAAAAGTAAAATAGAGGAAATGTCTTGGATTGGCATAGAGAAATCCGGCTTATTTGGGTTGAAATTTCCTATGCATCAGAGTAGAGGCCGCCCTTGTATAAATTCAGATTATGCAAAACTTTGCCATATATGTCGTAAAAGGCGACACTTGCATTGGTTCGTGTAAGTTGCACAGCGATGAAGCCTTGCCCATCGTAGTAGAACTTCAGTTCATCTTGGTTTATAATATTAAAGTCACCTTTCCATGCTTTTGATCCACCACCACTGGTCAAGAACTGTATTGTGCTACATCATTGATTGTAGTTTTAAGTATTAGTCCCAATTTTCTGAAGAACTATCTGTTTTTTGCTAATCTGTGATAATAAATATTAGTTAATTATGATGCTGGCATTTAACTTATACCTTGTTTTGCTACTTATGTGCTGCAAGCAATGGTCATGTCCATTCATGTACAGGTCCACATCGTTTTCCTGAAAGATGACAGAGAACATAAATCTGTTAACGATATTGGCAAACTCTGATAATGAAAAATCCGTCTTCCTCGTCAAAAATGACGCGAGTAGACAAGACTTGGAAATAAAGGAGGGATGTTGAATGTTGAGCACCATAAATATTTTGAAATAGTTTGGTTACTAAATTGCACATTTATGGGAGATGAGTTAATACCTCGAGAATCGGTAGAAGATGCTTTACTAGCTCTTTGGTGTCCCCATGATGCCCTGCGCTTTTGATTGTGTGATGTCCAACGATAATTTTCCAATTCGCAGCTGAATTTCTCAGTGCCAAATCCAGATCCTGCCCACAAATTCAAAACAACCTATTAGGTTTGTGACATCAAAACTGATTTGCGATGTCCACAACCACAATTCTTTTGCAGGGGTGGGTACCTTCAAGAGGTTTGAAAGGTACTCCTTCCTAGGAAGCACACCTCTCCAGTCATATCGATGGGGTTTTGGTCCTAGGAAGTACTTGTCGACAAAAGGAGTCGTGTCCACAAAGAAGAACTCCGCAATTTCTGAGTATTTTAGGACACCAGAAGAAGGGATAAAAAAAAAAACACACACATTTTAGTATTGAGCTAGCTTAGAATGAAAAGCATATATATACAACGATTTTCGCTTTTACCTGTATTGACAATAAAAGATCTCAAGCAAAGCCATCGGCCATCGATCTTCCGGAACAAGGGGTTCAATTGTGCTTCCACATTTCCTCTATAGTCATGGTTTCCCAAAACTGAAAATGCGAGTAGTTTTCACATGTAATGAAGCAAGCACAACAAGGAAGATAGAAGTAAGCATTTACACTATGTACTCAAGTTACATGCCTCCTTTTCGGACTTACCATTGTACCATTGCTTTTGTAGGCTCTTAGCTGTGTAGACTTTCGTAAATGAATTTTGAAATGTAGGGTCGTTGATGCCCTTCAATCCATCGTCATAAAAATTATCCCCGGTAGAGACTATGAAGTCGACGTTTAGTCTCTTCCCTATGCTCCCCATCTGCAAGATTACATTAAGTGATTTATGATCCATCCCTTGAAAAGAATTGACGCCAATATAAACCACAATATTTTAGCAATTTTATTTTACAGCGAGTTGTGTTCATCGAAAGTTTAGGTGCTAGATTACTCCTTTTAACCATCAGGCACAGAGTTCAACCTTAAGCCTCCTTTTAACTATATGTTGTAATGCAAAGCATAAAGGAAGAACATTGAGCTAGAACCTTATGTTGGCGATAATTTTAACCAACTGTAACACAGCTAAGAGTTGTTTAGCTTGTATTGGTGTTTATTTCGGAAGCCTTGTTCGGTACTTTTGCGGTTCTCATTTCGTTTACGGTTTGAACTGATTACATTCTTTATTCTCTTTGTCATAGAATGAAGTGTCATCCTAACTGGGATGCCTAGATCTTTTCTATGTCAGTTGCCTCTTGTGGTAATTTAAAAAAAAAAAAGAAAAAAAAAAAGAAATTCACAATCACATGGCAACTCAATCAAATGCCTAATCTATCAAGTGGCAGGAAACAAAAATGAGAGGTTGGTCAACAGAAACAGAGACACTGATATAAAGTAGTAAACAAGAGGGCCTTTTAATATACTCAAAATTAAAATTAGTATTGAAACATGCTAATCTTACGCATTTAGTAAAAACATGATGATTTGAGGCCTTATTCAAACAGAAAACAAATAAATAATAATCATAAAGTATTGCCATGTAAAGAATAATTTACTAGAAAGAGAACACAGACAGAATGAGTTACCCGACGAGCAACTTGGGATTGATTGTAAGCTCCTTTTCTACCCCAATCTCCCAAGACCAAAAAACTAAGCGACCCATCCGCTTTGATACGGTGCTCCAGTCGTCGAAGATCGGCGGAAGCAGAAAGAAAGCGCAAGCAAATGCAGAACATCCCAAGTTGAAAGCTCAACGACAACTTGAAGCGGTTGACCATTGCTGATGTTCACAAATTTGAGTTTCTATCTCTAGCTGCAAGTCACTACCGTAGGACGAGTAGTTTGTGCTTTTCCAGTTAATGGGAAGGGAAATATTGTTGCATGGCATGGCATGGAAGACTTACTTTTGCTGTCATAGAGAAAACGAGTCCAGTACCAAACAAAATGGAAGGAAATGTAAGCACTGCAATGGGCTCACAAAACATACGAAGAGAAATTTCGTCTCTCTGTGTGACGAAGCTCTGGCCGATCAAAAGGGAAGAGAGTGACAAAAAGAGATAAAGTTGATAAGAAACATTAATGAATATGGTCACTACGGTTTGATAAAAAGTGTTGCTTTCCGAGCGGTTTCCTGGAAATTTCATGTCATCGATTTTTGGTCTTTGGCAACTCATTAGAGCCGAGTTGAAAGCTACCGGTTCATTCATATATTGGCAATATATATGATATTGCGCGCGTAATTATAATTTGGTTTCTTTCAAACTGAATATTATCACAACTTTTGTTGAGTTCTTTTTATCTTGTCCTTCAATTCTTATTGAAGTCACAATCAAAACATGTTTTTATTTATTATTATTTAGAACATTCATATTTGAGTTGAGATTATTATGGGCCATGCCATACATATATATATATATATATATTTAAACTAGAGTAGAAAAATTCGAATCCTATATCTTTTAGGGCATGTAGGATGATATTGACCTCGTAAAATACGTTGTGCTATTTTCCTACTTTTACTATATTATATGTATAAGTATGTGAATATTTACAGAAATAGACTCTTTTGAACAATGAAATTGATTTTCTGTTTTTATTTTTATTTTTATTTTTCTAACAATTTTTTAAAGGTTACAATTGGTCAAATAAGACAATTTTCAAGGTCCGGTCACATTTTTTTGGGTATGGGCACATAAAGTATAGTTTTTTGGGTGGAAACCAGTGAACGGTCATGACCCGTCACTCTACCATGATATACAATGTTTTTTTAGCCAAATTACATCTTTTAGGCCCAAAGGGTGTTTTTTTTTTTTTTCCCTTTTAATTTTTGTTTATATAATAAGTTGATCTAGGAAATTTATATTGTAATCCTGATAATGTTTTCTTAATCTGTGGGTCTCATAGTTTCAATTTCATTTCCTATCATAAATTTCAATTAAAAAACTCAACGCTTTTCTTATTTTTAGGTAATTTTTTCCTTATTTTCCCTCTTATGTTTTGTTTTTGAAATAAGGATGCACTTCTGCAATAAAAATCGGATATGTTGAATGCTTTTTTATTTTCCAATTTTTAGTATTTTTTACGAGTCAAAGAATTTTATTATCAATTTTCGATATGCTGTGTGATCAATATCTTTTGAAATTATTATCCTGATATTTTATGTGTATCAACAAGTTAATAGATCTATTATTTTTGCGTGTCTTTATTTATTATGTTTCTGCTTCATCAAATTTGGAAAAGAAGCTCTAAAATTGCTCACATTTTTTTAAAGTCGGTTAAACAAAATCATGCACATTACTTAAGTAAAGAAACTAACTATAATACTCTCTATTTGAAAAAGAGAAAAAAAAAAATCTCTCAAGTAAAAATTATCATAACAAGGGTGCTACACTTGTGTAACGTCCAGATAGCTCACTATCTTGGCCAAATAAAATAATTATTCATGGTTTAGTCAAAGGTTAATGACATATTAAAAAAGAGACTCATATCTAACAGTCATATTAGACATCCATCAGATATATAGTTTTATTTATATGTATGAAATTATTTACTGATTTACATATAATTTTGTATAAACTAACATGTAACATACTATTATTTGAAACTATTAATACAAATGATATGTAAATGTAATAAATGTTATATGTTATAGTACAATCAATTGGTCGTTACATTAATTTTAAAAATAAAAGAAAATTACAAGTGCCACTTAGGATGGGTGCTCCTTATGAGACTAGCACTATCTTTTATACTTCGTTATATAATATTTATCTATGGCGTTATCATACTTTGGCTTTTTCCAAGGTAAAATAATTTAGACTTTAAGAATAACACTTTAGTTAAGTAAAATGGAGTGGGCTTTAAGAATAACACTATAGTTAAGTAAAATGGAGTAATCTATACATATATAATAAATGTGAAAGTGGTTTTCCAAAAAAAAAAAAAAAAAAGTGAAAGTGCACTACTGTGTATTTTCACTTTCGTCCAAAAGTTTTGGACGAAATACTTTTATTTTTTTTAAGTCGTTCAAATTTTTTTTTCTTTTGGCCTTTTTAAAATTTTTTTTTTCATTTTAGTAATTTTTCTGTAGCCCTTCAATTTTCTTTTAGCTTTTATTTTTTCATTTTAGTCCTTTTTTTCTGCAATAGTCACTTTGTTTTTTACTTTTTAGTTTTATTAATTTTTGGTATTTTTTGCATGCTTTTTTTTTTTTTCAGGAACTTCGTTTTTTTTAAGCTCTATTTTTTTTAACTTGAAAGTGCACTAACTTTCGTCCGAAACAATGTGTTTTGGACTAAAAACTCTTTTATTTTTTTTTTAAGTCCTTCAATTTTTTTTTTTTCCTTTTGGCCTGTTTTTTAATTTTTTTTTCCATTTTATATCTTTTCTTTTGTAGCCCCTTCAATTTTATTTTCTTTTTCTTTTGGGTTTTTTTTTTAATTTTTTTTAGTTTTGTCCTTTTTTATATATTAGTCATTTTTTTAGGTCTAATTTTTAACTTGTTAATTTAATTTCTCTCTAATCAAATTAATTCTCTCAAATATGTCTAACATATCTAACTTTTTTTCAAGCTTTTTTTTTTTTTTTTTTTGTTTTTTTGGTACTTCATTGTTTTTTTTTTTAGCTTGAACTTTTAACTTGTTAATTTAATTTCTCCCTCTTCATATTCATTTCTCAAATAAGTCTAACATGTGTGTGACACATTCTTTAGACTAGTATCTTATAAAATGAAACGGTTGGGAACGTAAGTGGCCTTTTTTTTTTTTTTTTTTTTTTTTTGTCGCAAGTGGCTAATTTGCTCTGGTTTGTTTTTGCGCTGATTGCCTTCTCTGTGGCCCCTACTTGGTTTTTGGCCCTGTCGTTCTTGATGCTTTAAAGCAATATTTTCTTTTCTACTAAAAATACGGGTGGAAAAGTAGGACATGTTTTAAACTCGAAATTTGATATATTATTGCAAATTACACAAACATAACATTCCAATTCCAATGACCAGAAATTGTCTACTAACCTCTCTAAATCTCTGAATAAAAATTTGTCCTAAGAAAGAAAGTGATCAAATAAAGAAATTATATGGCGGAGTGGAGGAGCTTGAAGTTGCTCCATGCATGCAAAACATTGCCAACGACGTCGTAGAACGCAATCTCCGCCTCTGTTTGCCTCAATTGCACGGACATAAAGCCTTGCCCGTCATAGAAGAAGTTTACCCCTTGTTTGTTTAAACCTTTTATATCTCCCCTCCATGCCTTCGATCCTGCTCCGCTAGTCAGAAATTGTATTGGGCTGCAAAATGTTACATCAATTTTAATTACAATTTTGACTCTCTGAACGAAAAACAAAATGTGCATCCAATGTTTTTTTTTATGCATCAAAATGTCGAAAACGTTTATGATGACGCCGCGCTACCTGCTTGTGTCGCTGACATGTTCGAGGCAATGGTCATGTCCATTCATGTAAAAATCAACGTTGTTGGCCTGTAATTCATGTGTAAATTCCGAGATTTTAGTGTGCCGTAATTTTGGGAAGAAAGTGCAGAAAACAGAAAACTTGGGATTAGCTTCATCATAAAAGAATTGGTAAGTGAGCTCTATAAGCCATACCTTGAGGATTGGGAGAAGTTGATCCATAAGCTCCTTGGTGTCACCGTGATGCCCGACGCTTCTAATGGCATGGTGGCCTACGACTATCTTCCACGCCGCGGATGATTCACTCAGTGCTGATTGTAGATCCTGTTAAATTTTCCAACATCATTGTTACTTACTTCCAAGAGTACCTTAAAAAAAGGAAAAAACAAATGCGATAATTACCTTCAGTAGGTTCGAAATGTAATCCTTCCGCGATCCAATACCTCGCCAATCATATGTATGATCTTTTGAGTCCGAGAAGTACATTTCGACAAATGGGGTGGTGTCCACAAAGAATATCTCCGCCAAATCTTGAGGAAAAAGAAAACAGAGGACTTGGTTTATTTATGAATTCAAAAGTTTGTCTTCTGTGTATCAAATTAATTAAAACACACAACCCGGCACATACCGGCATTTACCACAAAAGATCTTAAGCAAAGCCATCTGCTATCGATTTTCCTCAGGAAAGGGCTCAGCTGGGCCTCTGCATCTCCTCTGTAGTCATGGTTTCCCAGCACTGCAAGAAATTTGATTTAAAAATCAAGTTGTTACGAAAACCCAATTCGAAAAACCGAAATTTAAATAGAGTTTCATGTGGAAAACTTACCACTGTACCACTGTTTTTGCAGGCTGTTTGCGGTGTAGATTTTAGAGAATGACTCCTCAAATGCTGTGTCGTGTTCACTGGATAGTCCATTGTCGTAAAAATTGTCTCCGGTCGAAACTACGAAATCGATGTCGAGCTTTTCTCCTATCGTTCCCATCTACAACACAATTTCGACACGGAAAAGACATTGTCAATGGAAACTTCAGATTGGTTGAAATTCTTAAAGAACACAAAATAGTGTGAAAAAGGTATAACCTGAGAAGCAACTTCAGATTGGTTGAAACCGCCTCTTCGTCCCCAATCTCCGATCACCAGAAAGCTCAGAGAACCGTCGTCTTTGGCGGGTTGATTGAACTTCTCAAGTTGTGCACATGCAAATGTTCCTCCCAAAGCGATGAAAACGAGAAAGAGAAGGTACAAAGACATGCATATCTTGTAAGGTACTGCCATGGCCTACTCTTTTCTGGTTTAAAAAAAGAAAACAGAAAACAGAAAAACAGAAGACAAACTTTGGGGCCGAAGACTAGAATTGGTTGCTACTCAAATACGTATGACTTACAAGTAAAGAAAAAGAATGGTGTTCGAGGTTTTGAAGGAAATAATATTTTCCTTATGTTTTGTCGGCTGAAAAGATTTTCTTCCTTTTTGGCTGTCTACTGAAGAATTGCGAAAGGGTTGCCCTTTATAACCAAGTAGCTAGATGAAGTTATTATTATTATTTATTTCATGGTAAGAAAGGAGGTGTGTTTTGTTACAATTACAATACGCAATCCACGTTGTGGAAACATGGTATTGGTTATCAAACTTGGCCGCTGAGCTGACGCGGGTGTGCTGCTCTGGCTTAAATTCATGAATCATGATCCCCCCAACTTATATAGCAAATTGTAAATTTAAAGTTTATTTTAATTTTTAGATAGAAAATCTTTGTTTTATTAGTTGTGCCCATGTATTTTATATATATAAATATATGAATTTATTTCTTTTTCCATAATTTATTATTCAAATGATTAGACGAATATGTATACAAGGATTGTGACTGTTTTTGACCGACTTTAATTTCTGTTAAGTATTTCAAAAACAATCCATTGTCTAATAGAAGTTCGGTTGATTCCATTGTGTAAATTTTACGGGGTCTTTTAGTACGTTTGTATTTCGGAGTCATACGTGTACTAAAATTTGTAGCTATTGATCTTTTTAATATATATTTATATTTAGTAGCTAATTACTTAAATAGTGGAATAGCTGGGCTTTTATCTTTCAAAAAAGGGGAAAAAAAAAAGAAGTAACAAGTCACAGCCAATGAAGTATGATGTAATTTATAACGGAGTCCTCTATTATTTCAGAGAGAAAATAAATTAAAAGATGAAGATTCTATACGATCAAATTTAAAAATAATCAATTTTTAATCGGGATAAGATAAGAAAAATATAAAATTCTATTAAAAAAAAATAAAAAAAAATAAATAAATATCATTGAGGCTAATACCCATTAAGTCGTGGGTGACTCCATCCCTGGTTCAAAGTTTGTTAATAATTCTTATAGCCCATAGTTTTATTTATTAATTTATTAATTTTTTTTTTTGTATTTAATTATTTTCCGACGGTTTGCAGCACATAGTTATGCAGAGTGGTGGTTGGAAAGGGAGTGGGCGCAGAGGGAGCACATGACAAATATGTAATGAATTCAGCTGTGGTATACTGGATAGTCATGAATCTATAATTCTCTCTCTTCAATATACATATACATTTGTTTGTGTGTGTGTGTGTGTGTGTATATGTTATACAAGCGATACATGGACATACCCTCGCTCAGAACTTATATCGAATATACCATGGCATAACTTATCCAACCTACAGAATATTCGGTGGTTCTTTAGCATATAAAATAAGAGAGCATAGAATATTCGATGTTTCTTAGTCCCTAGATCGGATTCTGTTTTTAACTTTTGCCCTTTGTAGGATTTGTTTTTTGGCTGAACATTTCGTAGGACCTTTGGAAGAAGGCCATAAAAGGGAGAAAAAATAAAAGAAAAGCGGGATAACCATACCACTTGTCATAAAACTTGAATTTGGTTTATTTTTACTGCAACTTAATGGTAAAATATATCATGACCGCTTGAAAATTGGATCAAATAATTTTTCTCATTCATGATTTATGCTGAATTAATACAAGATCATATAGAGATAACTTACAATTAAAAATCCTAATATCAAGCCCTACAATCAAGCTATTGATATGTGTAATTTTGCATCATCTATGAAAAAATAGAAAGAATTATAAAATGGTAATTATAAAAATAATCAATCAATCTCACATAACCTCAAAAAAGTACTCTTCTGACTTATTGCCCTACTTAAAGTAGATTGAGCTTTTTTATTTATTTTTATTTTTATTTTTTCACCTCAATCAGATAAGTTGAAGGTTAACATATTATATCTTACTAAAATTACCCTAGATCATCAAATAGGTAATCTAGTGGTAGCCTAGATATCACCGATAACAACATCGACCCTTGATGGTCTCCAATTTCTGGTTACCGAGAATATTCTAGCAGATTATTTTTGATAACTAATCATGCTACTTTTATTTTTTAACATGGTTACCGGAAAGTATTCTAATATATTAATTTTGGCAATTTATCTATAAGATTATCTTTCAATTTCAACTTAAAATTGTTCGTTGTTCTCTTGAACAGGTCCTTGGAGAGTATATATTTATAGCATATACTTGATCAGAATATTTATGAAAATCCACTAGATTATTTACCCTTTTTAGTATAAAAACCCGTCATCATTTCCGGCTTGAAAATATTCTGGTAATTTACTTTTGATATTCTACTAGAAGATTTTCATTCTTAATCAAGAAATCACGCTTTCTCCTAGTCCTGTTGCCGATCAATTCAAGCTTATCTCAATTCAAGTCCTCAATGCCAAATGTTATTAATAATCTTGCATTAGCATGAATGATTTTCAGTTGCTTCTCATTTGAAAACTATCCTAATAAATATTCTAATTTAAATTATTATATAAGTTTAACGTGAGTGTAGATGCATAACATTTAACAACTCCAAATATTAGAGTTGCAAAACCAAAAAAAAAAAAAAATGTTAATCTATAGTTGTAATTTAAAACTACATATAATACTATAAACTTTTAAATAATAGCGTTAACTTATTAGAGTGTTAAAAAAAAACTAACAAACAAAATGACGGTTGGAAAAAAAACCTAACAATTTCATTTTCATATTATATAATGTGATGTTTCAAAAACGAGTGGAAAAAATAAATCCGTCTTCATTCCTATATATAGTATATCATATAGCGCTTTTACAAGACAATTTTTTTTGCAAAAACACAAGGATTATTTACATAAATATCCAAATTAAAGGTGTTGTTTTGAAATATTTCTATTTTTCTTTTTATTTATAAATATGTCTGAAAGTGTAAATATAAAGAAAATGTTACCCTTCTTAAAAAATTAAGAATTACCATATAAAGAATTTACAAAAAAGAAAAAAGGAAAGAAAAAAAAAACATGGAATTACGTTTACTACTAGAGGTGTTTTGTATGAATAGAAGACCGAAATATTAAAAAAAAGAAGGAAGTTTCTAATTTTTTTTTTTTTTTGCAAAATATGTGAATATTCATAATGATCCAAAATGTGAATGTTTTTCTTAAAATTAGATTTCACATTAATAAGAAAAATCTAAATAAAGTAAAAGAAACATCCACAAATTAAGAAAGTCTAATTGAATGTTTATCTTTTACAAATGTACTGTAATCCCCTCCATCTTCCTTGAAACCAATTTCAATTCTCATCCTTAGAAACCCTAACAAAAATTCTTTGTCTGAAAATGACAACGAAAATAGTTTTGATGAAAATGTCCACTACTAAGGATAAGAAGTATAACGTCCCTGCTGATCTACCAAAAGAGCCGACTACCAAGTCACGAAAAAGGCCACGTGATAGGTGAAGGTTCAAAAGAGGTTTTGGGCAGTGAAGTCGATGTAGGACTCTAACGGTCAACCATTAGTAATGTGAGTTTTATTTTTTATTTTTTTATTTTTTATTTTTTTGAAAATCTTCTTTATAGTTAAGAAATTTTGCATTTTAAATTAAAGAATTTGTCTTTCGTATAATGAATAATTCTTTCTAATAAATTAGTTAGGTTTGATTTCATGTCTACTAGTTTATATAAGAGTAGTATTTTCTCGGTAAAAAAATAATATCATTTGGTGTGTTACTCAACAATTAGTTTGGTTGAGGCACATAAAGTATCCATTTGATTTATAGTGGAGTTCATAAATAAGTATTTTTTTTTTCCATAAAGATTCATCTTTCTTTAATGAATCAGGCTTTATCATAAAGATTGTATTCATTCTATTTCTACTAGTTTATATAAATAATAGTTTTTTTTCATAAAGAATTCGATATCATTTTTATTATTCTTGAATTTATTTAGTTGAGACATAAATGGTAATCATCTGATTTGTAATGGATTACATAAATAAATTAGTTTTTCATAAAGAATTCATTGGATTTGTCAGAATCGATTAAAAAAAAAAAAGAAGGAAATGCTAACTTGGGTTTATTAAAAGTAATTTTCATTTGTGAGTTAAAAAAAATCATCTTTAAAGTAAAAAAAAAAAAAAAAAAGAAAGAAAGAAAAATAAAATATGAGAATATGTATAAATTAAATGAAATGAAATTAGTTATGATAAAAGGACAAAATAAGTATTACAAACATATATTATATAAGAAATAGATCTAAATATAATGTTATTTAAAAACAGACATATTTTAAAACGGGATCTTACAATTAACCTTTTGTGTAATTGTTTCAAATATAAAAAGGGTGATGTTGGGCGGGCCCTCGGGGGCAAAAACAAAAAAAAAATGCTATCGAATATGGTTTTTAAAAATTTCTCTAAAACACCCAGTACATGATCGATGATGTTATATAAATAATTAATTATTAATACAACTGTAGATACCTATTAGGCATACATAAAATTTATTATCTCATTTGTAATAATCTGACTACGTAGGCCGTTATCATACTTACTTAAATTAAATATTCATTTGAAATACTTAAACTTACTGAAATTTTAAAATAATTTTTTTTAAACACAACATAAATAAATTAATCCATATTAATTTGGGTAAACTTTACTATGGTTACACATTACTTGTTTAACAAATCATAAAGTCTCACATAATCCTTACTTTTATCTGAAGTATAGCAAGATACAAATTATTTAAACATATATGCATATGTTTATAGTTCAAAAGAGTTTACAGAAAGTCTGTGTAGTGGTATCCCACACCGCTCTTTACTTACCGTATCGTCTCCATGGCCCACCAAATTAAGTTGCAGGCATCTTACCATTTACCTACAGCATAAGCATAAGTTATGAGCTTTCGTCCAGCAAATACAACTTTCTTCCTACAAAATCATTTTAGTAAAAGAATGCATTAACCAATTATGCTTTCTTATGTTAACTTAACATGAATCAATTATACTTTCTTGTTTTAACTTAGCTTTGGACCATTTTCATAATATGAACATGAGTGTACATATCGTGATGCACAGTCATGGATTAAACCCGCCCTTGTGGCAAGTCTATATGACATAAGGTAACTTGCTTGTCTTCATTCTTGAAAACTTATTCTTAATTTGATTATACTTGAAAACTTATATCTTTATTATTTCTTACTTGAAAACTTGATCTTATTCTTGTAATGTGATTTATTATTAGTGAGCATGTTTTCATGATGCCACAATAATAAAATATAAAACATATATGCATCATGTAAATCAATGCATGATTTTTGAAAACATGTAAAGCAGTAAAAAAATTTTGTCCATGTTGTAGGCAGAGTTGTACTTACAAATTATCCTATACTCTTGGTATATCATTCCAACAAGACATAACGACAGGTTATATTATATTCTTGTTTTTAAACCAGGCTTAAGAATCATTACATTCTACCTTGACAATCCATAACATATTCATTGAACCATAAATCAGTCTCCAAACCGACTACCATTCGTCATAGAATTATTACTTATACTTAAGTAACTTGGGCCTATTTTTATTATTTCCTTAAAAATACCTTGTTTCGTAGAAGGCATCTTATTTACTTGGAAAATATCTTAGCTTCATAAATCAAGTATTTCTTAATACAATACTTGAAATTATCCTTAAAAAAAAAATCATTTGTGAAATTTCAAATGGAGTTAAACCTCTTTGAAACTTATCTTCATAAAACCATATTGCTTCTTTAGAAAGAGTTATAAAACCTTGGAAACTATTTTTCAGACAAAAATAACATTTTAAATTGTATATGTGCAAGAATTTCTACTTCCATGCCCAGTTTCGAAAATTCAGTTTTATCTTTAAATTAGTTTGGAATTTGGAAAATTTTACTTCATGGAAGTTGTAGATCTCATTGGAACCTGCAATTTTCTTTTCTTTCTTTTCTTTTTTTTTTTTTTTTGTCTAAAACTTAAATTCATTTTTAACTTGCTCGTTTTTCTCCTTAAAGAATTATGACCGTGTACAGTACCTGGACCGGCCAATTTTGAAAACTCATGAAAACAGAGTTCTTGGAGCCATTTTTTAAAAAACTGTCCATATTGCCCCATAGAATTTTCTGTTTTCTAGAACTTTGCAGCTATAAATTTTTTCAAATTTGGTCTCTAAAGGGCTCAAAATTCAGTTTCTAAAAACTGTCCAAACTATTTTCAAAAACCGCAAATTTATATTTTGTTGATTCTTGCTTAAAATCTATGCACACCACCTCAAATGGTCAAACCGTGAGCCTACATCAACATGCAGCGTGTAGGATTTATTTTTAATATTCAACCATCACTTATCTCATGTTCTTAATAAACACAATATGGATAACTTTTTTTGTTTACCAAATTATGTGCTTAGGTTAATTTCTTAACCAACATACACAAAGCATTCACATAATTATCATACACAAAATATCTATGTTTAAACATGTGAGCATATGGTGAACATACATAGCCTTAAAACTCGTCATAGAGTATACATTCAAACTCATGCTTAGATCTAGCAAACCATGTTAACGTAAGCATAAATCAAGCATAAACCAACCATTAAAAACCATAATATAAGAAAATAAGAAACATGAGCTTATGCTCTTACATCCCATAACTTAAAATACACATAAATTCCTCAATCAAAACTTAATGAAGATCTTAGTTAGAGGATCAAGAATATACCTCTAGAGCTTTGAAAGAGTTGATTCTAGTCCTTGAATGAGCAAAAATTCTTGCTCTACCTCTCCACCAAGACAACCAGCCACCCCTCTCTCTCTCTCCCTTTTTTTTTCCTTCTTCTTCTACGGGCTAGAGAGCAAAAAGTTTGAAGGGAACTAAAAGTTGAGAGACTAACTAAAATAATCCAACTCTTCACCACCCACCTCTATTTATAGGTGGAAATTCTAAAATTATCCATAATTATTTTTTTTCTTCACCTTTCTTGAATTACATATTTGGCCTTAAAAGATAAAATTTTTGCCTTCCAAGTCCTCAAAGTGGCCTGCCATGCAGAGAGCTTAAACCAAAAAAAAATCTTTTCATACTTATCTTTTCTATTTCTTTCCATAAAATCCATAAATCCCACAATTTGCATAATTATCTATAATGACTTGGCCTCCAAGAAGGGCCATGTTTGGCACTCCCTCCTAATATGCAATCCATTTCCTTAATAATCCAGATAGTACAAATAATATTTTAACTATCAATAGTACTATAATACTGAACTGTAGTCTAGAGTTTATCTACACTTAACTGGACCGTGTATAGGTATTTCTTAGGACTTGAAGCTAGTTAGTCCTCATTACTCCGAATATTATTCCTGATCATTCTGGAGCATTCTTAATCCTTATTTTTAATTATGCATCTAAAATGATGGTTGGTCACAGTATAATTTCATACTGCTTATTATGCTGTAGTATCGTCTTAATTATGTCATAATTTCTTTTTTCTAGTCATACATTGATCAGGATAAAACCATAAATCATGATCACCTTTTTCATCATAAGGCTCATACTTAAACTTAAACTGTTATTGAGTCTTATAATACTGTAAGAACTCGAACATATTCTGGTAATCAGATCATGAGTTTCCTATTAATATCCATAATTTGCATGAAACATCACAATAATACTTAGTATGGACTTAAATTTCTATATATATATATATATATATATATATATATATATAATACGAGTCTGAAAAATTCGATTATTACATCATTCCTCTTCCATCCAACACGAACGTCCTCATTACGGATGACTTTCCCTATCATTAGTCTTCCATGCTACTCTTCTCTCGTAGATTTGACCAATCTATGGAAACTGTTAAAGCAATCTGGACGTTAGTTCTTTTCTTAATTATGACATATCTAACTCTAATTGAGTGTCCAGAGAGCTCTATAGAGGCTAGAGAACATCTTGTCTCTCCGTAGAGCTCCAATTGAGTGTCTCTCTTTTCTGTAACATCTATAACCCTAGCATGCACCTCTAACGTTCTATTTCAAGCACCTGAGTTCCTTCTGTAGATCCACCTTGTTTAAATCCTCCAATCACCGTCCAACATGTTAGTCGACTATGACTTTCTTATGTAGATCCTTCAATCAAAATACAACACTTAGTCAGTCAAGTAGTTAATTTAATTTAAAAGTAGTGTGTGTGTGTGTGTATATATATATATTAAATTTAAAATTAAAAAATAATCATTCTTTCATATCAAGAATGTCATATAGAATATACATAAAACAAATATATCAGTGTTTTATTAAAAACAGTTCCCTAATGTCCTAGACACTATTTGTTAGCGCGACACCTAGTACTGGTATCTGGAAGAGGCGATTTCTTTACTATCCCTGAAAAACTTTGTCGAATCTTTTAGAGATTTGTGAAGGTAGCATGAGGACTAAATCGAACTACGTAATCGGAACTCCAATAATAATCTATCTTTATCACGAACAAACTCTTAACCGACTAAATGAAACCATTAACTTTGTATGAGCTACGATTATGGCCCAGGGCTACACTTTAAGAATATGTAAACGTCTATATTATGAGAACCTCAGAATCCAAAATCTTCCCTTTTTCTTTATATTGATATAACAAATTATCATGCGATCCTCTACCATGCGTCTTCGAAATTAGAGCTAGAAGTAAAGTTCCATTGCACCCCTCTAATTACTTCTTTGTCCATGAGTGCAATTAATTTTCTATTAGTTTACCCTTTTTTTTGTTAAGAAATCATAAACGAGGTTATGGGGTTTTATTTAATATCCAAATACTACATGAAAATTGAGCACTCTCTCCTAAGAATCTCGAATTGACACCTCAAGTGAATACGATTAGTCTTTGGACAACCAAATTGTGGATCTCAAATATGAAATAGTCTCGCTCTCCACTTTATGCAACATATTTTCAAAATACTAAGATTTTTTTTTTTTTTTTATTTAGAAATGAATCGCTACGATTGATAAGTTAAGAAACATGCATGCATGAATGCAAGTTCACTAATTGCTAAGGACCATTGGTCAGTCCACAAATTGGCCATCTAGTGGTAGATGATTATTTTTTAAACTAAATAAATTTAGTTGGTCAACGGCTTAGCCTATTACGTACATGTTGTCTATTGTACTGTTCAATTCGTCCATTCGTTACGATGACCCAGGCCAATGTCATCTCTCTAGTTAGGAAATAGACTCGCACTACAGTCTCAGAAAAATAAAGTGTTCAACTTTATTCACTGTCTGTAAACAATAGTTTGTTTCATATTTGGCCTGTAATTGTGTTTTTCTATTTTGCGAATTGTTCGCCCAAAAATAATTAGATCATATGTTTGGTATTGCAATTTTATGATGTATTGCTTACAAATATATTGATGGAATAAATACAATTTATTACTAGATCATTAAAACGTACAACACATGTGCATGTTAAATTTGTTTATTTTTTAAGAGATAATGAAAATGAATATTCAAATAATATGTATTTGAGAAAAAAAATTTGACAAGTAAATCGGAAAGAAAATCTATTTTTATAAGTCATAGTAAAAAATATATATATATATATAATTTAAAGAAAAAAAGGACAAAGAAAAGAAAAAACTGGAAATGAAAATATTGCGGACATATTTGGGAAAATTATTTAAGAGGGACAAATTAAAAGGAGGAAGGGTAAGGCTTTAAGAAAATGGGCAAAAACCTGGACAAAATGACCAAAGTAAATGTTTAAATAGTAACCAAATAAAAGAAAAAGATATTTAAATAAGGACACATTTATGAAAAAAGTTTTAATAGAGAAATTAAAAATAAGGTAGCTATTAATTCATATTCTATAAACTAATATTTTAAAAGATAGAAGAAAATTATCTAGGTGTGCACATATCTAAAAAAAACTATTACACATTAAAGATAAAAATAGAAGAAAGTCTAATTGATGACATATACATTTTAAATAAAAGTCATACGATTTTAAAGAGGGGGGGGGGGGGGGGGGGGGGGGGGGGTTTGTTATATAAGCTAAGTGGACAGAACAAGAAAACATCCAAAAAAACAAAAAAGGGCATAAATAGTAACCTAGCTTATGTACTAGTAATAGTAATAATAATAGAATAGTAATTAAAATAATAATAATAATAATAATAATAATAATAATAATAGTAATACTAGTAGAAAATTTGGCACCTCTTTATAATTTTACTATTTATAATAATAAAGTTGATTATTTTTCTATTTCATAACATTTTATTAAATAATTAAATTAAAATGATAAATAGATAAAAATATCCTTATCTCTTTATTTTCTTCTCTTTTTAATTTATTGGAATAGTTTTCATATATCTCCGACTCCGTTCGCCAGCCAATCTCTAGTCACCGGCCGTGATAAGTCACTAGTCGCTGGCTTGTGTCCGATTGTTGATCGCTGGCACGTCACCGCTCACTGGCCGATCACCGATAGAATGCAAAATAAATTCTGTTAGAATGCAAAATGAATTTGGATAGAATGCAAAACGAATTTCGTTAAAATGCAAAATGAATTCTATTAGAATTCAAAATGATATTGGATTGTATCAGAATTTGAGATGACAAAACGGACTCTGATAGAATACAAAACATATTATATTAGAATGCAAAATTGATTCTATCATAATACAAAATTAATTCTTCCAAAATCCGAGAAGGCAAAACGGATTCTGATAAAAGATACAATATATTCTGATATAATACAAAACTTATGTATAGGGAAAAGTATTTTGAAGTTTCTTATATAAATTTCTTTTGTTTTTTACTTTGTTTGCTTGATTCGATGAATTGTGTTATCTGTTCAGTACTGTATATTATATATATTATATGCACACACTCACTCACACTGTACATATGCACATATATGTATATAATTACATATAAAATCAGAGAGATTTAAAGAGAAAGAGGACCGTAGTTTTTTAAGGATTCCATTGGGATTATTGATTACAACCCAATCAAGACGCCAACCGGGTGTAGACCATCTCTATGATATAGAACCAAGTGTAACAATAGGCACAATGAATTTCATGATTTTAGTATTGTGAACTTTAGAAAAGTACTTGAACATCTCGATATAATCCATCAGAAGCATGTGTTATTTTTCTTGTGAATGATTTACTTGTTTTTGGTGGTTTGTTTGTCGAGAAAATTTAATTTTATTGGTTTGGTTTGTTTTTTGGTGATTTATTTGTCAGTTTTCTTGCTTGCACTTGTTTTTCGGGAAACTTTTTGTTATTGTAGGATGAAAATAAAAGCATCAATGATTTTGCGTTTCAATTACATATGCGAAAAAAAACTATGAGAATCCATTTTGAATTTGCTCAGAATCTATTTTGTATTTTATCAGAATATGTTTTTCCTTCTCAAATTCTGATAGAATCCTTTGCATTCTGATATAATTCATTTTGCATTTGATAGAATCTGTTTTTATCGACTGTTTTGCATTCTATTTGACCGTTTTGCCTTTCAGATTCTCATAGAACCCGTTTTAGATTCTATCAGAATCCTTTTTGTATTTAATCAAAAATCCTGTTTGCATTCCATTAGAATGTGTTTTGCATTTTATCAATGCATTGCCTTGTCAGATTCTGGTAGAATCTATTTTACATTCTGATATAATCAATTTTGCATTCTAATAGATTCCGTTTTGCATTCTATCAGAATCTGAACGTTTTGCATTTTATCGGAATCCTTTTTGCCTTTTCAGATTGTGGTAGAATTCAAACTGGATTCTAACAGAATCTCTCTGACTATTGGACTGGATACATCCGGCCATCTTTATTGAAATCTAAAAAATAGATATTCTATCATAATCCATTTTGGATTCTAATAAAATCTCTCTAACGACTAACATTGACACTGATGACCAGAGTGGATACGTCTGGTCAGCTTCAATATGAAAAAAAAAATTTATGGCGACCGGCGAGCAGAGCAAGATATATTTAGTTATCTTTGTTGAAATTTGAAAAGAATAATTTCGACAATTGGAGACCGTCGGTGACCGATGACTGGTGCTGAAGATAGATAGGTGATTGGCCAGTGAACAGTATCAGAGATATATAAAAAAAAATTTAAATAAATAAAAAAGAAAAGAAAAAAAGAGATATTGATATTTTTATCTATTTACTATTTTTTTCATGTAATTATTTAATTAAATATCATGAAATGACAAAATTATCAACTTTACTCTCATGGATGACAAAATTATAGAGAGGTGCTAAATTTAGGACATTCTTGCTTCTAATAATAAAAATAATAATAATAACAATAATAATAATTGTAGATGCTAGAAATCTACTATCAAATTTCGACTAAAATTATATCATAAAAAAATCAACATACATAAATTATTAGGGTTCTTGGACATCGTACATGAGAATCACAAAACAATCATAATTGAAAAATGTAAATAATAAAGAGAAATAAAAACAATAAAAGACAGTAACACCAAAATTTAGAGAGGTTCATCGGAATGGTACTATGTCCTCTGAGTCTGGAGTTTCATTATACACAAATTTTGAGTATAAAGGTTACAATTTCTGGGTATAATCAGGCAAAATAATAATAAGTAAATGGCTAAAACATACTCCAAATGAGAAGGGACTTCCTCTATTTATAGAGGAAAAGTAGTAGGTCTGGATCCGTGGGATAGTAGTGGACAATTTCCCACTACTCGAATAATTCAGAATGTGTATAACAACATGGGTCACGATGCCTCGATTGGTAGTGGACTTGGCGGTTATAGAAACTGATCTTCCATCATTCATCATTCTACGAGCATTGAATAATAAACTGATCACCATCCGTGACGAGCAATAATTGAGCATGCATCGAGTAATTGAATGCCATAATTCGTTGTTCATTTCATTGAGCCATGTGTTAATCTGATCAAAACACTTGGTAATTATATGTGCTTCAAATGGACATTGAGACCAATATTGAGTAATTGACGGATCACTTCTCGATGTTCGTCGATACCTTTGTAGGTGATAAGTTGGTTATTGGGCCAGGCCCAAGTATTTGAGTTTATTATTGCGTAATGAGCAATCAATGGACTATGGTTTGTTATTCACCGCTCGTTGGTCCAACATACATGGTGACCTAGGCATATCGTAATGGGGAGACGAAGTACGACCTTAATAGATAGCCCAACACTCTATCGAGCAGTGATTTTAGATGGAGTGTTCGACGCTCATCATTCGTAGTATAATGCTTATTGGTTATCTGAGTGGGTGAATCAGTCAATCACACAGGTCTGGTGATTGCTGAAACAAATCAATTACATGCGTCGAGCCTAAAAAAAAAAAAAAAGAAATCTGCTTTACACATGGCGAATGTTGATTAGATGAACTGAAACAACGACCTATTTTGAAATTTAAAAAGGCGCGAACTAAATTTTTTGAGCGACAATCTGAAGTGCCTCGTGATTCTTACCGTCTGATCAGGGATGATCCATGCATGTGAGCCAGTTGATCTCTTCTGAAGGGTTATAACCCTTAGGCTTCCTTTCATTTCTCCCTATTTGTTCTGCTAATCCTGGGAAAAGCATCCTCAAAGTTCTCTTGGGTCTCTGAGTCCACAAAAAATTTCCAGGGATGATTTCTCATCTTTGATTATCTGTTCTGCATTTCTATTCCAAAAATTCTATTTTTATGTTGATTCTGAGTCATTTGAAGTTGGTTTTAAGTGATTTCACCGAGTGTGTGATTTGGTTTGGTGATTTGTGGGTCCTTTCTGGGTTTTCCTTGAGTTTTTAGGTTCATATTCTTGAAACTCGTCCTTAGATTTATAGGATTAAGAGAAAGTAAGGGTTTCGATTCAAAAACCTTCCATTGCTTGATTTTAAATCTATTTGTGAACTCCTAACATAGACTAGTCAAGAGGTAAGAGGCCCCTAGAGGAGAACGTCGACACTCCCGCGAGCATCAATCTAGATGACAGTAATGCCAAAGATGACGAATTGGTGTCTGCTCTTTGACGATCGAGGGAGGAGCACAAATGGGAGGAAAACAGGATGGGTGCTAGGACGAGTGATGAGGCATCTGAAAGGAACCGTCCAGCGGTGGTATCGAGCATTGGAGCCCTATTTATCTCTCCAATTGCTCGATTGACCAGGCCTCC
Organism: Ficus hispida; assembly: GCA_025413025.1. NCBI lineage: Eukaryota > Viridiplantae > Streptophyta > Magnoliopsida > Rosales > Moraceae > Ficus > Ficus hispida. Next base: position 18,103,139 of record CM046366.1, on the reverse strand, counting down.
ACACCGAATAAGCATGGAATCATTCCTACGAATGATGAACATTATTCCGTTCTAATAGAAAAGGACCTGGCACCCATTAGAGGTTGATATAGGTTCTTCAATGAAGTCCAGCTACGTCTCCCTTTCTCAAATGAACGAGTGGACACAGTTTTCGAGGGATGGATTTGCATGTACGTTAAGTACTTTGAGTGCGGACTTTGATTACCGATCCATCCACTCATCATTCAATGTATGAATAACTATCAGCTGGTAATTCCTTAGATGATGCTGATTAGTATGTGGGTATTCCTTGGGCTAATAGTGATCACCTATAAAGTGGATGTTGAGTTGATAGTCAACCACTTCCTTACTCTTTACTATCCATAAGAGAATACAATGGATTATGGTCGATACTTGATGTACTTGAGGCGAAAGAAACAAGTGGTCGGGGAGACAATGAATGCCAATAGATATTGGCAAGATGGGTATTCCTCCATGCTAGTGAACAAGAAATCGTTAGAGGCACTAACGATTGCATTCCACCCTTATGGGGTCCCCGTCGTAAGTCTCAAACATAGAATATCGATTGTTGGAGTTAGGTTTTTCATTTTCAGTATACTAACCTCTAACTTTTTGAATTGCAGTCAAAGAACTAAGGAAGCAGCCACCCAAAGTGCTTTTGTTCAAGGCAAAGCTGGAACGATTACTTGCCCAGCCAAATAGAGAATGGGACAAGATCAACGTACCACATCGATTTAGACAGTCAAGCCTTTGGAGGAATTTTGTCAAAAGTCCATCAGGTATACTCAAAGGAGTCCCCTCTTGGGTTGATTGGCCATTTGTGATCAGAAGAGTGTTGAGGAGATTCTTCGATACTCTGCTGTTCATTGAACCTTTATTTGACAAAGAGGCTTTGATCGCAATACAAGTGCTCAATATGATACGGATTGATTTTCCTTCCCCTAATGAATTGTTTACAAGGAAGTGAATGGATAAGGAGACTACGAAAGCAATGACAATAGCGAAGGCCGTTGAGACTACTTGAAGTTCGATTTCTCCTTCCCTTCCAATCATCGAGTCTCTTCCCAAGCTTTCGAATGTGTTGGAACAGCCCTCCGCCAAAAAACAAAAGGTGGAAGAGAAACAAGCAAGAAGGCTGTAGGGAAGAGGAAGAAGGAGAAGGACAAAGAGATCATTCTCGAGCCGAGCAGTGAGCTTTGAGCTGCAAAAGAGAAGGAGGTAGACATAAAGGTGAACTTGCCTCTAGGGACGAGCCTCCCTGAGAAAAAAAAGGTCATTGTTCAATTGATCTATCAGCTATTCATAAATGCTGATATGGATTTGGTGAGTGACGGCCATATACAAGACCACTTGACAAGTTCTTGTGCGGTGGTGTGAAGATTTATTCACCAAACTTAATCATACTTGCCCTATGAACCACTGGCATTGCTAACCTTTTTTTTTTTTTTTTTTTTTTTTTTTGTAGTGCATTCTCAGGGGCATGGGTTTGATCTACTGTTCAATCGACAAAGCTGTTGAGTGAAAGGAAGGGATCAAGGAACATATGGCCATCAATCAAGTGCAAGCTGAAAAGCTACTGGATATCCAACGCAAGTTCAAAGAAGTTTGTGTCAGTGTTGATGATCTGGCCAAGGAGTTCCAGATGCTCGATCAAACGGCGAAGGATAGGGCCAAGATGTTGGAAGAGCTGGACTGCAAATTTGAGTAGTCGAAAGCCAAAAATGATGCCCTTAAGTAGACCGTCAAGTAAAAGGATGCGGGCATGGCATGACACGTAGCTCGTATGGTCAACGAGTACTTGAAGGCCCCTTTCAAGGCTTGCAACAAGCTCTTGAAAGAGTACAAGCAAGGTCTCCTAATTGAGGGAGATGAGGACGAAGAGACAGAGCTATGCGAAGAGTCCCTCGCTGAAGCTGAAGCCTCTATGTTCACTGCAAAGGTGAACATTAAGCCACCAGCTCCAGCTGTGTTTGAACCCACCGTCAACAAGCCCGGAGTCTCTAAGGCCCTATCCATCAATGAAGCCAAAGACGCCCCTCCAGAGACCAAGAAGGCCGTGGAGCCTTAGTAGTTTTATTTTTATTGTTTTTGGCTTGTATACCATTGTTGTTGTTTGGATAGCGAGTGTTGAGCCCTTGGTTTGTAACTATTTCATTCTAACTTTGCAATTTTTAATGAAATTTCTTTTGCATATTCTTAGTATTGTTGAAATACTTTGGTTAGGAAATGATGAATAAGTTTGCACAATGAACCAACCTAGAAATTTTAGATCGGTTGTGAAACTTTTTTTAGTTAATGAAACCTTGAATACAAAGAGTTCGATGAACCCAATTCATTGCTCAATGAATGTGACATAAGCGAACCACTCCCAACGAGCAATTGAATGTTTGTGAGTTGAAGTGTTGGACGTAAAGTTCTCATAGTACAATGGTGTAACGAACTCAAACAAACCAATAGTTCATTGAAACTATTAGATTTGGGCACTGTGGTCGACAAGGTCGAAAGAATGAGCGAACATGTGATCGATCGTATGAATGAACGATCGATCAAATGGTAAGTGAATGAGCATTTGAGTGAGAGCTATGTTTAGGTAATGGCAAAGCATAATCGCTTGTCCCTTAAAATGGTCCTAAGAGTTTAATTCCTAGGACCCAGGACTGAAATCAAACAACAAATTGTATGGTATCAATAATTTTAATGTATTCCAAGGAAAAGTGTTTTTGTTTTGATAAGGGGCTGCACTCGTTTATAGTTCTACGAGCTACCTACTGCCTATGTATAGGATTAAACCAAACGTAATATGATTGTACGATATGCTTATTTTGGTGAAGTGATTGAACTCGCTTATAGTTTTGCGAGCTTCCTACGTACCCATTTGTATGGCTCAAGTCATACATAGTTCAGGTACAATGTAAATTGGGCATCGACCTACGTAGTTCAGAAGAAACATCAAACATCATACATAGTGGATCGAGCCTTTACAAAATGAGCAATATATAGGAAAATAAAAAATTACAAGAATTGCGTGGAATTACATGTAATATTTCCTAAGATGATATGCGTTACAGCTTCGAAGGACTTCAACACTGTTTAGCATTTTGATGCGGTAAACACCTGGACGAATGACCTTCGAGATGCGATGTAGGCCTTCCCAATTAGTGCCCACCTTACCAGCATTGGGCTTAGTTGTGTTTTGTAAAACTTTGTGAAGAATCAAGTCTCCCTCATTGAAGTTTCGCGGAAGAACCGTTGAGTTGTAACAGCAAGCGACTGACTGTTGGTAGCTCACCATGCGTAGGAGGGATTGATCTCTCTTCTTATCAAGCACGACGAGGTCATCTTGTAGTATCTTTTGGTTCTGTTCTTCGTTCTCTAAAGAGAGTTGGCAACAAAGTGTAGGAATACCAATATCTGTTGGGATAAGTGGTTTGACTTCGAATATGAGAGAGAATGGGGATTCATATGTTACTCATCATGAAGTAGTCTAGTAGGCCCAAAGAGTGCCATGAAGTTCATCAACCCTTCGACCCTTACGGGCTTCGAGCTTTTTCTTCATGTTATGGAGAATCATCTTGTTCGTCACTTCCACTTGTCCATTGCCTTGTGGATACCTTGGAGTGGAGAAGCTTAGATCGATCTTCCACAGCATACAAAACTTATTGAAGTTGCTTAAGATGAACTGCGAACTATTGTCCGTCACGATCTACCGAGGTACGCCGAACCTACAGATGATGTTTTTCCATATGAATCTTTTGAAGTCCACATCTTTGATCTCCATGTAAGGCACTGCTTTGACCCACTTAGTGAAATAATTGGTGAGGACTAACAAATACTTGTGTTGTCTGGGTGCTCATACGAATGGGTTGACGATATCCATCGAATACTTCATGAATGGGTATGGTGAGCTAATGATCGACAAGTATTCTACTAGTTGATGAATGACTGGAGAATGCCACTGGCACTTATCGCACCGTTTGACAATGGTTTCACTGTCGGCAAGCAAGGTGGGCTAGTAGTAGCTTTGGCGTTTGGTCTTATTGTATAAAGACCTCTTGCCAAAGTGATTCCTACGCTCATCTTAATGAATTTCCTTCAACACATAAACTACCTCTTGCTCACGAAGGCAATGAGTGTAGGGCCCATTATATGATCATCAATAGAGTATGCCATAAATGAGTGAGAAACGGGCAGTTTTCATATTGATCTTGTGAGATTCTGATTTATCCTCTAGAAGTGATTCATCCCGCATGCATGCTATAATGGATATTCACTAGTCATCAGCATCGGTCGATGTAGTGATCATGACCCTGTCGGAAATCAAACTCTTGATACTTGGATCTTGACGTACCCAACTGGGATCATTCATCCTATACTTGGCTCGGGTATTAAACTGAGGCTTGCTAGGGATTAGCTTGAGTGTTTAACAACACAATACTTGCTCGATGGTGCACTCATTAAATTGGCATTTGAGGGATTGCATAATTGCTGGGTAAGACTCCATCTGGGGTGTGTATTCTCCAAGTACTTGGTTCATAATGAGCTATGAATCACTTACAACCTTCAGCCTTAGCCCCCAGTGCTTTGGCCAATTGAAGCCTGGCTATCAGAGCTTCATTGAGTAATTAAATGTCATTGTTCGTTGTTCGTTTCGTTGAGCCAGATGTTAATCTGATCAAAACACTTGGTGATTTTATGCGCTTCAAGTGGACATTGAGGCCAATATCAAGTGATCAACGGATCACTGCTGGATGTTTGTCGATACTGTTGTAGGTGATAAGTCGGTTATTAGGCCAGACCCAAGTATTGGAGTTTAGGAATGCGTAACAAGCAATCAATGGTCCGTGGTTCGTTATTCACCACTCGTTGGTCCAACATTCATGGTGACCTAAGCATATTGTAATGGGGAGATGGAGTCTGACCCAAACAATAATAACAATAATAACAACAATAACAAAAATAACAATAACAACAACACGAAAAGCACCAAAGACTGAAAATTATGTTCAATGTATTTATGGTTTAAAAGCACCATATCCGAATAGGTGATTGGTAGGATTGTGCCAAAATAGACATACATTTAGAGTACTGCCCTAGTTATAGTAGCTTCGGTAATCAACAAAATATGTCTTATGATATTTACATCTATTGATGAAATAGTTATATTATCTAGATGTGAGAACCAATATTGACCATCGACGGTCTCTGGTCATCATGCTCATCACCAAGTTGGATCGGTTACTGACGATTATGATAGATTTTTTCTTCATAACCTATTATATTATTTTTCATTATCAACACAAGAACAGCCGGAGCCAATTCCTTTGTTAGCCTTCCAAATTATTTTTCATTAAAAATATAAAATGGTCTCTTTTCTTTTGGTGTGATCTTTTTGGACAACATTCTAGTTGATTATTTTTCCTTTTGAACAAAAAATAGTCAGCCGGCTTTGACTTTGATCGTCATAGAGTATTTGGTAAATTACATTTGATAATCTATCAAATTATTTTTTAATTTCTACACTAAATGGTAGGTCGTCTCAAGCTCTCATCGCAGAGAGTTTTCTTGTAGATTACTTTTAATAAATTGCCATTTTATTTTTCGTTTTCTTCACAAATGATTGGCCGTCTCCGATTCTAGTCATCAGATAGTAATCTAGTAGATTACTTTTTAATAATCCATCAGATTATTTTTCGTCTTCAAAACAAGATTGTTGGCTGATTTCTGCTCGATATAGAGTAGTAATTTTCATAATCTACCAAAATATTTTAGATTTTTTGAACAAATGTCACCTGTTTGTTTTTTTACCGATGACGAATGCCGGTTGTCGGGATAATCTGATAGATTAACAGCAATAATCTTCTAGCAAAATACTTTCCAAAATCAACAAAAAAAACGCATAAAAATATATTCCCATAAAAGGGTAATTCGATAATAAACGGAACATCACAAAACAAGATCACAACTCATGACGGACTATAGTTGGTTCTATGAATGAAGTCATAAAATACTAGTCAAGTGCTTAGAAACTATATGCACTCAAATTTGGGCTATGCAATTGTTCTAATACATGACATGTTGCAGGTAGTTTTAGGCTATGCAAACGAAGTTTTGACACATATGATTCAAATTTGAAAGCTAATGTTGAATATGATCAATAACAAAGAGTGAACTCACTAAAGAACATTGGCATCCAACGTGTTCTTGAAACATTTCCTGCTTGTTTGATTGCTGCAGCCAAAGCAGCAAGAGGAAGTACTGGCAGGACTCTTTAGTTAATGGTAGCGAAAGCGAAAGTGATCAAGAGAAGCAAGTGTTCCTCGGGTTTGAACAGTAGCTTATGGCCATCGATCGTGTCTACAAAGAGGTTGTGGTAAGTGCTAGGATCACATCTTTCATTGGACAAATCTACTCTTTCACTTACTTCGATCGTGCTAGTAAGCTTCCTTGGACACGACACGTACGGTACTTGAGAGAGACAAGATCACAATCTGGAAGGAGAAGGAGGACAAAAGTATAAGAACTAATATCTAATATTTTTCTTGCAATAAGAAATTTAGTAATTAATTAGAGATATTACTCCACAAAAATTTCTTATTTAATAGTTTATAATACATGCAAGTCACATGTCATATGTCACATTTTTATGTGTAATATTAGTGCGCATAGTAATACAAGTCATGACATGAAGCCATTTGCCACTCACAAGATTTCAACAAAACGGGGAGATTAAAATTATAAGTTTAACAAGTCAAAGCTAGTTGAAACTAAGTAACCCTTACTTTACCTCAATAGTAAGCCATTAAGCTTAATTTGTTAGCAAAAGTTGAGCTTCAATGAGGAAAAAAATATATACTTGATAAGTCCCAAGGGTTAATTTCAAAAGTAACACTTGTGGGAAAAATATTATTAAAAATAGCAGTACTACTTTTGTTTTCCTTCATTACTAGTACTGCCACGTCATCAACACTTCTCATATGTTGATCTCAGAAGCATTTAATGGATGCCAGATTTCTAGTTTACCCCTATTTCCCACCAGCCTAAAACTCCCTCATCTACTCTAACCTGATTTCAAACTATTTACAGTATTTTAGAGATAGAAGCTCCCATTTAGAGAGAGAAAGAGTTCCTATCACCCACAAAAACTATCGGAAACTGCTCCATAACCATCCGAAACCACCACCAACGCCCTCTATAAAGCTTTTGGAAGTCTGTGAACGTCGGATAATCTTTTAAAACCAATCATATCCAAGCCCATAAGTTGGCGGAGAAAAATATTACTCCCGAGAAGAGGTCTCTCCGAGTGATGGCTTCGGCAGATAAAATACCAGCGGCGGAGAAAATTTCTAAAAAACCGGTACCAGAAAGAGAGAGAAAGGTGGCCAAGGAAGGATTGAAGGGAAAACAGGGGGAAATCGAAGCTAAGGAATCCAAGAAGGCAAAAAGAGCCGTAAAAGAGAAGATGATCTTAGAAGCTGAAGAAGTAAAAATGTTGCATTTTCGTTTATATATTTGAAAGTTAGCATTTTTAATATACATTCGATAAGAATGTGCATTATACTTGAGAATGTTTGCTAGAAATTGATGAAAATTTGGGACAGAAATCCACTAACTCGGTCAAACTTGTAGGACAAATTTTTCAAATCCTAAGCTAGGAAAATGTGTTTAAAAAATGAGGGATGCTTGGCCTAGGAGCGAATAGAGATGTATGTAAAATTTTATATAAACTATTTTGACTATTTCTTGCTTATGAATTCGGTTTCATTATGAGGTAGAAATAGGAAGATTTTTAGTGAATGCCTATAAATATGTAAAGGGTGGCTTACTAGGCTATTTTTTCTCTCTTCCTTCTCCCTTGCGTGGCTGAGGTTTCCCAGTCAAAAAACTTCAAGAAATCTCTTCAATCTAGGTATAGTATGAGAAGATCAAAGGAAGAACAAGAAACTAGTCACCTACTACAGTAAAAGTTTTTGCGTGTTTTTCTTCCTTTATTCCCATAGTTTTTTTAAGGATGATGAAACTAAAAAAATTTTATCCTGCTTGCTTTGATTTCAGGTTTGTAGCAAAATTTTAAAGTTAGCGAAGGATAGTTCTACAAGAAAACCAAGCTCCTAATTAAGGTGTAAATTTCCTGGCCGCATAATGAATTTTGCCGGAATATGTTTATGGTATATGGTCATATTATAAGCGTGGTTTTTTAATAGAAAATGCTCATATGACTTATGTCTAGACAAAGCTCATGTGGTTTATGCTTAAAGAAGTTTCATGTTCTAGTTATGGTTTGCATGCATGGTTTGTGAAGCATGCTCAAGATGGTATTTTTATGGCTTTGGTCAAGCAAAGTTTGTGTTCTCTTCTTTCTTAATATGTGACATAAATAAAGGCACCAATTTTGACTCAATACTAGGTTCTATGACATGATAAAGGATTATAACAAGCTCAAATGTAGCTAAGTGTGGTTAGTAACTGGGTGAAAGTCTTCGGTAAACCCACGGTTTCCCTGAAGCCACTGGCAGATTTTCTATCCATGTTTCAGGCCCGTTTTGGGCCACTTTTAGGCTGAACTGGGCTTCGAGTTCAACAGAGAAAATGTACTCACTGATGATAAGAACGTTCTTGTGTGAGGTAGCAATCCCGAGATTTCAACTCTAAGATGATGTCTTGGATGTCTTTTCCTGGACATTGCCCAACCTTCTTCTTTTTTTTTTCGTTTAACATACATATAACAGCAACCAAGGTTTTTAGAAAAATGGACCATTTAGAGGCCGAACTAGCTTTCTATCAGAACGTGAAAATTTTAGAACGTCAATAGCCGAACAATTTTTGTGAAGAGAGTTTTGTCAAATTCATGATAGAATAAAAGACACACAGTAAACTTTGCTCATTAAGTTTTAACTTTTTTCCAAGAGCGGACTGTGAGTCCTGGGCAGCGAGCAATAGCACTTTAGAGTTCTTGTGTCGGAGTGAGGCAGCTGTCAAGAGCAAATGACAATCCCACCATTTAGCGTGCTCAAAAAATATTGACAATTTTAATGCAATGATTTATCTTCAGTGATGGCTTGTCGTCACTAATACCGGATATTTAGCAGTTGCTAAAGATAATAACGTCGCTGAAAGAGCTTTTTGTAGTAGTTATGGAAATTTTTTTATTTGTTTTTGGTTCACCAACGTTATATAAATTTGTCGATTTTTTTTTTAATACAAATTTGTTGATTTTTTTCAACCATCATTATACATATAAGTTAAATTACATAAATTTATAGAAAACAGATAAACCATTACTTAATTGTTTTGATGTTATTGTTGAATTCGTAAAACAATTATACGTTGATTATATGTACGCATAATGAAGGTTTTGTAAGAGAAAATGTACAAGATGAAAATATTCTGTCATTCTTCCTTTGAACACAAAACAATGGCTTTCTTTCTCAAATGTGCACAAAAGAAGTTCCCTCATAGAGCACAGTTTTGCGGACAGGGAGGGAGAGAGGTTGAGAGAGAGAGAGAGGGGTTGAGAGGGATAGAGAAAAGCCATGGATTCGATTCTTAATTAAATCGACGGTGAGTCTGCAAAACAGCCACTCTGTTAAAATATAATTAATATTAATTATTTTTTTTCTTATCATTAAGAGTATAATAATCTTTTATCTGCTATTAAAAAATCTTTTATCAGGAAAAATTAGTAATATTTTCTGCAAGCTTATATGAAACTTATTTTTATGATATATTTTAAGTTAAGCATTTAATAAGAACTCTTAACTTTCCTCGCTCCCGACTTAATTATTGAGTTCACACGCGCCCCCCCCCGGCGGCGTCAGCTTCTCCGCTTTCTCATTTCATATATTCATTTTTTTCGGATTTTTAAAATATTTTGGATTAAAAAATTTAGGGCGTTTGCGAGTTCATTTAACAACTGGTGAGCTTGTTGATGCTTACCGTTCGATGCAGATCCTATGGTTAAAAAGAAGTTCCATACCGGTAGGAATAAGATTGTGCCCCTACCATAGAATTGCCCAACTAAAAATACTTGAAACATAACTATCGTACTCTATGCTACTCTGCCACTTGTGCCGTGCAAAGACAAGTCAACATCAATCTACTCATGATTTCATGTGATGTGAAAGCTCAGTAAAATCCTCTTTCCGAAAAATAAAAATAATAAAAAAAAGAAAAGAAAAGAAAAGGAAAAGGAAAAGTAAAAGGAAAAGAAGGTGATGCCACCAATGTTGGCTCAGCCATTCGTGGTGATTTAGAGCTGTCGGTGGAAGGCCATATTTTGGATGATATTCAATCCTTAATCGATCATTTGCGGCAGCCAATGGTGAATCATGTTTGGCGCAATGCCAATTATAACTAGTCCACATTTTAGCTTCTTTTGGCTTTAATTCTAAATATTTACATGTTTGGATTCAAGAGACTCCCTCTATGGTCTCAAATATTATTTCTTCTAACATTAATCAATAAAGACCACAGCTTTCACTAAAAAAAAAAAAAAAAAAAAAATCTTGTGCACCCCTAGTTTACATTAATGGTGTGTTTTTTTTTTATCTATTTTTGTTAACACATTTTATTCATTCTCATCAAAGTATATTAGAATATTTATTCAAATCAGAATAATTTAAATAAATATTTTATTTAAATATAATGTTTAAACAAGACAACTAAATACATATTAAAATATATTTTTAGTTAATGTCATCTAAACGAATCATAAGCTCTTCTATCCATCCCTTACCTCTGTCTTTTCACGAAATTGAAAATAATATAAAAGTACTAAAAAAATCCCTATTATTCCTCGGTCTACTGCCTCCCCTAAACTTTCTCGCCGCTTTTTTCTTTTCTAATTTCTGTAAAAAGATGTTACAGTACCGATTAAAAAAAAAAATCCTTTTTATCTCTCTCCTTCAATCATAAAGCAATCAATTGCTGAATCATTTCTCACCGCATCGTATGCCGTGCCACTCTTGTCTTCGTATTTACTGTTCTCTTTCCACCCACTTATATTTCTGAGTAGGAGTCAATAAATTGGGAGAAGAAGAGGAAAAAGATCAAATTAAAATTTGAATAAACATAAGTAGCATAATAATTTATGATAGATATTATATAGTATATTTAGGGATGGTAACGACGCGGGACAAGATCATGAATACTATACCGTTTCTATCCATGTCCCCAAAATCATAATCATCTTTGTTGGAAGGATTTTTTTCATACCCGTCTCGTTCTTTATTTATTATAAATATACATTTAAAAATTTAATAAATTAAAGTAAAAACAAACGATAAATAGAAACACACCATAAATTTAATTCAAAACTAAAGATGTCACAAACAAAGCAAATTATAAACGTATGTAAATGAAAATCTTAATCATAAAATCATAAAATGTCTCACTTAAAATATTATAAAATCTAAAAACCAAATCTTTATAAAAACACTTAGGCTAAAAAGCTTGAAACAAAAAAAAAAATGTACATAAAATTCTACTTCTTTGTCTATTCCTCAGAGCTCCAATATTCATTTTATGGATCTATACTTTTAAAAATAATTTTTATAAATATAAATGTATGAGATCACATATATATATTGATATAAATGAACGGGGGCGGGACGAGGAGTGCTTCCCCCTTTCCGACCCTACTTATCTTTAGTGATAAGATTTTATCCACATTTATGTTCCTATTCTTAAACTTTATCTCTCATCTCTGCCCCATTTAGGATAGATCCTTATAAGAAATATTGCCATCCCTAAGCATATTATTGATATATTCATATTACCACTATTAGAAATATATATAAAAAAGTACCAATCTCTTCCCCTCTTACTATCCTCCTTTCTCTTCGTCCCCCTCCTCGAACTCCTTGGTAGCCACCATCAGAGGCTATCGATTGTCGTCATCTAAACAGAATACCTAAATAGAAATTTCATATTCACATCCAAATGCAAAATTTAAATACAAAGTAAAAAACAATAAAAAAAAACTCCAAATCTATACCCAACGAAATGCACAAACATCAACAAAAATCTTACAAATACTCGGATTCCGATGGTTCTAGTGGCAACGGCTAAACGGGGGGTAGAAAGAAACAGTTTAGAGAAACCGGAGAGTATTCAAAGTTATAGAAAGAAATGAGAAAATTTAAGACGGGAGAAAATTTTAAAATTTATATGTGAATAGAAAAATGTACAGGAAAAAGTTATCTTTTGTATAGAAAAAATTTAAAATTGACAATTACTGACATTTTTTTATAATTGATGATGGTTTCATTAGAACCGTGGTCAAGTGTCAACATTTGACAACCATTCGTTAAGGGCCAGAATACAAATTTATCTCACTTTTTTTGAAGTGTAATTGACGACGGCCTCAACCTTTGTTTCCTCCTATTTATCTATGTCTACATACAAAATATATATATATATATATATATATATATATATATAGAAAATTGCATAAAGTACTCCCCTTAAAAAATGAAAAATCTAATTCATATCACTCAAAATTTATCTTTGTATTAATTAGCCCCCCCTAAACTTTCTAACTTTGTCACTAGATAAGTTGGTAGTTTTCTGAAAGAGGTTGTCATTTGGCGACATTTTTCAGAAATCTATGTACTACTGCCTTTTCTTTTACCACCAAAAGTTCAACAAATTTCCCTCGTTTGCTGGACATTTTGTTGTAGTGTCACCAGGAATTAAGCAACGAAGAATATTTGATTTGTATTATACGCAAAAAAAAAAAAAAAAAAAAAAAAAAGGAAAATTTGATTTGTATGTATCGAATTATTTTTGCTAGATTATTAGGCGAAAGCAAAAGAATTGGAATAAAGTGTACCTATGATTGAGACTGGATACCAATTTGTCTGACATGACTTACTCTTCTTCAGTATCCAAATATAATGCCCCCCCCCCCCCCCCCCCCCACCCAATACAAATGTTTCCATACCCTGATGCCCATTTCCAGATTTCTCCGTTATTTAGTGATATGTACAACTTAATAATAATTATGATAAATATTAATGAATACGAAAAAGAAGGTTATGAAATGAATAATAAAAATTACCACTCTTTCCATTAGAGTAATATTTTTAACTAATTATTAACTCAGGATTTATGTTTTCATCACCCCATGTTTCTCAACCTCTTGTTCTCTTCCCCTTATATCCCTCCTATTTCAAACTTTTTGAATTAGTAATTAATTGTAGTTAGTCCGTTATAAGCAGGTTACCAATGGTCACCTATTGGGTGTCAATTGAACTTGGTGAGCGATCGTTGGCAAAACCTGTGGCTATGGCCCGATAGCTTACTCCAAAATGGAATACTTTTATTATCCAAATAAAAATTAAAAAAAAAAAAAGATACGGCACAGAATGTGTACTAAATCATCCAATGTTAATTAAAAATTAACTAAGAAACATGAAAAAAAAAAGACAAAAAAAATCACAATCAAATTAATGATTTTGTTTTTTAATGTTAAATGTCGAGAGAGGATAAGTAGCATACAAGGTTTAGAGCATTCTAATTAGATTGGCCCTCAGCTGAAAATCCATTCTATAGTAATCAACCCCCCCACCAGCTCAATTTATTGAGTAAAAGAAAAATTATAATAAGTTCAAAGCAAAAAAGAAGAAAATTACAAATCATTGACAAACTGTGCTAAGAAAAAAAAAAAAAAAAAAAAAAAAAAAAAAAAAAAAAAAAAAAAAACCTAGTTGATCCCTAAAGGACTTTTGTAGTGAGAAAGGGGCGTTGTTAAAAACCCTTGTGGACAAGTAAAAATAGTGCATGAACCATGGAGAACTTTCCATCATGAGAAGTAGAGAAACTATGTTGTATCGAAAAGTGGAGGAGTCTTTAGCGACCACCATCTGCTTGGTGAAATTTGGGAGCAGAAGACCACCAATGAAACGAGTCATGCTAAACCGTAAAACTTGCCAAGCCATCAGCAACAATTTTTTGCTTCCATAAAAATGGGGGAAACATCAAAGAATCTTCCAAAGAGAGTGGTCTAAGCCAGCGAGCTTTGTATTTTCAAAGGATGGAAACTAATCGTTTTCAAAACAAGATCACAACATAAGAAGACTCACAATCAATCCAAAGATTATCCGACTTCAATCGCCAGACTTTCTCAATGGCAATAATGAATCACATCAACTCAGTTTCCAACCTTGGCCGATGTGGAATCCAAACAACAGAAGTGATAAGACTGAGGTCTACCTTTTGCCCGAAGAGAACGGCAGATTACTTTGAGTATGATGCCCGTAACCCAATCAGAGGAACCCGTATCCTTAATTGCCGCTTATCTTAAAAAGTAGTTTGGTTCCTCGCAGACTGAGTGGGCCCAAAAAGCGGCGAAAATGACAGCCTTCCAAAGAGAGGATGGTACGAGGACTGAACTTCTCTTCTGACCAAAATCAAGAAACGGCATTTGACACATTAGTCACATGCATACGGGCGCAGGACACAAGAACAATGCATGAAAAGTTGCTCGATGGACAATAGATTTCTTATCAAGGCGGTAAACGGATGCAGAGAAAAAACCTTGATGTTGTAGGATATCTTCGGTTTGCAACAGTTGCTTATGGGGAATCAACATAATTACCTTCATCATAGAGTTGGTTGGTTACAGAAAAGTTTAATGTAGCACCTTACGTCCCCAAATTGAAAAAGAATCATACGTCGCCTATGACTAAAAAAACTACTGGTGCATTTGGTAAAACAGTTTGAGTTGAAATTTTTAAATTTAAGCTAGTTGACTTTTTAAAAACTAGTTATAATTTTTATTGACTTTTCAGAAAAAGATAAAAAACTGAGATTGTTGACTTTTTAAAAATGTGAGTTTAAGATAGTTTGTCAAACATCCACATACTTCTCTAGAGTAGCAAGTGCATATAGATATATAGTTATACACACACACACACACATATGAAACTCAATAGGCAGCCCTTGTCCAACGTTGCTGACGAATGTGCAATGTTTGGCTAATTCCTTGTTATGATTCGGCCTGGCGTATTCCTATTGTGGAGAATGGAAGAACACCAATCCTTCAACACGAAACCCATGTCTACAAGATTTGTAACTACTTGTAATTCAAAAGTTTAATTTATCAAAATCGTAGCCTGATTATTTATGCATGATTTGCACCTATGGTTTATTTATTTATTTTTTTTAGCCACTCTATATTATTGTTTAAATTATATATATATATATATATTTTTTTTTTGTTCTTGACAATTTTTGTCCGGCAACTAATAGTTTGTTGATCCAGTACTCATCCTAAAGAATTTAGGATGGCATAAAAGCTTTAAGCTAAGAAATCTCCAAATAATACGATTGCAACAATCTTTCAAAAGCAGTATTCAAATTGTAAAACAAGCTGAAGAAATACAATGACAGATGGTATTTTTTTTAAACAAACAATAAATTAATTAAATAGAAAAGAGAAAGGTCTTACAATGAAAGTTATAAAGGCCTAAAAAAAAAATTAGAAAATCCTAAAGATATAAAAATTAAGGGAAATCTCATGTTCATATCATATATATTGCTAAAGGAAAAGAATGAGAAAGTACTAGCGACAAATATTAGCATGTCTCTTTCGACGTAATCAAAAGAATTCCTCAAACACTGATAGAAATATTCTCTGTTAGCTCTATTGGTGTGTCTTATCCTGTGACGTTGAGCACGCTACTCCTACCCCACCAAATATGCTAAAGTAAGGATAGATGAGAGCTTGATGACAATCTTCATCGAACATTATGCTGGTAGTAAATAAGCTTTTATTACATTTAAGATCCCAAGAGGGTTACTCAGCACTCAAACTTTTTACTACTGAACCATCACGATAATCCATTACTACTAGACCATCACACTTGGGCAATGTGTATATATATATATATATTAGTATTATATATATTTATGAGCCCCGGTAATTTTCGTGCCTACTTTGACTCTTATTTAATTTAATTCAATTTGAAGAGCAGAAAATTCGGATCAGCCGACTTAGTATATATAATTTACATATAACATATAGCAAAATTGCAAGAGATAAGACATAATGTATAGGACAAGAAATGAACGTCAGACTATTAGCATGTATTAAAGTAGCTGTACATGCTTAGCTTTGGAGGACACATGTTTATTAAATCCACATGTGGAGTGTACATTAGAGATCATAATGAGAATGAATTCTTCCGAAATGTATCATATAGATGTGTGTGTGTGTGTATATATATATATATATATAAAGATTTAGGTTTTAAAAATCATTATAAAGGTTGTACTAGTCAAATATTGGAGGATGCAAATATAATATATATATATATATATATATATATATATATATTGCAGGGAAGGTCACATGAGGATGGCCTTAAACGAGCAAAATGCTTGACAAAATAGTTGGAGGACTAGATTTACAGAGGAATATTTTGGAGGATGAAAAGGAATAAACAAACTTTTTCGTAGAGGGTATGTGGAAGCAGGGTTTCGCCAAAAGAAAGCAAACAAACAACCCTTTAGACGTACCGTCACTAATTCAGGTCAATGGACCCACCTACTTAATCAATATCTGTACTATTACAACAACCCTTATCATTCACTTGCCGAAAATGCTAACTTGACCGATAATTTCAACTAAATTTTGACTATCAGCAATCTTATGGACACGTGTTGCCAGTTAACATGGCTTCAACATGGTAGGGTACAAAAACTTTCGTCACCATAGCGGTACTAATATCATCAAACCATTAAGCTAGGTCTACATAAAGATCGATCTCACTACACTACATGACATGTTTTTTTTTTGCCCTTCCGAGTAACGATGCAAAATGATAACTCACTTCAAAATTACTAACTAGAACAACTCTAATAGATTGGCACGTAAAATTTTTGTGATATGAAAAAGAAATGAGGATGTTAGTCAAAGAGAAATGCCAACCTAATTAAGATATTTTAGTGTGATAATTATCATTTTTTATAAGAAAAATTATAAGTTGAATAATATCATATCGTTTGAAAATAAATATATGTGATAATTTATAAGTAAAGATATTACCTCCTAATAGTAAGAGACTATTTGTGGTTAAATCCAAGAGAAAAACTATATGGGCACAAGACTCAAAATGGACAATATCATACAAAAAGAAAGCATATATTATTACAAATGGTATCAGAGTCTATACCCAACAGGATGCGTGGTTAATGAGGATGATGGACCCAAAAATGAGAAAGTGATTGTGACAGTCATCAGTCCCTACAAGCAAAATAATAAATTGTGCAGTCGTACATCGTTTAGGAATAAATTTGTGTGATGATTTATAAATAAAAATACCAATTCCTACTAGTATTAAGCCTTTTGGGGTTAAGCCTAATAACAAAACCGCACGGACATGAGATCTAAACAAACAATATCATATAAAAAAAAAAAAGCATACGCCATTACATTTACTACACATGTACTGATTTTTTATTTTTGTGGTTACTACTTATGTTAAAAACGAAAAAAGAAAAAATAGATTGGCACTAACTAATTAACAATACTAAAAATATTAAGGTCTACAAACCATCATACAATATATTATTGGTGACGTTGTAGATTAACATGCCGTCTGTATAATAGATTACATTTGAATATTCATTCAAATTAAATGATTGCATTGCATTTAGATATAGAATTTAAATTATATATTTAAGTAGAATCTATGTTTGGATAATTTTTGTCAAAAGATAATATTTGAATAATGTAAATTTAGAAAAATAACTATGATATAAATTTATAAAAAGTAAAAATTTTGATTTGAATTTGAGTTGAATTGTATAAAATAGTAAAATATTTAAATAATTTTACTCTAATATATAGTGACCCAACTTGTATTTGAGTACAATAATAATTATTTCATTTGAGACTTGTACTCTGAATATTATTAAATTATATCAAATCATGTAAACTGTATGCTACACATACAAATGTTACATGCACATGAAAAGTTCTTGCCATCACATCATGCTCAAACTTAAAAATTTAGGGTCCGTTTAAAAAGATAGCTGAAGTTAGGGTTGGAGATTTGTCAGTTCTTGACCTTTTGGCTTTCTTCTGATGATAATATATTTTTTTGCTTTTTAATTAAACTTATAGTGAGGAGTTTGGTAGAAGATAAATTAAGGCGAAGGTGTCAATTTAATTAAAATATAGTGTCAAATTTTGATATTAATTATTCTCTCATCATTTAATTAGAAAAACATATACATATCAATTTTAAAAGTAGATTTTTTGTAAATTTTTTTTAGATATTATTGAAATTTTTTTTCTGTACGCCTGAACTTGAGGATTTCTCTTTCCTATATAATATGAGATAGATATATGGAAACTACAATAATGGTGATGAAGTTTGATCCACTCCAAAACATAACCTGATTGTGGTAATTATTAGTTTCGATTTATTACTTTTTTTTTTTTTAAACTTTTGTGATTTTTGCTTATAATGTCTGGAAAAATTCTAAACTTAATTGTTAAAAATGGATTAATTCCGAAATTTTCCTAGTAACATCATGTTTTTTTTTTTTAATATGAAAATACCAATTTGTAGTAATAAATCCGAAATTTCATAAACTATAGTTTTTTATGTAGGTATTAGTATAGACAATACAATTTCACACTGAAACAACTTTATCAAGCTAAGTTATGTTTAGGACACTTGTTGAAGTACAGCTCATAATATATATATATATATATACATATATATTTATAGTATGTATATATTCATACTATAAGTAAGAAATCCGTAGTTTAAACAATTATTTTGCTAGTGTCCATTATAAGATAGACATACATAAAATTAAATGTTCCATCAATTTTAAATCTTTTGAGTTAAGTATTTATAAAGTTTAAGTAAGTTAATTAATGATCATGTTAGAAAGGTCATTAAATTACCAATTATGTTTCTTTTTAGTGTAGACTATGAAATATTTCAGGTAAGACAAATATCATTATAACAATTTGTTGGTTTTAAAAGCCATGTAAGTAGAAATTTTGCGGAAGAATCATAATCGATTAGATCGTATACAATACAAATTTTCAAAAAACTTTTCCTCGGTACTTTGTAAATATATTTGTTTAATATATAAATTATGCATAAAAATATAAATATTATCATCGTCCGATTAGGTCGATAACCTCATGAACAATTCAAGTTCAATTACACTGTAGGTCTTCCATACCTAATCTCGATTCTACTCAAACAGGCGGGTAAGCGTCTCATTAATTGAGTAATTATTATTATCTCATCTTTGTGTACTTTATTTTTATTTCTCAACATATGAGGGAACAAAGAGTGCTTACTGAGAATTTTTCTCTCTAAGTTTTCTCTTTCAAAAAAAAAAAAAAAGGCAAAGATTATGATCTCATGATTATCTATTATAGAACCATGAGAAATACCTAATTGAATAATCTTTTTATTTAATTAATTAAATTTTTTAAAAAATAGTCACCTCCCTTTAAAGGGAGTCGGTGAGCGCTACCTGCCACCGAGGCTAGCCCTGGTTGGCGCATGTGTTCTCCCTTGGAGGAGAACTGATTTTCTCTAATTTTCAACATTTAAAAATTGTTTGATGTTTGAATTCAATTATGAAGATAAGATTAATCTAATTTTATTTAAACATATTTCAAACTCAAACTTTCAAACTCTGACAAAAATCTGAACACCATAGGAACTCTCCTTGTGGTGTATACGCCTATTACAATGGGGTGACCATACTAGAACATGCAATTAAGATTTATTTCAATATCACATTATTTAATTTATACAATTAATTCTTTTTTTTAAAGGAATTTATACAATTAATTCTAAAATGATTGATATATTAAAAGTATGTATTAATTTAGAATTCATAAATTATAAATTAATCAATTCAATTAAACACATAACGTTCAAATAGTATGGTGGAAGTGGTATGGTAACTAAATATATTGGCTCTTATGATTTAAATCTCCAAAATTTCGGCAATTAATCAAATTCCTTAATTAATATATTATTTTTATTAATTTCAAAGTTACTCTAGTATAAATTTGGAATTGCACTCAAAAAATTATATATATAATTTAATTGCACTCAAAAAATTATATATATAATTTAATCAAAGAGTTCGAATCGTCGATTGATATAAACATATAGATTAATTCTTTATAAACAATTCACAATTAGAGCTAGGTTTCATCTATCTTTGGATATATCTAATTGTATCTTTCTCCATAATTATAATTGATTCTCTAACTAATAATATATTTATGATTTATGATAACTATTATTATTATTATTCAAGTCTCAAATTAATATTTAAAGGAACTGTCCATTTACTTCGTACTGAAGAATGAACTTCATCTTGTTGAATTAACATTCTCATATATATATATATATATATATATATATATATATATTTTACTTTGTAACGTCTCCAAGATGCAAGAAATGTGTTTCAACATCGTGTGCATCTGTAGAGCGATTAGTCAAAAAACTTAATGCTATAAATAGGAGTCTGTTAATTTATAATTAATTAAGACTATTTCAAGTCATATTGATTATTTTGAATACCAAGAGAAGTTATTAGTGATTTAAATTAATAGTGCTCTTGTCCTGTACCGATGACACCTCAACAAAAATTCGGATAGGATTGTCTTATTCATAATAAAGATTAACCGTGTTAATAATAATTCAATAAAGATATCAACTTTAACCATTTATTATGGACAGTTTTAGATTATTATACTTAAATATTATTCATTATTCTCTTGTATATAACATTTTTATACAATATTTACAGTCACATCAATAATTAAATAATTTTATTATACTTATTAAGTATCAACATATATTAATTAGAAGAATTACCGGAGACTCTCAATCTGAATTAGTCTCCTTTGAAGAATTACATACACGCTAACTGAAAATATTACACGAAGAAATACTCACTGTTCCTTAGTAGAAGCTGTTTATCATTTCACTTGAATGAAATGTCGTCTTTATTATTAAAAAACGCAAAGCCCTTGATCAAACTATGGTACGAGATTCTAAAAATCTGAATGTTAATTTTGGAAGATCTACAATAAAACGCGGTACAAAAGAGTAACGACTTCAATAAAGATTAATTTTACGATTTTGCCCCAATCTTGTCCTACAACTTTAGTGAATTGACAAATTCTATCAATTTTAGTAAATGACGCAAATTCTACAAAATGTTACCTTACATCAAGGATAAAGATCACAGGTTCAGGTTCAACTGTATTTTCAACACTCTGATGTGAACATATTGAACTCCGACTATACCGGTATCCGGATAGAAAATAAAGATCACAGGTTCTGATAATCAAGTTTTAAACAACTTTTCTTCACGAGATTATGTAGATCAATGAATAAAATGACTCAAAATTTGAGAAAGTTTTAGTTAAATTCAAGGGCGGAGGCAGAAAATAGTTTCAGTAGGAGCGCCATAATATGTTATAGATAATTGTTTTCCTAAAAGAATGACGTAAATAATATAACAATTAAATGCGGGCAAAATAAAAAGTTTTTAATACAATGGGTGCATAGTTAAATTTTACATATATTTTTGGAGTAAAAATTAAAATCTCAAATTTTGAGTGGGGCATAGTTGTAAGTTTTCTTATAAAATGGGAACATAATACAAATTTTATAATAATTTTAAGGCTAAAATTCAAATTTTAAAATTATGGATGGGTGCTCTAGCCCCCATTGGTGAGAAACGTGACTCCGTCATTAGTTTAAGTAAATGTATTATTCAAACTTTATAATTTATAGACTTCAAAAGGTTATATTTAAGAAGTCTATACATACATGACCAGACATATAGTCACTTTATATTATGATCCTAAGTAATTCTCAAAGAATGGTGAAAAATCACTAGAGAGGCTCATCTCTGTGTTATCTATTTTTCTACACTAGTTTATCTTCATTACTTTGTGTTATTAGGCCACGATAATTTTTGAGAATATCATTATCGGATCATTTGTTAGGCAATTTCTCACCGTCAAAATTAAGAAAGACCCTAATATATGTGATATTACAGCTGTCATTAACGAAATTTCAAAGCGAATTCACATATACGAGTGCGCTTTCCTCCAACTTTTAATTTCCGTAAAGATTTGGGGTATTCTACTTCATTTTGTTTCATTCAGTGGTGGTTATCAATTTTAAATTTCATATGGGAAACTTGTTAACTCGTTGAAAGTAGTCAGATGGAAAAAGTTCCAAAACCCCAAACTTGTTAACAATTATTAGAAGCAGAAATTTTGCCAATTTGATTTCAAAACTCCCAAATTTATAGACTGTTTTCTCTCTCTTAAATTTTATGAAACTCAAACTTCAAAGTTCATAATTTTCTTATTGCAAGATGAAATAAGAGGATTCCTGTAAGTAAATAAGCTTACAATCTAAGAGGATAAAAATAAGATTCGTATTGTATTCTTTTGGAATATGTACAAATTTTAACAAGATTGCTTATATCATAGTTTATTTTCGATTCACATTTCAAACCAGACACACATTTCAAATCCAATTTACTAGATCACTCAGATCCAAAAAGGTCTATAAATAGGTCGGACTATCCCTAACCCTGACTACTAAACTTCGTTAAAACCCTTCTAGAAAGCTCAAAAAATTTTTTTGGGGGGGGGGGGGGGGGGGGGCGCGGGCGTTGGGAAGAAGGGCACTCAATCTCAGCTTAACAAAATCTATAATCTAAGAGCTTAGTCATATCTCTCGTCAGTAAACAGTTGCAAGTGTCCGGTTTCATCCACGACTTTTCAGGTGTCTGCAAATGTATGGCATTTCTTGCCAGCTTATCTTCTACTTGATTATCTTCTTTGCAAATGTGAGAGACAATATTAAGCAGTATGAATTATTTAGGGGTTATCTTATGATGTTTAAATTCTAGGATTGATCTTTTAGTATTTGAATTTGAATAGGATTAGGATTAGAATTTAGGGATAACTATTTAAAGGCTTCTTTGTTATTTTGCTAGGCGAGTTTTGATCATTATTAATCAAATCCTTTAAGAGTTCTCTCACTTGATTTGTATGATTTTCAGTATTCTGATTAGCATCAACGAATCTAACGCAACCTAGCTTGCAGTTTTTCGGATATTCTTTAAGAATCAATGAATTTTGTGTTTATTATACACTTCTTCTACATCAGGTGGCATAATAAACAACAAATTGAGTTAGGAACAATTTGTTGTTTATGATGCCACCCCATTGCTGAGCTGGCCCGACCCAAGTCAGGCCTGCCGCTATTTTTGTCGAAGAGGTCGTACTCCTCCGACAACATATTGTTGCTTTAGCATTGAAAATCGATGCCCTCACCCCATTGCACCCCGTCGTCATACCGCTACTGAATGATGATGATTTTGTGGATGATGAGCAAGATTTTGACGTCAAACAAATAATCGAAATATTTGATTCAGATCCAATATTTAATGTAAGCAATAACTAAGAAGAAGGTGAAAAAATTGATTTTCATTCAATCTTTGATCCAATCTATGATGAACGTACATTGGAGAAGAGGAGATCAAATTATCAAAAGTTTCCCTACCTTTGACGAAAGTGATGCAAAGAGGAAGAACAATTTTCTTTTATTCCAATTTTTCAAGAAATTGAATGAGAAGATGAATGTCCAATATTTGATGAAGGTGATAAAAAAAGATCTAGCATTTGAATTTAGCATGATCATCATTGAAGAATATTTTCCATAGAAGATTTGAGTTAGACTATAATGCATCCAATATCAAAGAAAATTCTCCACTAGTTGAAGTGAAATCGGCAAGTCATTCAGCTCAAAGATGGATCATTCCAAATTCTTCATGATTGTTCTCAACTCAAATCACTTGAAGCTCCTACAGATACAAGGATGAATCTTCTTCACCATGGAGGGAATGATGCAATATGAAAATAGAATAATTAGAGGGATTATTCGAATTTTAAAAGATTGTCTTTATTTGAATTATTTAGAGATTATCTTATGATGTTTAAATTCTAGGAGTTGTCTTTTAGTATTTGAATTTAAATAGAAATGGGATAGAATTTAGGGATAACTATTTAAATACTTCTTTGTTATTTTGTTAGAAGAGTTTTGATCATTATTAATAAAATTATTTGAGAGTTCCCTGACTTGATTTACGTGATTTTTTAGTATTATAGTTATAATAAACTAATCTCTAATGCAACCTATCTTGCATATTTTCATATATATTTTAAAAATCAACAAATTTACGTATTTATATACACTTCCACTACATCACAATAACAAGCATGTTGACCAAGAATGCATATATATGCTGAGATCCATCTAACCTAAACCTCCAAGGCACCTCCATGATACATGATGAGAGAAGATGCACCAAATGAATGGAGTTACATTACATCCAAAATTCATTCCAACTTTTACAATGAGCATATTCGATTCCAATGACAATATTTCCGAGCAAGATCAAAACCTTTTCACCTGCACCTGTATATTAGTGGTTTTTTCAACTTGTAAAGATTAAAATTCGAAATCTACTTTTTCCCATGAGGGTTTTGCTAAATAATTAATCAAACAACTTAAAAAATAAAAGAAAAGAGGCGTAGCCAAAATGTAGGGTAACTCCAGGAGAAGTAATTTATTTTACCGTACTGATTTGTTAACTAGGCAAGAGTAAATGGAATATTTTAATTGGTAGCTCAAGTTAGGTGGACATAATATTAGCATGACGAACTTAAGTATCATTGCCAAAAACATTTTTTCAATTGCATTTATTTGGTTTGGAACAATAGCAGTAGTTATTAATTTCTTTCTTTTTGGTTGATATGTAGTTACTTTACTCAAAATGAATAAAAAGAAAAAAGAAAAAAGAAAGAAAAATGAAAATAGGCGAAGAGAGTGGGGGAAAAAGAATTGTAGATTAATTTACTCCCTTTTTTGTCAGGACCCGGCGTCTCCGGGGAGAGAAATGCAAAATTCCAAAACCATTGCAGTGTGTTTTGACTAATGGCCCCGCCCAAAAAAAAAAAAAAAAAAAAAGAAGCTATGCGAAATAATTAAAAAAAAAAAAAAAAGAAGAAAGGAAGAAGAAAAATAGAGAAGAAAAATAAACATAAAAAAGAAAGTTAGAGAGAGAGAGAGAGACAAGTGCTTTTGTTAGAGTGTCATTTTCCTATATATACTCTCTAGGCATTAAGGAACCAATATCTCTCCCCGCTTCTTCCGAATATCCTTTCCATATTTTCCTCCTTGTTTTTTAATTGTTGTTTATTAATTTGGAACATATTTTTCCATTCTCTCTCTTCCTGAGCGTGTCTGTTTCATGAGGTGAAGAAAAAGTCCTCCCTTTTTTCCATTCAGCCTTCTTTACAGCACCATTTAGTACCCTTTTCTTATCTCTCTCTGTCCCTTTAATTATTTTCTTGCTTTCGAAGCGCGTACGGGAGATATTTCCCCTCAATCACTTGGATTTGGAACTTATCAAATTCGTTTCAAAATCCCGCTTCTTGTAGTGGATTAAAAATCAGCTTTTTGGATCGAAGATCAGCATTTTGTTGCAGTAGTAATACTATTTTCTGTTGGAACATAGAAGAAGAAATGCCTCAAAGAAACACTAGCACTACTTTCCAAGAATCCTCTCGGAATCAGATCATTCCCGATCTTTCACTCCACATACGCCCTCCGAACAGCGCTCCGTCGTCAATTTGCACCGCAGAGGACGATGCCGGCCAAGCCGAATCCTTGTTCGACATATGGCAAAAAGGCGAAGAACAAGGCGGGATTATTAGGTCATCCCACAGCGACAGCTCGGCCATAGGAGCGATCAGTCCACTGGCCGACACCGAACTCTCTTTGGCAAATCACTCAACGACAGCCTCCGAAGCCGAGAGCCCGTGGAGGAGATCGAATTCTCTGAGCACCCGAGAAGGAGATCACCAAGAAGCTCAAGCGAGGTTTATAAATCGCGGGTTTTCGATGCTCGATGTGTCCGAGAAACAGCTGATGATGATGAACAAACCCATAAAGGGAATCCCGGTCTACAACAGTTTTCCTTTTCCCCTTTCGCTTAATATCGACGAGCAGAGAAGATCAATGGCCTCTAACAAGTTTAGCTTCTATGAAATGCCATATTCTAGTTCATGTTCTTCTTCTTCTTCTTCTTTCTTTAGGCCTTATCATCACAATCAATTTCAGTATTTAAATAATCATCATCATCATCATCGAAACCATCAGTACGGGACTATTACCGGAGCGAGTAATAGTCCAGATTTGTCGAATAGCGGCGGGTTTTTGAGATCGTCAAGATTCATGCCTAAATTACAGAACAAGAGGAACACGAGGGCACCGAGGATGCGTTGGACTAGCTCTCTCCACGCTCGCTTTATTCATGCCGTGGAGCTCCTTGGCGGCCATGAAAGTAAAATAAAAGCTCTAATTTGTTTTACAACATTTTATTGATATAGTTAGTGATATACTTTTTTTGTTCATCTTGTATATAGGGGCGACTCCGAAATCAGTTTTGGAGCTCATGGATGTTAAAGACCTCACACTTGCTCATGTTAAGAGCCATTTACAGGTAAAATTAAGATTTTTTAAGGAATATTTTTAACACTTATTTTATTTCAGTGTTTTTTCTTGTTTCTCTCTCTTCCGTTCTCTTTATCTCGAAGCAATATCTTTGAGTCTTCTGGTGAAAACCGGAAGACTTTGGCAATCCGTGTGACACGGTGCACGAGGGACAGTATGCAGTGATTAATGAATGAGTGAAAGGGTTGAAAAATATTGAACAGTTTGAGTATGCTGGGTTGCTTCGAAACAGGACAACTTTTACTTTTAGAGAGAGAGAGAGAGAAAGAGAGAGAAAAGTAGCCATCATTTCTCAATAATAGAAGCAATTACTGACCTTACCAAACATCAACCTCGTGGTTATTAAAGAAACCCAGAAAAATCCACAACGAGAGAGGAAGCGTCTTATTTTGAAATTTTTTTTTTCTTTCTTTTTTCATTATTTTTTCTCTCTCTCTGTCTGCTACTGGGATTCTATTATTTTTTTTATTCCTTTTAGGAAAATTAAATACTATTTACGCCATCAGCCTGCCAAGCCACCCTTTATTTATTTATTCCCTTATTGACATATATTTTAATTTACTGCTTTCTCTCTCTCTTTTAATTTTTTTTTTCTTCTTTTCTCCTTTTCACACAGATGTATCGAACTGTTAAGAACACTGACAGACCCGTAGCTTCCTCAGGTAAAATTTAGTATTAGTACTGCTTCTATGATTTTTTTTTTTATTCTTTTTAGTTTTGTTTCTCCTTTAGCTGCTTGTATTACATAATTTTTTTTGTTCCATTTTTGCAATATTTGTTCAATGAGTTAAATGTTCATAAATCTCAAAAACACATATATAGATATATAATGCATATATATATATATATATATATATCCTGAACAGGGTCTTGAAACATATAATAACTTGTGTTTAATTAATATATTATAAATCGGACTTTTATTTTGGACTGCTAAATAATGCACTTGGTACTTACACACTAATAAAGATTAGTAACATTCCTATGTTGAATCGGTTGTACATTTTTTACCAAGAAAATCCACACACTACGCCTCCATTTGGTGTTATGTTGGAATTGATATTTTTAAATTCATATTGATTGATTTTTTAAAAATTAGTTATAATTTTTTTTTTTGATTTTTCAGAAAAAGCTAACACTGAAATGAAAAATTTAAGTTTAAGTTGGTTTACCAAACATAGCCTACATATATAAAAATATATGAATGTCTTATACGCGGTGTCACATACCATATGACACTTGTAATTTTTTATTTAGACACTTATAGTAACTAATTATTTATAAGTAACTTCCTATATAAATGTCTCGTAAATGATAAATATTACTAAAAAATATTATCTTTAAATCACTTGAATATTAAAAAAAAAATCATTTTACAAGTGGATTATGAGTCAGGTATCATATAGGAGCCCCTCCCTAGAAGCATACATATATACACACTGAATTAGTTAACCCCAAATGGCAAATGTACGTTTCAATGCATTCATCATTTCTCCACCAAATCAGAATTTGATGAGGCTAATTTTTATTTGTTTAATATTATTATGATTATTATTATGATTTTGTTCAGATGGATCCGGAGAGGATGACATTTTGTCCACAACACCACCCCAGTATTATCAGAACTCAGAGTGTAATTTACTTGTCAACCAGCACGGAGCAACTTCAAATAATGCAGCTTTAAGTTTAGAACAGGACTTGGCCCACCCTTCTGATAACAATCTGCATATTATAAGCAACTCTTCAAGGTACATTACTTATCTCTCTCTTCATTAACTTATTTCGTTTTTGGTTAGTTGGTTTCTCAACTTTTTGCAACGCAATTTTTTTTTTTTTTTTTTTACTTGAAATGTGCATGGGATGGGGGTTATAACTTTTAGATTGTGAGAAATCAAAACTTATTATAATGTGCCTTTTTCTGAATCTAAAAAGTGGTTTCTTTGTGGCAGCTTTTTCTTTTCATATATTTGCTTTCTTTAGTTAATTTCTAGCTTTCTTCTGATCATCCATGTGCATCACTTAGATTTCAAATTTTCAAAAGTATTAATTAAAAGATAAATTCATAATTTGGAGTTGAAAATTGTGTCAAAAAAGGAATTTGTATATGAAAAGAAATGCAGTTAGTACCAAAGCTCAGTTTTCCAAACCCGTTTCCCTTTTTTCGCACATTATGACTTTGTATATAATTTGGAAAACTACGCTTCATTAGAAAATTACAACTTCATTTTAATGGGTTTTTCTTCACTGACTTATCTCAATAATACTACAATCAAGTGGCAATTGAATTTACAACCATTAATGTGGAATGTGCTAAAGCTTTCTCATTTTAGTTTTCCCTTTCTTTTACTGTTAAAAAAAAAAAAAAAAAGGTGCAACCATACAATGTTGGACAAGAATACGCTCTCTAAAAAATAGTCAGTTTTTTGGTCGTGTCCCTCGCGTGAAAAAAAAAAAAAAAAAAGAGTAGAAGTTAAAAAATAAATAAATAAAAGAAGAAGAAGAGAAAGATCACTTTAGAAGAAATCCTGATAAAACCACTCAATTAGATTTTCGTTAGTTTAGTAGTAATCGAGAAAATATATGATGTTAACAATAATAAAAATATAATAATTTACCTATCTACGGGACACTCTTTTCATTTGTACATAAAAACCAGCAGCATTTATCTTCATAAAAAAATTGGCTTTAAACAAGTGAATAATCATCAGCTGAACTGACAATAATTGAAAGTAATTTTCTTTTTGCATCCTCATTATCAAATTATATATACACGCCAGTCTTAACATGGTACATATACGGCCATTAGCAATTTTATTGAACCTAGAGAACATATTAGAGTTAAAGTATCTAACTAACGTACGTTTGTCAGGGTTTCGTGGAAGCGGTTTAGCTTTCTTAATGCAAAATCTGCTCATAACATTGTTTAGATGATTTGTTAGAATAGTTTAAATTTAAAAAATAAAAAAATATGACTTCTAAAAAAAATATTTTTTGAGTAGACACTAAATGTTGTACTAAAGTTCAATAAGGCATCTAAACTTCATTTTGATCACATTCCTTTTTTCATAATTAAAAAAATTTTTAAATCGTTTTGAAATATTAGCTTTTTTTTTTTTTTTTTTTAAAAAGGTGGTACCAAACATTTATACTCCATTTGGCGTTTGAGTTTATCTCAAACTAAACTGTACTTTTTCATTTTAATTTTTATCTTTTTCTGAAAAATCAACAAAATTTATAACTAGTTTTTGAAAAATCAACCAACTCCAATATAAAAATTTCATCTCTAACCAACTTACTAAATGAAAGCTTAGCGAAAATCCATTTATTATTTCTCTTTTTCTATTGATAAGAAAAAAGGAAAAAGTTGTGCAAACCGGATCCTAAATATGAAAAATGCCCACAGATATCCATTAATTAAAAGCTTGGAGAAATCAGATAGATCTATGAGTAAAAGTGTTTTAAAAAATTTTGAACGTGATGATATACACACACATATATATGCCTTGATAAACAAGTACATTTTGCAGTTGTTGTATTTAATATTGCGTGTGTCGTGTGATATCTATTTTATAAACTGAACAACGACCCAAGAAATAACTTTATAGACTTGTATGTTTTGTTTTAGTTAGAATTGATTAAAAGAAACAAATATGTTTTCTCTTGCAGTTTCCTTTAATTTTGTTCATCTTCATGAGGTTGCTTTTCTCTTTCTCTCTCTCTATCTCTCTTTTTTTTTTCTTTTTTTTTTTTTTTGGTTTTTTTAAACTTCAGTTTGTAAGGACTTTATCGTGCAAATTTAACATTGATGAATTTTGTATACCATCGTAATGGTTAAACTGATCATTTCTTCTAGATCTTCTCTTCCTTTTGCTTTTAATATATAATGAAATAAGTAGAGTTGAAGTAAATTGCAAAAAGATACATTCTTATCAAATCGGTTCCTACTTTTAAAGAGAATCCTTAAAACTCCCTACCAAATAATCTACTCATACAAAATGAAAAGTAATTACAAAAGTCATTGTAAAAAACAAACAAAAGCACAAAAGCAAAAGAACAAAACCATCAAATATAAAAATATATGTAGGAATAGACTCATATGTAATACCACATATATGTGGCACTTGTAACTTTCTATCTAATCAACTAACTAATATACTTATTATTAACTTATAATCTAGTCACATGTTATTGTTTAGATATTGATATAAATGATAAGTATCACAAAAAATTATTAAATTAGAACTACATCATTGATACAATATAATGCAATTGTCGTGTTACAAACTGTGGTGTTTGGAAGAGGTGGCGTATAAGAGACTGTATCTGTATGTATATATATGTATACACATAAAAAATAGGGAAAAGTTGAGGGAACAAGGTTTTGTTTCACCTTCTGAATTTATGCTGCAGGGTGTCCGGTAAAGTGATGGATATCCCTCATGACTTTTCTCAATCCAAAACTTGCAACTCTATCCTTCTTGCTTTCTGTGTGTTTAATTATTAGTAGTCCCGTACGTCACGTTATTGAGTTCTCCCATTTCATGTACAAATATATATATATATATATATATATCTTCATTTTATATATGGCTGAATTCTATTTTGAAACAATAACTTGTTTGTTTTCTATTGAAATTTTAGCCGTACTACGGGGGGATGGTTGGAAGGTAATAATCCACGGGATATGGAGGCGCTTATAACAGAAGAAGCCTTGTCATCTCATCAACAAAGTACTAATAAAAACGCCAATCAATTTGAGGTACTGATCTGAAATCAGAGACCAATCTAAGATTGAAAAAGTACCCTTCTATTGCAAGCTGTCTGCTATTCTGAATTTTCCTTCCCCCCGCTCCCCCCCGCCCACCCCCACCCCCCCCCCCCCCCCAAGCTGTATCAATAGATATATCATATCTCTCATAGGTCAATTATGCACTTACTGTATCAATAGATATATCATCATATCTCTCATAGGTGAATTATGCATTTACTTCTCTATGCAGCCTTTTTGAATTTTTTTCATTTAAAGTAGTTCTACATTTTACCAAAATTTACCAGTTGATCATGTCTCTGGTCACCATTATTACTCTATTGAGGGTATTATGATCATGACTATAGGAGGAAGTATTAATTAAACGGACATTTTTATTAAGAAACTATTGTAAATAATAGCATTATTATGAAATAATTAATTTGAATAACAAGATTTTAAAATACTTGAAGTAAATAGTAAATTTACTAAATAAATAGAAGAAAATTTACCAAATAAACAGTACTAAATTTACTTAGTAAATAACATATTTACAACAGGTAAATAACATATTTAGAACAAGTAAATAAATTATTATTACCTATGAAGTATGTTATTTACTGCTATTAGTTCTAAATATATTTGAAACCAATTATTTATTTCGATTATTTTTATAAAAATACTATTTTTTTTCTCACTTTTAGATTTAATAGAGCTAGTCACATTTCTGGTAATGCATAAAAACTTTAAACTTTATAAAAATGTCCGCATTGTGCAAAAATGATCTAATAATTTTCATCGCAAGTGACTATTTTTTAAAATTTCAAGGTGTCACGTGATGGATAACTGTGATTATGTTGGTCAAATTTTTAAAAATTTAACATTTTTATGGTCAAATTAAAAAAAAAAACGATAGGGTCAAGGACAAAAACTGCCAAAAAAAAAAAATATAAAGCAGAGACTAATCGGTCAAAAGTAATGAAGCATAAAACATTGATAATGCGTAGTCTAGGGATCCCAACGCACCAAAACCCTAGTATCATTATTGAGTACTAGTCCTTCATTTTAGAACAGTCTCGTAAAAGATAATGTTTTACATTAATTTGTACGCTACAAAATTTTTTGACTGTTTCTTCATTATTAGTTTATATGTGAAGTCAGTATATAATGTTATTCTAGCTTGCATACGTATGCAATTCCTTAATAATTGTCCTTTAAAAGCACTCTTAATAAAAGGTTCTCTAGAAATTTAAAAAAAAAAATCTTAATAGGAAAATTATACACCAAAAAAAAAAAAAAAATCCGGAGTCTTGGTAATTCAAATGAAACTTTATTAGACTAGTGCCACTATGGTGGCTGGGAAACTCATGACTTCCGAGAGAGCAGCTTTCGCCTCGGATTATATATACGATAAATTAATTTACCGTTTTAATAGTTAACAAAAAATAATTAACTGTCTTGTGGATTTGTCAAATTCATCGAGGAAAAAGCAAATTTAAACTAAGTGGTAAGAAACTTTTTTTAACTAAGAATTCATTAATTTTAGAAGAATGGTCAGATATTTCAGGTTGAGAGTAAAAGCTCTGCACCAATATAGATATAAGTTAACTCCTCGTATTTATTTTTAAGCATATGTTTAGATCGTTAGTTGGAGTTAAAATTTTTAAATTGGAGTTAGTTAACATTTTAAAAACTAATTATAATTTTTATTGACTTTTCAAAAAAAGACAAAAATTCAGTAAAAAAAAATATAGTTTAGTTGGATATAAACTACTGTACTAAACAAAGCTTAAATCTAGAAGCTAATATCTCTCTAACTCTCCATGTCTCCCTACGTTGTAACTTTTTCCTTGATTTTGATCTTAATAAATTACTCATAACTTTTTGACATAGATTCACTAAAAATTTATAAATTTTCCGACTGAAAATTCATAAAGCTTGAGCACTATACTTTATCTGTCACGCAAAGCAAATAATATATATTTATATATATAATTAAAGCAAATTTTACTTTTTTTTCTCCCTTTTGACTTGAAACTCTGAAAATGTAAAATAACATAAAAAGTTAAGAACAACTGCAACTTTTTGCAGGAAAGCAGTTTCACTAAATCAAAAAGCATTGTGGAGTCAAGTCTGATAGGGCACGTGAACCCAAGCTTCGAGTTCAGCTTAGGAAGACCGACTGGAACTGCAAAGAACATAGCTGGTTGACGTCGTTAAATTTTGCATGCCTAAATGTACGTTTTCTTACATTAAAGAAAAATTACAAAAGAAAAAAAAATTGGGAAGGTCAAATATATAGTTATAGATAGTTTGGACAAAAAAGAAGTTACATTTTTTAATTCATGCATGAGAAGCCAGAAAAGGAGTTGATCATGCACCTGTGTATGTATTGTTAATGCTTTCATTTCTTTTTGTCTTTTCATTTTTGTTTTCTCTTTAAGCTGCTATTGGTGGTAAAGTGAGGTCACGGAATCATGTTAAAAAAACTCTCGCTCTAATTTGTTAAATCCCCTGAACTATACATCCTTTTCCATATCTTGCCTTCTGGTTCTTCAAAACTGTTAAAAATATATCTTGATTTATATAAAATAGTTTACAGATCTTCCTCCGTCGACTTATTCCTTCTGTGAACTTAAGGGATTTGCTAACGTGGCATGAACTTAAGGAATTTCAAAATGCCCCCTCGAACTTTTGATTTTGTGTCAATAGTTAACATCAAGTGATAGTTTTCATATAATAATAATTAAACGCTGAATTATTTGTAGTCTCATTTTATCTCCTTGCGTTGTCTTCATATCGTACAGTTGATATATATGGTGAATATCAAGTGATTGGAAAGAAGGGAACCACACTGGCACCTCCGTATTATGCTTAAACTGAGAGAGACTCTCCTTGTGGAAAACAGTTTATATGTCAACACTATTCAATCGCCTTAATCAAAGGATGTAAAAATGCCCACAATAAGACGTCATTGTTATGCCCTAAATGTTGCTGGGACCTTTTTCTAAGGAGGCTATTTTTGTCATTTAAAGAACGTTAAATGGTCAAACTATATTTTTCTCTTAGATTTGACAAAAGGCTGTAACTGTTTTGGAAACCAAGAGTGAAGTATAATCAAGGGGTCTCTACAATTTAAGCAAAGTGTATCTCCATGTTTCCATCATGGAATGGATGAAATGAATCAAAAAATGGATTTTTGCTCAACAATGAAATCTTATTAAAACTGTCTATATCCAGTTCATCATTCGGAACCATATCACATCCCGAATATGATGAAATAGGATGAATTGAGATGGTATTTTATAAATATATAATTACCTTAAATATAATAACTATTTTTTTATCTTCCGATCGCCTGGAAGGGACAAAAGAAACATCTTGAATCTTATTATACCTCAGAACAATACGTTTTTGTTACCACAAGATATATTGACAATTGCGGATTATTTGATTGGAATGAAGTTCAGAATGGGTATGCTTGATGATATGAATCATTTGAGACCATACACAAGGGTGTCGTTGGAAAAGGCTTTATATATATATAATGCATAAAGCATAAATTTAGGGGAAAAAATTTTTGTATTTAAGGAAAATTTTCAGCAATACAAAATTTTATTTTATTTAGTTATTACATTAATGTCGTGGTAACTATCTTTCGATTGTAACATGAAGCAAAAAAAAAAAAAAAGGTTTTTAGATTGTCAATATTGAACCTTGAATTATGCATTTAAGGATATGGAAGAAGATATATTTCATGCTGGTAGTCTTAAACATATATGCAAACATTAAAACAATGTGGGTATTCTGGTCTGACACCTTTATGAAAAAACTTGTAACTTTTCTTTATGTTATTGTAACAATTAGTTGATTACTGTTGGTGTTAATTTTTGCATAAGACCTATTTCATGAGGTTCATGTACTTCTGTCAATGGACCCTATCTATGTACTTAATCCACACTCGGAAAACTCTCATGGGTTGTGATTTAGTGGACTATGATTGTTTTCACCATAGTTAGCAAGGATTATAGATTGACTTTGATACCGTGAAACCAGTCGTAGATGAGTACAATAGAGAAAATAACCTCTGTTTTGTTTTTTGTTTTTTTGTTTTTTTGTTTGTTTTTTTTATTGAATACAAAAGCAATATATAAGGGAAAAAATTACTAACTAAAATTATATTAAGATGTATCCCTATTTTCTTAAGCCTAGGAATCTCTTAGAATCTTATTCAAATTTAAACAACCTTACAACCCTTAAAATCAGTAAACAAAGAGAAATTCACACCTGAAACATTTGGATTTCTAACACTTTGGAAATCAGGAGCAGGCTCTCATGAAGATAACATCTTACTATAAATAGGTCGTCTTTGTTACCATCTGTAGATGCTACAGACCCACAAATAGTGATTTGACAAGAGGAGTATCCATTATCAGAACCTTCTATACCCCTATGGAATCTGCTCTCACAGAGTTGAGAAGAAAATATGTTCTTCCTATTATACTATTTTAGGTACCATTTAGGCCCTAAAATAGATGCATATCTCA
The DNA here is from genome assembly GCA_025413025.1 of Ficus hispida. NCBI lineage: Eukaryota > Viridiplantae > Streptophyta > Magnoliopsida > Rosales > Moraceae > Ficus > Ficus hispida. The sequence continues at coordinate 18,067,236 of CM046366.1, read as the reverse complement.
TCCTCTAAAAAAAAAAAAAAAAAAAAAAAAAAAAAAAAAATTGGTATGAAGTGTAGCAGCTACTCCTGTCAGGGCATGACACAGCGTGCTCCGGCGCTGTCACTGTAGATGCACTTTCATTTCAGACCTGTCATCTCACAGATGCCATTCTTCTACAGACTAGTCAGCTACAGATTCCATTTTCTCCTATAAAATACACCCTCATTTCCACTCCAACACCCAAGCTTCCTTCATCCTACAAAAACTCTCACGAAATCTTCATAGAAACAATTAAAACCCAAAAACTCATCCTAAGATCATCATCTTTATCGTACCTAGCCCATCCTCATTTACTCATCCATCTACTTACAAAAACGCCTACAAAGCACATATGGGTTACCTCCAGAGACAGGCTCTTCAACGCATTTTCCACCACTATCTCTTCTCCCCCTACCTCTCACGATGGCTTGTACTTCTCTTTTATTGTGAATTTCCTTTATTTTGTAGGCTCAAACAAGTGTTTTCCGTTATCTAAGCAAGCAAAGGGGGGTTCCATGTAGCAACTTCCCTTCGGATCTCTTTGTGTCTGGCCGATCCCATCATCACGTTAGAAACCTTGCCAAGGGCACTTCGTCATCCTTTGTCTAGTAGCATCTCTGGACACGTCACCACCACCACTGGCCAACTAGATCAGGACACCACGTTTTCAACCATGTCCACGTTGTACCACTGGGTCTACCGGGTTTCAACAATTTCAACGCAGTATTTTTTCAGTGATACTAGTTGTTACAAGATTCTTAATAGAAGTTACAATTGTCGGACAAGGGACAATTCTCTTATTTTAATGAAGACAATGTGTATCTACTTTTAAGTAGAAGATAGTTTATCTTCATTGGAGAGGGTTACTCCTGGTAGAGGCATTAGTATTTACATATTTATATCTACCGGACTCGACATGAGCGAGATTGATTTATGTAATAAATTATATCTGAACATATCATGCATATTCACTTTGATGACCATTAATGTAATCGTCTCAATCTTGAGTACGTAGGTAAATTCATTTTTATAGGATTTTATTTATCAAGAAGTGAGATTTCTCTATGTATTCTACATGCTGAACGGTATGTTAGGAAATGTAAATAATAATGATCCAAGAGATATGTATAAATATGGAATCTACAGATAATGATGTTCTCTTAAAATTTTATATAGGACTTTTAGGACATTATTAGAAGCCTAGGTCATTTTAGTAAATTTGTAAGAAATTTATAAATAGGAGTGCCCAAGATGATAGCTGGTAGCTCTGAGAAAAAATAGCCGGGAAGGTCATTAGCCAAAAATAAAAAAAAAGGAAAGTAAAGGTTATAAAATGGAGCCTAGCCCTTAATTAAGTCGAGTGTGGATATCATATGGGTAATCATTTGAGCAATGATAAACGAAGTACAGCAATTGAATGGAAAGTTAATTTTAGCTTGATATGTGCATGTCTATCAGGTCCCTTGGTACCTCGAAAAATTTTAAGAATCGAATTTGAATAATTTTCGGTATACAAGTATTGTCAAAATAGTAATTGACTTAAATAGTGCTTGAATTATTTTCAAGGTGACAATTTGATCCTTTTTTTTTCTTTTTAATTTTGGCCGAAAAGACCCTAAACTCTTTAAATGTTGGCACTCTTAGTCATTTCTATCCAATTCAATTAAGTTTCTAATGGAATGAGTCACGTACAATGCATTGATATAATTTGAGAGAGTAATTTAGTAATCTAATAGTAATTAATTTAATAAAAATTAAAAAAATCATTAAAAATTTTTTTGCATTCATCTCTTTCTCCTCCCTCCCTTCCTCTCTCTCTCTCTTCATTTCCTCCCCTCCAATCTAAAGCAGCAAACCCATATCGCGCGGGGTAGGGGGACCGGGGGATGGGGGGCGGGGGATCTAGCTTTCTATGATTGGGTGGGTTGAGTACAACGACGGAGAAAAGAGAAAGAGGGGGGCGAGGAGGGTTGGCATCGCAGGAGATGTAAGTCGTTGCTAGAGATGGAGAATGTCGCCGGATTTGCAAAGGTAGGGGGGGGGGGGACAGGGATGTTTGGGAGAGTTTAGGGGAAAGAGAAATTTGGAGGGTATTTCTGTCTTTTTACTATAAAAATGATAAATTTAGAGACTTTAGGGTCCTCTCGGCTAAAATAAAAAAAAAAACAGGGATCAAATCATAACCTTTGAAAAAATTCAGGGACCATTTAGAGGCCAATTACTCGCTACAAAATTGCAAAACCATTAGAGAACAATGTTGGGATAAATACTTTTAAAGAAACTAGTTGTATTGCACATTGTTCGGGCATGCAGAATAGCAAAGCAAAAATAAAAAATAAAAAATAAACAAAAACAAACGAACAAACGCTATGTAATTTTGACGAGGTTGCTATGTAGGTAGCAGCATGATGATGATGTGACTGCCATATGTTAACCCTTAAATGGGAATGAAAAGTACCTTCGTGTTTTTATATAAAGGTAATAGACTATGCAATTTGATGAAATTTATTTTAAATATAATATGCACAATTTTACTTGTATATATATATATATATATATATATTTTGTAATCGTTCATTATAATAACTAAAGAGGTAAAACATCATAGGTTCTAATACTTAACGATGTCCTTAACTAAATATATGATGTTATCGTATACAAAAGAAAGATATAGTTTCAACGACTTGGTATAAAATAAAGTTTAGAGTTGTGATTCGCTCAATGAAAAGGCAATACCTGACCTCCCAACGTGGCATAGGCGCACACTATAAGCATGAGACTGCACTTTATTAGGTTTTCAAAATTGTTTTGGGCTGAGGCTATTAGCATTGTGGCGCCCATTTTGATCAATAGAGGTCTTTCAGTATAATTGGAATTGCAAAATAATAGAGGTTTTTTTTTTTTCACAGTAAATAACTAAATATATCATGTTAAATATTTATCTTATGGTTTTTAATTTTTTATCCAAACTTTACTTTTGCTGACAACAGTAAAAAACTTATGTTCTGTCTAGACAGCATATGTTTAACCAGCGGCTAGGTCTTAAAGAACTTAATATTCTATTGCAAATGAAATGAAAAATATTTAATTAGAAACCCCAACAATCATGTGCTCGCAAAGTTACAACACAAAAAAGTAAAAATTAATGCCGATTATCTCCTATAAATTTTCAATACTATGTTGACGTTCTCTTATCTAAAATTAATCTACGTACGTGTTCGCATTACATTGATCAAAGTAATTTTTACTGATACACGCTCTATCAATTATCTGCAATTTTTTTTTTTTTCAATTTTTGCTTTTTGTTTTCGAATGTTGAAAGTATTATACCCACAACAGCAATAAAATGACAACAATGCCTAAAATTAAAATAACACAACTATTGTTATACGCACGCAACAATCAGAGTTTAGCAACATCCAATGACCTTTTTCTCTTCTTTTTGTCGTGCTTCTATATATATATATATATATATATATATATATATATATATATATATCAGTGATTTTCTCTCTCAGCAGTGCCGTTTTTCATTGTTCTCCACAAATATATTTCATAAGTTTATATTTTATTTTTGGATTATTATTATCTACACCACTCAATTTTAAGGTTATTTTCCCTTGTCCACTGAACTTTAAAAACTCCCACTCTGCCGTCTTAAACCATAAATCAGCCCATACTTAACCCCTTCCACTATTATGTAGTAAAAACAAACCGAAAAAACATGAGTTAAGCAAAGTCGAGTGATTCTTTTTTTTTTTTTTAACATAAATCCTAACAGACTGAATTTAGTAAGACTAATTCTACTTTTTTCTATCTAATTTTAATAAAAAAATTTGATAAAAAGGGTTAAGTGAGATAAATTCAAAGTTCAGATAGTAAAGAGAGTTTTTAAAGTTTAAAAGATAAAGTGAGAATGATCCTAAAATTTAAAGGATATAAATGAGAATAATCCTTTGTTTTTTTTTTTTTTTGACATTTTAATTCTAGGTCGTCCCTCATTTTTCAACAATAAAAATTGTACGTCAATGCCGGTATTTACTATTATTAAGTCGGATCAATACTATTTGTAATCAATATGGGTCTCTGGTAGCGGTCTTTGGTCATGAAGGAGTATTCTGGTATAATACTTTTGATAATCTATTGGATTACTATTTATACTTTACTAGATTATTTTTAATGTTATATTAGATTCTTTTTTAAACTCTACCAGGTTATTTATTATATTTTAGCATATTATTCATAATATTATAGAAGATTAATTATCGTAAATGACAAGATTAATTAGTGTTTCACTGTATTAATCATAAAAATTTGTTGAAAAACTCATATTCCCAAAAAAATTGTATTTAATTATTTAAAAAACAAGCCCTATGATATGAACCTCGTCAAGAATAACGAGACCCGAATACAATTAAGAACCCAAGATCGTTTTACGATCAGATTTGAATGGAACCTCGACTCGTTATTTATAATGAAACAAGAACCTCCGTATATTGTAGACGCCACAATGAAAATTCATTTGATAAATAATTGTTGAACACCATAAGAATAATTCTTGATAAGTTTAAATAATTCTTCAAAGAACCAAAGATAAAATCTCTCAAATTTCTAAATAATAACCTATCTTCTTTTTTTTCCATAGGCGCCTATTAATAGGCTGAATTATTACAAAGAACATTCATAAAATAGCTTAACTACATGCCTTCTTAATTAATATTAAAATATAGTAATAATAGCTTTTACTTGCCTAATATAGAAACAGGAAACAATTTAAAAATTAAATGACTGTACACGACGAAAAAAAATAGAAAAGAAAAGTGGACTAATGAGCTAAAAAAATAAAGGATGAATGATGGCTGAATATTCAGCAATAATAATAATAATAATAATAATAATAATAAGAAACTAAATAGTTTTGAGTTTTTCTTTCTTGATTCACACGCCTATTGCATGGATTTGCATGACCAATCTTCTTGATCCGAATTGACCTTGATGATATGGACCAACCTTTGTTGTCCCTCATTGGTAAGCATGCCCAAATCCTCTTGCTGAACTTTCCAGATTAAATTATTGAGTTATTCCTTGAAGTGTTTAGCTTGAGCTCTTGTCACCAGACCCACAAGAACTTTGATTGGTTCTTCAACTTCAAGCTTCTTAGCAGTCGAGCCCTCATCATTCCCCTCCCTCTTGAAAAAGATTTGTTCTCAAATCATCACCTACATCAAATGAGACAAGTCAGCAACATTAAAAGTATCTCTAATATTGTACTTACCTAGTAGATCGAATTTGTACACATTATCATTAATGCGCTTGAGAACTTGAAATGGTCCATCCCCTCATGGAAGAAGCTTTGATTGTCTTTGAGTTAGAAACTTCTCCTTATGCATGTGCAACCACACCCAATCTCCCGGCTCAAAAATAACTTCGTTTCATCCTTTGTTGGCATGTTTGGCACATTGGTCCATCTTTTTCTCAATGTTGAGTCTTGTCGTCTCATGAATCTGTTTAGCAATTTCAGCTTTCTATTAACCATCTAAATTCACAAACTCAGACAAAAGTAAAGGATTTAAATCCAAAAGAGTTAATGGATTAAAACCATACACAATTTCAAAAGGTGAAAATTTAGTAGTAGAATGAACAGATCTGTTGTAAGCAAACTCAACATATGTGGCAAACACTCTTCCCATATTTTGATATTCTTTTTAATGATTACTCTTAATAAAGTAAACAAAGTCATACTCACTACTTCAGTTTGACCATCATTTTGTGTAGGACAAGCTGTAGAAAACAATAACTTGGTTCCTAACTTACTCAACAAAGTCTTCCAAAAGTAACTCAAGAACTTAGCATCTCTATCCAAAACAATTATTCTAGGCATATCATGTTACCTAACAATTTCGCGAAAGAACAAACAAGCAACATTAGAAGCATCATCAGTTTTGTGACATGGAATAAAATGTGCCACCTTAGAAAATCTTTCCACCACCACAAAAATAGAATCCCGATCCTTTTGACCTAGGCAATCCTAGCATAAAATCTATCAAAATGGCAATCTAAGGGATACTAGGAATTGGTAATGGGGTGTACAAACCGTGGGGTTGAACTCATGACTTAGCTTGCCTGCAAGTGACACATCTCTCATAAATCCTCTCAACGTCTCTTTTCATGCGAAGCCAATAAAAATGTTCTTGTATCACTCCTAGGGTTTTAGCTACACCAAAATACCTCATCAACCCTCCATCATAGGCTTCTCTCACTGACAAGTCCCTCAAAGAATAATTAGGCAGACACAACTTATTTTTCCGAAACAAATAATTATCCTGCCTAAAATATTCCTCAAAAGCAATCATCTCACAGGACAAATACAACTCACTAAAATCTTGGTCTATTAGGTACAACTCTTTAATGGGCTTAAAACCAAACAATTTAGCGTAAAGAGTAGAAATCAATGCATACTTGCGAGAAAGTGCATGGGCCACCATATTGTCCTTACCTTGTTTGTACTTGATCACAAATGGAAATGGCTCAATGAACTCCATCCATTATGCATATCTCTTGTTCAGCTTGTGTTGCTCCTTTAAATGCTTTAAGGATTCATGATCCGTGTGGATCACAAATTACTTAGCCAATAGGTAATGCTGCCATGTGTCCAACACTCTTATCAATACATGCATTTCTTTATCATAAGTAGGGTAGTTCAAGGCTACTGCATTTAGTTTCTCACTGAAGCAAGCAATTGGTTTTCCATCCTACATAAGAGCAGCTCCAATACCTATACTTGATGCACACATTCAATCTCAAATGCTTTAGAAAAAATAGGTAAATCTAGCAAATGTGGTTTTGTTAATTTTTCTTTGATCAACTGGAATGTCGCCTCTTGCTCTTCTGCCCATTTGAATCCAACATTTGTCTTAATGACCTCGGTAAGGGGACCAGCGATGGTACTGAAATCTTTCACGAACCTCCAACAGAAACTAGCAAGTCCATGAAAACTTCTAACCTACCCTATACTTGTTGGTCTTGGCCATTCTTGTATTCCGCGGACTTTTCTTCATCAACCTCAATTCCTTTGGCACTAACAATATAACCTAAGAAAACAAGCTTATTGGTATAAAAAGTAAACTTTTTCAGGTAAGCAAACAATTTTTTTTTTCTAAGCACTTCAAAAACCGATTGTAAATACATCGAATGATCATCCAAGTTTTTGCTGTAAATGAGAACATCATCAAAATAAATCACAACAAATTTCCCAAGGAAAGGATGTAAAACATGATTCATTAAACACATAAAAGTGATACGTACATTGGTTAATCCAAAAGGCATAACTAAGCATTCATACAATCCATATTTAGTTTTGAATGTAGTTTTCCATTCATCACCGTCCTTCATTCTTGTTTGATGATAACCACTCTTTAGATCAATATTAGAAAACACACAAGCACTATGCAACTCATCTAACATGTCATCTAAACAAGGAATAGGAAAACAATACTTTACCGTGATGTTGTTGATGGTTCGGTAATCAACATATATTCTCCATGTTCCATCCTTCTTAGGTACTAATAACATCGGAACTACGCATAGACTCATACTTTTTCTCACATACCCTTTTTCCATTACCTCCTCGACTTGCCTTTGAAGCTCCTTTGTCTCCTCCGAGTTACTTCTATAAGCTGGTCAATTTAGAATGGTTGCACCAGGCACGAAATCAATTTGATAAGGGCATGAAATCAAATTTGATGCTTGATCCCTCAAATTGGTGGTAATCCGTGTGGCATATCCTCGAGAAAAACATGCTCATAATCTTGCAAAAGAGACACAATAGAACTAGGAAGAGCGGGGTCAAGTTGGATAGTTAAAAATGCAGCCTCCTTGTACACAAGTAGAATCGTTGGCTAGTTTAATTTCAATGTTCTCTTTACATCACTCACTCTTGCATAAAAATTATTTTGTGTTCTCTCTTTTTTTCTCTCATTGGCTAAAGCCTCCTTTTCGTTTTCACTCTCTTTTTTCTCAGCCAATCTCTCTCTTTCTTGACTCTCTCTCTTTCTTGACTCTTTGACTCACTCTCTCTCTCTTGAACTCTTTATTTTTTTATCACTCTCTTTCTTTTGCTGACTCTCCTTTTGTAACTTCACTTGATCTTCATAAACCTATTTTAGAGTTAATGGCACAAAAGTGATGACTCGTTATTTGTGCACCAAAGAGCACTATGAAATCATCATGTTTCGCATGTCGATCAAACTGCCAAGGCCTTCAAAGAAGTGTGTGTCCTACATGCATTGGAACCATATCACACAATACCTCGTCTACATACTTCCTGATTCGGAATGAAACGAGAACTTGCTTGTTGACTCTTACCTCACCACAATCATTCAACCATTGCAGCTTGTAAGGCTATGGGTGCTTTGTTGTTGGTAGCCCTAATTTCTTCACTATGATAGTGCTAGCGACGTTGGTACAACTCCCTCCATCAATGATCATTCTACACACCTTGTCTTAAACATGGCACCTGTTGGGATCTATATGTGCCCTAAGGATAGAAAATCAATATTAGGGATTTTCTGTAAATATGACATTTTGATATTAATAAGAGGAGGTTATTCATGTTTAATAAGTTGTGTCCTATTTACTTTCATTTGTTGATTGTATGGTTGAGCAAACATAAAATACTCCTTGACTGTTGGAAATATATCGGATTACCATATGTATACGGGGTATACATAGAAGACATGGTAATTTGATAACAGTCAAAATAAATAGTCCGCAATCGATGGAATAAGATTTGGGGATCTTATTCATGATAAGATTGTACAAGTTGTCTACTTCCTTGGAGGGATGGTTTGTCTTGACCATCGGATTGGTTCCGAGTGGAAACTTTAATGTATACCAGTATTGAGGTATGACATTGGATTGGACCTAAAGTGTTAATTGATTCGGTTTAATAATTCCGTTTATAAGAATCAATGAAGCTTTGATTATCATTCTGTATTAATCTTAATCCTGAAATGATTACTTGAGTTCGTATCCATGACTTATGTACTTTAATGCACTACAGGTGTCTCACTGTTAATTTATGGTCAATATACTTGTGTTTTGGGTGCATGACTTATGGATAGAGAAATCAAGATTCATAGATATGGAATCCATAGCTATCTTAACGATAGTACATGTTATCTACTTAAAGGCATTATTCGGGGATTGAAAGATAGTATAACAAGATCTTGGCCATCGGTTTACTTTGTGTTCTCTGATGGTTTACCAATTGTATGGTTTTACAATTGGTGGTTCTTTCAATGGAGAATAATGGAACTTGAAGTTAAAATGATTGAAAAGGTAAAACGGAAAAAGTCCTTAATTCAATCATGGATAACATATGGGGATTAAACAAGCGATGAATAAATCATGGAAGAAGCACTGCATGAGAGAGCTTTCGTAATACGGTATGTAAACAGGAGTTCAGCTTCAAACTTTTAATGGAATAGTTTTGAAGTTGATAATTGATGAATAATTAGTCTGGGATTAATTTTTCACAATTATAGGAGCCTCTTTACATATTTCCATCGGGTCCCTCTACTAGCTCATATAGTTCTAAATAGCGTCTCGGGATTTGTTCCTAAAGAGATCGGTAAATTTAAATGGAATTTTGTAATGTCTATTAAGACATGGTACTCTCTAACATGCAATCCGAAAAACAATTGGACATGTAGGATTTGTGTAGACAAATAATATGATTTGTCAACACGTGATTGGTTAACTTGAATTTTAGAAATAAGATTGTGTTTGAATTATTTAATTTTGAAAAACAAAATTTTTCTCTCCTAATCTAAAAGAGGTGCACGGTTTTAGATAGGTGGAGAGAAGAAAATTTTGTTTCAAAATTGTTCAAATATATTCCTAACATTAAATTATTAATTGATTTAAATAATGGAGATTATTTGATGAATTTTTTTTTCTTTAAATATGGTGCACGGATTTTTGAGGAAGAAAAAATTTAAATATTCCATTTATTTAAATTAATTAATATGGTTGATGTTTGTGGAAAATATTAATTCAAATGAGTGAATCTTATTTAAATTCAAAAATGGTTTAAAAGAAATTTGAATCTAGATAGGACTAGGATCTTTTCACTAGTCTAGATTCTTGATTTAAAATTTGAACCACCAATCTATATTTATCCTAAAGTGGCCGAATTTTTTGGAGGAGATTTCTTCTTGAAAAAACGTTTCTAGGTTCAATGAATCTAGCCCTAAAGTTGTATGATCTTTTGGTTCAAAATTTATCCAGAAAAATAATTATTAATTATTTTTCAAGAAGGAATTAAATTTTGAAAAGGATTAGACTTCTATATAAAGGCTAGGAATTCTTGAGAAACCAATTTTTGATAATTTTCAAAGGGGAAAACGTTTTTGTGAGTGAAAGAAAAAATAATTTGGTTTTCTTCTGCTTCAAAAATTCGGTTATCTTGTGAGAAAGAAAAAGAGAGAAAATTCCATTGATTCAAAACTGTGAGGAAGGTTAAACCGAGTGATAATTTTCATAGGAGGTTAACCGGTTCCTGTTTTGTAGTTTTGAAGAAAGAAGTTGGATCGTATTCTCAACGAGGAACATCGGAATTGAGAAGGAGGGATCTAGACTTCGGAAAGCATTACCGGTAGATTGGATTCATAGAACGTGTGCCCACACACACTCTGAGACGTGGAACTCGAGAATAGTAGAGAAGACACGTTGGTCAAACGCTCTAGTGATTCCGGAATCCGAGAAATAAGGTACGTTTGATCATGAATTTAATTTATTGTTATATGCATCATGAGATTCTTTTCGAAACGGCATAAAAAAATTTTAAAACTTCCGCTGCGCCGTAACTCCGATATCGGATCCGTTTTTTCCAACAGCACCTAGTATGGAAAATATTTTCCCATCCTTAGCTTGCACACTTAAGTCTCTCATTGCCACCAGGGTCAACTCACCATGAGCAACACACTCCTCAATCGAAGTGTCCACCAATGATGGCATAGACTCAACATATTCTTCATCCTTGGTTTCGATCTCGCCATTTGTATACATCATCATAACTCTCTTATTCAGGCATTGACTCGATATGTGACCCTTGCTTTGATATTTGAAATACTTAATGTCACGATTGGGAGTGGAAGTAAAGTCATTTTTACCTTGTGAATTGGAAGTCGAGGAAAAAGGCTTGGTTTCGGCCTTAGGGTTGGTCGTGGCTTTCTCTTCTTTCTTTGGATAAGTTGGTTTCCAATGAGTTTGTTCTGAATATTGGCTCAATCATGTACCTCTCCTCTTGAGTTACTTCTCAACTTTTATGGTACCTTATCCTCCAACTCCATGTAATGTTGCAGCTCCACTTGATTGGCAATCTCTTGATTCAAACTACTAAAAATCATGCTATAGTGGCTTCTTGATCCTCGTCTACATTTTTTTGGATCATTGCTACCTCCATCTCTTGGTAGTAATCTTTGACACTCTAATTGCTTTGTTCGAGACTTTTCAACTTCTTGTACAAATTCTGATAATAGTGACTTGGTACAAAATGCCTCCGCATCACTCTTTTCATCTCCTCCTAAATGTCTAATGGTCTTTCTTTATTTTGTATCTTGTTTAACACCAATTGATCCCAGCAAACAATTGCATAGTTAGAAAACTTAATGGCTGCAAGTTTAACCTTCTTCATCTCGGAGTAGTTGTGGCAATCAAAAACTAGCTCCATCTTCTTTTCCCACTCTAGATAAGCCTTGGGGTCATTCTTGCCTTGAAACAAAGACACCTTCATCTTAATGCTGCCCAGATTATTGCCCTCCCGATTCCTATCTCTTTTAATCCATCGAAACCTCCTAATGCTGCCCACTGTGTGTCTATCGTCCTCCTCCTCAAAACCGCCATTGTGGAACTCCTCAAAGTCCTCCACTCCATATCTCGGTTGAACTCTTTCCCTCCTATGCACATTGGGAGCCATTTATGGCTGCCCCTGATTGGCATATTCCACTCTATCCAACCGTACATTGACTTGCTCTAATTCTACCCTCATCATCTGCCTCATCTCTCCCACCAAAGCTTCCGTGTATAGCCTTGGATCCGTCCCTCTTTGAGCTTTTTTATGGTTGTGTTGAGATATGATTTCTGCAAGAGATAAGTTATAAACAAAAACAAACAAAAAAAAGGGACCTCACAATTCTCTCCCTCTTGTATTTCACTCAAGGATTATGTTTCACTCAACACTCGTGTTTTTCAGATAAAATATTTGGCTTTTACCCTTAAATAATCTCACACTCCTGCATTTTTCTACTCATGGTAATTCTCTTTCAGTTCCTATCAAACTAATCAAACAAGAACAAGAATTTCTAGCAAACAACTCCTTCACAACTTACCAACGAGATTTTAATTTTAAGAACTCCGAATGTGTCACACAAATTTCCAACAAGAATTTCCAATAAGAATATGTTTCACACTAAATTTTTTTTCTTTTCAAAAGAAACTCAATCAGATTCAATGATTCTTCTTCTTTTTTTTTTTTTTACCTTTTTTTTGTGCAATATCAAGAACTGAAATTAAAGCTACAGCAAGGAAAGGAGGGGAAAAAAAAAGAATTCGACCGAAAAGAAAAGGGAAATTCGGCCAACTAAAGTTTGGAAAGAGATTGGGAAACTAAGCTAAAAAACAAAAGGGATAGGCAATCATGAGGCCAGAACTTGGCTTTGATACCAAATGATATGAACCTCATCAAGAATAATGAGACCTGAACACAATTAGGTACTCAAGATCATTCTATGATCAGTTTGAATGGAACCTCGACTCGTTGTTTATAATGAAACAGGAACCTTGGTATATTGTAGACGCTACAAATGGTAATGGAAATCTATTTGATAAGTCATTGTTGAACACCACAAGAATAATTCTTGATAAGTTTGAATAGTTCTTCAAAGAACCAAAGAAAAAAGCTCTCAAATTTCTGAATAATTACCTGTCCTCTTTTTTTTCCATAGGCGCCCATTAATACGTTGAATTATTACAAAGAACGTTCCTAAAATAGTTTAATTACATGCCTTCTTAATTAATATTAAAATCTAGTAATAATTACTTTTACTTGTCTCAAATAGAAAAAGGAAACAATCTAAAAATTAAATCACTGTACATGCCAAAAAAAATAGAAAAAGAAAGTGGACTAATGAGCTAATAAAATAAAGGATGAATAATGGCTGAATATTCAGCAACAATAAAAAAAAAAAAAAAAAAAAAAAAGAACTAAATATTTTTTAGTTTCTCTTTCTTGATTCACACGCCTATTGCATGGATTTGCATGACTGATCTTCTTGATCTAAATTGACCTTGATGATGTGGACGAACCTTTGTTGTACTTTATTAGTGAACACGCCCAAATCCTCTTGCTGAACCTTCAGGATTAAATTGTTGAGTTTTTCCTTAAAGTGTTTAGCTCAAGCTCTTGTTATCATACCCACTGGAACTTTTATTGGTTCTTCAACTTCAAGCTTCTTAGCAACCATGCCCTCATCATCCTAACCACCAAACTGAAAATAAACCCTAATCCCCAAAAATAGAAAATCCCTTAATAAAAATAAAACAACCTAATGGGATTCCCATCTCTCCCCTCCCTTAACAACTAGTGCCACCACCGATGACGAAGATCCAACAAGCTGTGATGCACAAACCATTGCACAAAGAGAGAGAAAGATGCAAAGAAAGAGAGGAGAAAAGGAGACACGCAGAGAGAGAGAGGGGAGTGAGAAAGAGGCGTGACAGCCTATCACTAAGGTTGATACCATTAGATCTCCAATTGTGAACAACGAACTAGATCACAATTACGACCGAGCTCTTACAAGCCATGATGCACAGACCATCACGTGAAGAGAGAAGAGAAAAAGGAAGGCTCAGAGAGAGAAAGAGCCGTGGAGACTCTGATCAATGAGATCGATACTGTCAGTTCTTCAATCATGAATGACATCATCCGATCTCGATGCAGAGACCGTTGTGTAGAGGGAGAGAAGGAAGTGAGATCGCTCGGACCCGAAGGGAGAAAGCTAAAGGAGGGAGAAATGGAAAAAGAAGAGGAATAGAAGAGAGAGGAAAGGGAAGCGATGGAGGTAAAAGGGAGAGAAGAGAGAGAATGGGCAGAGGAAGAGAGAGAACGGTGGATACGAGAGAGAAAGGAAAAAAGGAGAGAGAATTGATATGAGGTAGATCTATCAAGATATTTTAGTTATTCTATCATAAAATAAAAAAAATAAAAAAAAGGTCATACAAAAAAAGAAGGGTAAAAGTTCCAACTAACCATTAAAAGAGGGCAAAAATCCTAAACATGTATATTAGAGGGGCAATTTTAACAATTTCTTCCTAAAACTTCTTCAAAAAAAGAAAAAACTTAAATTGGTTAAAACTCTTGAGATAGAAAATCAATCTTCTACTAAAAATATAGGTGGAAGATACCTCGTTAAAACTTGCACATAATAAAACCCAATAAGAAAAATCCATGCTCTTCGTACCATGTAAAGTCTCAACACTTCTACATATAATATAATGATGTCAACCAAAAGATCTTCTCTACCATGCTTATTCTCACGAACCAGTTTGTGTGTGGGAACACTTCTTATGGTCCTCTTACTACAACGTGAACAGTTAAAGGATTCAAAGGGCACAATGGCTAGGAATGTTTATTAGATCGAGCTAAAAGATTCAATGGTTAGCTTGATCATATGTTTGTCATGAGAGGAGTCACTCCCTATAATAGATTGACTAGCGCACTTGCCAATGAAACCTATGGCCCGTCTAACAAAGCTTTTGCTTTTGTTTTCGTCATTAGAAACAATTAGCAAAAGTTGTGCCTTTTCATTAAGAATTTGGGATCCATAGTTTTTTAGGTCTAAATAATTTTTAAAATTTTCTAGTAAGTAAAAAAAATGTTAAATTGAAATTTAATATATGTAACTTAAACTCTAATATAAGTGGTAAATTTTATTTGAAAGAGCTTTTTCTAAAGCAATATTTTCTAATTTTGATAGGGAGCTCTTTTCGAGACGAAAAGTTTTTCTTGAGACTGTAAGCTCTTCTGACATAACATTTAAACACTTTCAAAAGCAACTTTTAAAACTCAGAAAGTCAAAAGTAGCTTCCAGAAGGCACTGTCAAATAAGCCCCGAGCCTTGTTTCATCTTTTATACGAGTTATACTCCTTATGAAACCCAAAAAGCCTACACTAAAGCATCATATCATGTAAATGGACAAACTCGTAAGGTAACCAAGGCCAATTTTAGTGTAATAATTACAAATAACCAATTGGCATTCCAAGTAAATAGTTATACTGTATTTCAACCTATTTCTTGTAAGTGAAAATTCTAATGACAGGAAACAAAAAATTCTAGCTTTTATTTGTTTGTTCATGCTTGACAGAGATCTTACAAATTTATTGTTCGGCGTTTATTGTTTAAACAGTTGATTACAAACTTGGCATTTTTGTAGAATGCAAAGGAAAATAATTTGCATAAGTAGTCGTAAGGTTGTCTAACATTTAGCATTTCTCTGTTAGGTTTATCATTAGTTCAAGTGCAGTCTAAAAACGGAAACACCGCAAAACAGGTTACCTGTTGCCCTGCCATCGGTTCCCCAGAGCGCCTCCTTTGCTAAATGTCAAGGCAACTAACTTGCAGGGCAGTTAAATCCCTGACATCAAAGTGAGAGAAACTCCAACGTTCTGGTGTCAACAGTCTTGGCCCGTTTGGATCAAATATTGTATAACACAGTTTTCTACAGATTTCTAAAAAATGTGAATTTGAATTTAGATTTAAATTGAATTATTGTAAAATAATGAAACATTCTAGTAATATTATACAGTAGTTGACCAAAACAGAGATTACATTAGAGTCTGAAAATAATCATTCAAACGGTTCATCCAAACACACCATAAACAAACAAAAAAAGTCGCACACACAACTTTGTCATGCTCTTGTTGGCATGCAAAATACACTACTTACAGAACACGGTAAATCAGAGCTCAGTCTTCAAGATACAATCTGAAAGATGTTCTAGATTTGAATCCCGTAAAAAACTGGCTAGTCGATCCTCAGGCTAATGGTTGGGACCCAAAAGCGAGAGAAGGAAGGTCCGGTAATGGCCTGATGTTTCTGAATGAACAGCATCATTCAAAGTCTTCTTGTACATCTTGAGGTATTCAGCTTTGATGTACTGCATATCGATTTCAGTCCTTGTGACAATCACCCTTACAAGAGTGCTGTCATTGGTTCCTAATCCTTTCATTGCCTTATGCAACACCTATAAAAACAGTTGCAATAGAAATAAGTTATCCGTTTTTTGTGATGACAAAGAAGATGAGGTTGCAGATAACAATGATAATAACATCGATACAAATCAATAGCATAAATAGTACAGAGAATAAGAGAGGATTAGAGAGAGAGAGAGAGAGCGACAATTTGTGTTACTATTTATTATAGTTGAAGAAACAAAGCACACGATAAGTGTGGAACTGGAGTCATAGTTTAATGGAATAATTAAATTTCTCTGAAAACCAAGTCATTACGTCAGACCAAACTAACCCATTCTACATCGTTTCACGTCTCTTGTTAACTCATGATTTGAGAATTTTTCCATCCAACACTCAAAAGTTTATTCATTTGACTATTCCATCTTTTCTGTTTCTTTTTCCTTATTCCAGTATATAGCTCGTAAAAGATTAACATTCTCTCGGGGATTGTGTGTTCTTTACGGGAAGTAAGGATTGACATCTTCAACACTCAGAAGTAGTAGTTGAATTTGAACAGACTACAGAGGCACGTCTCTGATATCAGTGTCGGAAAAATTTTAATTTTTGCTTCATCCAACTTTCATGGTAGAAAATAGCTACTTGAAGACACTAAAAAGTAAAATTAAATTGTGACAGATCTTCCTGCAGTGATAATATATATGGTATGCTTGAATTACTGGCGGTTTACCTTAGCAAAATACTTTGCAGGATTCTCAGAGCATCGTAATATTGTCAATAAACCGTGCTCGAAATTTCCGGATGTTTCAGTCTTTACTGCCTGAAAAATGTTAAGACAAGTCAGATATTGTAAGATGAAAACAAAAACTAAAATTCGGAAAGTGTAGGACATAGAAAAAGTTAAGTTAGACCTTTTTCAGTGAGTTCCCATACATGTCACGGTAAGCAGAAGCGATAGCACTCAATTGTGCTCTGCTTCGTTCGCTGAATATGTGGATGAAAGTCTTCTCATCGGTTCCTAGTTTCTTCTCCCCCGCCTTAAACAAAGCTTTTGCATCCTTTAAAGCCATCTCTCTATCAACTTCTAGACCTTCGTAGCGTTGTGTGCTTACATATGATTGTAAAAGCTGTAAATTTTAGAAAATAATTTCGAAGGCATCTTAGTTTTGTGCAAGATTGTGAAACAAGAGAATAAATTAAAACTTGAAAAATAATTTTCTAACTATTTTAACTACAAGAAAAAGTATTAATATTTCAGTCTCTTGTCTGGCCAAGTAACAATCCCTAGCTGAGAGGTCCACCCAATTTCATGAGATGAAAGACGAACTCAGAAAACCTGCCTTTTTATGATCCCCAGAAGTGTATATTTCAATATCATTTTCAAGGTAAGATCCAAATCTGGAATGGTAAATTTGTTTAAAATGCTGTATTTGTGATGGTGTGCGAGAACATATTATTTCAGTCGCCGCTTCCAAATGAGGTACGTCTGGATTAAATGACCGCTTCACAATTAGGGCATCACGTCCAGCCGGATCATGCATCCAGAGAAGAATTGCTGTCTGAATATTGAGAAGCAAAACAGATAAGAAATAATGAAAAAAAAAAGTGCCTCTAATGATTTCAGTATTGATATAGAGCTTCGAGATAAAAGAACATCAACACTGTTGGATTCAACATTAACAGATTTTCTCAAATGATTAGAAGGAAAAAAAATTAGGTGAAACGGGCAATGTTTAATGAACTAGGTTAGCCTTAGGGTTTAGAGGGGTTTAATATCGCTACCTCTAGCTTGCCACTAAGCTCCGACTCTAAACGTTTCAGAATGTCCTCGGAATACATTGCTCTGTATTCTTGTTGGATAAGAGAGCGCTGTGTTGCATCCCTATGAGCAAGAATATTGATAACTGCTTCGGTATCACAGCCAAACCCTGAAAGAATAGGCCTCAATAAATTAGAAACAAAACAAATACCAGTAATCCAAGCAGGTGACAACTCATCTTTTCACTCAATTGCATGTTTCATATGAAGAATGACAAGACAATCTAATTGGAAATGTAATAAATGCTTTTGGAAGCATGTTAACAGTTTCCATGACACTTCTAATTTTGTGGGAGTTTAAATCAGTATGTTCTCTAACAGATTTCATTAAGTAAAACACTAGCGAAAGTTTGTGATCCAAGAATTCAAAGTCCCAAAATCAACTTTTCATTACTTCTTTTGTTTGTATAAGTTCAACTTGTCATTTGAATGTGTAAACAATCATCAAGTCGGTTACATGCCATACCTCAACCGTCGACCCCTTGGAATATATTTTCTTTTCGTTCTTCTTTTTAACATATGAACAAGCTTCAATCAGCACTAGTATACTCTACTAAGGATTCTCGTGCCGTACTTCTTGTTCTAAGAGAACATGGCTTGACATCAAAATTATAGTGCGTCATAATAGCGAAAGGAAGATGTGAAAATTGTGAGTTGTGAAAAGATTCTATGAGGTCCTACTGACCAAGGATTGTCATACCCTTCTATAAGCCATTCATCAATGTTGTAATGACTAGGAAATCTCACATACATTTTCTCTTCCTTCCCCTGTTTCTCGCAAATATGCCATTTCAAAACAAGTATTCATTTTCTCTAATTTGTCTTCTCAAATATATAGCAACAATTTACCTCAAATCATGCATAATATACATGTTTAAAACATAAGTACATGCATTTTCCTGACAGAAGAATGAGAGAATTCAACATCCAATTATATCTTTTCTTCCCCTGTCTCTCGCGAATATTTACTTCAACGAATATCTAACCGAAAACACATTCCTTATTCCAAGGAAATCTGACCCCAAAAAACTTTATGCCAAAAAAAGCTCATGACAATGTGGTTTCATTTCATCTGAGAAAAGAGCAGAAGGATAAAAGAATGGATCTCAAAACACTCTCCATAAATATATATATCAATCTTCTTACTCAAAAACGGTTACCTTCAAATCAGCAGAAATATTCTCAAAGTTTGGAATCTTAATTTGAGAATTTTGTGGTATGATATGAAAGAGATAAGATAGCTTTAGTGTAAGATTATATCAGAGTCATATCAAATTTCAACAACTTTAAGAAATTTTACAAAGAGTCTAGCGTTAAAACTCGTCCAACCACTACAGTATTTTGATCTGCTATGATAAGTAGCAATAAAAACGTTAGTGAATTTGTGTTGTACGGTATTTGTCTTATCTTCAGTGTAAAATCTGACTAAAATAATCAGTTTGGTCTATAAAGAAGACTTGTGGTAAAGGTTCAATCATTGTTACACAATTCTATTATTGCTTTGTTTACTTTGTTTTTAATTTTAATTTTTTTTTTTAATTTATTCACAAAGTGACTGGAGATTCATCTCACGAAGCAAAATCCACGGAGGGAGGGCGCTACGCATTTATTTCCAAGTTTCCAACAAAATATTGTAATTTTTTTTTTTTGGCCCCTCTTTAACTAGGGTTTTTATACGAATACCAGATTAATTACATAGGAATTTGCCAAAATGACTACCTCAAAAATTGAAATTAACAAAATAACCTTCTTTTATTTTAAGATCAGAACAACCACGATCATTCCTCGTTGTTCAAGATTATTTTGTTAATAAAAATTTTTGGAAAGTCATTTGACAAATAAAAGAAACTGTATGTCGTTTCTCTTAGTTGGCAAATTTATTTGAAATTAAGGAAGTTGAAAGATTCAGAAACATTGCAAAAACCAAACCAAAAAACCGAAATCGAGTGAAAGGAAAGACAAATTTCTGGAATTGAAGAAGGATTAGTATTATTTGTTGGTGTGGTTAATTGAAGAGAGAGAGAGAGAGAGAGAGGAGAGAGAGAGAGTACCCTTAAAAGCACGGTAAAGGTGAATAGCATCGTCTTTGGGAGAGGTGAGAACTGGGGGCACGCTTAGGGTAGACATTGGAGTTGACTGCCGATTTCTCCTCTTCACAAATTACAATTCCACCGAGTCTTGACTGACTAGGCTACGTTTAGGATCTGCAACGCAAGTTTCGAAACCTGCTATTTTTTATTGTCGCTGCAAACCGACATCCCTCTCTCCCTCCCCCCTCCCTCCATTTAATGCATCAAGTCAACAACTGCAGTCAATGCCTTTGTCTTTTTATTTATTTATTTATTTATTGAAATAAAATGTCTGCTTTATTAATTGTCACATCACAGCATTTCCCAGTTTGGTCCCGGACCACCCCTCCAATACCAATAACCACCGCCGACCCAAAGACGGCCGTATCAACATTAAGTTTTAAGCGGCCTTGAGTAGGAAATTGCCAGGTTTCAGCTCCTTCCAATCTCGTCTCAACAGGTGGATTATGAAAAACACGAGGCCATTCACCAAAACTGACCACACCCTCTGGCGCTAACCCTTCTTTACCATGAGCTAAACTATTCCGTTCATTCCAAAGTTTCCACACTATCCAGCAAAAGAGAGCAAAATCATCCCCAATGAGTTCCGCCCCAAGAATTCGAAGAACATCCGAAAAGGGTTGAGGAGCCTTATCCCTTACATAAGTTTTGATATTTATTTCTGACACTGACAGTTAATGCGTTTTTTTAAGCTTTTTTTTTTTGTTTTTTTAGACAATTTTTTATTTTTATTTTTATTTATTTTTACGATTAATTTCAAAACTAACACCTGTATACTTTTTATTATTAAAAATAGCACTAATTTTTTTCCCTTCATAAATAACACTATTACGTCATCAATCCCTTTTTAGGTGAATATATAAAGATATATATGCCCTCAACCAACCCTAAACTGATATTTTTCCCACTTTCCCGCTCCTCCCCCCCCCCCCAATATACAAGTCATAGTAGTTCTAATTTTAATTTTTTCTTTCCTCGTTTTTTTCTCACTGAAGTCTCGCGAACTGTCTCTACACCATTACCCACAAATCTACGCTTACTCTAAGTCCAACAATTCTCTCCCCATCTTTGTTCACTCTATTAAACTCACCCTCTCTATCCTCGTCACAATTGAGCTGAAGCTGTCAGATCTGCTTCTAGTCCATTTGAGTAGAGCTCTTCCCACTTCTAATCAGTAAATATGAGGTAATGCTACTTGTTATTTAGTTTTATTTGTTACTATATGCTTTAAATGGGTATGCGCTTTAAATTATATTCTAAAAAATGATTCTCTGTTAAACTTTTGAGGGTAAGTTATCGGTCTCCTGTAGGACCTGTAGGTAGTAAGATAGATTTCCTGTGTTTTGTGGTCTTTTATTGTAATATATTTTGTTACCAAAAATTTCCTAAACTAATAATAATGGTAAACAACATAATGATCGTTTCGTCATCATACTAATAACCAAGTTGGTCAATAATATTTTTTACCAAATGGAAGTCATGATTTTGACCATAACGAAAAGAAAAAAAAAATTACATTTTCATTTGATAGTGTAACCCAAATGTTCATTGCCATAATCACTAATAGGAGCAACAGCCGAGTAATGACAAATTGAAGTTTTTATCACATTTGAGAGTTAAACGAAAATGGTCATTTCCATAATGACTAAAAGGTCAATTTTATTATGACATATGTGCGAATGGAAAATTTATAGAAATTGATGAAACAATAGGGATTTGAAAACAGAAATTTGAGTTATTATACGTTGTGTATAATGGGAAATTATATAGATTTACCTAACATTTGTTTCGCCTATCATTTGAGATTTGAACAAAACTGTTCATTTTCATAATGACCATCCGGTCATTCTTATTATGACCATCTGGTCATTCTCATTGTGTATAATGGGAAAATTACATGGATTATGTCATCCTGTCATAATCACTAACAGGAGTAACAACTGGGGTTCTAAACGACAAATTGAAGTTTTGATCACATTTGATAGTTGAACGAAAATGGTCATTTTCATAATAACCAAAAGGTCAATTTTATTATGACCTATGTGCGAATGAAAAATCAATAGAAATTGATGAAACAACAGGGGTTTTAAAACAGAAATTTGAGTTGTCATATGTTGTGTATAATGGGGAAATTATATGGATTTGCATAACTTTTGTTTCGCCTATTATTTGAGATTTGAACAAAACTGGTCATTTTCATAATGACCATCCGGTCATTCTCATTGTGATCTGTTTTGAGATATAAGTCACCTCTCTATATATGTCATCATTTTCCCTTACTTTGTAACATAAATATAATATTGACTAACTTGTTGCCGTTTCATTCAGGAATGGATGAGGTTTGTGTTTTCGTTAAGTATAATGTTCAATGGGATGGCAATTGAGATATGTTGGTGGCGAAATGAAGGGAATATTTATGCCTACTAGCGCAACATATGTTGGTCTTATTGAGTTGGTCAGAAGTGTTATTGGAATTAGGGACCTAGACAAGACTATAGTCATGAGATACGCTATTAAACCTGAAATGCCTCATGTGAGGATACAGTGTGATGATGACGTTAAATTCTACATACAATTGAAGAAGAAGGATGTTCATGTGCTTAGCAAATTTCCAATTAGCATGATGTATTGGATGAGTCTGCGGCTGAAGCGATGCCACCGGAGGTAGTGGAAAGCAACCACATAGACGTTCAATCTTCCAGGGAGAGTGGACAAAGTGATGAAGCCATGCAACCTGTGAATGATAGTAATCTGATCATCCTTTCTCCTCATCCTCCTCACATCCCCTCTCCCATATTAGGTCTGGATTTACACACTGAAGATGGAATTGAAAAACAACATCAATTATTAAATAATGACTTATGCATGGATCCTGATGATTGTAATGGCAGGGAATTAAATGTTGCGGATGCTACTCGTTATTCAAACGAGAAAAGTAATACAGCAAGTATTTGAGCCCATTCTATTATCAATACTACTAGAACTCAATTTGTTAATGTACTTAATAGTGATAGTTTATCTGACTCAGTGGTTGTTGCTGATTTTATACCTGTCACAATGCGCATAAATTGTGTTTTTGAGAACAAAAAGTTTCTGCAATATCATCTTCATCACGATGCCATGAGTAAACACTACTAATTCAAGGTGAAGAGGTCGAACTCTACTCTATCACACGTGATATGTATAGATAATGAGAGATGTCCATGACAATTGTGTGTGACTAGGATGAGAGGTAGTTAATTATTTATTGTGAAAAGGTATGACGACGTCCATACTTGTTCAATTGAAATCGTTCAAAAACATCATCGTCAACCCAAGAGTTGGATTATTGGGGAGTGTTTTAAGGCAAAATACTTGGATCCAACTAATACCTCATATAGACCTCGAGAAATAATGTGAGACATCCAGGGTGAATTTGGAGTGTCTTTCAATTATCTTAGAACATGGCGAGGGAAGGAGACTGCACTAACCAGCCTGAGGGGTGATGATGCAGAGTCATACAAATGTAATTTTACTTATCCGGTTATATATTAATGACTAGCATAATAACTTATATATTTATGACATGGTAATTATGTTTTAATAATTATAGTTCTGCCCATCTGGGCTGAAATGGTTAAGAGAAAAAAATCCTACATTCGACATTCATATTGAGACAGACTCAGAAAATTGTTTAAAATACTTCTACATGTGCTTAGCTGTTTTAAAGTACGGTTGGCCTTATTGTTGTCCAGTAATTGCGGTTAATGGATCAGTACTAAAGGCTAAGTTTGGAGGAATGCTGCTTGCATCATGCGGTCACGATGTAAATGGCTCCATATTTCCGCTTGCATTTGGTATCGTACCATCGGAAAGCAATGAATCATGGAGATGGTTTTTCGAGAAGCTAAGGGATTCAATCGGCACGCGAGAGTCTCTTGCTATTGTGTCTGATAGGCATAAGGGTATCGAATATGCAGCCAATATTGTGTATCCAGATGCTGCCTTCAGGATATGCATCCAACACTTGGCTGCAAACTTGAATACTAGGTACAAAAATTTCAAAGGCCCTTTGAAGACATATTTTGACGGTGCATCGATGTCGTATCTTGTAAGTGAGCACCAGCATTATATGGAATCTATCCGTCGTAATAACCCCGACATACACCGATACCTTGTGCAGACAAATCCTACAAAGTGGTCACAAGCATACTTCAATGGACGGAGGTATGCAATCATGACAACCAATATTGTAGAGTCATTGAACAGTGTGGATCGGAAAGTCAGGTTAATGCTAGTTTGATTCTTTGTGGAATGGTTGAGGGAACTAATACAAAGATGGTTTGTCGAGAGACGCGAACAGGCCCTAAAAATAACATCGAAACTGGCCCCCATGACAGAGAAACTGATTCGCATAAACTTCTTATTAGAACTAACAGTAACGGTATGTAATAATGACCATATCATGATGTACGGTATACACAAATTTTTGTCATGATCGGTAATTTTATAATCGACATTTTCCTAATGTTGAAAATGACTTCGAATAAACTAATGTCTAAAACTTCCCTTTGTTACAGCCCCGGCCAGTTGACTAGTTTGAGTACGCAGTGACCAACAATGCTGCCCAAACCTAGATTGTCGATATGAGCGAAAGGACTATACCTATAGACGATTTCAGGTCGATCAAATTCCTTGCTCTCATGCAATGACCATCTGTAATCACCGACGAATTGATCCATACAATTATTGCTTTAAGTACTACACGAAATATTATCTTTATGCATGCTATGCTCCTGTAGTTCATTCGATTGGTAGCGTAGAGGGCTAGGATGTTACTGAAGAAGTCAGATCACAAATTGTCAATCCTCTTAATACAAAGCATCGTCCCATAAGGTCACGGGTTTGTACGATTTTATCCCAAGGTGAAGAACATGAGACTATTCGGTATGGTCAAAGTAATGGTTATAGACACTATCGGTAAACCTGTACTAACTCAGTGTCGTTACGCATATGTCCAACAACAAGCTCCCAGATATTGCTAACAACTCCAAGTTCAGTTATGTGATGATTAATCAGTTATTTTACTTTTATATTATAGGACATTTTACGCACAATTGACATCAAAAATGTATTTCATTTATTCTAAGTACGTATCATGTGCGTTTATGGAATTAAGTGTCAGACGCAATGTTAATGCTCTAGAAACATGGACTTTCTTGATTTTTTGGGCATTTTAGAGTAAATGTCATTCCTGTTATCACTACCTGGTCATAGCAATTATGACCTCTCTCCGCATGGTAAAATAAAAAAATTTAGGATTACTTTATGGATTAACCTGTATTGTAAAATACACATAGATGATATAACACGTCATTAAAAATTAGAGTTAAAAAAAAAAGAATTTGACAAACAAGATAACATTTTTGAGTATTTTAGAGTAAAGGTCATTCCTGTTATGACCACCTGGTCATAACAGTTATGACTTCTATGCTTATGGTGGAACAAAAAGAATTTAGGATTACTTTCTTGATCAACCTGTATTGTAAAATACACACGGATGATATAACACATCATTAAAAATTAGAGTTTCAAAACAATAAGAATTTGACAAATAAGATAACTTTTTTAGGCATTTTAGAGTAAAGGTCATTCATGTTATAACCACCTGATCATAATAGTGATGACCTCTGTGCTTATGGTGAAACAAAAAGAATTTAGGATTGCTTTCAAGATCAACCTGTATTGTAAAATGCACATAGATGATATAACATGTTATTAAAATTGGAGTTAAAAAAAAAAAGAATTTGACACATAAGATAACTTTTTTGGGCATTTTAGAGTAAATGTCATTCCTGTTATGACTATCTGGTCATAACAGTTATGACCTCTGTGCTTAAGATGAAACAAAAAGAATTTAGGATTGCTTTTTGGATCAACCTGTATTGTAAAATATACACGGATGATATAATATGTCATTAAAAAGTGGAGTTAAAAAAAAAAAAAAGAATTTGACAAACAAGATAACATTTTTGGACATTTTAGAATAAAGATCATTCCTGTTATGACCACCTGGTCATAACAGTTATGACTTCTGTACTTATAGTGAAACAAAAAGAATTTAGGATTGCTTTCTTGATTAACCTGCAATGTAAAATACACACGAATGATATAACACGTCATTAAAAATTGGAGTTAAAATAAAAAGGAATTTGACAAACAAGATAACTTTGTTGGGCATTTTAGAGTAAAGGTCATTCTTGTTATGATCATCTAGTCATAACAGTCATGAACTCTGTACTTATGAAGAAACAAAAAGAATTTAGGATTGGTTTCTGGATCAACCTGTATTGTACACATAGATGATACAACACGTCATTAAAAATTAGAGTTAAAAAAAAAAGAATTTAACAAACAAGATAATATTTTTGTGCATTTTAGAGTAAAGGTCATTCTTGTTATGACCACCTGGTCATAACAGTTATGACCTCTGTGCTTATGATGAAACAAAAAAAATTTAGGATTGCTTTCTAGATCAACATGTATTGTAAAATATACACAGATGATATAACACGTCATTAAAAATTGGAGTTAAAATAAAAAGGAATTTGACAAACAAGATAACTTTGGTGGGCATTTTAGAGTAAAGGTCATTCTTATTATGACCATCTAGTCATAACAGTTATGAACTTATGATGAAACAAAAAGAATTTAGGATTGGTTTCTGGATCAACTTGTATTGTAAAATACACATGCATGATACAACACGTCATTAAAAATTAGAGTTAAAAAAAAATTTTGACAAACAAGATAACATTTTTGGGCATTTTAGAGTAAATGTCATTCTTGTTATGGCCAACTGGTCATAACAATTATGACCTCTGTGCTTATGGTGAAATAAAAAAAAAATAGGACTGCTTTCTAGATCAACCTGTATTGTAAAATACACACGGATAATATAACACGGCATTAAAAATTAGAGTTAAAAAAAAAGAATTTGACAAACAAAATAATATTTTTGGGGTATTTTAGAGTAAAGGTCATTCCTGTTATGACCATCTGGTCATAACAGTTATGACCTCTGTACTTATCGTGAAACAAAAAGAATTTAGGATTGCTTTCTGGATCAACCTGTATTGTAAAATACACACAGATAGTATAACACATCATTAAAAATTGGAGTTAAAAAAAATGAATTTGACAAACGAGATAACTTTTTTGGATATTTTAAAGTAAATGTCATTCCTATTATAACCATCTGGTCATAACAGTTATGAACGTGTTTGTATGGTGAAACAAAAAAATTTAGGATTGCTTTTTGGATAAACCTGCATTTTAAAATATGACATGTGATGATATAACACGTCATTTTTGGAGTTTAAAAAAAATAAATAAATTGACACACAAGATAATATTTTTGGACATTTTAGAGTAAAGGTCATTCCTGTTATGACCACCTGTTCATTTCATTTGTTACCGCTTTGCCTACGATTAATTTGTCATGTTAACTTTGATAGTTTACAACAATATACGATATACATAAAAAAAAATGATATACTATGAATAAAACAATGGGGCTATTTACAGTCTCGTAAAGCCAAAAAAAAAAAATTTAATGTTAGTTAAAATGTTAAAAGTCCATATCCTTATCGTCATCATTCTTATAAGTTTGTTCAATCTTACGCTTGGCATGGCACCATAAGTGACATGTTAGCCACTTCCGAAAAATTTACACGCATCCTTGAATTACCCAATAACGGACATCCCTCTTTTCTATCAAGCATTCAGCATATTTAATTGTAAATATTCCACAGTCACCCATGTTGCACGATTGAGAATGAAAAAAAAATTTCACATAAGCATCACAGTTAAGATTGGCACATGAAAAAATTTTCAAAACTTTAACTAACTCATTGGCTTGTTGAGGAATATCTTTCATAATGA
The DNA here is from genome assembly GCA_025413025.1 of Ficus hispida. Taxonomy (NCBI): domain Eukaryota; kingdom Viridiplantae; phylum Streptophyta; class Magnoliopsida; order Rosales; family Moraceae; genus Ficus; species Ficus hispida. The sequence goes on along the minus strand of CM046366.1, from coordinate 18,039,135 downwards.
TGACCGGTATTGGGTAAATTCTTAGAGGTTCTCTTGGTTTGAATTCGAACAAACTTATTCTATCAGCCAGCAATGGAATAAACTTTGACATATATTCCACTCCTTCTCAGACCTTAAAATTATAAGGGCCTTCATGCTGAAGAGAGTCATACACCTCAATGGTCTAGTTCATCAGTTCGAGCTTTATTAATGCCCAATGTTTCAGATCAGCCAAGTGTATTGGCATTAACAAAGTGTTCACTTCAAATTATGATGAACCACATCGGAAGCACACGCCAAGTATGATCTTGAGTAAAGAATCACACGATCCCCAATCGAACATATCTGGTGATTTCTTGTAGAAACGCCACAACGTACCAACCTTTGCACTAAAAAACGTGTCTACCATTGTCACTTTTCATTGTACCAATTCAGGGAACTCCATGATCGTCTTCCTCAAGTAATAAAAAGCAACGTTAATGTGCTGCATAAACAAAACAAAAGCAAATGTATTGTAAAAATTACAGGTCAGCAAACAAAGTACCTTCTTCACGTTAAGATTAACAAAAATTTAAAACATGGATTATTAAAAAATCAAGTACAATACTTACTTCATCCCATAGCCAAACACGAAACATTGCTAATTCATAAAACAAACTTTTTTTTTCTATCACCATGAATCCGAGGTCATGGGGTTTGTCCAATATCTCATACTTGGCATTGTATCGGGGAGGCCATTTACTAAGCATAAAATATTTAAATTGGTGATGACATTAGTAATAAATAAAATTTTCAAATCGAAAGGATAATTATTCGTTATAAACAAATTACCCTAGAGGAGTCTTCTTCAATAATCCTTTATTGATCCACTCCCTGAACTCCTGTAGCTTCTCTTATAGAGGTTCATCTACGAGACCCGATGGGAGGGTATAAATAAGCTTACTTGAAGCATGTGATGGTGAGCCAACCTCAGTCATAAGTTCAGACTGCCGTTGGCCAAGCCTTGATAGTCTGGACCTCTTCTACTTAGGGATCTATAAATGACATATGTGAAATGGGTTAAAATGAAGTATGACTCTTATGAAATAATCAAGATGAATATGTTTGTCAGTAACAGATATTCGTAACAACCACGTCACCGATGCTCTCCTCACTGGCTGCCTCTTCAAACTTTATTTCCTTCTGTTCTCTCATGTCTTCTTTATCATCTTTTTCCTCTTCTTTTTCCTTCTCCGGGTCAGGCACGCTCTCCTCCTTTATTTCTAAAATAGAATCAGATTTTACTTTCGCTTCTCTCTCCTTTCCTTCTAAATATTCCTTAAATTTTTCTTGTATAGTTTCACAACATGTCATAATAAATAGAGCTTTGTATATATGGAAGAACCAAATGATCATCTACATATATGGTATACTCAACATATATTTTCACGATTACCTTATTATTCTCTCCTTCGTAACACACAACTGATGGCCTTTCTCTCTCCTCCTCTACATCTTCCTGCGAAAGCGGAACACAACAACTGGAATTAACATGGATAATTGAAGAAGGACCAAATATTCATTACATATAATAACCCTTCAATCTAACAAAAAACTAACTTGTTGTCATCAATCGTGGATGTTACAAATAATCACATTATCGGTAGTAAGGAACTCCATGACTGCTTGCACACCCATATCCACAACGGCACCGATGTCAGAGTCGATGAACACATCATCTTGCGAGCCGGAGCCGAGGTCATTCGAAGTAGTCTTCAAGGCATCCGACTCATATGTTTGAACATTCTTTTTCTGTCTGGTGCTGACATGGTACACCGTGGTTGCCTTTCCCTATCCCTTCTCTTTCATGTTGTTGGACAACAATTTGAGAACCATTTGCAAGAGTTTGATGGACTTCTTCTGTCCATTTTTAAGATCCTCTAACTTTTTGTTGATTGAGCCCACCTATCCTCGAATCTCTTTTCGAAACTCCCACCACTCAGAATTTGTATCTGTGCTTGGTCGAGGGACAGAAGTCTTGGGAGGTAATTGAGGCACAACCTTTGGGTTCTTCAAATATAGTTGTCTAACCCATGAGTCCTTCAACTCTTCTTTGATTGGCATGATCACAAAACACTTAGGCTACACACATTTGATATTAATAAAAATGAGTAGGGATATGATCAATATGTTAATTACCGACACTGATATTGAATATTAATAAGGTATGGTGAATAAAAAAATGACCACCCACGCACTATTACGATGACCAACAATGGTATTCAGGCTTGCAAATGTACGGTCAATACAGGAATGACCATCTGGTTATTATGTAGATGACCAACACCCGTATTCACTATAGTAGGGGTATGGTCATTATAGGAATGACCATCCCGGTCATTATGTAGATGACCAACACCCGTATTCACTGTAGCAGGGGTATGGTCATTACAGGAATGGCCACCCGGTCATTATATTGATGACTAACAATTGTAATTGACACTTCTTACATAAATATTTAGAAAGTAAATAAATTATTTGTTTTTCACCAACCGCGATAAAAGCAGACATAACACCATCAAACTTTACATTGTCCGCGGTGGTCCACGATAGCATACGCAAGATGGCCTCATCGTACTTGATGGTGAATGGCTGCTATCGATGGGAGGATCTTATATGCCCAAACGAGTAAGGTATGCGGAAAGCCACAATACTGTAATGAACTTTCTCATACTTTTTTAACGGTCTTCTCTTTGAAGACAGCCTGTTTTCAACTGTAATACAAATTATAGCTCGGGTTGCCTCCCATGAGAGAACGTTCTAAGGAAAATCATTGAAATCATCCAAGTTATCGGCCAGGGCAAAAAACTTTGGATCTATCTGAATAGAGTTTGCACTTGATAAAGGAATGCAAAATATCATTTATAGTAGGCTAAGCTTGACAGCATCATCTTCGTTGTCAAAGTTTGCATTCGACAGCTGCAGCCCTAAATGTTTTCTCGACGCACCTCTTAATGTCAAAAAATATATTGTCATTAATCGGTTATCGACCATCGGTGCGAGATGAGTAGACCCTATATATTTCATGCTGGTTATTAGGCAGAACTCATTGATGAAAAATCTTCCCAGGTCTTCACCAATCTCAAACCATAGAGCATCACTCATTCCTGAGTGATCCGACATTCGCATTATAATGTTGTGAAAGACCTTCCCAGCCCAACCTAGAGTATTTAAATTCAGAAACTATTGAATGCATGGCTGATGGATGACGGCCTCGTACTGTAGACAATAACTTTCTCGATTTATTACATGTCTCTGTAATGTTAATGAAAGTGTGTAATAATCGAAATTTTCACGAACTCACAATTTTCTTATAAATAAGAAATTTATAGTTTGTATTATGTGTTTATGTGCAATTTTATGAAAATTATGAATATTAATACAAAATTCATGATTTTATCAGTATATGATTGAGTTCTCGGTAAATTAATTACGAGACTTCATGATAGGCCTTTTAAGTAAAAAGGTATGACGAAATTTCATGAATTCATGATAGTCAAATTTTGACAAGAGAGTCAATGATTGACAAGAAAGTCAATGGTTGACCCGAAAAATCGAAAATGAGGCGGTACGGTTAAATATTTTTCAGTATAAAAATTGTACCGTGTAAAAACCATTTTTACGGATAAAATGGTATGTTTAAGATTCAAAAACCACCATAGAAAATCAAGCACATTAATTAGGTTATCTTGGGCCAAGTGGTTTCAAATTATAAGAAAAATTTTTACACAGTCCATTTTCTACACAGATGAATTTTGGACTGCAGTTTAAAATAACAGTACTAAATTGTACTGTGTATTAGTGAAAGCAGTATTAGAAATATCTGTGTTAAGTTTAAAGTAGACTACATTAAGGAAAAAGCCAAACAAGGCTTTAAGATGACATCACCTAAGCTTGGAATTATGACATCATCCCATTTTTGATTTATGACATCATAAATGGTGGAAACAACTCACACCTAGCCACCTAGCACCATGCATGGCCGGCCACATGGAGGGTCTTTTGGCAAAATTTTGTGCAATTATTTTTGCTCCAAGGATTTATGAGCAAAAGGTGAACCAAAAAGATTTGCAATGTGATCCAAAACCTCACCTATAAATAGGCCAAGGGGGGTGGTCGATTTTTAGTCCAAAAAATCAGAAAAAAACAGCCAAATTCTGCCCATTTTCCCTCTCCAAAAATCTGCAATCTCAAGTGGGTGATTGAGTGAAGAAAAAAATTGAGAAACTTAGGGGTTTTGATGTTGTAGTCTTCGGTTTTCCCTAGCAAGTTCAATCAAAAATTTTGACAGTTTTTGGTGTCCATTTTAGGGGCCAACAGCCGGCTGCCAAGGGGGGGTGAGTGAGTGAGAAAATTTGGATTTAAGAGAGCTTAGTTTAGGTGCAAGCAGCCACCAAGAATCAGCCAATTTTGGTGCCAATTGGTACAACAAAACCGGCCTTGGGTGGTGTCCTAGGAGGAAAAGTTTTGTGAGCCAAACCCTAACCAATTTTTGGAGATAAATCAAGGTAAACCATTCTAGACCTTAATCTCTTTCAATTAAGCATTCAATTTGAAATTTACATGTATTTCAAGTTGAAATTGTAAGAGCATAAGCTCAATTTATTTTGTGCCCAAAGTTAGGAATCTAGGGTTGTGCTTGATCTAGAATTAGGGGTGGTTTGATTTTTATGTGCATGCTTGCTTTAATTTTCTTAATTTGCATACTAAATACTAGTTTATTATATGTCCCAATCTGCCCTAGTGTTGGTGAATGATAATTTTGTGCTAGGTTGCTAGAATTTAATTAGTATGCTTGTTAGGTTTTGTGCAACCGAAATCATGCAACTTAGTTGATCCAATATCAATTAGGTTTGCATGGTGATGTTAGAAATTGTGATTAAAGAAAATTTACACTAGAAAATCGCTGCATGTGTGTATTAGGGCTCCCGCGGTGGCTGGTTGAGCTAGATTCCATGTCTAGGACGTAAAACGAATTCTAAACCGAAAAACTGCCAGGCTCGGGTGGATCCTGACCAGTTTTACGGCAAGCCGATTTTGAGGCCTTTAGAGGCCGAATTAGGCAAAACTTAAAACACAAAAGTTGCTCGGAACAGTTTTTCCTAGAGGGAAGCGCAGATGGATTTGCAAAATGAGGCTCCAATGGCCTCCGTTTTTACGAAAATCCGAGACTAAACTGCCCAGACCTAGTTTACACGACCAGTGGGATTCAAATTAAAACTGGTACGAATCCAAGGAGAACTGGGTTTTTCTTAAAACATGAAAGTTTTAGAATTTCTCAAGAGCAAGAACTTTCGTGAAGACAAGTTTTTCAAATTCCATTTGTATTTTTAAATACAACCTGAACTATAAAAACTGTGCAGAGAACAAGAAATTCCTGTACAGGATTTTCTACAAACATACAGAAAAAAAACTGTATTTTTACATCAACATTTCCTGTTTTGACTATGAAAACTATTTCAAAAGCAGTTTTCAGCCTTAAATGAGTTTTATAAAGTTTTACTTTGAAAACCTCGAATTTTGAAGTAAAACAAAAGATTTTCTAGCCAATTTTCCAAATTGGATTTAAAAGCTAAAGTGTAAAAACAAAAGATGACGAGTGGTAACCGGGAAGGATAACCGAGTTACTAAGGCTTAGGCTCGATAATAAGAATAGTAATTTAATACTAATCATATGGGTTTAATACCCAAGGTTACCTCAAGTAACCTAATGGGTCAAGATAATTAACCACAATCTCTAGGGTTACAATTAGTAACCTAGTAGTTGATCAAAGCTTGTAAAAGGACATATAACCATAATGTTGGAAAGGTTACTAACATTTTATAGGATTCTTATCCTATGTTCTTTCTAATAGCAGGAAGTAACCTGCAGTTGAGGTCAGAGTGGAAATCAACGAAGCCTGGATTACAATAAGTCAGGCAAGTATCGAACCTCACCTACAGTATGAAAATAGTAAATACTATTTTCATATATGCTATGTTAAAATGTACATGCTATGTTGTATGATGTTAAATGATGTTATGTGATGATATGCTATAACATGTTACATATTATGCCATGTTTTCTAAAATGTCATGGTTTTAAAAATGTCATGTTTTCAAGAATGCCATGATATGGCCAATGTTAAAGTTTGAATATGACATAGTGACATCATGAAGCATGTTCACTAATGTTAAATCATATGGTAAGATAATCAAGGAAGGTGTCGTACCAACCTCCCGTGATCGAGGAGGATACATGTTTAAAACCAGTTGTGACATTTACCTCTCGTTGATGCGTGAGGGTCACGTTTTAATTCCCAGAACTGTTAGGGCCTTGCAAACCCTAGCTTTGTCTGGAGGCTGCGCGCTTTCGGTACGTACACTATGGGCCCACATGTTGAGACAAGATAAGTTAAAGATTGAGTCTAAAATGAAGCATAAGACTTTCAATCAATCATAAATGGCTCATGCATAAGTTACATGATGATTGACATGTTTTAAAGATGATTAAATTATTTTTGTGAGATTATGTTTGTACTTGCTGGGCGAAAGCTCACTCTTATATTTCATACTGTAGGTAAAAAGCCTGCAGCTTAAATGGTGGGCTATGCGGACGATGCGGCGGGTGAAGGGCGGTGTGGGATACCACTACGCAAAATTTTCCGCAACCGCTTTTGAATCTCAAAAGTAAATTATGTTATGCAATATGTATGAAGTTTAAAGACTTAAGAAGATATCTTCAGTATAGTATGTATACATGATAAGTTTTTCTCTACAAGATAACTTATGTAAATATGTTTTAAAGAAAAAAAAAATTATTCTCAAATTTTAAAGTAAGATAAGTACAAGTAAGTATGGTGTCGACCCGGCTTGGGAAGTCGGGGCGTCACAAAGTGTTTATTTTTGCCCGAATAATTTCACTATCTGGTACGCGTCAAATATATTAAACCTGCGGTAATGTTAATAGTAACATAAAAGAGTAATTATATTTATACCGTTAAGTAATCATACAAATTACCTGGTATAAAATCACATAAATATGAAATTAATTAATTAATTGATGACCATCAAGTCAACATAAAAGTGACCAACAAGTCATCATAAAAATGACCATCCGGAAATAACATAAAACTGAGTAATAGTTATTATGACCAATAAGTTATCATGAAAATGACCATCCGGAAATAATATAAAACTGAGTAATTATTATTATGACCAGAGTCATTACAAAAATGACTATTACAAAAATTACAAGATGATCACAAATTAAATAACCATCCATCGATATCACGTTGGATACAAGGATGACGTTGGGTGGTGTCTTAGCTTGGTGGTAGCAACTAGGTGACGTACGAAATGATGGGAAAGTTTTATATCTTCCCCAAATGTTATGGTTAGGTACTCCTGTTGTGAAGGAGATACGAACGAGAACATGATGAATTTAGATATGTTCATGTTATGCTTTTATATGGAATGAAGATTATGGTTCTATATAAAAGGCATGATTTCAAGAAGCTGAATTTATTTCCTTATTTCCGTACAGAACCATGCCACCAAAGCGTAGAAGAGTACCGACCCAGGACATCGATCTTGCAGCTCAGCTGAATGAGCTAAGACAGATGATGTTAGCCCAACAGCAAGAGATAGGGGGGCTTAGAGCTCAGATAGCTCAACAGAATCAGGGACCTCCTGATGCCAGGGTACCACCAGCACCTATGAATCAGCCTGCTGCACCGGAAATTCCTGATGATGTCCCGGTGATCCCAGAGAACCCCATAGCCCCTGAAGTACCTGTTGCGCCTGCAGCTGTGCCACCAGCACCTCTGGTTCGAACTCCAGAAGAACTATATGACAGATTTCGGCGAATGAAGGCACCGGAATTCGAGGGGTCCACAAACCCAATTGAGGCCGACAACTGGTTGATTGACCTCCAGGTCGCCTTAAATTTCCTCAGACTTAATGATCAGGAGAAAGTCCTCTGTGCAACTTTTATGCTACGGAAAGATGCTCGCCTTTGGTGGGAAACAGTTCAGATCCAGCGAGATGTGACTCAGATGACTTGGGAGGACTTTGTGGAGGAATTTAAGGAAAAGTACTTCAATACTGAGGTCATGGAAGCTCAACAAGACGAGTTCGACAAGTTTCGCCAAGGAAATCTGTCGGTAGCCGAAGCTGTCAAAAAGTTTGAGCAGCTAGCACGTCTCTGCCCTCACCTCATCAGTTCTAAAAGGGACAAAGTTAGAAGAATGATGAGAATGTTCCGCTCAGATTTAGCAGTGGTAATCAGCAGTGGCCCCCATCCACCACTCACTGTTGCTGAATGTGTCAGCAGGGCAATTCGAGCTGAATATTGGGTGGGTCAGAACAAGGAGCAAAGGGCTAAATTTTTCCAGGAGAAGAGGGAAGAAAAAGCCCAGGCCAAACAGAACCAGACCAAGCAGGGCCAAACTCCGCAACAGAAGGGTCAAGGAGGACCTACGGGCCAGAACAACAACAACAGGCAGTACGGCAACAGCCAGCAGAAAAGGAAGTGGAATGCAGGAGGACAGGGGAATCAACAGAATTTTCCCCGAAAGAGAAATACTCCTGATAACAACAATAATCCCACTTGTCAGAAATGTGGGAGAAAGCACCCGGGAGAGTGCCGTGTTGGAAGCGGTCGCTGTTTTCTTTGTGGCAAGGAAGGCCACTATGCGAGAAGCTGCAATCTCAATCCTCAGAGTCCACAGAACCAACAGAGAGGACAGGGATCTCAACTTCACGCTGCACAGATGAAGCTCGAGGGACCCGAAATCTCCCAAGGCAGGTTGGAAGCTCCAGAACCGCAAGGACGTATTTATGCCTATACAAAGGAGGATGCTCAAGCTGGACCTTCCACAGTGGTGACAGGTCAGCTTCCTTTTGCTCAACAAGATGCCTATGTGTTAATTGATTCTGGAGCTACGCATTCGTTCACATCACCTAGATTCGCTAAGAAACTAGGTAGGGCAAGTGATAGAATTGGAAAAACATTTAGGACTGCATTACCCTCCGGGGAGATTCTGTTGTCTGATTATTGGATACGTCATGTTCCAATAATTATATGTGGTAGGGAAATGTATGTCAACCTGATCATCATAGACCTATATGACTACGACGTCATCTTGGGAATGGATTTCTTGGGCAAGTACAACGCAATTATCGACTGTCCACGGCGTACGGTCACGTTCAAGCCAGTTGGAGACAAGGAGTTTATGTTTAGAGGATCGACTCCAAAACAGCCGAAAATGTTCATTTCTGCGCTGAAGGCTAGGAAATTGTTTGCAGAAGGATGTATGGGATTTCTAGCCAACATAGTGGATAAGACGCTTGAAACCGAGAGCAGACCGGAGGAAGTACCGATAGTCAGAGAATTTATAGAGGTTTTTCCTGAAGAGTTGCCAGGACTGCCACCAGAACGAGAGATTTCCTTTGAGATTGAGTTGCTTCCTGGATCGGCACCAGTATCTAAGGCACCTTATAGGATGGCGCCTGCCGAACTTAAGGAACTGCAGATTCAGTTACAAGAGCTTCTGGATCGAGGATTCATTCGTCAGAGCTACTCGCCATGGGGAGCTCCAGTTCTGTTTGTTAAAAAGAAGGACGGCACTCTTAGGATGTGCATTGACTATCGGGAATTGAACAAGATAACTATCAAAAACAAGTATCCCTTGCCTCGGATCGACGATCTGTTTGATCAGCTGAGAGGAGCTTCAATTTTCTCGAAGATTGACCTGCGATCCGGATATCACCAGCTTCGAATTAGGGAAGGAGACGTTTCCAAGACAGCTTTTCGAACACGAAATGGACATTACGAGTTCCTCGTTATGCCATTCGGACTGACAAATGCTCCAGCAGCCTTTACGGACCTGATGAATCGAGTATTCAAGGATTACTTGGATAAATTTGTTATTGTCTTTATAGATGATATCTTGATTTATTCAAGATCAAAGGAGGAGCATGAGGAGCATTTAAGGATTGCTTTACGAATTTTAAAGCAAAACCAGCTCTACGCTAAATTCACAAAGTGTGAATTTTGGTTGAAAAAGGTCCATTTCTTAGGACATGTGGTCTCCAAGGACGGCATATCTGTAGATCCGGCCAAGATTGAGGCAGTAAGTGAATGGCCAGCTCCGACAAACGTCACCGAAGTACGTAGTTTCCTCGGCTTGGCGGGCTACTACCGACGTTTTGTTGAAGGATTTGCTAAGATTGCAGCGCCGCTCACTGCACTTACACGGAAAGGAAAGAAGTACGAATGGACTGCAAAATGTGAAGAGCACTTCCAAGAGCTGAAAAACAGGCTGACTCGCGCTCCGATTCTCATAATTCCGAATATGGAAGAAGGAAACTTCGTGATATACAGCGATGCTTCTAAAATAGGATTGGGAGCCGTGCTCATGCAAAATGGAAAGGTGATCGCTTATGCTTCACGCCAGCTAAAGGATCATGAGATGAACTACCCGACGCATGATTTGGAACTTGCGGCGGTAGTATTCGCGCTCAAAATCTGGAGGCACTACCTTTACGGCAGTAAGTGTGAAGTCTACACAGATCATCAGAGTTTGAAGTATATCTTCACACAAAAGGAGCTTAACATGAGGCAAAGAAGATGGCTCGAATTGCTGAAGGATTATGACATAGACATCTGTTACCATCCAGGGAAGGCTAACAAAGT